>JAWZYU010000015.1:68928954-70146454 GCA_038380435.1 Ryuthela nishihirai | reverse complement strand
ACGAAGCATCCTATGAGAAATACTCCTTTTTTAGAGTTCCATTTCATAAATCAAATACATTGCTAAATTTCTCAGTGGTTAGGTTTTTCAAACTTTTTGACTTGTACAACAATATCCTCGATGTTTACAATAGCTTTAAAAATTTTCAAATCACATTGCGTGATGTTACTTTGTTCTTGATTTTATTTCTTATTATCTGTGTGTATGTTAGTGTATTGTATTTGTTGTTTCAAAATGTGGTACATGTTCTTTTTACTTTTTTGTACTGATTTGTTTATGTATCTTTATATGTACTAATTTTTAATTATTCTCTTTGTATGTGTCCATTGGTATTGGATCATTGATCTGTTGAGAGCACATTAAATAAATATATAAATAAATAAATAAATAAGTGGACCACGCACATTCGAAGAAATTAACTCCTTAATTTCCGTTACTTGAGGCGCGTGATTGGCTTAGTCAGTATTGCCCCAATTTTCGACCTATGCATCTGCCAGCGTTAAGATTTATCCCTTCCCCAACTTTCCTTTTCCTTTCCCCAACTATCCTTTTCCTTTCCCCAACTATCCTTTTCCCTTTCCCAAATCTGAGACCGTGTGACCTGGCCATTTTGTCATTCTAATGGGCAATGTGCCGTGGCCTCGTGTGCAAGAAAGCCATATCTGGATTTTGTTGAAGAACACGCTGAATGACCTTGACAGGAGACTTCCATTTGTCTTCTAACAGCTGTCCAGTGGTCCTTTTTCCTTCTCCAACTCTGCGACCGTGTGACCTGGCCATTTTGTCATTCTGATGGGCAATGTGCTGTGGCCTCGTGTGCAAGAAAGCCATACCTGGATTTTGTTGAAGAACACGCTGAATGACCTTGACAGGAGACTTTCATTTGTCTTCTAACAGCTGTCCAGTGGTCCTTTTTCCTTCTCCAACTCTGAGACCGCGTGACCTGGCCATTTTGTCATTCTGATGGGCAATTTACCGTGGCCTCGTGTGCAAGAAAGCCATACCTGGATTTTGTTGAAGAACACGCTGAATGACATTGACAAGAGACGTTCATTTGTCTTCTAACAGCTGTCCAGTGTGTACTTTTTCCTTCTCCAACTCTGAGACCATGTGACCTGGCCATTTTGTCATTCTGATGGGCAATGTGCCGTGGCCTCGTGTGGAGGAAAGCCATACCTGGATTTTGTTGAAGAACACGCTGAATGACCTTGACAGGAGACTTTCATTTGTCTTCTAACAGCTGTCCAGTGGTCCTTTTTCCTTCTCCAACTCTGAGACCGCGTGACCTGGCCATTTTGTCATTCTGATGGGCAATGTGCCGTGGCCTCGTGTGCAAGAAAGCCATATCTGGATTTTGTTGAAGAACACGCTGAATGACCTTGACAGGAGACTTTCATTTGTCTTCTAACAGCTGTCCAGTGGTCCTTTTTCCTTCTCCAACTCTGAGACCGTGTGACCTGGCCATTTTGTCATTCTGATGGGCAATGTGCTGTGGCCTCGTGTGCAAGAAAGCCATACCTGGATTTTGTTGAAGAACACGCTGAATGACCTTGACAGGAGACTTTCATTTGTCTTCTAACAGCTGTCCAGTGGTCCTTTTTCCTTCTCCAACTCTGCGACCGTGTGACCTGGCCATTTTGTCATTCTGATGGGCAATGTGCTGTGGCCTCGTGTGCAAGAAAGCCATACCTGGATTTTGTTGAAGAACACGCTGAATGACCTTGACCGGAGACTTCCATTTGTCTTCCAACAGCTGTCCAGTGGTCCTTTTTCCTTCTCCAACTCTGCGACCGTGTGACCTGACCATTTTGTCATTCTGATGGGCAATGTGCTGTGGCCTCGTGTGCAAGAAAGCCATACCTGGATTTTGTTAAAGAACACGCTGAATGACCTTGACAGGAGACTTTCATTTGTCTTCTAACAGCTGTCCAGTGGTCCTTTTTCCTTCTCCAACTCTGAGACCGCGCGACCTGGCCATTTTGTCATTTTGATGGGCAATGTGCCGTGGCCTCGTGTGGAGGAAAGCCATACCTGGATTTTGTTGAAGAACACGCTGAATGACCTTGACAGGAGACTTCCATTTGTCTTCTAACAGCTGTCCAGTGGTCCTTTTTCCTTCTCCAACTCTGCGACCGTGTGACCTGGCCATTTTATCATTCTGATGGGCAATGTGCCGTGGCCTCGTGTGGAGGAAAGCCATACCTGGATTTTGTTGAAGAATACGCTGAATGACCTTGACAGGAGACTTTCATCTGTCTCCTAACAGCTGTCCAGTGTGTACTTTTTCCTTCTCCAACTCTGAGACCATGTGACCTGGCCATTTTGTCATTCTGATGGGCAATGTGCCGTGGCCTCGTGTGGAGGAAAGCCATACCTGAGTTTGTTGAAGAATACGCTGAATGACCTTGACAGGAGACTTTCATCTGTCTCCTAACAGCTGTCCAGTGTGTACTTTTTCCTTCTCCAACTCTGAGACCATGTGACCTGGCCATTTTGTCATTCTGATGGGCAATGTGCCGTGGCCTCGTGTGGAGGAAAACCATACCTGGATTTTGTTGAAGAATACGCTGAATGACCTTGACAGGAGACTTTCATCTGTCTCCTAACAGCTGTCCAGTGTGTACTTTTTCCTTCTCCAACTCTGAGACCGTGTGACCTGGCCATTTTGTCATTCTGATGGGCAATGTGCTGTGGCCTCGTGTGCAAGAAAGCCATACCTGGATTTTGTTGAAGAACACGGTGAAGGACCTTGACAGGAGACTTTCATTTGTCTTCTAACAGCAGTCCAGTGGTCCTTTTTCCTTCTCCAACTCTGCGACCGTGTGACCTGGCCATTTTGTCATTCTGATGGGCAAGTGCCGTGGCCTCGTGTGCAAGAAAGTCATACCTGGATTTTGTTGAAAAACACGCTGAATGACCTGGACAGGAGACTTTCATTTGTTTTCTAACAGCTGTCCAGTTGTCCTTTTTCCTTCTCCAACTCTGAAACCGTGTGACCTGGCCATTTTGTCATTCTGATGGGCAATGTGCCGTGGCCTCGTGTGCAAGAAAGCCATACCTGGATTTTGTTGAAGGAGAAGCTGAATGACCTTGACAGGAGACTTTCATTTGTCTTCTAACAGCTGTCCAGTGGTCCTTTTTCCTTCTCCAACTCTGCGACCGTGTGACCTGGCCATTTTGTCATTCTGATGGGCAATGTGCCGTGGCCTCGTGTGCAAGAAAGCCGTACCTGGAGTTTGTTGAAGAACACGCTGAATGACCTTGACAGGAGACTTTCATTTGTCTTCTAACAGCTGTCCAGTGGTCCTTTTTCCTTCTCCAACTCTGCGACCGTGTGACCTGGCCATTTTGTCATTCTGATGGGCAATGTGCCGTGGCCTCGTGTGCAAGAAAGCCATACCTGGATTTTGTTGAAGAACACGCTGAATGACCTTGACAGGAGACTTTCATTTGTCTTCTAACAGCTGTTCAGTGGTCCTTCTTCCTTCTCCAACTCTGAGACCGTGTGACCTGGCCATTTTGTCATTCTGATGGGCAATGTGCCGTGGCCTCGTGTGCAAGAAAGCCATATTTGGATTTTGTTGAAGAACACGCTGAATGACCTTGACAGGAGACTTTCATTTGTCTTCTAACAGCTGTCCAGTGGTCCTTTTTCCTTCTCCAACTCTGCAACAGCGTGACCTGGCCATTTTGTCATTCTGATGGGCAATGTGCCGTGGCCTCGTGTGCAAGAAAGCCATACCTGGATTTTGTTGAAGAACACGCTGAATGACCTTGACAAGAGACTTTCATTTGTCTTCTAACAACTATCCAGTGGTCCCTTTTCCTTCTCCAACTCTGAGACCGTGTGACCTGGCCATTTTGTCATTCTGATGGGCAATGTGCCGTTGCCTCGTGTGCAAGAAAGCCATACCTGGATTTTGTTGAAGAACACGCTGAATGACCTTGACAGGAGACTTTCATTTGTCTTCTAACAGCTGTCCAGTGGTCATTTTCCTTCTCCAACTCTGAGACCGTGTGACTTGGCCATTTTGTCATTCTGATGGGCAATGTGCCGTGGCCTCGTGTGGAGGAAAACCATACCTGGATTTTGTTGAAGAACACGCTGAATGACCTTGACAGGAGACTTCCATTTGTCTTTTAACAGCTGTCCAGTGGTCCTTTTTCCTTCCCAACTCTGCGACCGTGTGACCTGGCCATTTTATCATTCTGATGGGCAATGTGCCGTGGCCTCGTGTGGAGGAAAGCCATACCTGGATTTTGTTGAAGAATACGCTGAATGACCTTGACAGGAGACTTTCATCTGTCTCCTAACAGCTGTCCAGTGTGTACTTTTTCCTTCTCCAACTCTGAGACCATGTGACCTGGCCATTTTGTCATTCTGATGGACAATGTGCCGTGGCCTCGTGTGGAGGAAAGCCATACCTGGATTTTGTTGAAGAACACGCTGAATGACCTTGACAGGAGACTTTCATGTGTCTTCTAACAGCTGTCCAGTGGTCCTTTTTCCTTCCCAACTCTGCGACCGTGTGACCTGGCCATTTTATCATTCTGATGGGCAATGTGCCGTGGCCTCGTGTGGAGGAAAGCCATACCTGGATTTTGTTGAAGAATACGCTGAATGACATTGACAGGAGACTTTCATCTGTCTCTTAACAGCTGTCCAGTGTGTACTTTTTCCTTCTCCAACTCTGAGACCATGTGACCTGGCCATTTTGTCATTCTGATGGACAATGTGCCGTGGCCTCGTGTGTAGGAAAGCCATACCTGGATTTTGTTGAAGAACACGCTGAATGACCTTGACAGGAGACTTTCATGTGTCTTCTAACAGCTGTCCAGTGGTCCCTTTTCCTTCTCCAACTCTGAGACCGTGTGACCTGGCCATTTTGTCATTCTGATGGGCAATGTGCCGTGGCCTCGTGTGGAGGAAAGCTATACCTGGATTTTGTTGAAGAACACGCTGAATGACCTTGACAGGAGACTTTCATTTGTCTTCTAACAGCTGTCCAGTGGCCCTTTTTCCTTCTCCAACTCTGAGACCGTGTGACCTGGCCATTTTGTCATTCTGATGGGCAATGTGCCGTTGCCTCGTGTGCAAGAAAGCCATACCTGGATTTTGTTGAAGAACACGCTGAATGACCTTGACAGGAGACTTTCATTTGTCTTCTAACAGCTGTCCAGTGGTCCTTTTTCCTTCTCCAACTCTGAGACCGCGCGACCTGGCCATTTTGTCATTCTGATGGGCAATGTGCCGTGGCCTCGTGTGGAGGAAAGCTATACCTGGATTTTGTTGAAGAACACGCTGAATGACCTTGACAGGAGACTTTCATTTGTCTTCTAACAGCTGTCCAGTGGCCCTTTTTCCTTCTCCATCTCTGAGACCGCGTGACCTGGCCATTTTGTCATTCTGATGGGCAATGTGCCGTTGCCTCGTGTGCAAGAAAGCCATACCTGGATTTTGTTGAAGAACACGCTGAATGACCTTGACAGGAGACTTTCATTTGTCTTCTAACAGCTGTCCAGTGGTCATTTTCCTTCTCCAACTCTGAGACCGTGTGAATTGGCCATTTTGTCATTCTGATGGGCAATGTGCCGTGGCCTCGTGTGGAGGAAAGCCATACCTGGATTTTGTTGAAGAATACGCTGAATGACCTTGACAGGAGACTTTCATCTGTCTCCTAACAGCTGTCCAGTGTGTACTTTTTCCTTCTCCAACTCTGAGACCATGTGACCTGGCCATTTTGTCATTCTGATGGGCAATGTGCCGTGGCCTCGTGTGCAAGAAAGCCATACCTGGATTTTGTTGAATAACACGCTGAATGACCTTGACAGGAGACTTTCATTTGTCTTCTAACAGCTGTCCAGTGGTCCTTTTTCCTTCTCCAACTCTGAGACCGTGTGACCTGGCCATTTTGTCATTCTGATGGGCAATGTGCCGTGGCCTCGTGTGCAAGAAAGCCATACCTGGATTTTGTTGAAGAACACGCTGAATGACATTGACAGGAGACTTTCATTTGTCTTCTAACAGCTGTCCAGTGGTCCTTTTTCCTTCTCCAACTCTGCGACCGTGTGACCTGGCCATTTTGTCATTCTGATGGGCAATGTGCTGTGTCCTCGTGTGCAAGAAAGCCATACCTGGATTTTGTTGAAGAACACGCTGAATGACCTTGACAGGAGACTTTCATTTGTCTTCTAACAGCTGTCCAGTGGTCCTTTTTCCTTCTCCAACTCTGCGACCGTGTGACCTGGCCATTTTGTCATTCTGATGGGCAATGTGCTGTGTCCTCGTGTGCAAGAAAGCCATACCTGGATTTTGTTGAAGAACACGCTGAATGACCTTGACAGGAGACTTTCATTTGTCTTCTAACAGCTGTCCAGTGGTCCTTTTTCCTTCTCCAACTCTGCGACCGTGTGACCTGGCCATTTTGTCATTATGATGGGCAATGTGCCGTGGCCTCGTGTGCAAGAAAGCCATACTTGTATTTTGTTGAAGAATACGTTGAATGACCTTGACAGGAGACTTTCATTTGTCTTCTAACAGCTGTCCAGTGGTCCTTCTTCCTTCTCCAACTCTGAGACCGTGTGACCTGGCCATTTTGTCATTCTGATGGGCAATGTGCCGTTGCCTCGTGTGCAAGAAAGCCATACCTGGATTTTGTTGAAGAACACGCTGAATGACCTTGACAGGAGACTTTCATCTGTCTCCTAACAGCTGTTCAGTGTGTACTTTTTCCTTCTCCAACTCTCTGAGATCCTTGTGATATAGCCATTTTGCTATTCAGAGATAAAAGCAACACCAAAATCCAGTTACTTGAAAAATGACCATGACTTTTTCTCATTTTCCCCTTTCCCACCGTGTGCGGGGTGGAGGTTAGAAAATTCCAGGAAACCAAAATTGTAATCTCTATGAACCATGATACAAAAGATAACACCTTCTAGTTTGTAGAACGCCGTCTTTATCGGAGAGTCAAATTAATATCTCAAAGTTTTTTCAATTACTTCCAACGATATGCCGACCAGCACGTGCATATTGCAACTACGATTCTATTTAAATATGCATTTGCATAAACACTTTATTAAATTAACTCGTTCTTACACCTTTAGGCGTGATAATCCGAATAGAAAGTGTAACCATCTATAAAGTTTATCGAATAACCATCTAAAAGGAGGCTTTTTTTTGCTTATAATTCGTTTAACATGCAGCCTCTGGCTATCATAGGAGGAACGACCTGGACCTACGTGCTTTGAAAATAGCGCACAGGTGGAAATTGAAGATTTTTCATCTTTGCGCGTCATGAGAGTTTGTTTGTCCGACGTAATTACAGCTGAGGAAGAGGAAGGGGGAGGGGAAGCTAGTTTCTTTTTTCTCCCTATCTGGAGCAAGAGATCATCCATCAACATCTTGTAAAGTTGTCGGTTTCGAAAATTCATTGCTCTAGCTACAGAAATGGCTGTGCCTCAGTGATTGTTCTGGAGTGACCACCTCAAAGATGCTCCAACATAAGCAAACGTAAGGAAATGTAATGTGGTGAATGCCTGTTTATATACGTGATTGTCACGGGAATGGCATAGAAAATAACTTTGTTTCAAATCATTTGGTTTCTTACAAATGGCAGAAAGTGTTTTATTTATCCCTTAAAATTCAGTGTTATTTCGAACTGCAGTTCTACGAATCTTTGTACTCTGAATGAGTTGAGTTTTTTTTATAATCCATATTACTCCTTCAATTATATATGATGCTAATATTATTGCTTTGTTTTTGTGAACAGTATTTTAAGAAAACATGGTAAATGTAAGGTAATCCTGGGTAGAATCTACTATAGAAAGTCACATTTGCGGTGTATGATGATTCATATCATTGCAGCCCCTTGTATAACTTATTCCAAATTATTCCATTCTCATCTCATGTGTATGAGTCGAATGCCCCTTGGCTTGAGGTTAATATTGTTGATAAAGGTGATCACGATAGGGAAATATTTGAACTCTACATAATTTCCTTTGAGCCCATTCGTATTCCAGTATGTGCTTTTTATTTTAGGTTTAAAGGTTTTACTGGTCATATAGTATTTTATTTGACCAGTAAAACTTTTAATAATATTCTATTTGCCTTTTGAATACAATTGTGCATTTTTCAGCGCTACTTCTAGCATTTCTGAATTCCATGGTAAGTTTTCTAGTAATCTTCGGAAAAATTGAGAGATTGAACCATTAGAGCAGATAAAATAAATTTTTAATCTGCTCTAGAAGGTTTGCATCTTGTTCTGTCATTATTTTTCTCCAGAACCTGTGGTTTGCTTCTAAGTCCTTTTGTGGTGTTTTACACTTCAAAACAACAAGTTCTTTTTGTAGTGTTCACCAAGCTTGCTTGGTTAGTTTTATGTAAGTCAGTGTCTGCAAAAGTCTTGTTTGCTTGAAGTCTGATTATTTTTGGTTATATTTTTCTGTTTCTGTGTAAACTCTCTGTGTTTGTTTTCTGTGTGTGTGTGTATGTTTTTGTGTTGTCTTAGGAAGTTTGGGCAGCCCTTATACTCGTAATTTGCAATGTGCTGTCCACTTGGGTGTTTCATTGTCTTTTGTAAGACTATATTCAATAGCCAAGTGTAGATCAGCGCACTTGACACAACAGGGTTCATTGAAGCAGCAAGCTGTGTGTGGTAAAATAGTGGGCATGTATGAAGCGAACCTCCATTTTTTTTTTATGTAACTCTACCACAATTTTAAACTGAAACAGGAATTTTAGATTGAGGATATTGTTGGGAATTATAAAGTCGGATTTATAGAATGGGATTGTTGTCTTGCTGGAGCCTTTGTAAATTGCGTGAGCATCAAGGAAATCGAGGTTCTGAAGTTCCAATTAGGATTCACAATTTCGATATCATTTGGAATGATTTAAGTGTCCTTTAATTTACAGATAATAATTTTTTGCTCTTCTAGGCTTTTAATAATCCTTAAAAAAATTGCTTGCAGACTTGTAATTTCACCGACTACCTTTAGAATAA
Organism: Ryuthela nishihirai; assembly: GCA_038380435.1. NCBI lineage: Eukaryota > Metazoa > Arthropoda > Arachnida > Araneae > Heptathelidae > Ryuthela > Ryuthela nishihirai. The sequence continues at coordinate 70,137,455 of JAWZYU010000015.1, read as the reverse complement.
AACTAATTTTTTTTAATTTTTTGGAATTCTTTTTTTTGGGGGGGAAGGGGACATCCAGCTAGTTTTGTTCCTATTTCTAATTGGTGGTATCTTATTAATTAATTTATTATTTGATTTATTATTATCTACACCTGCATTATTTCAATTTTAAGTCAAATTTATCCTCTTCCACATCATTTAGCTTAGATTCAAATTACAAGCCCATTTGCAGTTTTTCGGGATCCTTGTCCGAGTCAGAAAGACAATCAACTACATTTGTAAGAGGCAATCTTTCATCTACGTACATAGAAGTTCACCTTCTTTTAATTACTTTTCTACCCTTAACAGGAGTGGATAGATTGCTAATTTGGCATATTCTTGGAGAATGATTATCTGATGGTCAAATTTCAACATGGAACTCAAAATTTGCATTTACGTAATTTCGCTTATCAATTCTCGAAAGGAAAAGAAATATGAACTTTATTTTTGTGTTTAAGCAAAATGGAAAACTTGCATCATAATATTCCACATATACACTCTATTTTCTTAATATTTAACCATCTCTACTTTCATAATGCCACCTGTTTCCGCCGGTGTCAGCGAAAACGTAATGTCACGAGCGACCTTTGACATTTGTCACCTCGAACGGGTTTACGGCAACTACCTGATGAATGAACTTCGCTTGTATTCCTCTCACTGCTGATAGTAGTGATTATCAGATTTCAAACGCTCACATGATCAGTTGCAACGATGACTAATGGTTCCACCACTTGTCATTGCTTCCTCCAAATTCTCGCCCTTTCTTCAGCAGCAGCCTCCTTCCTTTCGGAGCTGGAACTAAATGCCGCGTTAATGATGGCGTGTCACGTGTAGCCTGAAGGCACATTGACCTATCTCCTGGGCCTGCCTTTTTCTGTGTGTGTTCTCTTATACACGCGGAGGAGCGAGTAGACAGCGGCCACCAGAGCAGTCTCTTCATCCACTTCCATTTGGGCCTTCCGTCTTGTTTCTTCTGTCGCTTTGTCTAACCACGTGAGACTTTAGCAATCACGCGCAAACACGTTATTCACAGTTCTGTGCATAACAAATTGCCCTTTTTAGAGAAATTTGATGGGTTTTTTTTGTTACTCATTCTTTTTGGCCAATAGAATTCTAAAATCTACAAAGGCTTAAAGCGACGTATTGGTAAATCAAAGAAACTTTTAATTTCTGTTTTAGTTTTAGATGAAAAACTTGGGATAATATTTTCATCAGACTTTATCAGGTATTACAACTATGAAAAATATGGAAATTGAAACAGAAGATAATGAATGTTGTGAAATGAATGGTATGTAAGGTGGACTCGAAAGGAAATAAATCCAGGAAAATACTGCTAGTAAAGATTGATATTGTTTTTTTGCAGCTAAACAGAAGAAAAAATCGTTTCATAACACAGATGACGTTTTTAAGCAGTTGCATGTGAAGGTGAAAGAAAGACATTGAGAATCTTTACGCATCTCGATTTGCTTCATTACTGCAGCGAAAAAAAAGGATAATTTTACCATTTCATTCAGTTGATTTCTTATCACTTTTTTCCTACTACAATACCTTTTATTTGTACCTCATTCGCTTACTATTTTACTCTAACTCTAGATGAAGATAGTTTTAGGTTGTTGTTTTACCTCTGAGCGGCAGTGTTTTGCACACAATGGCCAGGTCATAAGGACCCCGAGGGCTCGGAGAAGATTGGGGAAAGAGACACACTGGACAGCTGTTAGGAGACAGCACGGGACCCCGGCTTAACATCCCATCCAAGGAAGCGTGACCTTTCCCTACTGACCGAGGGCAGTAGTTTTGTAGAGGCAGATCTCAACTCTGGCCCAGCTGGGACTCGAACCTGGGAATTACAGATTTCGAGCGTGGCGCGCTACCGACTGAGCCACCTCCGACCCTAAATAACTTTGTAAAAGGAAACACGTGAAAGTCATTCTTACTTGTCGGATAAAATCTGAAAAGGTTGAATACAAAAAAAAAAGACGAAAACCAAAGGGATGAAACACCAATTAGTGGGAAACAAAAATTGCTTAAATGTAGAAAAGAACATATGTAATAATTACTTACATTTAATTAATTTTAAACAAGTCTGTAAAATTTGCGGCAGTTTTTCAAAGGGATACATTTTTGTGTATCCCTTTGAAAAAGGGATACACAAAAGTGTCAAAAGGAAAATATTATTGTGATATAGGGTATCCTGTATCATAATAATATTTTAAATGGGTTATGACTGGACCAAACAGTTCAAAGTCAATAAAAAATGGCTAAATTTGATTTCAGCTGAAAAGTGCAAACAATGAATTTAAGGATTAAAATTTAGGTATGGTATAAATGCTGGTATGGTATTTATATAATTTAGGTATGGTATAAATGCTTCAAGCTGCCACAAAAACCTCCGCAAACCATATATGCATTTTAAAGATTCTTTAACAGTCACGGATAAGCATCATTAACCAAGACAACCTACAGAGAGACTATAGAAGAAGGAATTACCGAATAGATATCTACACATTAAGCCATTTGCCTTTTGTTAGGAATTACATACCGGCGTTTTTCAGCATTCTGAGGTAGAAGAATAAATTTAAGTTCACTGTGCAGGATAATTCAGCAAGAAATAAATTACATTTCCCAAGAATTATTCCACATTCTACATGTGTGAATGCAGATTAGAGATGAAAAGATTATAAATCCATTTGATAAAAACAGTCAAGTTTCTCTTATGTACTATTTGTAATACCTGTTTAGGTGCTTGCATAATGTTTTATTCAGTATAATCTATTAGTTTTTGCCAATTATTTGTCTAAAACAATTTTTACGAAGGAATTAAAACTAACTTTAAATCAAGAACCTATCAGTTTATACGCCATAGTAGAAGGTCTGATGAGGAAAGTATGACCTCAGCAGAAAGACAACAAGAGCATCTATGCTTTATCGGGGCTCGAACCCAGGTCCCTGTGATCAGTAGTCAAGTACGATAACACTTTGCCATTAGACAGCATTGTTAACAAATCAAAACAAAATGTGGTAAAACAAAATCGTTCAATTGACGTCTAAGCAAACCAATTGTAATATTCTCATTTCTTTTCTCCTCTGCAGAAAAGACTGAATCTCTCTGGTGGTAAAGAGTGTATAAGCATTGTGAGCAAAAATAACCGCCAAATTTCTTTAAAGAGAATTAATTAGAGAAAGTAGGTAAAACGTAAACAACTTGGGGAAAAGTGAACCTTTGTGACAAAAATATTCCACAGATCTGCGAATTTCACTATAAAAGTTCCAGAGATCTACGAATTTCACTTCTAAAATTATTTATTATGTTATAGTACTGAATGTATACTCCAAGATGGCTGCTTTCGCTAAATTTACTCTTTTTGTCGGTAACTTTAATTTTCTTTTTTTTTGCTCTCGCTCTTATTGGAAAGTAAGAAAATTCGTCCTTCGATGCTATATCTGCTCACCTCCAGCTAAATTGGTAAGTCACGTGTTAATCAACGTCATCATTTTATCCCATATTTTTTAATTCCGTGGCATATTAAAACAGCAATCTGGCTTTTTATTTTATAGTTTTCCGACATATACTCATTTTCGTTCAAACTGTATTTGTTCTGGTTGATACTAGTAAAATAACTTGAAACATTCCTTGTTCATAGCACAAATTCTCACCGAAAAAAAGTTACTTGAAAAAAACTCACTAAAATACACTATTTGTCATCGCTTCTTACCCTTGAACCTCGTGCTTTTAAATCTGCCTGGTGTCATTGATTAACTTTTCCCATTGAAAACTTCCTGATTCCCACGTTTACGAGTGTTCTGGCTGCGTAAACATTTCCTTGCAGAGACACACTTTCTCGCCCCTCAGCTGAGCGTACTTTCCCAAACGATAAAGCAAAGAAGGCCCATCTCTTGCCGACCAACCAACCACACACCGCACTTGACTCCGTTTCCCCATCAACTGAGATTTATGCCTTCCCTTTCTGGCACTTTCCTGGAATTTCAAAGGGTCGTAACTTAATATCGTCATTATAAATCTTTTGCTCACAAATAAGAAACAGTTAACTAAAGGTCACTCTCGGTGAGTTAAGAGCATAAGCTAAATAACAAGGACTTCATTATTTTGTTTGTTTTCGTTTCACGAAACTGCGCCGCACGGAATGTGAGAAATGTCATCTCTGTTTTCGGCTGTGTTTCATAGCACATTTCTGTCTCTCATCTTTCCTCAAAGTCATAGCAAAGACTGTTTCTTGATTTCTGTCTTTGTTTCTAACACAGTGAGTGTTTCCTGCTGGCTTAATTATAATTAAATTTATTTATTGTTCGTGGAGGTAAATGACTATCAGATACGATTAGAAAAAGGTGAAGAAGTAGTCTTTATTAAAAAGATTACCTCTCAAGCGGCTACTTGAAATAGAGACCCTAAAAGGTGTCTGTTACTATAATACGCCATAGAGAAGGGTTGGAAGGAATGCTCGACACCTCAGCAGAAAAAGTAAAGAGACATCTATGACTGATCTAGGACTCTAATCCAGATTCTTTTATTATTTAGCCAAGCACACTAATAACTGGGCCATCGGACGGTAGACTTTATTATTGATAACTGAAAGCTTTATTTGATTAGGAAAGATATTTATTGTGGTTATTCATTACATTGCTTAGCTTGCACATCACTCGGTCTTGCTTTCATTCCCAATAAAATATGAACTTTCTGTAACAATTGATCAGATAATTCCAGTGTCATTCTTTTAATTTCATAAAAAGCCCTGCTATATTGATTAACTAACTGATTATAAGGGTTGACTACAAACCTGACTACAAACGTTGGCTGACTGCAATGTTGAATATTTTCTGAGATAATTTCTAAAGAGTTCTAGAGGTATTATTATACCCATTTCGAAGAAAGGGGTTTGCAGTTTTTGTAATAATTATAAGGTATCAGTCTACTCTCTGTTCCAGATAAAGTTCCATCTAAAAGCCATACATAAGTTCTCAAGAAGATTAAAAATTTATTGATGGTCGTCAACTTCGATATGAGCAATGTGGGTTGAGAAATGGTAGAGACTGCATAAACCAAATTTTTATACTTAGATTCTTGAGAAATATTTATTTTAAATATCATGGCTCTTAAATCTGTTGATCATTATAATTAGTTAATGATTGTGAGATCATATACCATTCCCGATGAGGTAGTTACTTAATGATAGCTCTCTATAATGACATTAAGGCGTCTATGGGAGTTGACCAATGTTATAGCAATTGGTTTTATATTGTTCCTGGAGTTCGACAAGGTTACATTTTGTCTCCTGTTCTCCTCAGTTTGGTTATTTATTACGTTATGAGGAATATTTTGCAAGAGAAAGTCTGAAGCCTTAGATGTTTTAGAGATATGGAAATATCTCACTTAGATTATAGTGATATTTGGCTATTATTGCAAAATGATCTTGAAGAAATGAATTTTATTAAAATTATTAATGAGACTGATAATAGGGCAGGTTGATTGATAAACAGATAAAACTAAAATGATGAAGATTTGTCAGATGGATGATGCTCCAGTTTCTCTCAATCGATATACTGTTTACCAAATTTTTCAGTTCAATTATCTCGGGAACTGTGTGACATAAACTGGTAATGTGCGACATGAGATAATCAGAAGAGTCAAGATAATAACCAGAAGAGTGAGCATTGGTTGTTGCCTTTAGGAACCTGTGGTTATTGTGGTAAATGGCGTATACTGAGTGGCCACAAAGTCTTCATGCCTGCTAGTTTAAGTTATCCGTATACTTTCCTCCATTATCTAGACAAATTTTAATTTTACCTCATGTTCTTCTGGGCATCTTCTTCCATTTTGACGGTTGGAATCCATTAGCCTTTTCACTACCATAAATAAAAAAATAAATAAATACCCCCTCAAGCAGCTGCTTGCCACAGAGGTCTGACAGGAGTCTGTCAGTTTATATGCCACAGTAGGAGATCTGAGAGGATGGCAGGACCTCAGCAGAAAAACGACACACACATCCATGCCTAATCCGGGGCTCGAACCCAGGTCCCTTAGATCAGTAGCCAAGCGTGCTAACCACTCATTGACCCAAATTGCAGGAAGGAGGTAGTGAAGAGGAAGGAGTTGAATTGAGTGGGTGATCCATTTAAAATCTTGGCAGTTTCGGGTCGGTAGACCTCTGTGGCAAGCAGCTGCTTGAGGGGGTATTTATTTTTTTTTATGCTAGTGAAAAAGTTAAAGCAGTCCCTGATAGCTGTTTTTAGGTCTTCAAAAGTTGTTAGGCGGAGTTGAGAAATATTCTCTTTCACAATGTCCACATGGTGTTGATGTGATGTTGGAAGACTTTCAAATTAAGGACACTTCCTGTAGAAAAGGCCTTTTTCTCTCATGCCCAGATAGTTTCATGCGTAAGAGCAGGATTATCGAACCTCTGCGAAAATCTTGTCCTTATGTCTTCAAAACTTGCTCCTTTTCGTTCAAAGTCGTGAACCCAAACACAAGTAACCAGTCGCTCTCCTATCGTATACTCACTGGTGTCCGTCACACTGAACCGAAATAAAAATGTAAAACAAACAATTAATAGAGGACACAATCTCATGCATAGGGATTTTGTGGCCATTGTGTATATCTGAAGACTAAAATTAGATTCTATAGCAGTTTAGTCCTTTCTAAAATTTGTTACGCTAGCGAAACTGGACTATCTGATTCCAGAAAAATAGGAAACTTGATTGCTAACTGTGTTGGTTTGCCACATTGCCTTTTAGCTAGATTAGGGGTTCATAATGGGGGGTTTACCGCGTACCCCAGGGTAGGCGGTAAAATTTTTTGGGGTACGCCGTGAGAGCTCAAAAGTCGCTAGATCTAGTAACAAAGTAAAAATAACCATTGTTATACTATAACTATAGTTTTATCTATCTATACAAGTGGTACGCCAATTATATACACATTTCCAGAGAGCACGTGAAGCATAAAAGGCTGAGAACCACTGGTCTAGATGTTTACGCAGTATCTTGGACACTAGGTGGTTTGACTACGTAAGCGATGATGAGGTTAGACGAAGGAATCATCAATCATCATTGAACAGCATCTGGTGTAGAGAATAGAGTTACTAACAATATGCCTAAAGGCCTTAGAAATAGAAGAAGACCTAAAAATGAGATGGGTGGGAACTATCATACAGGACCTAGTTAGAATTGTCCTGCAGTAATCAAGTGCAACAGCAGTAGCTCAGAATAGACATGTATGGAGAACTATATCGTACAGTCTGGTTGATCCTCCACAGTCCATGACTGCTCGAGGGTTTCGTAGGTAGGTAGGATGGTTCGGTTGCTAGCCTACCAGGAATCGGAACCTGATATTCTGAGTTCGAGTCCCCACAGTGTTTGCATTGAGATCTTCACTAATCCACATTGCCCTCGGTTAGAAAGGGCACACCAATAGGAATGAAAAGGCTGCTATTAAGTCGGGTGCGATGTTAAAACGTGGCAACGTGTGCAAGAGAGTCATATCCTATGATAGTTAAAGAACATGCTGAATGGCCTTGATGTAAGGTAAAAGGAATCTTGATGGGAGACTTTCATCTGCCTCCTAACTGCTGTCCAATATATCCCTTCTCCAACTTGGCTCTGATCCTTTTAGCCCATTTGTGCAAAAAAAAAAAGCCACTCAGATGTAAAAAAAACTCAGCAGCAACAATTTTCTCTGTAGAGAGGAGAGTATGTGGCGCAAGTTGAAAACCATTCAAATTTCCGAAATCTCCATCATAAGCTGCCACATATTGAAAGTATTGTCATGGACTGAAAAGCTTTTGCTGTTTGTTATTTCCCACTTTATGAATTAAAAGAATCTTTCTTTTGCAAACCACTGATGGCCTTCAGAGTCGATGGTTATCTACTTAATATTTTGATTTACGAAAGTGAATAGTGATGCTGAGAACGTTTCTCCTTTTCGAATCTACTGCTCAATTGGACTGCAATTTGAACCTAATTTCTCATGTAAAATTTTGAAATACCGTTTGAATAGGACTTTAGAGATTTCTATTGCTCAATCCTATTGTTTGTCGCTTATATAATGCTGCTTGCATAACACTGTTGGCAACGTTGACCGTGGCCTTTCGTTTGAGAGTACTTATTTTATACTGACAGGAATTTGTCAGAAAATTTAAATATATAATGGAATAAATATGTCCCTTTATACTCTTTGCTTTATAGAAATGTGACCTTTATGAAGATCAGATTGTTTTGCCATTTTTTTATTGTTTTTTTGCATATGTATATGAAATTCGAGTTAGGCGTAAAAATTGTTTTAGTAAAAATGTCAAAATTAGTAAATAATAATAAAGCAATTATTTTCCTTTATTATTATACTATTTTAGTGACTTGAAAATCCTTTTTTCTTCCTTCCCTCGATTTTTCCCACAACTTCAACTCGGTTCTGAGTTCAAACTGTTGCAAATATCTTTTGTAAAGAAACTATAAATTATGTTATTGATGTTTAATGTTATTTTCCATAATTTATTCATGTGGATAATTATATTGGCAAACCTTGCATATTTCCAGCTGCAACAAAGCATCATTTGGATAAAACTTTCTTCGTATCAGCAAAACATAAACTTTTGAGTCGCTCTTTCTGGAATGGGACATAACTGCACACAAAATTATTAAAAAAAACTCCCGAAATATCATGTACCCTTACCTAATACGGGTTCCTTGCTATTTAAGGGCTATTCTCCAGGTCCATTATGACAATATCGAATAAAAGGTAATATGTGGACCAATACTGTGTCTTCTTAATTGGAATTTTCTGGCTCTGAACACTTAATCATCAACAACCATAATTAGTATTGTTGAAGACCCTCCCCCCAGATATAATAGTAACCTACCAAAATTTTCAGCTCTACATATTGTCTCGGATCATTAAGCCTATTTCATGGTCGTATCGAAGGTTTGTTCTGCGATTCTGCTTAGAGAGATTTATTGTCTGCGAGATTCCTAACTTGTTTAAGTCATCGAGTATTATCTCTATCGAATCACGTGAGTCTCACCACACAGCTCTGTGCGCTCCTCATAATGCGAGTCATATTTCTATACGTACATATTTACGTCCATTGTCTCTTGCATTCCTCTTTTCAATAATTTTACCAAATCTATACAAACAGTGATATTTTATTACTATTTACAAAACTCAAAAGGAATTTCTTATTTAAACAAAAACGTCGCGTCCCTCCTGGAGGGTAAGGTGGCAAATCATTATTGCCAACATAAATCTCTTGACCATCTCACTCTATCAACTAAACTTGGAATCTCTAGCATAAATAGATAGTTCGCAATATTTGTTTAAAGTTTTAGCATTTCCACGTTTGACTTTTATGTATGTACTAAAAAGCACATACATACCAACGCACGCACATTCATTCATTCATTAATACAATTTTGATTGTCGAAGGGTTCCGTCCCATGGTTAGCGCGCTTGGCTACTCATCTAAGGGACCTGGGTTCGAGCCCCGGGTAAGGCATTATGATGTTTGTGTCGTTTTTCTGCTGAGGGCCTGCCATCCTCTCAGACCTTCTACTTTGGCATATAAACTGATAGGCTCCTGTCCAGACCTCTGTGGCAAGCAGCTGCGTGAAGTGGTATTTATTTGTTATTATTATTATTTTATTTATATATTTATAATTGGAACATGACAAATTTGACTCTCATTAAAAACGAGCAGTTTTAATTTGCCAGAAGTAAATTAAGCCAATTTTTCTGTGTTCAAAGTTTTTTTGCCATTTTAGTCACGCAAAGATTGCATAGGACAACTCTTTCATACCTGAGGCTCGCGAAACAAAATTTCTGTCTAATATGGATTAAAATTTTGATTTATAGTTTTCGTTAATGAATACAAAGATGTAAAAACTGATATCGACGTTAAACTTGGAGTGACCTTCTTCCTTTCTTTTCAGGTGAAATAAACGTCGAAAAATTTATTGAATTTATTAAGTGATTGAACTGTATTCTCCTAACATGCATTGCCATCTACTTCAGGAGGCTTTTTAAAAATAGCGAAGACACTTCTTTCAATGAGTAACAGATGATTGTGTACTGCAGGTAACAAAGTTCATATCATCAAATAGAGAAGATCTTGATCGGCGGCAGGTGGATTGTTATTTTTTTGCACACAATGGGCTAAATTGTGTAAAGACCCCGAGGGATCAGAGAACGTTGGGGGAGGGGACCCACTGAACAGCTATTAGGAGACAGATGGTAGACTCCCATCAAGGCCATCTAGCATGTTCTTTGACGGGCACCCACTGAACAGCTATTAGGAGACAGATGGTAGACTCCCATCAAGGCCATCTAGCATGTTCTTTGACGGGCACAGGGTATGACTCTCTTGCACACATAGCCACGGTTTAACGTACCATCCGACAGAAGGCGGCTTTTTCATGCCCAACGGGGAGTTTTATGGTCGGCGGCCGGTAACTCAGTGGTCAGAGCACTGACATGTTATCAGGAGATCGTGTATTCATAACCCACCCGGCTCAAGACAATGTTTCCTATAAAATTGATATCTACGTTAAACTAAGAGTGATCTATTTCCGTTGCAGAATACAAAATTTTAGACTGCAGGCATCAGGAATTCATGCTGTGAAACAGCATACAGGTAATCTGACATGTAGAAAATCCCATATTGACTCCTTTGATTCTCTAAGATCAGTTCTAATCTTCTTTTAGGCTCTCTAAGCATCTGACTTTGCTCTTGTGCTGAAATATTTAAATCTAATGATTTTAATTCTTTTGCATTCACGGATTAAGTTATGTCGGCTTATGGATTTCATTGCTACTGTCGAGGAAGGCAGCTCTCTTTTCGCATATCAAACTTTCAATTCAGGTGATCCATCCCATCAAAATATATCTGCAAAGAATCGTCACTGCTTCAGATATGGATATTTGAATGCCATTTATTCATCTTTTTCTGCAAAATAATAATTTTATAGCAAGAAACTGCCTTTCAGAGAGAACACATTACAAGGATTGCACATTATTATCAGAAAAAAAAAAATCTTCTGCCAAGAAGTTAATATTTGATGTTGAAATGCCCAATGTCTAGTTTAGATGTTAACATGAAGGTCAGTAAATTGAAATAAATTTATGGGAGTTAAAACGTTATGGGCCATTATTTTTGTTTTACTTTATTCTGGGGGTAATGTGGGTATACGCCGTATCCTCGCTTTTTTCCATCGATTTAAAAATAAAATTGAGGTTCGTTTCTTTTATTTGAGAATCCGCTAGTTACAGATTTGAATATGTAGTTGGTGATATTTTTCTTTACCTCATTTCCGATTGGAACACAAATCAATAGTGTCCACAGCAAAAGCAACGGACGAAATCGAGATATCGAACCTCCTATAAAACTTGTCTAAAGGTACTTTTGTTAACTTTTTATAATATTAATTTTTTACTTTTTTTCTAGTTTTGCAATAAATAAAATTTATATTAAAATGTATGTTTCGCATTTTTACACGCACTTGGGATAATTTCTAAAAACGCTCCAGCCTCTCACAACAAAATTGCTGGAGGTTCACGTTATCCCCAACTTTTTTCCTATAAAAAGAGCATTGGGCACACTCTTCTTAAAGTTGGTGGCCACAGGGTATTTCAAAGAATGATGAAAGAAGCGTTTGTCGAATTGTTTTAGTGTTTTAGGTCAGTTCTCTTTTTACTGCGATTCCTCACTTGTGTGGCGATGACCGTTAGTGCTCCGAGGCAAATAGGAAGGACTCATCCACATAATACGTAAAAAAAAAATGAGAAATGCGCACCGAAAACGGTGTTACCTGGAGTGGATTTTAGAAGATCTGGAAAAATACGTCACCAGCACCATCCTTTTCATAAATGCCGAATTTTTACCTTCCAGTTTATAAGTTATCCTATAATTTTAACAAGTAAGAAATTTGAGATGTTTGATTACTCACTAGAGATGTTTGAAATTATGTCCATTACGAAGCGAAAACGGCAATTGATCTAACAAAATAATTGCGAAAAAGAAGAGAATTATACGAACTTATCAGTTATTATTTAATCATTACTACATCATTTATTATTATTATTAACAAAAACGGAATCTTTTATAGCTGGTAGAGAAGCGTGTGACGATCTATCCACTAGTTTTACATATTCATAATACTCTTTTATCAATGTAGAAATAGTACAGAATATGCAACTGGATCGAACCTAAACGATAAAATTCTAATATTGAGACATATCTATCGAAACAACACTGTTTCGTAACCTTTTGTGTTGACACTTAAGTTTGTCGGTTTAAAACCTTTTTATCAATTCTCAAATTTTAAAGGGCGGGGTGGCTCAGTCGGTAGCGCGCCAGGCTCGTAATCTGTAGTTCCCAGGTTCGAGTCCCAGCTGGGTCAGCGTTGAGATTTATCTCCGCAAAATTCCCTGCCCTGCCCACGGTCAGTAGGGGACACCGATGGGCTTGGAAAGGACGCCGTCCGTCGGATGGGACGTAAAGCCGTGGCCCCGTGTGCGGGAGAGCCATACCCTGTGCACGTTAAAGAACACGCTGGATGGCCTTGACGGGAGGCTACCATCTGTCTCCCAACAGCTGTTCCAGTGAGTCCCCTCCCCCAACCTTCTCTGAGCCTTCGGGGTCCATGTGACCTGGCCATTTAGCCCATGGTGTGCAAAAAAGTGCCGCTCAGAGGTAAAACAACCCAACCCAACTCAAATTTTAACTTGCTGAAAATTTTTGTTGAGTTTGGGTGAATAATTTAAAACATTTATTTAAAATATTAATTATTATACATTTTCTATACCCTTATAATTCAATTCTCCCTAGGGGCAAACTTCCTGACAGAGTCCGTGTCTATTAACAATAATTTGGCCACCAGTTTCACGGTCTGTAAAATCGATTGCAAAAAAAGATGATTCTCTTTCGTGCCACACGAATCTTCGCTTTTAGCTTCATTAATCAGAGTAAATAGCACTGCTTATTGCAGTTTCAAACCGGTTGATAATGTAGGTTGAAGAATGTTTAATGCCGTTGTTAACTCTAATGCGTTTAAAGTGCATGATTCACTTAATGCATTCCATCATTTCGTCATTTACTTGAAGGTGAATTCAGCAAATTAGTAAAACTCAAAATTATCCCTGAAATTGTTTTGCATAAATTGCTTTTCAAGACAAAATACTGAGATATGGCACTAATGCTAACTTTTACTGTTATTATTTTGCTACTAGTTAAACCATGGAAATTGCGTGGTATGTCACCAGAAAAGAACCAAAATTGTAAGGAAAAAAATCGTAAACTTTCCAAAACTTAAGTTACGCAGACGCAAACCATTTTAAAGCAGCAAATTGGCAGCTGTGTCGATGAGAAAAACCAGATGACGTAAATGGACCAATCGTAGAAAGTTATACGTATGTTAAAACATCATCATCATCATCATCATCATCATCATCATCATCATCATCATCATCATCATCATCATCATCATCATCATCATCATCATCATCATCATCATCATCATCCTCAAGCAGCCATGGGCTACGGAGGTCCAACCAGACCGTGCAATTTAGTTCTCCAAGCAAGTCTATCCTGAGCTACACCTACTGCATCTGGCCACTGCACACCAATTCTAACAAGGTCCTGTTTGACATTGTCTGCCCACCGCATCCTAGGTCTCCCCTTCTTTCTGAGGCCTTTAGGCACATTGTTCATAACCCTATTCGCCAATCTATAATTATTCATACGGGCAACATGGCCAAACCAACGGAGTCTCTCTCTGCACAATATGCTGCTTAAAGGAGGTTGCAAACTCCTGTGGCTAACCTCATCATTAGTTACAAAGTTGAACCACCTAATGCCCAAGATACTGCGTAAGCATTTGGAATCAAAAGCATCTAGTTTCCTGTTATCTTGTTTACAAAGTGTCCAAGTTTCACTACCATAACTAACCCTAGAAAGAACCAAACTATTATACAGTCTAATTTTAGTCTTTAGGTGTATACGCCTATTTCTCCACACTCCCCATAGATTCTTAAAAGTCCCTGCAGCAATCCCTATTCGTCTATTAATCTCATGCCGCACATCGCCATTATCTGTTACATAGCTCCCAAGATAATTAAACTGTGACACCTGCTCAAGACTGCAACCATTAAGATTAACTGAATCACAACCTGCCTGACCAATTTTCATCACTTTAGTTTTCTCTTTGCTTATAACCAAACCTACTCTACTACCAGTCTCATCAACAGCTCGAATGAAAGAGTTCATCTCATCAACATCATTTGCCAAAAGGGCTAAATCATCAGCATAATCTAAATCAGAAATTTTCGTATCTCCAGCCCATTTAAGGACAAAATCTTTCCCTTGAAGTGAATTTCGCATAACATAATCAATAACCAAGCTAAAGAGAAAAGGAGACAAAACACCTAGAGCTAAAATTCGATTCCTCTAGTCAAACTTTTGATTCGTGACCAATATGCTATTGTTGCGAATTTTAAAATGGATAGGCACTTAACATGAGTACTAATAACTATGTTTTCAAACCAATTACAATACAATGCAAATTGTTACAAAAATATGGATGAAGTATTTTATAAACAAATTAACTACTATCATACATAAGTCATTAACCTTTTTGTACAGAGCATGCAATATCAGCTCTGTCTGTTGTACTAAAATACTACCTCTTCACTTTGTTTACCATGTCACTTGAATACCTTCAGACGTAAACTCTCGTCCTGTGCTAGTTCACTAAACTTTTGTTACTAACAACAGAAAACAAACACCCGCGCACACACTAATAAATATACTAATTATTTTCACTTAACTTGCACTGAATCAGATCATCTGAACGTCCTTTCAGATCTCACAACTTTAACACACTGCACTGCTATCTTTTTTTATTCTTCCGAATCTTTCTCAGTTCTAATTCGTTGGCTAAATTGAATCTCACTAGAAGCACACACGAGTATTCAAGTCACGTTAAGTCAAGAAGTTATTGTTGCTCGTTCATCTGTCGTAACACTATATTAAACATCTCTTACATTTTAAGATTTGAATAATATGCTCTTATTTCAGGCACTAGTATTGCAAAATCCAACTTGTAAATCTACCTATATACCTATATACGAGATGTATATATTAGAAATGAAGTCTCCTTTGTTGGTATTGAAAATTGTTGTGTTCCCTTTGTGGGCAAAGATTTTAAATCGGAATGAGATTTGCTATCCTGATGTCAGAAGACTTTAGAATTTTAGAACATCCTAAGGTTAAAGCAACGCTAAATCTATGGGAAATATCTCATTTTCAATAACATTTTTCTCAAATTCTGTTTAAGGTATAAATATATGTACAGCCGCTCAAAAAAGTATCCGAATATTATGGTTGATTACAGAATTCAGAAAAAATATCTGGCAGCGATTTTTTTAGAAATGAGTGATCTGGCAACCTTCGTGTCACGTGACACGAAGGTTGCCAGATCACTCATTTCTGAAAAAATCGCTGCCAGATATTTTTTCTGAATTCTGTAATCAACCATAATGTTCGGATACTTTTTTGAGCGACTGTACTAGTTAGTGAAAAATTCAAATACATATATACAGTCTTATCCAGATTTGTTGACAATTTGAGCAAATATAATCACTTATGCAAAAGAGACAATTTTTCTACTTTGACACTTGATCAAAACATCAGCTACATGTAATAAATAACATGTGTGTCCTGCAAAGAGTAATTCGCCAGAAAAAATAATTAAATGTGCTTTGAATTACAAATAAGATAATGATTAAATAATAATTGATAATATTCGTGTGATTCTCTTCTTTCTTCGTAATATTTTATCAGATCAATAGTCGTTTTCGCTTCGTAATCGACATAATTTCAAACATCTCTAAGTGATGCATTTGCTTAGATTTCTCACTTGTTAAAATTAAAGCATAACTTGTCATCTCGAAGGTTAAATTGTTTCACGTTATACTAAAAATGAATAAGTTAATATAGTTTTAATCAGTGGCACCATGAACTAGCACGGGCACCATATTAAACAACCTAGTTTGGCAAACCATATTTAAGCAATTTAATAAATTTTGGAAATAAAATTATAATAAGTAATTATTAGATAAATATAGAACCAATAACAGTAAGCAATAAATTGCGGAAAATAACGTTTTTATAATAATAGTGATGTAACGTCTTGAGGAAAAGAAAATAGGCCTCATGCATCGGCCCTTTTACAGAACATGGGCACGGACATCTCAACAAGCTCCCCCTCCTGCTCTCCCCACTACTTCTCGTAACCCTTGCCCATAATGTCATGTTTCTTTAACCCTAATAAGTTTATGGTAATCTTAAATCTATAGCAATTTATCTTGCCTTTCAAATGCTCAAAAGTGAAATCTTCAGGTTTATACAAATTAAGTGTGTTTGAGAGAATAGAAAAGCCCAGTCAAAGTAAATGTCAAAAATAAGACCTCTAAGTTTCATATTTATTATTAGTAGAAGATGCATATTCATTTTGTAACTTATATGCAGAATTAGAAGTCAAGCCTTCATCTTCACTGAACATCCATTGACATATATGCTGAACTTGAATTTTCATTTGACAAGTAATGCAGCGATATTCTGCTGTCCCTATTTCTGATTGAAGAGCACCTTAACCATATAAACTAGCTTTTTCATCCGTCATTTTGAGAGTATGAAAAAAAGCTCTCTAAGTGAGGCATTTGCTCAGATTTCTCACTTGTGAAAGTTAATAACGTTTTTATAATAATAGTTATGCTACGTCTTGTGGGCGGGGGTGGCTCAGTCGGTAGCGCGCCAGGCTCGTAATCTGTAGTTCCCAGGTTCGAGTCCCAGCTGGGTCAGCGTTGAGATTTATCTCCGCAAAATTTCCCCGCCCTGCCCACGGTCAGTAGGGGACACCGATGGGCTTGAAAAGCCGTTGTCCGTCGGATGGGACGTTAAGCCGTGGCCCCGTGTGCGGGAGAGCCATACCCTGTGCACGTTAAAGAACACGCTGGATGGCCTTGACGGGAGGCTACCATCTGTCTCCCAACAGCTGTTCCAGTGGGTCCCCTCCCCCAACCTTCTCTGAGCCTTCGGGGTCCTTGTGGCCTGGCCATTTAGCCCATGGCGTGCAATAAAGTGCCGCTCAGAGGTAAAACAATCCAAAAGCTACGTCTTGTGTGAAAATAAAGCTCAGGCATCGGTCCTTTTACGGAACATGGGCACGGAGTCAGCGCACCCTCCTACTTTTTGACTGATAGCTGCCATTCAGTCGCCGAATGTTTCAAAATTTGTAGTTGGTCAGCCTAATGCTTATCGAAAACTACACTGCACTGTTGCCACACAGAGAGGATGGCCTTCGGGATAGCTTACTGTGTACGTCACACCAGGTTGAAGGGTTTATCGATATCTAATGTTTTTGCCCAATAATTAAATATCCCCTATCAAAATCTTTAGATTTATTTTTACGGAACCATGCATTACGTATTATTATATGTTACATACGTAGAATAATATTTTCTAAAAGATTGTCGCGAAACGTATTGATAATTCTTCCCATCGATAATTTCATTCATAGCTTTCCACCGTACTACTCTAGTCACATTAAATCCAGCCAAACATATATCCATGGATAACTTCATTCGCAACTTTTCCACGCATACTACTCACAACGTATTACTATTCCATTCACAAGGTAGGCAACGGCGACACCCCCAGAAATTTCGGATTCTTTTCGAGGGATTACCCCCAACAGGGTTAGCCACGGAACCACGGGAAAAATGCCAATTTATGCCACCGATGACGTCATGCGTGTACACCCACCCTTTCTCTTTCGAAGTTACTCCTATTATATAGTATGATGATTCTATGAATGAAACAAAAAATATATCGAATCTAGAAATATATATTTTTTATTTCCTTCCAATGTACGATACCTCCAGTGTCCATTTTCTTAAGTGTGTCCTTTATGCTGCGAGTTGTAGTTGATGGGGAAAGGCTTGCTTCTGATTTTGCTTCTTCTGTACGCCTTGCTGCAGATGCACCGGAATCATGCTTCACGGAGAGGGAGGAGGAAGAGAAGGGAAACAGCAAAGCGCGATGGTGAAGTTCACCTTGTTGTAACGTCGAGAGACCACGTTGGTAGCGACAATCGGAGATGGCAAGTGAAACTTCTTCTTGTTAAGACGGAAATGGCAACAGGATGACCTACGCTTTTATGACAACATAAGCACCAGTTTCCTCTCTTGGCTTTCTTGAAATATGTCTTTTGGTGAAGACATCCTTCAATATTGAAATATAAATTATGATGTATATGCTATTTTCAGAGCACATTATAAAAACTTCCAAAAGTTCATTAAAATGTCGGCGAACTCTGAAATTATCCAAGAGTGATACACCAGAGTCTTGCAGATAACTGATTTTTAAATTTTAAAACGCGGTAACCCAAGAAAAGGAAATTTCTGTATCATTGCAAATAAAATTAATACTTGATTGACTCTTGCGACTGAAGAACGCTTTCTGACACTATTTACAAAATCTGGGTCATAAGTGACACATCGCGTATCATACAGTCCTTCAAATACTTCTCAGAAAGACGATGCATGTGTTGTATTTTTGTGGCATTTATCTGAGAAAATTCAATCTCGCAAAGGTATGAGGATTCAGATGATTTTACTTGACAAGTGCATTTCGTGATTTTTGCTTATATTGAGGAATGGACTATTTTCCGTAAATTATCGATATCATCAACGTTTTCAATAGACTCGAATCAAAATCAAATAGAAATAATTATTTCCGATACTAATTATTTCCATTTCTACATCGCTTTTATTCACAAACGTAAATTCCGCGATTAGTAAAGATAAATTTCTTACACCGAATGTCAAAAATGTATTCGCCAGAAATAATGAAACCGGCGCTTTCACATCAAATTCTGGAAGCGGTTATTAAAATAATTTCTTTAAACGAACGAAAGTCATCTTTTAGCGAAAGAAAGTCATTTATGTGTCATTGCGGCTAATAATTTTTATTATTAATGGGAAGCGATGGGAATTAAGGATCTCAATTGAGAAACCTATAAGTTCAACTTATTTTCAAAAGTAATAATGATACTCAGCATGAACGAGTTAGCTTTTTTTTTCTTGTAATATTGAATTTCATTAAGTGCGTGATGAGCAATGTGGATTCAGAAGTGGTAGGGGATGTGTGGATCAGATATTTTCACTTAGGCAGATTCTTGAGAAATATTTACAGCTTCAGAAACCTTTGATTTCTAGCTTTGTTGATTTCGAAAAAGCTTTCGACTCTGTTTATCGTCATAATTTGTGGTTGATTGTGAGATCATATGGTATATCAGACAAGTTAGTTAACATAATGAAAGCTCTCTATAATAACACTGAGTCATGTGTAAGGCTTGTAGCAATTGGTTTAGCATTACTTCTGGTGTTTGACAAGGGTGCATTTTGTCTCCTTTTCTCTGTAATCTGGTTATTGATTATGTTATTCAAAATTCACTGCAAGAGAAAGATTTTGGCCTTAAATGGTCTGGAGATACTAAAATTTCTGATTTAGATTGTGCTGATGATTTAGCCCTTTTGTCAAATGATGTTGATGAGATGAACTCTTTCATTCAAGCTGTTGATTAAACTGGTAGCAGAGTAGGTTTGGTGATAAACAGTGAGAAAACTAAAGTGATGAAAATTGGTCAGGCAGGCTGTGGTTCACTTAATCTGAATGGCTGAACTCTTGAGAAGGTGTCTCAGTTTATCTTTGGAGCTGTGTAACAGATACTGGTGATGTGTGGCATGAGATTAACAGACGAATAGGGATTGCTGCCGGGACTTTAAGAATCTATGGAGAGTGTGGAGAAATGGGCGTATACACCTAAAGACTAAAATTAGACTGTATAATAGTTTGGTTCTTTCTAGGGTTAGGGAAACTTGGACACTTTGTAAACAAGATAACAGGACACTAGATGCTTTTGATTCTAGATGCTTACGCGGTATCTTGGGCATTAGGTGGTTCAACTTTGTAACTAATGATGAGGTTAGGCAAAGGAGTCGGCAACCTCCTATGAGCAGCATATTGTGCAGAGAGAGACTCCGTTGGTTTGGCATGTTGCCCTTATGGATAATTATAGATTAGCGAATAGGGTAATGAACAGTGTGCCTAGAGGCCTCAGAAGGAGGGGGAGACCTAGGATGCGGTGGGCAGACAATGTCAAACAGGACCTTGTTAGAATTGGTGTGCAGTGGCCAGATGCAGCACATGTTGCTCAGGACAGAATTGCTTGAAGAACTAAATTGCACGGTCTGGTTGGACCTTCGTAGCCCATGACTGCTTGAAGGTGATGATGATGATGTCGTTATTTTTGTCAGAAAGGCCAAATCAGTCATCTATAATATGATATAGAATTCATTGTAAATTTCTTCTCTCGATTGTAAAAATGTTTTAATTTTAGATAAGAAATTCGAAAACTATTAAACGCTTTCTTTAGTGTTCTTCATCAGACTTCGGAATGAAATATAAAAATGCATGGCGCGGTTATAATTCTGGAAGCGAGGTTTGGTCAAGTTAATACTGCAATGTTCTTCCACGAATTAAATTTATTATTTTAACACCTATCATTACATAAAAAATTTTAAACATTTTTCCACATAAATTTTGTTTATGTATCACACAATGATAGTTTTTTAAGTTAAGAATATTTTCCTCGTTCTCGCATAGTGCAATAAAGCCTATGTTTTCTAACCATACACTCTAATCCAAAAGTTAAACATATTTCAAAAACTATTAAATATCTCACAAAAGACTGAAATATTAACATTACATTTTTGCGTGTCAATGAAATAGAATATTTGCAAAGTCTTACATCTCCCAAAAATCACGTAATTGGACAAAATTTGCATACCTGACTCGAAAAGCAAATTCGGGGCGCTATAATAACGCTCTGATTCTTCGCCGCTGATTTCCTGTTGAGCAAGTGTTGTGGTCCTGTTGGTAGATGCTTAACACGTAATAGAACAATCGGCATGTTGGAGTCTGGCAGATTCCATACCGATAAGGCTGTAAATGGTTTTCAAGACTTTGGAGATGGTTCCAACAGACAGGAGATGTTAGCCGCAGATAAGCACAAGGTTGTCCGAGTGGGAGAACAGCGCAAGATGACAACTATCTTGCGCTAACCGCCCCATGTTATAGTGAGATGCCAGCTGCATAAGGGTCTTTGGAGCTTTCTGCAGCCATTGGGAGGAGAGTTTCAGAGCAAACTTACAGAAGACTTCACAGAGATTGCCAGATAATGACCGGTTGTGTATCCGCTCAATCCCTCCAAGAGAAGAGCCCTTGTCCTCTAACATTAGAGTACAACATATTGATGTTGGTGTTTTGATGATGGTCTGGAGCGGCATTATGTCAAATAGATGCACATCACTCCACATCTTTTCCCGAGGCACTCTGAATGGTTGGAGATTTAGAAATGATATCCTTGAACCCCATGTGAGTCTTTTCAGACGCGCTGTTGACCATCAGTTGTTTTGCAGGACTCAAACAAATGATAAATTTTACGAAAATGAGGATATTTAGCGGATGGAGAGGCCTGCTTATTCTACGGACCTGAATCCTAGAGGAGATGCGTTGTAGGTCATCAACCCCCTCCAAAAAACAGCTCTTGGAAGGGTCTTGCTACCAGATCTCATTACTAGCCTTGCAACCAGTATGAGAAGTTAGGATTCTTGTGTATCATAACTTCTGCTCAAGAAAGATTTTCCTCTAAATTTGATATCGATGTTAAGAGCGATTTCTTACCTTTCAGCTCTCCATTCTGTTCAAACAGGTTCCTTAGCTATGGACAATCCTACATTCATCTGCATAACCCATGGAAATCATGCGATTAGTTTGCTCTCTGACTCACTGCTTATTGCGTCATATAACAATGTATTATCACTCTAAATCTCATAGCATTGCATTGTTCCTTTTCTGAGATCTTTCAGAATTTGTATATTATGTTTTGTTTTTGAAAATCAGCAGATGGAACACCAACTATGTAATGGCTACATTGTGTTTAATGACAGAATTTCCTCATCGTGCATTAATTTTTTGAATGCCACGTTTGTGTCTATACCTCTTGCTTTTTCACACAAATTTACGTTTGAGTGCACTTACTCGTTTATAGAAAAACCATCAAAAACAATTATTTTGAATAACAGAAGTTAAGCAAGTTGTGATATTGTTGACTCATCAAATCGTCTTGAGAAAGTAGCGCATTTTTCTCTATTGTGTTTCAACTAAGAAACAATATCTTCTGACAAATCCTCAATACTCCTTGCTATTGTATTCATTGCCAGAAATTCATCCTTCATTTCAGAACCAATATCACTTTTGTATCTGAAATCGTCAAATAAAGAATCTGTAACGGCAAGGGTATAGATTTCCGTTGCCTTTGAAAATAAAACAATCCGAAAAGGTTTTTTTTATGGCATGCTAAATTTCAACTCACTTTGAATGAGCCCTTCTTGTGTCTTTGCACTTTTTTAAAAAAAAAAATAAATAAATATCCCCTCAAGCAACTGCTTGCCACAGAGGTCTGACAGGAGACTGTCAGTTTATATGCCATAGTAGAAGGTCTGAGAGGATGGCAGGACTTCAGCAGAAAAACGACACAAACAGCCATGCCTTGCCCGGGGCTCGAACCCAGGTCCCTTAGATCAGTAGCCAAGCGCGCTAACCACTTCGTTTAAAATAATTTTGCGAGTTCAACGAAGATATCAAACTGTTTTGTTTTTTGCTCATAGTATTGTTTTCACTGAATATTCATTTTTGGAAGTTTTGTGAAAATCTTATGATGTCGTTTCACGTTTGATGTTTTTGTTTGAGATACTGACGACATAACAAACATTCTGTTTTCCCGCTGATATTTATTTAAAAAAAATTCCTCCTGCAACTGCAAATTATAAATATTTTGTTTCTTAGATGATTCTGCTTTATAACTCTTTTTCGGAAAATATAAGGTTCTTATTTAAGATTAAACCAATTTTTTTTCAGCACAATTATAAAAGCACAATATTTATTTTATAAATTTTAATCGTATCAGCCTTTACGCTATGGAAGCACATATAATATATATGTCAGGCAGCGTTGCTCTTTCTGAAAATTGTAAACTATAAATAAAGGTCTTAACTGAAAAACTTCACGAATTAAAATGTTACATAGTAGAAGTAGCATTATGCCAATAATATTTTTGCACAACCTATTTTACATATAGGAATTTTATTTCTGCTACCGTTCTGACATAAAATATCGAAAAGAACTGAGAGAAGACAAATAAATTTATTCGTAAATTATTCGGTTCTATTGTCAAAGCAAAAATATTCCTAATGCGCCATCTTTTCTTTTAGTGTATAGCAGTAACTACTGATCGTTAGCTCTCATGTTCGCTTTAAAAGTTTTTTCTTTTAGTGTAGAGGAGCAATTTCTGCTCGTTAGTTCTCTGGAGCCTGATAACACACTAAACTTTTTTTTAAGCGTCCTTTAAGCAAATTTTATTATTCAGTTGGACAATACAAATTAGCGTTTCACTTACATTATGTATATTGGCAAGGTCGAGTAAAGATGGCGCATTAGGAATATTTTTTAAAAGGAACACGATAGCTAACGACTCGAAGTTACTGCTCTACAGTAAAAACAACTTTTAAAGGGAACATGCTTTAAATAAATACAATATTACAGTAGTGTTTAAAAATGTAACTGAAAGTTGATATGGCTATGGCTCTGTTGAGTATACTGGAGAAGATAGCAGGTTGAGTGGTCCGGTTTTAGAAAAATCGTCGTCTAGCTCACAATTTGTTAAAACCATCTACATTCCCTCTTATAAGCTTCGTCTTAGTGCGAGTCTTTTAGATGATATTTTGGAAATAAATTTGAATAAGTGAAATAATATTTACTAAATAAAAATACTGTTGGTTTTAACAATGAGCTCAGTGAACGAGCAAAAATAATTAACCTAAGAGTCCGACCGAACCCGCTGCAACATTCCCTTGAGGGGGAGGAATTGCAGATAGCATATCGTCTGCCCAGTTGATAAAAAAATACAAAATCATATTTCTTAGAATTGATCACAACATAAGACATTGAACAAAAACGCTTTATCTTATTGTAATGAAGCCCATTCTGAAATTTTCCGATATAAAAAATGATAATATTTTCCGGAAATTTGGAATGAAATAATTGGCCTTTTCTATCCGATATTTCACTTAAATGTTTGAATTTCGTTTCTATATGTATTCGCCCATAATTTTGAAGTAGAAAATATAAATTAGTCCAAAATATTTTTTCCAGATATAGATGAGTTTGTTTGGCTTTTAAGGCCACATACAATGTACCCATGGGCGTGTGATTAACGTGGTTTGCAGTGGATCAATGGTACCTAGATTTCAATATCAGATAAGACACGAATTGTTTGTTATCTTTCATTTTGGGTCTTGCCTTCCTCTCAGATCTCCTCTGTGGAGTATTATCATGCTGACAGATCTCAGTAGGAAGCTTACTTCAGGGATAATTTATTATTCTTTATTTATTCTTAACAATGAAACATCTATAAGGAGATAAAAAAGTTTTTATTTATCGTGTTATATCCGAAGGCTTAATCTTTCGCATATTCAGTTCGTTACTTGATGTGCTTATTATGAAGTCTGCACATAATATATGGATTCTGATTTGTTTTCGTCCAGTCCAATGGTTGAGTATATGATGAAAAGAACAGATGATGCATTTTATTAATTCTTGGTAATTAAATCCAGAACTAATTGTAATAGTAATAAAAATTTCTAAATCGCACAAGTTCGGATAACGATTTTTAAAATTGATATTTATAATTCAGAAATTAAATTTTAAACGTTAAGAGATCGTACTCTATACACATAATGCTCCTTTTTAAGCCTTATCAAATTCCAAAACAAAAACTAAAAAATAATTGTCAAATGGAGTCTGGCTTTAGTGTTATGACAATAGAATAGACAAAATGATGTTAAAATGGTAAATAATGAATATATGATGGAAACAATAGAAAATGCATTTTATTAAAACTTGGTAATTAAATCCAGAACTAATTAAAGCAAAAAATCGGAACCCACAAGTTTAGGTAAGAGTTTTTTTTTTAAATTAATATTAATTTCTACACATGTATAGATCGTATCATATACAGTGTTTTTTTCCTTTTTTTAAGCCTTATCAAATTTCCGAAACAAATTTAAAATTGTCAGATAGAGTCTGACTTTAGTGCTGGGAGAAAAAATGTTAAAAACTCTGCGAATTTTAGCTGGGAACTTGGCAAGAGAAAAATGAGCCCAAAATCTTCGCCCACCGGAAACTGATCCTCCCGTATCTGGTAGAGCACGAGTGGCCGTCGCTGCCATTGGCTGGCAAAGCCGGATGGAGGCGACGTAACAATGGGAAGCAAAGGTAAATGACAGGATACAGGTAATTTTGGCAGCAGGCTGACTACAGCCCACGGTCCAGGCACTCTACCGTACAGTCCTCTTCTCCGGCCACGCTTGCCTAGCCGCAGAGGAAGAACAGCGGGGAGCTAATAGAATTCCAAGTACGTTTCTCTCTTTCTCTGCCGCGCGCTCATTCACTCCCCCACCCCAACTCTGCCCAAGATAATAATGAAAAAACGCTCCTCGTGATTTTACTCTTCCATAATTTAACTTTTCTGCCAAGCGGTTTGCTGTTTTCTAATAACGCGTTTTAGTTCACATTTCTAGTCGATGTGAGGAACAGACGAGTTCGTAACATGGCCGAATTGTCGATCTGCAAGGCTCTCCCTCGGAGAAAATTAAGATGCAACTTCCGGTCGGGCGTAGGCCTCTGGAAATTTTGATCCCATATACATAAGATCAGAGTTCCGTGTCAGCAGTGGCAACAAGACTCCGCCCTGAACTCTTGCAACTGTGGATGTGATGCTTTAAAGGAGGTGTTTCATCCGCTCATCCCCCCTCTTCAGCTTTCCCTCCCCCTTCACCCACCGCTAGTAGCGCCTACAGGTGAGTGGTTTGGTTTGTGGTCTCTTGCATGGCTTATGATGAGTGCCAATAAACGTGGAAATGAGTAGAATCGACTTGTTGCCTCCGCCATTATACCGTGACCCGTTAGTCTTAAATATTGGTGCAAGATGCTTATTAATAAAGTAGCAATATGCTGAGCTAGAACTAGAGAACACCTGAATTCCTTAACAAATATATAAGCGTTTGTTAAGAAATTTAAATGTTGTAAACAAAATCCATGAAATCGAATCAAGCAGTTTCTTCCATCACTGGTCAATCAAATGCTTCGGTATAATATTTGTTTCGTGCGATTTGGCAAGACCATTTTTCTGTCTTCTCACTGAAAAAAAAACTTTCTTATAAAATATTATAATACTTATAAACTGCTTCAGGAAATCGCTGAACTCTTTATGCAATAAAGTGAAATCAAATTCATAGTGTAGCATAATATTTAGCTCAAAGAAACTTCACGTTTTTTCCTGTCACTTTTCTAATTTTTCAAGGATAGATGCTTGTGTTGTTATTATTCATCATCATCTTGTTCTTTAGAAGTACGTTCGTTCCGTTTGGTTTTATTCTGTCATTTATTAGTGGAATATTAGCATATTTTCCAAAGTTTTCCGTGATAGAAACTGCTGTTGGGCAGACGAAGAACAAAAGACTGAAATGAAAGACCTTTGGGCAACCCTATTAGTAACACTGCATTGTAGAAAGCAATCTTAAGTTACCTGTATCATCTCTACTGCATTTAATATGACGAAGTTCGAAAAATTTATTCATTCCGTTTCTACAAGAAGATGTAGTTTGTTCTAATATATTTATATATAAAGATATTTAAAAGTGTCCGTGAATGTGCTTTACATACGAGCAATATGTAAAATTTTGAATTATGTGCGATATACCATATTTCGTACATTTGTATTTAATATTCTTCTTTCTTTATTTTAACACTCTATTGATTCCTTGTTTTTGTCACGTTAGGGGGTGATTTAAGTCTTACGGACCTTTAGGCTTTGAAACCATTAAATAATATACAAAAAAATTAAAAATTTCGTAATACAAAATATGGTATTTATATCATTCTGTGGTCTATAATTAATCAAAAACTTAAAAAAGTCACTAATTTAAACTATTCTCCAGTACTTTTTATTTAAAAAAACACTCTTTTTTGTTGAGGATAAATATGTGAAGATTGCTGTCTATTCTTTTGCTTGTACTAATATGAATTCTGTCCCTTTATTGTTCTTGTGGCGAGAGCGGTCAGCCGATGCTGAGA
Source organism: Ryuthela nishihirai (assembly GCA_038380435.1). Lineage (NCBI taxonomy): Eukaryota > Metazoa > Arthropoda > Arachnida > Araneae > Heptathelidae > Ryuthela > Ryuthela nishihirai. The sequence goes on along the minus strand of JAWZYU010000015.1, from coordinate 70,110,123 downwards.
CATTTTAATTCTTAAATAATTCTCGATTAACGTCATTTCGAAAACTTTTCTCACTGTTGCTGTAGTAACAGAAAAGGGGGAAAATTTAAACTCGTGAAATTATACCAGAAAAGCTACTTGTCATTGGACTTAAATAAACCCGCCAACTTCACGTATTGTTTACAGCATTTGCAGGTGACTAAATTAGCATATTTGGAATCTTTGTAACTGAGGAGTGACTTTTGATCATATGACTGCTGGGCACACTTCAATGCGCAGATTTGATCTTTCGATTACAACTTTGCCAGATGAGTCATGAAGACCTAAGGGGGATAGACAATTCAAGTTTAACGCAAATCACTAAGTGATTCAAACCGTCAGGTTATTTAACAATCACGTGTGTTTCTGTTAAGTGCTTGAACTTGAAAATGCTTCTTAATATTTTCTAAAAGCCTATTTGTTGGGAGTTCATCGTAAAATATTTCCTTCAACAATGCTTAACAATATCATACGCCAATAATAAGCTTTTTTTTATGTATCTTACAGAATTGCAGCAGTTTCCCATCGATAGTACATTTCAAAAATAATTATGCTACACTGGAATTCTTTATGTCGTTCAAAATTAAGACTTTAACCTTGGTCAAATAGTCAGCATGATTGACAACAACAAATATTTTGTTACGTAACATAATCACTGCTTTTTAATTGGGATTCCATTATTTTCTACTTTATGAACACTTGTCATTGAAGCCGGTATTTTTATGACCATTTTTATCCTCAGGAAATAGGTCTTTTAATTGGTGAAAATTTGCAAAAATTAATCTGTTTTCTTATCGGACTTAAGATTATCGATAAAATTAGCTCTGTCTGATGAACAAATTATTTTATTTTCTTCAACATCAATTTGTGTTTGTATTATATGTAGTTTCTAGATTGTGTTGGGCGTAATATTTTTGGATCTAGTCCCAGTATTTTTTTTTTCTTCAAAACGTTTCGAATACTGCCACTTCTATCATCTGTTGATAATTAAGAAATGGTTTTAATTTTATTTTCAGTAGTGAAATCGTTAGAAATAGAAGGCACGATTGGTCGAAAGTATATTGATAATTTATTTCCAACATTTTCCTTTCCGTTCTCTGTTTTTTACTTTTCATTTCCAAAACTTTTCCCTAGAACATTTCTTCGTAAATATGGTCAAATTAATCACAAGCATGGAACAATATGTTTAACAGCAAATTGGACGTGGTGTTTAGTCCTTCAAGGTTACCACTGTCTGTTAAAACTACACCTGCGCTCAGAATTGAAGGATGAGGCCATATCTCGAAATGTGCGTAAGGCAATGATGATATCAAATGTGTTGTTCATGGGAATTTTGCGATACGAGAGAAGGAAATGCATGCGCATTTAACCGATGCGACCACGAACGTGAAAATTTGGCTTGCTAAAAGAACAGCACATGGCTTCGATCACCATTCATTTCCTTTCCAGCTAGCCCGGCGTTAATCTGCGTAACAATTTGAGTTCACCATGTCACAAAGATGACATGTAGATGATTGTGTGGGTGAAGGTTGGATTGTTTTACCTCTGAGCGGCACTTTTTTGCACAAAGTGCGCTAAATGGCCAGGTCACAAGGACCCGAGGACTCAGAGAGGGTTAGAGAAGAGGGCCACTATACAGATGTTAGCCTCCCATCAACGCCACCCAATGTGTTCTTTAACCTGCATAGGACATGGCTCTCCCGCATACGGAGCCACGGCTTAACTTTCCCATCCGACGGACGGTCGTCCCATCGGTGTCCCCTACTGACCGAGAGTCAACCGAGAGGGGAGGGGGTTGCGGTGATAAATATAAACGCTGACCCAGGCGGAACTCGAACCTGGGAACTGCAGAATACGAGTCTGGTGTGTTACCTACTGAGCTACCCCAGCCCCATGTAGGTGAAGAGTCAACACCAAACCTAAGTATCCAGAGCTTTAAACATGACACAAGATATCTTCTCAAGACTTTGGATATAATTTCAAGAAACAAGAGAACCAGGACAAGGTTGTCTCACGGCTACAACTACTAAGAAAGACCATTATCTGTCTAACAGCAAAATGACGTAGAACTTCTGATTAACATGAAAGATGTGAAAACTGCGCCGTGATATCATCTTATAGTGAGTGCTCAATAGCGATCATGAGAATAACCCTGGAAGGTTGAAACGTGTAGCCCTTTCAAAAGTGTACATAGTCTTTATTTTTGTTGGTCTTTCAAAGTGTAAAAAGTTTTTATCTGCTCGGTGGATTGTAAATAAGATGCTTCGTAAAATAATAGAACCTTTGGATTTCTAAAACGAAAGGAAGGAGGCGATGAACGCCGACAGTAAAGAAGATCGGATGACGATAGAGAAATTGGTTGGGAACAGTGCCGCCAGAATGCATTTATTGGATAATACGGGATAATGAATAGACAACGAAAGAGCATGTTGTAAAGGAACGTTATGACAATTCCCCCCCCCCCCCCGCAACTAATAAGAAGTAGTCGCACTTTGGACAAAAACAGATTGCATCCTTTTTATTTCTTTTATTTGCTTTTATTAATGAAGAGGGAAACTGTAATAGCTGTAATAACAGAAAGGGTTAAAGGAAGCGTAGCGCATATGTGTGTATATCTATATAATTGTAAGAAACTGCCAGTAAAGGAAATATATTTAGAAAGATTGTCAAAAAAGAGTCCACACTACTTACAGCAACTACAATAAGCAAGTATTTTATGCAAAGCGCAGAAATGGTTAATAAATTTTCGCATTCTTATATATGCTTTTAATTCTTAAAAATGGCTTATCATTCATATTGTGTTCATCATCATAAAACTGTCGCAGACAAACTTCGACTTTAGTATTACGGTGCCTTAAAATGCATGTCGCGAACACATCCTTCGATTCAATTTCTTAGAACTACAGGCGCATTTTTCTCAAATAAAGATGACTTTTTTATATTTATTTCTCATTTAGAAGTACAATTATTAATACGTAAAATTGCTTCAAAAACTTTTCTATTCCTGTTTTGAACGAAAGTGAAACAGACACAGTGGACTTTCTTGGTTTTGTTGCAAGCGGTGAAGAAGGAAATGATAGTTGCGCTTCTCAGTAAGGAGCATTTGGGTTGTTTTATCTCTGAGCGTCACTTTTTTGCACACCATGGGCTAAATGGCCAGGTCACATGGACCCCGAAGGTTCAGAGAAGGTTGGAGGAGGGGACCCACTGGAACAACCGTTGGGAGACAGATGGTAGCCTCCCGTCAAGGCCATCCAGAGTGTTCTTTAACGTGCACAGGGTAGGGCTCTCCCACACACGGGGCCATGGCTTAACGTCTCATCCGAAGGGCGGCGGGCTTTCCAAGTCCATCGGTGTTCCCTACTGACCGTGAGCAGGGCGGGGAATTTTGCGGAGATAAATCTCAACGCTGACCCAGCTGGGACTCGAATCTGGGAACTACAGATTACGAGCCTGGCGCGCTACCAACTGAGCCACCTCCGCCCCAGTAAAGAGCAAACGTCAATCCAGCATGGACTCAAGTATTCAAAATTATCCTTGGGTTAAGGAAATCGTCCCTGGTCCCCCCCCCCCTCTCCTCCTTTCCCTACCATCTCTGAACACGCATTGTTCATTTCTAAATTGTCCGTTAATGAAATATTTAATTTTTATTATGCCCAATGATGAAGAATGGATCCTAAAAAGGATGCAGATTGATGCTTCAGTAATTATCGTAAGAACTGCGATTACTTTTCCTTAATACAGGACATTTACAAAAGGTCCAGTCATACTTTGGGAATGTGTTCTGTTACTCATAGTGATGAAATAAATTCCTAGGAACATTGGACCAGAAACATTTCCCTTCCGAGTTAGAGCACATTTTGGAAGTGCAAGTAAGAAAGCATGTGAAGGTAATTAGTTTTTATTCCAGCTATTACAGCACGTTGTAAGTGATCGATGAGAACAATTATGCAAGTCTACCTCAGAGCAAGTGTTCGAAATGACCTCTCTGAGCAGCAATACACGCCTCACACGGGTTCAAGAAATGTTTGCTGATATGAAACAAATGTTCACATCAGCAAACATTTCTTCAATTGTATCATTGTGAGAGATTCCAGTACTTTTTCACTCGCAGTTGATAAAAGTACAGATGCAAAAGATACTGCTCAGCTCGCGGTATTTGTGCGCGGTATCAGCTCTAATTTTGATGTTGTTGAAGAATTTGTCAACTACACACACCAGCCACTGAATTAGAAACCTTTATGCAGATGTACGTAAACGTCACCTGCGCAGCATATATGCAAAATACGTGGTCACGTGCATCACCACGTGATCTAGGGAACTATTTAAGACTGTTGCTGGTCAGTAATCGTCAGTAGTGTTGATAGCAATGGGAAAAACAAAGGATCTTTCGGGGTTCGATAAAGAGCTTATTGTGGGTGTCCGTATGGCTGGAGCGACGATTTTAAAAACATCAGAGCTGATTGGTTTCTCAAAAGATAAGATATCTCGGATTTTTAATCAGTGGAGAAATAACCTACATTGCTTGTCTAAGAGGCGTAAGTGTGGCGTGATGACAATCTGTCAGGAACGCCGTCGTCTGAGAAGGCTTATACAGAGAAACAGGACTTCCTGTGTGCAGCAATTGACCGAAGCATTCAATGACGGCTGTTCCCGACCCATGTCTCAGCGAACTATACGCATTGAATTGAAGAGTATCAGTATTAGTAGTCGCATGCCTATACGGAAACCACTGATTTCTGCGAAGAACCGGAAAGTTCGTCTACAGTGGTGTAGGAACACCGTAACTGGATACTGGAAGACTAGAAAAAAGTCACGTGGTCCGATGAGTCGCCGTACACCTTGTTCTGTACGGACGGTAGGCAGAGAATTTGGCGGGAGTCCTAGGAAGCAATGGAGCCAGCTTCTTTTGTAAACACAACTCAAGGTTCTGGAGATGGTGTGGAGCACATTCTGTTGGTACGGAAAGGGTCCCCTGATATTGCTGGAAGGTCAGGTGTCCTCCAAGGATTATCTGAACATTGTTGCCGATCAAGTCTGCAATGTTGACTTTTTGTCCAGCAGGTGACGTCTGTTTCATGGGCGACAGTGCTACTGACCATCGTGCAAGATGTGTTCGGCAGTGGTTCAGCGCGCATGACAGCGACTTTCACCATCTTCCCTGGCTACCACAGAGCCCGGATTTAAACCCAATGAGAATGCGTGGGGCATGTTAGAAAAACAGATCCTGGAGCAAAGTCCTCTTCCATCAAATCTGAGCCAGTTAGATTGTCTGGTGAATGCCTAATATGCTGTAGATGTAAAGGCACTCCAACATCTTTGGAATATATGCAAACCGCATTCCTGGCTCAGTATGGCTCTCCCGCACACGGGGCCACGGCTTAACGTCCCATCCGACGGGACGGCGGCCTTTCCAAGCCCATCGATGTCCCCTACTGACCGTGGGCAGGGCGGGGAATTTTTGCGGAGATAAATCTCAACGCTGACCCAGCTGGGACTCGAACCTGGGAACTACAGATTACGAGCCTGGCGCGCTACCGACTGAGCCACCCCCGCCCCTTCGTTCACATAAAAATGATTTCAAACTTGTACGAGCAACTTTTTTCGAAAATGAAATTTGCAAATAAGAAGTTGCGCACCCAACTAACTAATTCCCATCTAGATGATATACTACACCTCGCAACCTCTAGCCTGGAACCTACTAAAGACAAACTTTTCACAGAAAAATATCATCAAGTATCACATTAAAATTAATCATTTAAAATTTATAATAAATGCAATTTTAAAAAAATTATTTTCTTTTTCCTTTTCTTAACAAGTTTAAAGCTCATGGTCCGCCAGCCAAGCCACATATCTTTCCCTGACCCCTATCCAAAAAAGTTTGCTGACCCCTGACCTAGACGATCGAGACATTTCTCGCAAAGTGAATCAATGAGTACCCAGTTGAACATGAAAATCCAGTGCAAATCTGCTGTCTCCAAGATATTTGTTAAGGGGGGTGAAAATCCACAAACTCTCAAAGGGAGTTTATCAATTTTCGTTACAATGCCAGGCCCCATACAACTCGGCAGATGCTAGACTTGGCATAGAAATTTGAATGGTAGCGTTACGAACATCCCTCCACCACTCTACTAACAACTCCTGTCAGACATCTCTAAGTGGGGTGCTAGAGAACAATTTTTTTCTGCATTTAGTTGTTTATTGATTTCTATTAAGGTTATTAGGTTGTTGAATCCTGTTCTTCCTTCCATCAGGAATAACGTGCGTTCCCTTATCACTTAGGATCACTCAGTTAATTCCTTTCCTACGGCTGCTTTTTTAGACAGCCTTTCAATGTTGCTGTGAAATGTAGCCTGTTTAAAATGGTTTCATTCTTCCTCGATCTCAGTTGTAAGTACCTTTATGAAAATGACTGGGTAACCGGTCATGGAAGCTTTTTATTTTTGGAGGTCTTTCAGAGCTTCAGTGTTAATTCTCTTAGTCTTTTCGCAATGTTTCTTAAAAAAGGTTTGTCAGACTCTTTAAACGCTTTTCAGTCCATGGACGAAATTGATCGCCTTGATCTAACTCTCACTTGGGTCCATTTTCGATAATTTCTTCAGCGAAGGATTTTTCATTCCCATGCTTGTGTTTTCAAATGGTATGCCTTGTAAAATAATGTTTTGCGTGTTTTAACACTACCTTAAGAGAAAAAATAAGGAAAATGGGGTATACGTGTGAATAATATCGCAAGCAGTTATGTATGGCTATCGTATACTCAAAAATATGACACTTTACAAAGATCTTCAGATTTATCTTCAGTCACATTTTCCGGTAGAAAGCAATCTAAAAAGTTTCTGATTTGTCAATCTGGCTCCGTATTGGCATAGCATGGGTCTGTTTCTAATCAAGTGCGCTGAGTACATGTCATACAGGGCATATATGTAATCATTCTCACAAATCTTAAGCTAACGTCACATACACAAGGCTCCAGAGCTTTGTAAAAAGTTTGCAGCACTGAAAGATGAAACAGAAGTCGTTTAAGTGAAATTCAATGTGTGGTGAAATCTCGGGCTTCGTGCACCTTGGTCTGCTAAGCAGAACGGGCGTTGTTGCAGACTTGCTCGAGAGTCAACCCTTGTGTGTCTAGCAGCCGATCAAGAGCGATAGCAGTGAAGAAATCTTGGCTTCTGCGCAATCAAGGAATGGCAAATGAATCCCCGGTTGTGGCTTTCATCAGCGAAATGGCGTCTGAAGTGATTTACTTGGGGATTCTTCCGAACAATGGATCTCTCGTGCAATGGGAAGCAAGAGGATACTTTCTCTTTGTCGTGAAAAATCAACGAGTCATAATTTTCGAGGGGAATGTCGGGATCCGGGATATTTCAGTAATTTTGCGGAAATGCACGAGGATTTCCATAAGCATTACTGTCGCTCGGTCCCAACAACGACTCTTATGCTTTAATATATCTCGGCTTTTCCGAAACCACGAACCAGTTTTCGCAAGCGAAATTTATTTGCGATAAATTGAAAAATTTAAAATATTTTCCTCTATTTAAAATATCAGGATTTGTTTCTGAAATGCATTTTTTTATGCACATATCAATCAGTATATTAAAAACTTGTTCGGCCGCTTACAGATCATTTGGGACATTTAACGAATTAAATGAAATTTACTGTTTTTAAATGTTTCACGTTCGCGGATTTATTCAGCGATAGCCTGCATGAGAGGATCAAGTTTTCCTTCGGGCAGGCCGATATCCCTTCGCTCTGATAGCGACTCGTTTATCATTAAAGAAATTTTGATCCTTAAACCTTTGCTCTACTAGCGCTATTCTTTTCAGTGTGAAGACAAACAGATCAGTCATTCACTGTTTGATTTGGCTTTGTACTTGCATCCCTCTTTCCTCTCATTCGATTTGGTGGCTTTGCTCCTAAGTGACAGTTTCTTTGCTGTTCAGTGGACCAAAGGATCAGGTTGCAAGGGAAAACAACACTTCAGACATGTCCAGGAAAGAGAGTCAGAGCAAAACAATTAGAACTATAGTAGGTACCACCTCGATATAGTTTTCGTTCCACAAGACATTTTACTGAAAACCATTTTCGATCATAGGTCATTTCGCCTACAACCCGTTTCACCCGTAGGTCATTGCACAGACAACTCATTTCAGCCACTGGTCATGAGAGAGAAAGAGGGAAAGAGAGTCATGAGAGAGAAGAGGTAAACTACATTAAGGAAAAGTTTGGAAACGATATTTTAAGACATTCCTCTTCAGTAAAATATTCATATTAATAAGTATCCTTTTACAGTTTATGTGGTAACAGGAAAATGTTTTGCCAGCAGTATGCATTTGAAACTATATCCTTATGATTTTAAAATGCCTATTAGAAAACTCCTAAAGCCTCGAACAGAATTCTTTTCCTATAATAAAAGTATATAATAAAAAATAACCTATTGATACTTTATAAGAAATAAAGTTTTGGAAGCCATCAATAAGGATTTGTTCAGAGTGATGGGTAGAGTTTAGTTGTCTGTTGAATGAGCCGAAATGGACCTCTAGTTAGCAAATAAGGAATTCTTTGGAGCAGGACGAAATTTCTTTCCACGCTGCTCATTTCGTCTTAAGCCAATGTCCTCCTCAGAATGTTAGTCCTCTTCGAAGTTGCTGAATCGGAAAGACCTGAACTTGGGATCTTTTGTATCTGAGTGTAAGAGATCCTAGCTCGTCCTTCCGGCAAAGGGCCGAAGCTTCTATTCAAAACTCTTCCAGCCTGACACGAGCAGAACATAATGGAACAGGAAGACCATTGAAACGGACAATGCCAGTCACGTGGCACAAGGTGAGGATCAACTGACTGTGAAATGCGCTTGTGTTGCGTGGTCAGGGGATGCAGGGATCAGAGTGGCAAATCCTCCCTCGCGCCTCTGCTAAGCTTCAGTATTGACTCGGGGCATACAATACCCACACAGGTAGCGTGAAGCGTGCAAGGCACGTGTGCATTAGCTTCCCATTGAGAGAATGCGTAACAAAGTAAGCAAATATTGATGCAGAACTTGCCATCCGATGCAGTCAGCACAAAGTGGTGTATTCACTGTTGGTTAATGATTCCACTTTTATTTATTTTTCGAAAATCCATTTTTCGTATTCAACCAAATTTATATTATCGCATGGATAATTTTTCATTTTCAAAAAATTCACAGTGTAAAAAAAAATGTCTAAATCCGTAACATTAATAATTTATCCTTGGCATTTTGAACGTTTTTAAAGCTGAATTAAACTGTCATTTACAAAAGATAATCGCTACATCGACGACGGGTCCGCTTTTGTCCAGTAGGGGTTAAATTATTAACAACGATAGCTTCAGTCCGCAATGTCGGAAGTAGTGGAAAGGCGGGCCCGTATTTCTTATTAAATATTTATTGCTGATATTTTAATGGCCGATGATGTGAAAGGCAGATTCATTACCTAAGTGCTTCTGCTGTCCATCTTTATACTTTTCTGCTTTTTCCTTTTCTCATATAAATAATGGGGCCCTTCATTTTGTATTTTCCTCAGTGTGGCTTTTGTAATGATAAGTCCGAGTTGTTTTACCTCTGAGCGTCACTTTTTTTTTGCACACAATGAGCTAAATGACCAGATCACGAGGATCCGGGGGGCTCAGAGAAGGCTGATGAAAGGCAACCCATTGGACAGCTGTTGGGAGACAGGTGGTAGCCTCCCGTCAAGGCCATCGAGCGTGTTCTTTAACGTGTACAGATATGGCTCTCCTGCACACGGTGTCACGGCTTAACGTCCCATCCGACGGACGGCGCCTTTCTAATCCCATCGGTGTCTTCTACTGACCGAGAGCAGGGCAGGGAGTTTTGCGGAGATAAATCTCAACGCTGGCCCAACTGAGACTCGTACCTGGGAACTACAGATTACGAGCCTGGCGCGCTACGACTGAGCCATCCCTGCCCCAACAGGTCCGAGAGGGCGGGTTTAAGAGAAGGGAATGGAGGAGGGACAAAAGTATCATGCCTCCTACAGAGTTGTTTGTGGGTTGTTTTACCTCTGAGTAGAGTTTTCAAATATCAGGATTTTCGGTAACCGTGGTTATCGTACAGAAAATTTTGATATCCGTCGGATATCTGTTAACCGGCAAGAAAAAGGATAAAAAAAAATGATTCAATCACTGACAATCCAATAAAGGCATTTTATTTTCTCGGTTAATGATTATCACAATTCAGTATCTTCTTATTCTTTATTTCTTTCCATTTAAATAATGATATTCAAGACACATCAAGGCGTTAAGAGATGGATCAGAAAGACGAGACATTTTTTGATGCACAAATTTGCTGCAAGAGAAAATCTGCTCTCTCCGCATCAGATGAAGTGGACTTCGCTGTTTTAATTTAACGATATAAAATCTAGTTTTGGTGTTGTTCTCTTACTGGTTTTTTGAAAAGTTTAAATTCTTGCCTTAATGTAATTCGTTCATTCGTCGTGCTTTTGCAACATTTCCTCTGAAATATATGAACTTAATCCACCCTGAAACGAGCCACACATATTATTGTTACTGTTAGTTTCGGATCTTATCCTCGTTCCGAGAAAAACTCTATATCAGTTTCATTATTAAATTCAGTGACTAAATCAATTGATCCTTGATAATAACGCACAGGTAGACTATTTCATTGACATACATGGGTATGGGTCTGTAAATGATCGCTAAGCATAAACTGGTAGGAGAGCAATACACCATGTGCTGAAATGATTCACAGGACCAACCAGGCATAGCACCTAAAGTACGACCTCATTTTCTTGTTGTGCTAGCCTTGAATAACTTCAAAGGAAATATTCTCTCTTCTGAATGGGACCGAAAAAGGGCCCTTACCATATCAGTTTATCCTATTGATCTTTTACGGCCATTTTTTTCTACGTCGTTGAAGAGTGGACAACTTCAGAGGGTCTCTCTGATAACCATTTAAACCACCCAAACCTCTGTACTGGCTCTGATCATGACTCCGGATAGTGTATTTGCTATTGGCGGATTTCTGTTTACGGGAGAATCTACCTCTTGTTTTTTCATTTATTTATGAGTTAGTAGCCCAAATAATAATAGTAATAATTTATTCCATGCAAGGGGTTGCAGTAAAGCCAAGGTACAGATAATTTTGACAGACTTACAGGATGTCTTGTAGGAGCTGCTGAATGAACTTGATTAGATGCCATTGCAATCAACCGAACTTTATTTTAAGAAGTATCGCAGAACCTAAATTAGTGTAAATGTGTCTTAGGCCCTAAATTAGAATAATGTGTCTCAGACCAGCCCGTTTTGCAGGTTAGCCATCTAAGGTATTTAATGTTCCAACGAACTTAATTGTTTAAGTACTCAATGGATGGTTTATAGATGTTTAACCCACGTCTGTTGTTAGGGCTGTTTGATATTGTTAGCTTTATTCCTAATATTAAAACAAACTTTTTATATTCATATTATTTAATTACTATTTATTCATTATATTATGATCTTAAGAGACATTTTTCTTTTCAATAATAGTTGCAACGTGAGGACTCTAAATCAAGATTGCTACTTTGATATACTCACACCACAATTCAAGCGATGTAACCTGTATATTATGGGCTTGAAATGGGTCAAATAGATTAAGATTACGTATTAATCAATACTAAATGGGCTTGTTCTGTTAGGAAAACCATGTTATACAGAGAAACTGAGATTGGGTCTGACCGGCTCTATGTTTTTCAAGCATTTCTTTCCACGATATACAACACTTCTCCCCTATTACGTTTCATACACTCTGAGCCATTCAATAATTTCAACATTCAATGAAAAATATTTCTCCTTGCAGGTTGTTTACTATTAGTGTTAGCAATTCTTACTGTTTTCTCGGATTCGCTCTTCACGTGGCACTTTGACTGAATGTATTCCTCGTACAGAGTTTTACAACCGGAAAAGAGATGCCAAAAAAAAATAAATCTACATTTTGTTTTGTAAGAATATTTTCTTCTGTCTTCGGTTAATATTTCAAAAATCTGAAAGCTGAAATTCTGAATTTCTAGTAAAGTTGGTTGAACTTAATCTATTGAAAGAGAGGTTTTAAATCTCGTTAGCTATTTAATAATTATGAACTCTAATTATAAATCTGTCAGATTCTTCTGTTTTTTTTGTTCTGTTTGTACCGAAAATGCAAATTTTATGTTAATGAGCAAATTTTTGTGAGAAAAGTAAAAGCGATGAATTTCTGCTTTCCATCAAGCATTTCTTTTGATGTGGCTGATGTAAATGAAGTTGACATCATATGTCCATTTAGAAAATATTCCGAACAGCTTTTATAAGTGTAATAATAAAAAATTTACCCTGAAGTGCTCTATTATTTATAACAAAATTGTTACTTTTGAAACGATCAAAATAATGTAACATTTTACCACGGTAATATATACAGGTATTATTGCTTTAATATAATACAGTAGTTCTATCCATTTTGGTGAGACGTGGTGCCAAATCTGGTTGAAAAACGATTTTCTTCTGTGTTGTTGCTAATTATTCATAGGGACGGTAATGATCCAAGCCAATCGGTGTTCACTTTGTAAACGAGGGAAAGGTGGCTGTTTAGCGGATGTAAATTTCAATCCTGACACCGTTGGGATTCGAACCTGAGCACATGAGATTACGAGCCTGACACGCTACCGATTGAGCCATCCCTCGCCTCAGTATTCGAACAGCAAAACGAAATTAATTTTCTTGATATTTGAAGAGGAGTGTAGTTGATATCTTTGGATTGCAACGTAACAGGAGAAAATGAGGTGAACCTGCATGGGCTCAAAAGTCGTAGGAACTAACCTAACCGTATTCTAGAGAAATTAAAAAGGGAGAAGAAATGAAAACTCAGTTGCAACTGTAGCCACTAGTTTTCGTAAATTTGAAAGAGGGTTTTGACTGCGTTGATCAACATAATGTGTAGGTTGATGGCGAAGTCTTATTAATTTACTGAAAAGTTTGTAAGGTTAACTATGATACTCTATAATAACACATGAACCATAAGAGCAGATCATCGTGAGAATTGGTTTAGCATTTTTAGACAAGGTTGCATTTTGTCTCCTTTTCTCTTTAGTTTGGTGATCGATTATGTTACGAAAGGAGTTTTCAAGGGAAAGAATGGATCCTAGGATCGGCCACAGTTCTGAAAGTGTCTGACTTATGCGTATAATTTCCTCTTGACAAATGAGTTCAGCAGATGAACTCTTTAAGTAGAGCTGTCGATGAGACTGAAAATAAGTCAGGCTTAGCTACAAATGCAGAAAGGGAAAGTAATCGATCAGATGAGTAACTCTTGAGTCTTTAGAATGGTTATGATCTTGAGCAATTTCTTTAATGCTATATCAATTGCCTAGTGGTAATTTAGATGTAGGTTAGGTTGCATTACATTAGAATGACACTTTTGGGCAAACAATGGGCTAAATGTCATAGTCAGAGGACCCCAAAATGTCAGAGTTGGGTAGAGGATAGATGTAAATCTTCCTTCAAAGATATTCAACATGTTCGTTAACCTACGGGGTATGGCTGAAGGAAAATATAGGCTGTGAGAGAAAGTTGAAAAGAAATGCAATTTATGTGATTTTCTTTAGCATATTTTAGTAGCAGAACAATTTTGTTAGTTGCTACTTCTTTTGGAGATAAAAATTGCGAGCTAATGAAACTAAATCACTTCTCAGATGGAAGCGGACCCAGTTTGCGGCCAGTAAGGAGATTATCTCTGCTGATGCCTACCCTGCCCTCAGTGAGCGATTATCTCTGCTGATGCCTACCCTGCCCTCAGTGAGCGATTATCTCTGCTGATGCCTACCCTGCCCTCAGTGAGAGATTATCTCTGCTGATGCCTACCCTGCCCTCAGTGAGAGATTATCTCTGCTGATGCCTACCCTGCCCTCAGTGAGAGATTATTTCTGCTGATGCCTACCCTGCCCTCAGTGAGAGATTATCTCTGCTGATGCCTACCCTGCCCTCAGTGAGAGATTATCTCTGCTGATGCCTACCCTGCCCTCAGTGAGAGATTATCTCTGCTGATGCCTACCCTGCCCTCAGTGAGAGATTATCTCTGCTGATGCCTACCCTGCCCTCAGTGAGAGATTATTTCTGCTGATGCCTACCCTGCCCTCAGTGAGAGATTATCTCTGCTGATGCCTACCCTGCCCTCAGTGAGAGATTATCTCTGCTGATGCCTATCCTGCCCTCAGTGAGAGATTATCTCTGCTGATGCCTACCCTGCCCTCAGTGAGAGATTATCTCTGCTGATGCCTACCCTGCCCTCAGTGAGAGATTATCTCTGCTGATGCCTACCCTGCCCTCAGTGAGAGATTATCTCTGCTGATGCCTACCCTGCCCTCAGTGAGAGATTATCTCTGCTGATGCCTACCCTGCCCTCAGTGAGAGATTATTTCTGCTGATGCCTACCCTGCCCTCAGTGAGAGATTATCTCTGCTGATGCCTACCCTGCCCTCAGTGAGAGATTATCTCTGCTGATGCCTATCCTGCCCTCAGTGAGAGATTATCTCTGCTGATGCCTACCCTGCCCTCAATGAGAGATTATCTCTGCTGATGCCTACCCTGCCCTCAGTGAGAGATTATTTCTGCTGATGCCTATCCTGCCCTCAGTGAGAGAAGGACCACCAGTGGGCTTAGAAAAGCCGCTGTTCGTCGGATCCCCTGTGCAAGAGAGACATTCTAGTCTAAGCACGTTAAAGAACATGCTGGATGGCCTTGACGGGAGGCTTCCATCTGTTTCCTAATAGCTTTCCAGTGGGTTCCCTTCTCCCAACGGGGCGGGAGTGGCTCAGTCGGTAGCGCGCTAGGCTCGTAATCTGTAGTTCTCAGGTTCGAGTCCCAGCTGGGTCAGCGTTGAGATTTACCTCCGCAAAATTCCCCGCCCTGCCCACGGTCAATAGGGCACACCGATGGGTTTGGAAATGCCGCCGTCCGTCGGATGGGACGTTAATCCGTAGCCCCGTGTGCGGGAGAGTCATACCCTGTGCACGTTAAAGATCACGCTGGATGGCCTTGACGGGAGGCTACCATCTGTCTCCCAACAGCTGTTCCAGTGGGTCCCCTCCCCCATCCTTCTCTGAGCCTTCGGGGTCCATGTGACCTGGCCATTTAGTCCATGGTGTGCAAAAAAGTGCCGCTCAGAGGTAAAACAACCCAACCTTCTCCCAACCTTCTCTGCTCTCTTGGGTATGATCTTGCTATTTAGCAAATTTGTGTTAAAATTCAGAGCTAAAACAACCTAACTCAGCCTAGTTTGAAATATTTCTTATTTTATTAACTGACTTTCAGTCGGGTTGGTTTCGGTTGTTTTACGTTTGAGCGGCACTTTTTGCACACTGGGCAAAATGTCCTGATTACAAGGACCTCGAGGGCTCATAGAAGGTTGGAGGGGAGGGTACCCACTGTACAGCTGTTGGGAGGCAGATGGTAGCCTCTCGTCAAGACCATCCAACGTGTTCTATAAATGTGCACATGGTATGGCTCTCTCTGGCACATGGGTGGGCGGGGGTGGCTCAGTCGGTAGCGCGCCAGGCTCGTAATCTGTAGTTTCCAGGTTCGAGTCCCAGCTGGGTCAGCGTTGAGATTTATCTCCGCAAAATTCCCCGCCCTGCCCACGGTCAGTAGGGGACACCGATGGGCTTGGAAAGACCGCCGTCCGTCGGATGGGGACGTTAAGCCGTGGCCCCGTGTGCGGGAGAGCCATACCCTGTGCACGTTAAAGAACACGCTGGATGGCCTTGACAGGAGACTACCATCTGTCTTCCAACAGCTGTTCCAGTGGGTCCCCTCCCCCAACCTTCTCTGAGCCTTCGGGATCCATGTGACCTGGCCATTTAGCCCATGGTGTGCAAAAAAGTGCCGCTCAGAGGTAAAACAACCCAACCCAACCTGGCACATGGGTGACGGTTAACGTCGCATCCGATGGAAGGCGGCCTTTCCAAGTCCATTGGGACCTTCAGTCATTGAATACAAGACAATACTGGCAAGGACTAATCAGAGTCAGGATTCCCTCCCCCCCCCCCAAAAAAAAAAAAAAAAAAAAATTGCCCTCTAAAAGACCTTCTAGATGTAATGAGATTTGCAGTGTTAAATTTTACCTTTAAAGTTTCACCTTCTTAATAAATGTAACTCGCTTAGAAATTGGAACTCTTCCAGATATTAGTTGCCTTTGAGAAAAGAATGGATACACGGAAAGAAGTACACTGGTTTCAATAAATTAAGAAAAATCCCTATGTTAAGTCAATGGGAAGTTAACGTCAAAGCTATAATTTCTAAAATAAGTTTTTTTGTTTTGAAAAATGTGATTGCAGATAAAGATCTCAATCAAATAAATGAATATCTCGATTTTCAACAATATTCCTTCAATATTTAGTGCGTTATGGAAGTTTTAATGTTTAGCGATAACAATGCCAGCCACAAAAATTGACTTCAGAAGTTAATTAAAACATTAGTAATAAGTATTGTATCAAAGTGTTTAATAAGATAAGTTTGTATTTTAGAACTTTGTGTAAATAATTCTTTCACTATTCTTCAGTTTTGTGTAAGTTTTGTAAGACTGGCATTGCTGTTGTTAAATATTCAAATAACTCATTAAATACTGAACGAATATTGTTGAAAATCGAGATATTGATATATTTGATTGAGATCTTTATATGTAATTGCATTTTTCAAAACAAAAAACTTATTTTAGAAGTTATAGAGCTTTTGACGTTAGCTTTCCATTGACTTAAACATAGGGATTGTCCTTAATTTATAAAAACCATTGTATTTGTGGAAATCAATCTAAAAATGAAATATTCTATCTAGTATTTTGGACGTAGTGCAACAGAAAAATTTAATCCATCGTGTGTTAAAGGCAATGGGTTTACGATTAATGTTGTTAATGAAATAGATTCTAGATTCTTCAGCAAATGGTAGTAAAAAACCGTTATTATGAGACTGCGTTATATTTATCTGCTTATATTTAGCTGCTTTATATTTATCGTTACAAATAAATGCTAAAAGAACCAACTCTATTTCTGCACAAGTTCAGCAAATCTGTAAATTTTGCCAATCTGCATATTGTTGCAATATCTTTGTAAGTACTAGACGCAAAAATAAATTACCCATAAAACATCTTGTCATGATAAAGATAGGCCTTTGGGGACCCGTTTTTCGCCCATTCTTTGATTGGCGAATCTTATCTCTCTACTGCTGATCGTAACACATTTAGCACACTGTAAAGAACAACGCTAGCATCTTAAAACATCTGCAGTTTTTTTCAGCGTAAGTGAGCACAGTGCCCGTACTCCTCCCTCAGCGGATTGACGTGGCGTGTTCAAAATGACAAATATCTGGCCGAAGAGATACCTGTGACGTTCTGTAACGATCCTTTTGTTGGAGTCGCCAGTCGCCCATTGCACACTCCAATCACGAACACATTTAATGTGCCCAGCGCCCGTTTAATAATGAATTATCGTGTGAATTATTGAAAGAGTACAGGCTAGCCCACTCCGCGAAATAAGCAGGCAGGGCTTGGAGCTTACGTGACCCCCAAGTATTAAGTGCTGTCGGGAAGCATGACACCACTAAACGACAAGCGGTCATGTTTAATGCAGCCGTGGAAGTGCGGGGTTGCCATGGCAGATGCAATCAGTGCGGTGGCGCTATTTGTCTGGCAGAAGATCTGCGGTTAGAGGCAATTACTTGGCCACTGCAGCGTTTAGGGTTAATTGCCTCACTTCATAAGGGCATTACGGACAGAAGCTGAGCTCTGTTGCTGCTGTATTCGCCCTCTTCTATTCAGACCGGTCAAAGGTCACAGTCCCTGATTTGTGGCAGTTGCTAAACCTACTACTAGTTGGTTTTTATTTTTTACGAAAAATAATATTTTAGTCCAAAAACAAAATCTGATTTTCAAACAAGCACTTCGAACTGATTTTAGGAGCTATGTCCTCTGGCATATTTCACAATTTTCTTGTCCATCTACCCGTGGGAAACGGAATTTTGTGAAGAAACGAAAAGAATGTTTCTGAAGAGAAGACCTAAAAGCCTCTACCTTAAATTATCTTAAAGAATATAGAATCATTTGCCGAACAAGTGCATTCTAAATGTAGTTATTAACTGTAAAACAAACGAGTTTGTTTTGAATTTGTGTTTTGTCGCGTGGCAAAGAACAGACATTAGAGTTTTTTTACTGCTAAGTGTTTCTTCTTTTTTTCTTGCTTTTGTTTCGCATATTGCCATAATAAACGCAGTGGTTGATAGAGAATATTAAGAAAATACGATTTCAAATGGAAATAAAATTTCTCTTTCTCTGATTTGAGATGATGGCGGGTTTTAATGGAACTTTATTCTTCTTGGGTTTTTGCGGCATTGTATTTAAATTCAAACTACAAGTAGAGAAACAACCTTATGTATTGCTTATAGTGTTTTTCATTTTAAATTGTCTACATATTTCTATTTTAATTAACTGATCCAATTTATGCCAAATCATGTTTATAAAATATTTTTTATCAAGTGTCTTTCATAATGTAAAGAAGTCATGCTTGAATGTCAAAGCAGAAATCTATAATATTGAAAAGTAAATTCTTTTGCCACAAATATTTACATACCGTAAGTTAACTTATTCTTTATTGTCAAATAAGTTTTTATTTTCTTTACCTGGAGGGACACATTCAACGTTTTAAATATGCAGTATGATATTAGCTTCCAGGCGGCGGTGGGTCTTCGTGTCTATGTGTCGGGCACAAGACTGATAGAAGTGTGATGCTTGGAGAATTAACAGTCAAATTATTTTAAGTGTTAATTTTCCTAAAGTTTATTCTTTAAAAAGGTAAACGCCCTCTTATCCATGAGAAATAGTTCCTGAAGACCTATCAAACGCTTATTTTAAGGATATGAGATGGATCCATGCCACAATCACGAGGTATAATGAGTCGACAAAGAATAATCCTGGCAGGTGGAGGCTGAAAGACTTGTACTCTTCCCTTCAAATTGGTTAATCCAAACCCGTCGTTTCAGTAGGTGTTGACAGCTTTTAACAATCGGACAACTTTTAGCTAGCACAAGTTGAGATGCATTGGAAACTAGATATACTCGAGATTATACATCGTTTTTGTACTCACACAGTGTCGGTTCCTGGGATTGGTAGAATGTAATTGATCCAAGGCGCCCACAGGTAAGGAAGTAAGATTTTGGATTGTTCTGTATTGAGCTTTTGACGTTTGAGAATTGCAGAATGATAACCAACTCCCCGAATACTGACGTTGTCTACTGGCTAAGTTGGCTACAAACAACCATGTGCGGATTGCTTAACAGGCTGAGACTTTACGCACCTAACAGAGGAAAACCTCTCACCTCGTAAATTATCTATTCATCGAGAGCCGCCGTCTACGTCTGCTCCAGCCAGTTACTAACTCAGAACTGCCTGACCTTCTCAAAGGCCATCCGATGTTCAGTGTCCTGTGCCGATCTCCCTGTCCCAAGTGACGGTCATCTCGCCAGCACTCCCTGATCAAGGAGTCAGGCCAGAAAAGGGACTAATCACTGATGATCAGGTACCATAAACCTGTCTTGCTGATTACAGTAACACACATTAGCCATAAATAGCCTTAGTCAGTGGTAGGAGAAAGGAAATAGTTTCACTAAAGGATTACAATGCAAGGTCAAATACAAATATATACATGAAATTACAAAATTATATCTATGTATCGCATCAAAACCTGACAAACTGCAAATGCCAAAAAAAAAAAAATCAGCAGTCAGCAATATGCCGCACATACCGTAATTCAAAACAAATGTAGTATTTTGTTTCACCGTGAGTGGGATTCGAACCCGCGCTTCCAGCACTCCTGGCATGTAACTGGGATGTGTGAGTTCGAATCCCACTCACGGCGAAACTAAATTTTTTCAACTAACTGTTTCATGAGTCCCATGTCTACAAGATATCTGTGATACTTTACTACTGAAATGTAGTATGAGCTAGATGAATATTCACCAAAAGTTGTTTTGTTTTCCTCATCAGTCTCTCTGTTTAAGAGTGCCATTAAGGATTCAGTTTACAATCTTTTTCTGCAGATTGTCTGATGTCTCGTTGATGTTCTAGAAAACAGAGCACCTTGCCCAGGGCCCCGAACCCAAATGCCAGTTTCCATACTTGGTAATGCAGAGTCAATTTAAGGTTTTACTTGTTTCAGTTTTTTTTATCTTTTCTCGACAATCAAATGACATCAGAATTGTATAAGAACATTTATGGCCTTAAAAAAAGTTTCTCCATTGGAAAAGGGATTAACATCCAGTGGTAAATGTCTGCCCTTCTAAACGTATTTCGTTTTGATCTATTAACCTAAAGCGAAGCTAAATTACGTTAAGAAGGATTACCTTTTAAGAGTCAGTAAAAAAGACAAGCAGACACAACTCTTTGTATTAAAAATTGTAATAATTGTATTTTATATTGCTGTGTCGTTTTTCTGCTGAGGTCCCACCGTCCTCACAGACCTTCTACTACGGTGCATGGGGCGGGGGTGGCTCAGTCGGTAGCGCGCCAGGCTCGTAATCTGTAGTTCCCAGGTTCGAGTCCCAGCTGGGTCAGCGTTGAGATTTATCTCCGCAAAATTTTCCCGCCCTGCCCACGGTCAGTAGGGGACACCGATGGGCTTGAAAAGATCGCCGTCCGTCGGATGGGACGTTAAGCCGTGACCCCGTGTGCGGGAGAGCCATACCCTGTGCCCTTAAAGAACACGCAGGATGGCCTTGACGGGAGGCTACCATCTGTCTCCCAACAGCTGTTCCAGTGGGTCCCCTCCCCCAACCTTCTCTGAGCTTTCGGGGTCCTTGTGGTCTGGCCATTTAGCCCATGGGGTGCAAAAAAGTGCCGCTCAGAGGTAACACAATCCAATCCAACTACGGTGCATAAACTGACAGGCTTCTGTGAGACCTCTGGCAAGCAGCTGCGTGAGGAGTTTTTTTAAATATTTTTTAGTATTTAAAATAATATTTAAAATTTTTTTAACAATTTGTTTGACTATTCTTTTTAAAAACTGGTTCATCGGAACTGGCTGGATGACATCACTTCTTACAATGCATGTTGATCAACTCGTCATAAAATTATCAGGAATGAAGGACGTCAACCATGTCGAACCTGACCTTCAAAATGTATCTCTCTTCGTACTCTGAGAGAGGCACACGAATTCAGAAATGAGGCGTTTGCTGCGTGTTCTTGCCAAATCGTTTAACCTTTCTCATGCATCGTGGTGTGCACATTTCAGGACGTATTCCATTCTTTAGAATGAAAATCATGGTGTCCATAAATTCAAGTAAATGGAAGATTAGATGGATATTCAAGTTCAGGAAATAATATTCAATTAAATGGAAAATCTATAATCCTTAGGGTAATTAGTCCTTTTAATCCCTATCTGTTGGAAGAATGGGTTTTAAACGTAAGATAAAATGTTTTTCATTAGAGACATTGGATTTTTTTGCGATTTGTCTATGTTTATGTAAGTGTGTTGTATATGTTGTTTCAAAATGTGGTATATGTCCTTTTCGCTTTTTTGTACTGCTCGTAATCTGCAGTTCCCCAGGTTCGAGTCTTAGCTGGGACAGCGTTGGGATTTATTTCTGCAAACTCCCTGCCCTGCCCTCGATCAGTAGGGGGACGCCGATGGACTTTGAAAAGCCGCCGTTCACTGGATGGGACGTAAAGTCGTGGTCCCGTGTGCGGTAGAGCCATACCCTTTGTACGTTAAAGAACACGCTGGATGGCCTTAACGAGAGGCTACCATCTGTCTCTCAACAACTCTTCAGTGGATCCCCTCCTCCCAATCTTCTCTGAGTTCTCGGAGTCTTTGTGACCTCGCCACTTAGCCTATTGTGTGCAAAAAAGTGCCGCTCAGAGGTAAAACAAACCAAAGAACTGTAATTTATTTAGTTTGAGAACAGCATCGCCATTTTTCGCAGATGTTCTGTGTATGTGCGCATTATAAACAATTTCTCATGCATAACAAAAATATTACTTCTCTCTGTACTTGAATCATTCCTGTACAAATAAAAGGAAAGAAAGAAAAATATTTTTATTTTGCACATGTGCTCCATTTCCTTAAAAATTTCTGACAGAGGTACTTGAAATAAGACATTTAAACGATCTTTAAATCAGATTTAAACGATCCTTCCCCTGAGTTTGTCTTCATGCATTTCCAAATTGTTTCAGCATCTGATAGCAAAAAATCAAGTGTAAAGCTATGTCGTTCGATTTTCATCACGTGTCCCATGGCCGAGTGGTTAGCGCGCTTGGCTACTGATCTAAGGGACCTGGGGTCGAGCCCCGGTTAAGGCATGGCTGTCTGTGTCGTTTTTCTGCTGAGGGCTTGCCATCCTCTCAGATCTTCTACTATGGCATATAAACTGACAAGCTCCTGTCAGACCTCTGTGGCAAGCAGCTGCTTGAGGGGTATTTATTTATTTTTTTATTAGATATTACACGATTCCGTGCAAATTTCCAAGCGGACGACAGTTCGAGATTATAGTCCTTTCACATGCCTAATTTTACTCTTTCCGCAAATGCTTAAGGAAATTTCTCATTTTTAGTCAAATATCTAAAGTTTTATAATAAATGCAGAGAAATTATTGTTAACTTCGATATTTTTTACTGTTCAATTTATTTTTTTTCACATCTCTGCATTTGTTTTTTTACACTCTTTTGAATATTTGTTTCGTAATACCTATTTTGGTAACTTTAAAAAAAAAAGAAACTAAGTTGAAAATCAGCGGATGTTACAGATGCTTAAAACACGTGCCATTGTATCCTCTCCCCACAGACCGAAAATGTAAAAACAAATTTCTGGGATGACAGACAGGAAAGTATAAGAAGGGAATTCGGCGGGAATCCGAGAGTAATCCCCCTAAGGATGTGCGTGTTGCCATGAGCAACAGCTGGTTAACGGGCCCATCGTGGTTGTCGCGCGCCAACCGTCATTAGATGGCGCGCCACACAGGAGTGCACACGCGCGCTTTTGCTAAATGGACAACTGTTGAAATTTGCAACAGCTGGAAGATGTGAAGCTACAAGCCTCGCCACCGGTAGTTGCAACATCCAAAAGAAAAAAACTTGAAAACCATCTCAAAAAAACAATGATTCTGTGAGTGGCTAAAATCAAATAAAAGCGTGATTTTATTTGTAGAAAAATTCGCTTATTAAAATCGTTTAAAAAACAGTTACGTTGATATCGTTTAGATGTGGCTGGATTACGCGATTCTATTCGTCAGAGATATGTTAACTTCAAAATAGAGTGGATGAGAGATATGTACTTAAGAGGGGGAGGAATTGAACCTCTCACAGGAGGAGTGATAGATGCCTTCGAGCACTTAAGAGCGGGGGGGGGGGGAGTGGCTCCGTCGGTAGCTCGTAATCTGCAGTAGTCTTCTAATTTGTGGCAGGCGGGGTCCAAACTATCAGCCCTGCCCTCGGTCAGTAGGGGACACCGATGGGGTTGGAAAAGCTGTCGTCCGTAGAATGGGACATTAACCCGTAGCTCAGTGTATGGCTGAGCTATACCCTGTGCACGTTAAAAAAACATGCTGTATACCTTGACTGGAGGCTACCATTTGTCTCCTAACAGCTATTCATTCGCTCCCCTCCGCTTCTCTTTCTCTGAGCCCTTGGGGTCTTGTGCCATGAGTTTTTATGCCATTGTGGCCGAACCCATCAGATTCCGCAAATTTAAATACACTGCACGACATTGAAATTGCCCCACCCAGAAGGAGTGAGAGGATAAGGGTGAAATGTAGCACACACACACACACAGCAATACATATTGGCATACCATTGTCACCCGCAACTTTTTCCTCTTCGAGGCATACGGTATGAACTTAAAATGTTCCGCATTTACTAAAATAATTATCTTATCTAGAACTGCATGTCAATAGCTTGATGATCTGACTTCGAAATTTAATGCCTTCAAACAAATATTTTTGAAAGAGTGGCCGAAAGAAGATTTTAGATTCGAACCAGGAACAATCTACAAGCTAGCAATACGCAGTTCCGTATTCTCTAACTGTAGTTGCGACGAGTAAGAGATTTCACATGATTGACCAAGACCCAATTTTTGTTTGAACAATAACAAAAATTTTGAATTTATTTAAATTCAACACTTAACAAAGTTCCACCACTGGCTTATAAAGGTGGATGATTTTACATTACAATTAATTGACTAAGTACTCACTCCATTCAGGTAAGCTTAATTTCGAACAACACTCACACAAAATAATGAAAATAAAACTTAAAAGTGAAAGTGACAACAAGCAGAGTAAGTTAAATTAAAATAACTTTACCATGCTGAAGTTTCTCCGGAACGAGAACTGTATTCTGCTAAGTTACTGTGATGTGCACACGGCGTAAATTTTCATGAAACACCCACTCCAGATTTCTCTGATCGTGGTTTTTCCCAAGCAAAGCAAATTTCTTTAAATTTCGCCTAACATACTTAGGTAAAAGTTTATCATCTCACTAATTTAAGAGATGTCTAATTTAACACTTTCCCTCCCTATATCATGGCCTAAAAGTCAGTCCAGTGAATTTCACTAAAGTTGGACTTAGCAAAGATAGCAAAAGAAAGATAGAAAAAGACCAAACCCTGGTCTGTTAGTCTGATCAACCCACACCGAACTGTTCCTCCCGGGTCGAGCGTGACAATATCTTTCTGGCAACCCTGGGAACTCTCGACCAAAAAGGGCCAATCAGAACCGAGCCCTGGGCAAAACCCGACTCCATTTCCATATTTCACAAGTGAGATGGAGCTCTGCTGCCAGCCAACACTCGCATTCCTCTGGTAGGTCAATGTCTGCTTTTTGGGCGAGCTGAAATTGTTTCACAAGACACCTCTCGTCTCCGTACATTAGTCAAGTTTCCTCTCGGCAACCAATGTAAACAGATGAAACGGAACCCTGAATGTAATTCGCAACGGAGATGTTGCACCCATTAACCTCCGAAGACATCTCCAGACACAAAGTGGTTGCATCAGGATAGAAATGAAATACAGTATATAAAAAAATTAAAATCAATAAAATCAATAGGTCTGCGACCTATCATTCCTCCCTTCTTAAAAACAAGCCAACACCCTGTGTGTCGTCACTTATTACATTCCGAAATGAAAATTTTGGAGTGGTACCAGGTTTTGAAATTTCGAATAATTCTCTCCATCACAACAATTTTCTGGTTTTCTTTCAAAAAAAAACAACATAAAATTTTGTTGAACTGGTGCTTTCGATTAGAGAAGAATTCCCAGTTTCTTCACGTATCACACAATATTTCTCCAACATTTAAACACCGGAAACAAAAGAAAAATGAAAAGCGTGAGTAGAATAATTCCATTCATATATATAAACACATAAAATTACTCTTAATATCTATTTGTTTCTGACAAAATATTCAATGCAAATGTTTAAAACATGGTAATTAACTCTATATATCAATATCCACTTATAAGCAGAACAATAGCATATTTATGATAGATGGCAAGATAAATATTGATTATAAATGATGTAATATACTTTTAATTTACACATCGTAAATGTTCGTAATATAATATATAGGACAACTTAGATTTGTCTGATCTTACAAGCAGAAAAATCATCTCTCTTCAACTTAGAATAAACCTACATCAACCATCTTTCCTAGTTTCCATATTCTCAAAATTATCATTAAATTTCAAACTAATACATCGTTAAAAGAAAACAAATCAGTGCACATCTTTCTTATGAGGATACCAATGTTCTGTCAAAAATTCTAAAATTTATGTGCTATGTTTACCCTGTTTCCCAAAAAAAATATTTTAACTTTATAGCCAGAAAAGAAAAGTGGGGACGGAAAGATTCCACTTCCAGGACTACCATAGAATGATAGCGGGTCCTTCCGTCTTCCTCCCCTGTCCAGACTAGCATCCCATGTCAAAGGGTAAACACAGTTTGCTAAACATCCGTCTGAACCCATGCAGTTTGGGCTTGCTACATGTATAGGGAGACGTCTCCAATCAAAAATGAGCTTGAACATCTGAAAGCGAAACTAGTGAGTGGATTCAAATCCTTACTCACCTTTATCATCCTCACACTCTTCTACCAGAGTTAATTGTCATCACCCCTTTCACCGTCACAGAGACTATTTGATATGGGCCATCGATGTGGTCGGACTTCCACAATCATCCGGCAAATTTATACTCACCCCCTAAGTCGTGTTATTCCCATGTGTTGAATCCTCCAAGAAAGAAGATAAACAAAAATTAATTTCCTTAGAAAAAGAGAGCGAAAGAGTCCTCTTCTAAGCTACTATAAGGCATCATCACAGTCGAAACCTTATTTCTATTGGCACTGAGCCAAAAATTGCTCCTAAACTTCCCAGCTAATCGAGATGCAGGCAAAGTTCAATTCTTTCCGCACCCGTTACGTCATCTCCGTAGTTTCGTTCCTTACTCTCTCCTCAGCTACGGGGCTGCTGCAGAGTAATACGATATACCGCAAGTTTACTGACTGACCTGTGCTCTTATCTCGAAGTTGTATCTACGTTCTCTTCATAGACTAATAACATAAATTCAACTCTCCAATATAAATCACTGTCATACACTTTAAACAATTTCTTTAGTTAAATACTTATTTAACTTTGAAGACACACCACATCTCTGACATTCCTCCACTAACTCAAAACAAATGTTTACATAATTTCCAAAATGTTTAATCAATTTCTACTTAAATAAAATTCTACCCTTAGTTGCAAGTTAATATATTCTTTGACAGTTCTGGCACTTCACCCATTTTTCTCCAGAGACCCTTTCTGTCTCCGTAGATAATTCTTGTTTGCTCGGCTCCTTGCACATCCACAAGAAAATATTAGCCACAGTTTTTTCTCGCAGTTGAAGAAATAGAAGAAGGGAAATTCTGACTAGTTAGTCCAGATGTACCTGCGCGCTTGGCTCAAATGAACTAAGAGTCAGAATGGAAGATTTCACAAGTTGGAAAGAGCTTTTTTTTTAGAAGTGGAACCAAAACAATTAGAGAGAAAGTTCATAGTGAAAAGATATAGTCCTTTCTCTGGTTTTCTCTGAAGTTCTCTAATGCTCATTCAATCGATCTCATTCACGCCATAGCGGAACGACATTCTTTATATGTACATTCTTCCAGGTTCCGATCACATTGTATATTTTCTTCTGAAGATGCCAATTCAATTTCGTCGGGTAATTTCTCTTCTGAAGCAAGCAGTATCATGGGTTGTGCACTAGAAGATTCTTCAAAGTCGGCTTCTTCGTGAACTTGTGAGTTCTCACTTTCTAACCAATCTTCGAAGCATTGTAGAGATTGAACTCTTCCGAAGGCATCCCTAGGTCGTAGATTATATCTAGACGTTTGTCGTGTCTCTGTTTCTACAACTTTGGGTATAGTCTGTGAACTCTGGTCTTTTCCAGAATATTCATTCCTTTGCAATAGTGTTAGTGGTATCTTAACAGGTAAGGATTCGATTGATTGTTCCTCCGTCATTACAGGTTGTTTTCTCTGTCGTCCTCCATACGTTGTAATGTGAAATCCTTCATTCTCTGTTCTGTCTACTTCTTCCCAAATTTGATCGATGCGATTCTTAATTATTAGTTCCCTTTCTGGCAATCTGGGCAAGGTTTTGGATTCCTCTTCACCTACAAATTCCTCAAATGGTCTGTGTATATTTGCTTTAAACAAACGATCCACGTGTACAATCTTCACTTTTTTCGGGTCGCGAATCAAAGAAATCTCAAACGTGACAGGTGAGAGCTGTTTTGTGACCCTGTATGGTCCACTGGACAGTCTCGCTAGCTTCTTACTTCGTCCTGGTTTTACTACTGGGGTATATAGATAAACTGAGGAACCTAATTTTATCTGCTTATCTTTCGCTATCTTACTTCTTTGCAAATGTTGTTTTTCAGACGCTTGTTCAAGATTTTCTTTCACAATTTCATATGCACGTTGCATCCTTCCCACAAATTGTTCCGAATAGTTTTGAACATCTGCATACGAAAATTGTGGTGGGGTTGTGTGTTGTAATTTAAAATCATCTGCAGACAGAGGCTTAACTCTCTTGTTTCTACATTTAGGAACATCAGTGTGTCTAACTTTGACTGGTTCAACAGTTACCAGTTTAGATCCCTTATTTAACCACACTGGTTCGGAAGAAAGGTTTGCTACTCTAACACTCAGTGTACCATCAGCGTTAAGAGTATTCACTGATCTAGCGACACAGAAATCTTTGAATCGATTCTGTTCATTGGGTTGAACTAGAACAATGTCTTTACTTTGAAAAGGATATATGTCTTCAAGCTGGACAGAAATTATCCTTTCGGTTCTAGGAAAAATTCTTTCCTTTCTTATAATCCTAGCAAATTTTTCCTGTTTGGGTACAGTAGAAATACAATTTACATGAGCACCTCCATCATTCATTTTCCTTTTGACTGTGTTCCCAGTTACTGTTAAAATTCCTCTTCCCACATCAAAGTTAAATCGGTGATACCTTAACAAATCTATCCCAAACAGAGTATTGTACTGTTTACTCATTTCCTGTCGTGTCACAAAAATCGGATACTTGAAAGATTTGCCAGAGAGTTCAAACTGGATTTCATAGCATCCTTCAATCGGCAAAGATTCACCTGTTATTCCGAATATTTTAACATCTGTTTGGATCCGTCTCAC
The DNA here is from genome assembly GCA_038380435.1 of Ryuthela nishihirai. Taxonomy (NCBI): domain Eukaryota; kingdom Metazoa; phylum Arthropoda; class Arachnida; order Araneae; family Heptathelidae; genus Ryuthela; species Ryuthela nishihirai. Next base: position 70,081,404 of record JAWZYU010000015.1, on the reverse strand, counting down.
TGGCATTTTAGCACAAACTCTTTTAAATGTTCTCATATTCATGAGAGAAACCGACGCTCCCGTGTCAACGAGTATGCGAAGGGGAACAATCCCAGATGATCCTTTCACAATGGGAAGATGTGAATCATATTTTGTTGCGATGAACCTAACTGCAGGGAAATTTATTATTCCTTTCTCTGGAGCCGATACGCCCTGCTTTGTTCGACTCCCTCTGCGTTTAAAGGATTAGAATTAGCGTTTGCGCACCTATAGATTTGATAGTTCATTTGTTGGTCTGGATCATTCCTTGCAATGGGAAATTTCCTATCTCCTCTCGCATTTGGCACACAAAATCTGGGATTTTCTCTACTTTGTCCAAATACAGAAATTTGAGGAGGCACATTACGATTTCTGACTTCAGGAAATTTTGGGTTAATTCTTTTTGTACAATTCCTCGCAATATGTCCCTTTCCACGACAAGAAAAACAAACTGTCTGCGAGTTTGTCCATCTTGGAGTTTGTCGGGGAGAGTTTCTCCCAAAATTAACTCTCCTGCGAAAAACTTGAGGTTCACCTCTTTCTGACTGCATACTACAGAAAGTTTCTCTTACTTGTGTCTGGGGGATGTATGTATTATGATTTCTATATTCCCCAGATGTAGTTTTCGAATCTACTGCATTAATTCCCATGTTCTGAATCTGTTCGGTCAAAAGTTGAAGTGTTTTATCCGTTTTATCACACTTGTACCTCAGTTCCTCCATAATTACGTATATTGACTCGGAATCATTTACATTTTTATTTCCCTGTATTGCATTTACTTCTCTCGTTTTGGACATTAACAAATTATTTTGTTGTTCCTGCACAGCAAAATCTAGAGCTTGATCAAAATTAAGGGGATTCCTGCTCAATACAGGTCGTTTGACTTTATACGAAAGTCCCGCGACAAATTGACATAAAAGTGTTTGATCTCGAAGCGTTTTCACTTCCTGTGATTCCTCCGATTTTTGTGGCATATATTTATGCACCAAAGCTCTCAATCTAGTGGAGTACGTTATCACATCTTCCTGAATAGTTTGTTTTGCTGTGGTGAACTTAAGAAGTCTCACCGAAAGAGGTTCCTTTGCATCGAATCTATCTATTACACACTTCTGAAAATTTCCCAATTGTGTTTCTTTCCTGAGCTCAGAAGACTCAGTTAAAAATTCCATCGCCTTTCCCCTGAATTTAGATTTTATAACGGTTAATGCGACCTGATTCGACCATCCTGCGATTTTCGACACTTCTGACACAGTTTCGAAAAATTGTTCAGCCGTCCCGCCAGGATCTGTGGCATTATAGACAGGAACCAAATTAATGAATCCGGCAATGTTCGCAAAAGAGTTTTGGGCACTGTTGTTTCCATTGTTCGCACTAGGGACTTCCTGGGTTTCTATATTAATCGTGGGAGGATCTGATGTTTCGGTCGTGGTGGGTGACGAAGCTTGTGCCATTTTTTTTTCAAAATTTTACACACTAAAATTTATTTTCTACTTTACAACTAAAATTTAGTACTTAATATGCTAAACTTTTCTTAAAATCTTTTTCTCAGCATTAACATGAGCTGGGAATAATTATATCTTAACTCTAATCAACTTAATCAGAATTGGAAACAAATTCAATACCCTTAATGCAAATTGATTGTTGTCACTTTCTAACAGAATTATCTTACTTTAATATACTCTTGATACACTTGATTTCTCATAAATATTCCAATTTTTCGTCACAACAAAAGTTTGAGATTATTTATCAATTTAATAATCTATTTACCTCTCTACTCAACCTGGTTCTTTTTAATAATCGTTTATCTCTACTCAACCTGGTCCTGTCGCAAGGACGCCAGTTTGTCACCCGCAACTTTTTCCTCTTCGAGGCATACGGTATGAACTTAAAATGTTCCGCATTTACTAAAATAATTATCTTATCTAGAACTGCATGTCAATAGCTTGATGATCTGACTTCGAAATTTAATGCCTTCAAACAAATATTTTTGAAAGAGTGGCCGAAAGAAGATTTTAGATTCGAACCAGGAACAATCTACAAGCTAGCAATACGCAGTTCCGTATTCTCTAACTGTAGTTGCGACGAGTAAGAGATTTCACATGATTGACCAAGACCCAATTTTTGTTTGAACAATAACAAAAATTTTGAATTTATTTAAATTCAACACTTAACAAAGTTCCACCACTGGCTTATAAAGGTGGATGATTTTACATTACAATTAATTGACTAAGTACTCACTCCATTCAGGTAAGCTTAATTTCGAACAACACTCACACAAAATAATGAAAATAAAACTTAAAAGTGAAAGTGACAACAAGCAGAGTAAGTTAAATTAAAATAACTTTACCATGCTGAAGTTTCTCCGGAACGAGAACTGTATTCTGCTAAGTTACTGTGATGTGCACACGGCGTAAATTTTCATGAAACACCCACTCCAGATTTCTCTGATCGTGGTTTTTCCCAAGCAAAGCAAATTTCTTTAAATTTCGCCTAACATACTTAGGTAAAAGTTTATCATCTCACTAATTTAAGAGATGTCTAATTTAACACTTTCCCTCCCTATATCATGGCCTAAAAGTCAGTCCAGTGAATTTCACTAAAGTTGGACTTAGCAAAGATAGCAAAAGAAAGATAGAAAAAGACCAAACCCTGGTCTGTTAGTCTGATCAACCCACACCGAACTGTTCCTCCCGGGTCGAGCGTGACAATATCTTTCTGGCAACCCTGGGAACTCTCGACCAAAAAGGGCCAATCAGAACCGAGCCCTGGGCAAAACCCGACTCCATTTCCATATTTCACAAGTGAGATGGAGCTCTGCTGCCAGCCAACACTCGCATTCCTCTGGTAGGTCAATGTCTGCTTTTTGGGCGAGCTGAAATTGTTTCACAAGACACCTCTCGTCTCCGTACATTAGTCAAGTTTCCTCTCGGCAACCAATGTAAACAGATGAAACGGAACCCTGAATGTAATTCGCAACGGAGATGTTGCACCCATTAACCTCCGAAGACATCTCCAGACACAAAGTGGTTGCATCAGGATAGAAATGAAATACAGTATATAAAAAAATTAAAATCAATAAAATCAATAGGTCTGCGACCTATCACCATGATTTAATTTGCAGCCACTTACAGGGGTTAGAAAATGAGATAATGCAGCACAATGGGACTGCCTCAGTAGGTGGTTGCACCGCCGTGAACGGCAATACAGGCAGCAATGCGGCGTGACATGGAGTCATTCAGTCCATGGATGGTATTGTGTTTATGCATTCACTTTCCTCATAGTCCTGAGGAATTGCACACAAGCAGTATTGACTTGCTCCCATAATTCATCGAGATTTTACGCCGGCCAGTGAGAGGATTGCACACATCGTCCAATGTTGTCCCACAGATTTTCTATTTGGGATAAATCTGGAGATTATGCTGGCCATGGCAATACTTGAACATGTTGCAAACATTGTCTGGAGACCCTAGCAGTGTGTACATGGGCGTTGTCATGCTGGAAAATGGGCTGCTGCAAGCCTCCCAGGAATGGTAACAAAACGGGCTGAAGAACTGCGCTAATGTATTGTATCGTGCAGCTGTCAGTGTTCCCGTAATGTGGACAAGTGGTGGCCTGCTATCATATCCAATAGCACTCCATACCATTATGCCTGGCTGACGGGCGGTGTGCCGGTTGTGAACAAAAGCTGGATCCGTCCTCTAGCCAGGTTGTCGCCATGGACCTGTCGATCATCAGCACCCAGACAGAAACGGGATTCATCACTAAGCACAACAGTTTTCCATTTATTACCCCAGTTTGCAAGACTTCGGCACCAGGCCAGACGAGCTCTGCAATGGCTTGCAGTTAATGGCAGTAAACATAATGGTTGCCTAGATCGCAGGTGTGCCTCATGCAACTTTGGTTTACCATTCGCGTCGTTATGAGAACGTCCATGGCTGCTGACACAGCCCATCGAATATCGCCTGCAGTGCTCTGTGGTGACGAACGAGCATGTCGAACAATGCGCCTATCAAGCTGTGCTGACGTCTGTCGGACAGCACTACCCCCTCTGCGATACGCACTAGAACCTTCATTTCGCCACTGTTGCCAACAGTATTCAACAGTTCATGCATCCTGATGAACATGGGCAGCGATACAACGTGTAGTACATCCAGCTTCACATAGGCCTATAATTCTTCCTCTCTCAAAAGCATCCAAATGGCGATAAACCTGCTGGCAGCGTGTACCAGGCATTTTCGACCTTCGCTGAACAATTTCCAAGAGGAACCACCTAGTCTTAACCTTTCACATGCCTTTCACCTGCATAAACACAATACCATCCCTGTTCTTTCTTGCACCTTTTATCTCTTGAGCCACACACGTCATTGGCTCCGGATTATCATCATTTGCATATCTCAACTGCGCACACCCACCCTTCTATTTGCATGTTTGTACGACATGTCCTTCTGGATGGACAGATCGTACAAACATGTATGTACGATATATACATGTATAATATTTGGATGTGGCACTTTCAATGTCGAGCAGTGTATATGCATAGTTATTGTTGTCCATTAAAGCACAAAATATAATGTGGAGATTTCAAACCATAAGTGTTATAATTCACCTGTGATAAAAGTACTTTAAATTATTATATAAAATAGTCTTCTTTCAATAACAATAATACAAAGGTGAGGAAGAATAATTGTTTATCGTGATAAATATAATAAAAAAGAAGAAGAATCGAATAATAATAATATTAACATTTTCAATATTATTATCCAAAATGTGACGACCTTTCTCTCCTGGTGCCCCCCTCTGAGCATTGGAGTGTTTATGATTGGAAGTTTAGTGCCGCTCATTGACAAAAGAATACAACTCTGCTAGTCTGATTAATAATTCTGTATAAGTGAAGTGAGAGGCTTAAAATAGCATCAAGAGAAACTTAACTATCCTAGAAATATGAAAGTCTTTAGGATCAGTAGTCTTTCGAAGAGGGTTGGGTTGGGTTGTTTTACCTCTGAGCGGCACTTTCTTGCACACCACGGGCTAAATGGCCAGGTCACATGGACCCCGAAGGCTCAGAGAAGGTTGGGGGAGGGGACCCACTGGAACAGCTGTTGGGAGACAGATAGTAGCCTCCCGTCAAGGCCATCCAGCGGGTTCTTTAACGTGCACAGGGTATGGCTCTCCCTCACACGTGACCACGGCTTAACGTCCCATCCGACGGACGGTGGCCTTTCCAAGCCCATCGGTGTCCCCTACTGACCGTGGGCAGGGCGGGGAATTTTGCGGAGATAAATCTCAACGCTGACCCAGCTGGGACTCGAACCTGGGAACTGCATCTTTCGAAGTGATATTTTGCGCTGGTGGAAATACATAGCTCGAAAAGGACAAATTCATTTTGTAGTAATAGTTAGGCGTTTTCGAAACTTATCGATACTATCTAAAACTTTCCAGTTCGTTTTCAAGTGAAAATATTTATTCCGAAGCAATTGCGAAAGTATCTCGTTATGACAGCTCGTGACATGTGACAGCGCATGCTTAACCGGAACCGCGCCCAGCTAATAGAGCGTGAGAAATGGAGATGATTGCGCAAAACACGCATTGTACGGGCCCACCTGGCCGCTCTGGTGCAGAATCGAAAGCAGATTGCGTCGAGAGTCGCTCTCTTGTAGGTCGGGACCGCCTTTGTGTGGGCGGAGACCGATCGCACTCACGTGCACCACATCGCAACTTGGCTGCTTTGCCTGTCCCTCTACCTGCTAACCGACGGAGAGAAAAGGGGCGGGAATGATCTCCTTCCTAGGAAAAGAAAGGGATTTGTAAAATTTTACATCCTTCGCTGAACAAAGCTTACGTCGTGACATTTATGACGTGCTTTCGTATTTCCCATTTAGGTAGCATGGATATTGGATCAGCTGTGTCAATTTGCCCTGCTACTGGAATAAGAATGTGTTAGAAATGGAAGAAAGAATCTGGCAGATACCACAGATTTCGACATGGAGATGACCTGATTAAAGAGATTCGGTTGTTCTATTGCTGTGCGGCACTTTTGTGCACACAGTGGACTGAATGGCCAGGTCACAAGAATCCCAAAAGCTCAGAACTGTACTGGGGTTGATATCTGCTAAAAGAGAAACGAAAAATTCTAAATCAAACTTTAAAAAGATTTAAGTGAGAGCTAGAATTTATCTCCAGCGACATTTTATCGTATGATTTAGGGATGTTCCGAATGCGTTAGTTTCCGAATGCGTTTTCATCCGGAAACATGGAAGTGTCCGAACACCATTTGTAATACAGTGTCTGCTCTTATAGAGTCCACTCAACTAAAAATATATTCTTATTCGCTAGTGGAATATCTAAACCCCAAAAATCCTGTTAAAACCTTGTTGACCTTAAATATAATACCAAGAATAATATAGTTTTCTAATATAATATCAATAACATATATATCTGAAAATCAGGAATTTTACTAATTTTTTTTTGCACAAAATCTGCGTATTTTGTATTACCACTAACAAAAAAAAAGGAAAAAAAATCATTCACTCTCAAAACACTTTCTGATTAGTTTTAACCCCGAATATTTTAGTCCCCCCCCCTCCTTATGAAGTTCTGAAATTCAACAATCGCGATGGTTACGTTCCTGACAACCCAGAGTTGATCAGGGCTTATAGGAAATTGGTAGTTAGGAGGACTAATCCTTCAGAGATTTCGTAGCTAAAAATCTTATAATGTACTTTTCAAGGTATAAAATTAGTATAAAAAAATAAATAAATACCCCCTCAAGCAGCTGCTTGCCACAGAGGTCTGACTATGTTTAAAATAGCATATTTGCTATATAAAAGTGTAAAGAAAAATTAATTCAAAGAAATACAATAAAATAATATGATAATAGTGGATAATAATGATGACGAATGTAGTTAGAAAATTGCGGAGCCTACCACAGTCTCGAATGACATGGACAGATAGACATCTGGCGAAATGTGGTGCGCAGTGATTGGGCCAAATAACTAAGGATTGATGACTGCTACAATTGAAGATAAATTTAGTTACATTGAGTAGAGAACCGTGGATAGTCAAGTGGTTACTATGGCTGATTAAACGTTACACAGTTTATTAACAGTGAATGTTAAAACTATGGTTGACGAGATATTATTGTTTACATCAATCATTTATTTTCCAACCACATTATTCATCGTAATTTTACATCCATGATATAAAGCGATACCTCATCTTCCTTATATCATGGCTTGCGTCATCACTTCATGAAATTTGCTCCAGTTTTCACGAATGATGATAATGATGATTACGAATGAAGATTTACGTAATATGATAAACGATAATAAATCACGTCTTGATATGCATCACATCTTAATAAATCACTTTCTTTGATAAATCACATCTTGATAAATCTCTTTCTTTGCATCGTCTTGCTAGTCATAGCTGCTTTTAGTCATTCTTGTGTATTTCTTTGAAATATTTATAATGCCCCGATAGAGAACATAATAATTATCCATATCGGTTAATGAGTAATATTGATAACTATTGAGTCCTATGTCGGGACATTACAAATATTATTATGCAAATTTGATTTAATCTTATGTACTGTATATAACAGGTCATTTATAGTTTCAATCTGTAAATTTTTTTACATTTCGCTAAAATTGAGTCATGAAATCGTAAGCCAGCTGAAGGACATATCTCGTACAATTCTCACCGGAGAAGATAACCAGCTACCAGACTTCTTGACCAATGGCAAGCGAGAATTTAAGAACGTGGTAGATATCAACCAAGCCCTAATGGTCGTAATGAAGGGGGGGGGGGTCGGAAAAGAAGAACAAAGGACTCTCTGGTGATGCTTTTGGAGAGAAAAGGAGCGAGAAAAGGCAGAGATAAGCGAAAGACCGTAATTTTAGTGGAGCCAGAGACAGGCCAAGCGGCGTATCAAACTGCCATTGAGGTTAACTGAGCAGTCCCACCACCGAAGTTACAGAGGAGGTCTGTTTGTTATCACCCTCTTATTGTGAGTGCTAAGTAACCAGTCAGATCTTCCTGTATTGAAATGCCCATCAATCTTATTTTGCGATTATAGCTGATTTAATCGAGGTTGGGGCTCTTTTTTTGGAACTGTTGTAATAAAAATACAAAGTTTTTGTTTGCAGCTTGAGGGAAAAATCATTAACGGCGCTGGCCCCTATCCCTCCGCCCTTGAACAATCATCAGCGATTTATAGGTTGGAAAGAAATGGGCTCCTCGCAAAGCATTGCGGGAAGGTTTTTAAAGGGAATGAGGGAGATTGCAGTGGTTTTAGCATCCTCCTCACCTACCCTACGAACAATACCGGCAGAGAGAGTGAGGGCATTAAAATGTGGGAATGACAAGTTGTTTGGGTTGGGTTGTTTTACCTCTGAGCGGCACTTCTTTGCACACCATGGGCTAAATGGCCAGGTCACAAGGACCCCGAAGGCTCAGAGAAGGTTGGGGGAGGAGACCCACTGGAACAGCTGTTGGGAGACAGATGGTAGCCTCCCGTCAAGGCCATCCAGCGTGTTCTTTAACATGCACAGGGTATGGCTCTCCCGTACACGGGGCCACGGCTTAACGTCCCACCCGACGGATGGCGGCCTTTCCAAGTCTATCGGTGTCCCCTACTGACCGTGGGCAAGGCGGGGAGTTTTGCGGAGATAAGTCTCAACGCTGACCCAGCAGGGACTCGAACCTGGGAACTGCAGATTACGAGCCTGGCGCGCTACTGACTGAGCCACTCCCGCCCCCTGGAATGACAATCTGTTATAATTATAATTATATGAAAAAACTCGTAATTGATCGAGGCCAGAGAAGTTTTCTGATTCCACTGCACTTTCTGGCATTTTGCGTTTGAGGGATTGTTTCTGAAATAATGCAAGCTCATGTATCATTTTCATTTTTTATTACGTGTATATGAAATTTTTATTTAAGAACATCCCATGTTCAACGCTGAAACAGATCTTGCTCTAGGAACCAAAATGGCGGTGATAACCTTTGGAGCGAAACAAAATAATTAGTCAATTAATAAGTGATAATAAAGGAAATGCTAATTCTGGGAGAAGGAAGGACAGTTGGGATTTCTTCGCATCAAATCTTAGAGCAGTGTTAACGAATCACGTATGCTTTGAAATTTCATTTTGCCTTATTACACGAAAGCTATTGCACTATTTTATGTAAATTGATCAGATTTATTGCATTTTCCTTATGAGCACGAGAAGTTTGTAGTGTTAGAGTTTACTTGATGATTCCAGGCTACTTAGATGTGGCTCAATTGAAACATCTACAAAGAAACCGTTTCCCAAACGGATAAATGTCTTGAGACTTGTCTTAGTTTATTCAGGCAATGACATTTCGATAGCTTCGGAATTTTGACATTTAATCCAATTACGGATCAAAAATGTTTGATGATGGATGTCGTGTCTTCTAAATTTTATTTGAATTTGATATGCAAATTTTGAATATTTTTTGACTATTTTGTTTCATTGAAAATATTTTGAGATTTAAGGAGCTGAAAATCGAAGCTAGCTCCTTGAGCAGAGTATCTTGTAAGGAAATATTTTGGACACATAAAGCTCTGTCATTATCCTGTATTAATATATATAGGACAAGATAAAAAAAAACAACCTTTAATTCGATCAATTGTTCTTTTCAGAATTGCTAATATCACTTAAAAGTGAGGAAATTAAGGAAATGTGATCATTGTCTTTACGATCTAGATGAATATATAATTTTTGAATTGGATGCCACTAAAATCATGTAGGATAGGGGTTGGTAGCCTTTCGAACGAGAAGACCCTTTAGGCTTTTATCAACCAATATATTTCTGGAGCCTCAATGCTCATATATGTATGAACAGATTCAGACAGGCGCTCAGTTCCACGATCCTTCCCCTTTTGGCAAAATGCGGAAAAGTGCAGGATCCTGGAACTGAACCTAGTGACAGAATTTATTTTAATCATAGGTATATATATAACATTTCAACTGACACTCGCGTAAACATAACCTATGTATAGTTTTGTTTGTTAATTTGTGTTTATAAGCATCTCTGATTCTGGGTATGTAACATATTGCGGCATATTTTTCTTACGCACTTCTCTGTAACCTAAACTGCGTAACATTTATAGAAAATACGAAATAGAAATTCTTCACAAATCGCACACATTTTCCCAATGATTCATATTCGCCGTCACTTACGGTACTTTGCTGACACCACTACGAAAAGGTCTTTGGAGTTTTCGCATCACCTTAACCACACTCGCTTTTGGTAGCACCGACCTTCCACCAATCACGATAGGAAATGCGTAGTGTAATCAGCTATGGTGTTTGTCTAACTGTTCTTTCTTGGCAGCCCAAGGGGTGAAGAACATGTCTTGTATGAATACTGATGGGCGTTTGCTGAGTCAGGTTGTTTGTGAGTGGCAAAGATTTTGTAGAATATTAGGGACAGGGTATGTTTTCACTTTGTGATTTTGCGGGTTCATTTAGTTTTACAGAAATTGGTTTGTTCCCTTCTGGCACATTAAGGTAACAGCGTCAGACTATGCCTAACGTGGTTAATTCGTTCTTGGGAACGCAAGGTTAAAACGAAACAACAGTAAATAAAGCTTGATTTTCCTGTAGGAGGCATTGTTATGAATTATCCATTCCGAAACCCGTGGTCATAAACCTAAAAATAGTTATTTTAAATAAGTGCTATAATGCATATCTGAGCTGTACTCCTCTTAGTATAATTCATATCTTAGCATAAATATATGAAAATTAGACATATATATATTCTAGCAATAATAATAATATTAGATGCTTGTAAAGTTAGCATTTATCTTAGGAATTTTCATCAAATCCACCTTTCCACATAGCTATTGAGCCTTTTATTGGAGTTCAGAGGCACTTAGAATTTCGAGCTTGTTACTAAAAAATTTATCAAAACATTGCTAGACGGTGGTTGCGACAGCAGCTCCCAATTTTATACGAGTTTTACCCAATTTTATATGTCCTAAAAATATCCGGGGTTCGAGTCCCAGAATTCGAATCTAAACCGAGTTTGAGTCCTAAAATCTCTTATATTTCCATACTGATACCAACTGGGAGGGCTGTTGATGTTACATTATTAAAGTTGTTACATTCCTAACTACAATGAAAAGTTAAATAAAACCTATTTAAACTCATCATTATTATTCACATCATTTATAATTTCAGCCCTTGGAACTCTTGGTAGTCCCTATAACGTAGGCGGCGAAAGAAGATTTCTGCTATTGAAAAATATAGGACAAATAAATCGAAAATCCGGAATAGTTTTCTCAAACAAAATGGCGAACTGACGCTGACTCTTTGAACATCATATGCGACGAGATACGCATATGGGAGGAGTTTTCCATTTCCGGCACCAAAGCAAATGACATTAAATCGAACTTGAGAGAACATTAAAATGAATAATGGTAGCATTTAGAGAACAACTTTAAACGAGGCAACATTATCCCGGGGATCTAATGTTTGAGAATCTGCGTCGAAGTAGCAGCAAATTGTATTTCAATTTTAGTTAGTAATAAGAAATTGATATCAATTTTTCAGCAGCAATAGAACTAAGGAGTTGTTTTCAAATTTTGCAGCTTTAACTTCGAAAAAAAAGTTTATATTATTACATAAGACACGAAGAAATTAAGACGAAGAGACGTTTTTGAAACGCTAAAATCATTCGAATATGTAATATTTTTGCACCAGAAGAAAATATAAGAATGACTGAATTTCTGAAATAAAACAAATAACGATAGATTGCATTTTATCCTAAAGTACCTCAACGGAAATTTATTTATTTCTTTTTTTTTTCAATAGAAGGATTTTCGTCGCATTTCATTTAAATCTGAAGTTAGTTGAATTCTGTCCCCTGTGATTTTACTTGTTCCAAGTGGCTTAGTTGCACATGCGGAACAGTGTTTTACAGGATTCTTTGCTGGAATGCGCGAAAGAAAGAATTTTTCAGATTTCAAAATTTCTTTAATAATCAAAGAAAATATGAACATTCACAATTTTGCTCTTGGAGAACAGTACAGAAGCACAAATAGGTTAACAATTCTTGATGAACGTAAAATTTCATCCAATAAAGTCACCATTAAATTCATAAAATGCAGAAAACTTTAAAGAGAAAACGCGAAAGTATAAAAGTATTATCGACAGAGTCAAGACTTTTGAAATCCAAGTCTCAACTGCATAAGTAGCAGAAATGATTGAAAGTGTCCAAAGCGTCAAGTGAATGTTTTCATCAAGGAACAGCGTAAATATTTTAAAATTAAACTTCTTACTTACGTATTAGAAGTATCTGTTGCATAAAAAGCAAGGGATAAATTCAGAAGTTTGCAATAAATCATGTTTTCTTCTTTCCATTCTGTTTACGATTTTGAGGCGTTCAAGAGATACCTTATTCAACGTTTTGTTTCCCATTCAGGTCACCGATAATCAATGGGAAGAAATGAAAAAAAGTTTTAAAAAAATACTTGTAGGTAGGGTCTGTCAGACAACATAAGTAATCCAAGTGACATGCATTAATATTGATTCAATATAAGTAAAGCTTTTGATTTTAATTATAGTATGGGATTAATATTAATACCTTCAAACTTTAATGTTAAGATCTTTTATATGATATTCATAAAATAATAATAGAAGCTTGAAAGAGCGATTTCTTTAGTTAAGAAATCGTTTTTTCAATATTTGTTTCTCATGTTAGATTCATTATTGTCAATATTAAATAACAGTATTTTGGAATTCCAAAAGATTGCTTACGATTTTTACCTCTTCCCATGGGCAGCATAAAAATAAAATTACAAAGGGTTGACAAGAAAATTATTATGTCTGAAGCAGAAAAATGCCGTGGGCCGGCCGTCACTAACTTAAAGAAAAACATGTAAATATGTATTTTTAAGAAGTCGCATTCTCTTTTTTTTCGCTATAAATTTCTCTACCTCATTTTAGGCGGTACATGAGTTACTCGATTGAACATGGTAAAGTAAATTCAACAGGTTTTGTTGTACAAAGTACAGGTTTTGATTTACACGATATTTATAACTACAATTCCGTTTATAATACGGTAGAAAACAAATTCATCATAGAAACCTGTCAACATTAATAGTTGTCTTAAGCTAAGATTTTTGCTTAATTTTATTATTAAGGTACTATAATTTTAAACGATACTGATGGCCATTTCATTGTCTATTGGTTAGACATTTAATGTAATAGTTTTTTTTGTTGTTGTTGTTTTGATTTCCTTGTATTCTTTCATATTTTAGTGCACTGAAATTAAGCCTATTTTTGCCCTCTGTTTTATCAAGTTTCAGTAAATTTTGTGTCGCTTAATTATCACAGCTGTTTATTTGTTCAAGAGATAAAGTAAGTAAACAAATTAAATGATTGATTGATTTATTCTCATAGAAAGTTTTAATCCATACTGTCCCACCTACCACCAAGAAAAAACGAAACCTAAATTCTTGACTACTACTTACACGGTTTGTTTCTGAAACCATTCTACGGAGTGAATCGAGAGATAGATGCAGCCTCCTAACATTCGATCACCAAATTGATTATTGTACCATTTGAATCATAGCACTATTCAAAAGTACCATTCAAAATTCGTAGTATGCGCAGAAAATGTTTGCTCTTTCATAAAACAATTGAAAGAGTAACCCTGGAAATGCTGATTCCACTGTTAACAGGAACTAGTCTTTAATTTGCGTTTGGAATTCACTTCTTATTCATCTACATATATTTGTTATTAGAATTAGACCATGAAGTAAAATGAGTTTCTATTTCGTCTTCTTTCTCAATTAATAGTTACTAACATCTATTTCACATCCTCTGCTGTCAAATCAACATATGAAGGGAAAATGAAATCCGTAATGGCCGTCAGAAGCAGAACTCTGCAGTTAAAACTGCATTAAAAATAGCGAATAGAATGGACAGAATTTCTCAGAAAATCCACAATGCAACATTTCAGCTGAATTTCTGTTCTGAGAAAAAGAGAGAAATGCCACATTTCACCCTGACATTCCTATGTGCGTTTCAATGTTTACTCTAGAGTCAGAAAAACCAATCCTGTCGCGTGTGTTGTGTGGATTAAGGAAGGGAAAGAAAACAACCAATTTCCACGTCATTATCTACCTAATTTGCTCACTCACTTCTCTGCTTTTGCTCGCGTGTTGTCTGGCAAACGACAGGTGTTGGAATTAATCAGCACCCCGATCTCTTTTTTTTCTCTCCTCCTTTCTTCTTCACTTCCTCCTTCAGTCTTCTGAGCCCGCCGGAAGTTCAGAGACCATTATGCTTGCGCCGACGCCGTTACGGAGCCAAGGTCAACCGGTAGCGACATTTAATTGTTGCATCAGTGGACGGGGAAATCACCTCAGGTAATCATCCACCCCCGCCTTCGAAGCACTTTCTTATCCCACACGACTCTGGGTGGCGACAACTACACACACGAATTGTAATATCTGACTTTCGCTAGACTTTGCAATCGGATTTAGAAAGATCAGAAGATGTACTGGTCCATTTTTGTACTGGTCCATTTTTGTACTGACCAGTTGAGTGAATAACGCAACCTTTGAGGATTCAGGCTGCCCAGTCGGACACCTGAGGTTCCAATTTGATCCACGACCATACTAGTAGGAACATTTTCTCCTTTCTTCCCCTCGTGAGAAAGGAGATACCGAAAGGTTTAAAATGTCAAATCATGATTTTGTAATTTATTTAGATCTCTATCCTATGCACATAAGGAATGCTGGATAATCATCGAAGAAAATTCGTCTGTCCAACTTGGAGCGTGTACAGTCGCTCAAAAAAGTATCCGAACACGTGGGTGATTACAGAATTCAGAAAAAATATCTGGCAACGATTTTTTTTAGAAATTAGTGATCTGGCAACCTTCGTGTCACGTGACACGAAGGGAGTATTTTCTGAATTGTGCTCCTGTAGCATACACTTGAACAAGTTCCCTCTTCTTTGCAACTCAATGTCAGCTTTGAAAGTTTCCTCGAGTTTTATCTTAATGGTAAGAGCTTCTTTCTAAACGAAACCTTTCTAAAGGAATATTCAAACATTTGACTATCCTTCAGTTTCCTCCCTATTCTTTTCTGCGGTAACTCTTGCTTCGAAGAATCCAATTGCTTCCGTGATCCCACTGTCGTTGGTAGGGATACTCTTACCTCAGATTGGCGAACTTACCGTATCGTCGCACCAGACTTTTGAGAGCTTCTCTTTACTATGCATGATTTCGAGAATGATGACTATGTCACATGTTGATGACTATGTCACATGTGCTTTGCACTTAAAACATCACTTTATTTACGCTACCACATATTAGACAACAGAACATCATACTTTAACTCTTTTTAACAGTTAAAGCTGCATTAAATAATTGGGAGCCCTAAAGTTCAGTTCTATATCGCCCCTCCCCTCCCCCTCTATCCTTTTGAACTGAATTTGGGCAGCTTTTCATTTACAAACAACTGTGTTTTATATATAAAATCATCGATTGAGGTGAGTACAAAATAATATAAATGTACGCTAATTTATGAAGATCAATATTTTCAGTTTAAATGACAGTAGTACAGGTCCCATATGCACATGTGGCTCTGGAGCAACTGAGCCTCGCTAAATCTTGCCCTGTTAACAGTTTCTAAATAATGAAATCTAGTATCTACTCGGGTAGATATGGAACTGTTGCATTCAGTATTATTCCCAATGGTGTGGTTTAATCTCTTTACTGAGCTCACGGTATAAAGCAGTATAATTCACTGCCTGTATCTCATAAAAGGCGAATATATGTAATCTCCGACCAGAAACTCTGTATAGGGTCTCTGGTTTCGTCTGTAGCAGCTTTGGAGTTTCACCCTCAACAGAACTGGAAGTCTCCTCCTCCGTCGTAAGGTGACCGCTTAATGGAGTTCATTAAATAGGGTTGGTAAAGTGTTGGAACTTTCTGTTCTCCCTTTCCTTTAACATCTCCACTAATAGGAGATGGGTCAGGTATTTATGTATCCAGGTTGTTTTACCTCTGAGCGGCACGTGTTTGCACACAATGGACTAAATGGCCAGGTCACAAGGAACTCAAAGGCTCAGAGAAAGTTGGGGAAAGCGGATCTAACAGCTGTTAGGAGACAGACGGAAGACTCCCAGCAAAGCCATCCAGCGCATTCTTTAACGTTCAAACGGTATGGCTCTCTCACTCACACACGGAATCTAGAATTAACGTTCCATCCGACGTATGGCGGCCTTTCCAAGCCCATCGGTACCCCCTTTCTGACGAAGGGCCGGGTAAGGATTAGCGTAGATAAATCTCCCACGGGCACGGGTGGGGTTGGAACCCGCGACACAGATTACGAGCTTACCGCACTACCGACTGCACTACCTGCGACACTATTTTCCAGACTGTGTGTTAATTATTATTATTAACTGCATGTTCCAGCAATTGGAATTGTGAGTGCGTTTTTTCGTATTCCATCCGATAGGACTCGAATTGTTTTTAAAGTGTTTTGATACTGGCTCATCAAAAAAAAACACCTCATATCCGACTTCTCTTTGAAAAGGGGTCAGTCGGCAGCTCGCCAAGGTCATAATCTGCAATTCCCAGATTTGAGTTCCTCCTAGGCCAGCGTTGATATTTATCGCCTCAAATTCCTCGCTCTGCCCTCGGTCAGTAGGGGACACCGATGTGTTTGGAGAAGCCACCGTCCGTGGGGTGAGGCGTTAAGCCGTGGTTCAGTGTGCTGGAGAGTCATACCCTGTGCATATTAAAGAACACGCTGGATGGTTTTGACGAGAGGCTATCATCTGTTCCCTAGCTGTCCAGTGGGTACCCTACCCCCAACTTTCTCTGAACCTTCGGGATCCTTGTGACCTGGCCATTTAGCCCATTGTGTGCAAAAAAAGTGCAGCTCAAAGGTAAAACAATCCAACCCAATCTCTTTGAAATTTGAATATTTAAAAAACAGGTTTAAATAACGCATTTTGGTGTAATTAGTAAAATACAAATAGCTACAAAATGTTTTTGCCCAAGAATGCAAATTCCGAAAGAATTACGTTGTTTACATTAGTCACCTTGTGTGGACTCTATTTAGAGGACCATGAAAACTGGAAGTGGGTCAAACCCCCTACGCCGACTGCGGCAAATCACGATGTTTCGATATTCTCTAGCTGCCCTGTAAACAGGAAATCAATTCGGCTCATTTCAGTAACTTGTGTAATGGGGTGATTTGCCGTTTGATTTGTTTGTTTGTTATTCGCACCTAATCTTCAGGCAAATAAATTAGCTGACACTGATGGCGTTCAAAACGTTCTTCACATGTGAAGTTTAGGTCTCTGTAGATTTTCACTCGTTCCTCGGAATTTAACCAACTACGACTTGTTTGAAAGCTTGTCTAAACTTGCCATTACGTGTTGAAAAGAAAGGCTGTATCATCATTAGTCTCTTTGCTGGCGGCGCGTACAGTTCGGTCTGCGAAATATGTGCGTTGTTGCTATGGGGGCTACAAAAGACGGGGAAATTTTTGCCTATTCACAAGGATAATACTTGGGGATGACGTGAAAAAAATTCATGCCGATTTATCACAATTATACGGGGATCACGTCTGTTCATCTGACACTCTTACGGATGGATGTACAAATTCAGAGAGAATGGCAGAACTTCGAAGGCCTCTCTCGTGTGGGAAAAATCGAGGGTGGCCGTGAACGAGAGAACCATCGCTGCTGTTCGTGAACTCATTGAAGAAAACCCACACATCACCGTTCAAGTAATAAGTTCAGATTGTTAGTGCATCGATTGGCATGTGGAAACAATTATCCATCAACATTTCAAGTTACGAAAGATCTGTGTCAAATGGGTATCCCACAAACTGAGAGAACATCAAAAAAAAAAGGACTAGAGTCGACTCGTGTAAGGAGATGCTTGCAATATTTGAACCTAGTGTCCCCAAACAGTTAACTGATGTTGTCAAGGTGATGAGATGTGGTTTTATTGCTATACAACTCCCAGAAAGATCGACAATTATGTTTCGGTTGTCGAAGATGAACCGCGTTCCCCAATCCTCCGACAAGACTTTCGCTCAAGGAAGAGAATGTTTACAATTTTTTTTTTCAATTCCCAAGGAATGGTAGCCGTGAACACTTTACTTGAAAAGAATGACTACAAATGGTCAATACTACACCAACATTCTTCGTGACGATGCCAGTGATCATGAAACAAAGTTATGGACTATCTGGAGGAGGAAAAACTCAGACAGCTATCCCATCCTGCATATTCACCCGATATTGCACCATGCTTTTTTGGGGGGAGTTGTTTCAAAAAATTGAAAACGAACTTGTTGGGAAGCCTTTTTCGAGGTTGTGAGGCCTAGCAAAATGCGTTTATTCAGAGTTGTGGAGTACTCCTCCAACATGAGTACCACCAAGCGTTCCAGAATTGGCGTGGGCGTCTGCAACTTTGCATAGATGCTGGAGGGGAGTACTTTGAAGGACAGTAAAAGGTTTGTGGAGGTAAGTGCAATGGTTTTTGTTCTGCAGATGCATGGCTAGAACGTTTTGAACGCCCCTCTCACTTACGAGTGATTTCATTCATTTACCTCAAATTGTGCCGGAAATTTCGTTGGCGAAATTCACAAACAGGAAATCCCAAGTCAGGACATTGTTCATTTGAGCTCTGAAATAAACTTTTTGTTATCAAAGGTACATTTAACTACTATAATATAATGGCGAAAAATTCATGAGGAAGTATTATATTCATTGGAATATTACAGATGAGAGAAACGAAATTTTATACTTCTATCACTTGTGCTCTGTGCCACCATATTACATGTGAAAACATTTCCGTATCATTTCTTACTCGCTTTGTAATGTGAAACGTTATATTTTAGATTTTCGTTTAAAGAAATACTTATTTGCATAAAATTATGCTTTTAAAGCTTATTAACATGTTTTCATATTAATACAGCTGCTCTTGATTAACCGCTATGCTTTTCGAAAGCTCTTAAGCAGCATTGAAGCTGGAGTTTATATATTTTACCGAACTATGTTCACTCCACTGTATAAGCTAGATGAACTAATCTCACCATCGGACAAGTTAGTAATCTGATATTTTTGCTTACTCCTTACAAATGAAAGTCTTTCAATGAGAGTACTCAAATACGCTTTTTTATAATTTTATCTTTGGAAATTTTGAAACTGTTCATCGAAAAACTGATTATGAACACCTGAAGGAAATGTAATGTGAAGGTTTGTTTTCATATTTCAAATTCGGTGAAGGCCGATTCAATATCCAAGATTCCATTAAGCGTCATGGGCTATATTTTAAGTTTATGAAATTTTCACACATGTACGAGATGTCTCGCAGCGGAATTACCACTTCTCCTATCTCTGTTCTAGAAATAATAGAGATAGGAATGAGGCCTGACTATTGTGTTGAGGAGAAACAAAAACAGTATTTGTATTAAGGTCCCTAAACCCCCCACTTCCCTTCAGACACCCACTACAATCTCTGATATCCGTAATGGGAAAAGGGAACAAGGTTATATTGTAACTTATTTGGAAAGTATGCCGAAGTCAAATGGAATGCTCAAACAAATTTGATTAATTTATATTAGGTCTCATTTTTTGTCGGAAAACGTGATGATTGCGATATATAATTTATTATATATTTGCGATTTCTCTAGTTGTAATTGTGCTGCAAGTACTCGTTGAAGGGATGAGAGGACCGCAATCAGAAGATGAAAAAAGGGAGTCGTTCATAAAGTTCTCGAGTCTTTATTCGGCTTTCAAATTTATAATAGTCCTAGAACAGAATTGTCGTCGCTCCCTATCACATATACATTAAATCGTATATTATATCAAATCAATAATGATGAAAAAAAAGGTGAACAGAAGGAGTTAATGTAAGAAATTAGACGTTCAAAATAAATATTCAAAGTTCCATGTAAGTAATATAGAAAGGCTGTATCTGCTTGGCGAACTTGAAGAGAACGTTTTCTAAATGATTTGTCGATAAATATTCGTTATTTTTTTTCTGGTCTGCCAGTGAATGTGGTTTTGGTTTTCACAAACGATTGAATTTCACAAACGATCACCCTAAAGAAAAAAAAAAAATCTGTAGGCATGAGCTCCTGAGATATGATAGACTATTCTGTTTACCAGCGCCAAACTCCTCTTTAGGTACGCTTGATTCAAAACATTTGCCTTATCAATCGTGCATAGTGTGGAGAAGATCCATTTTTTTAAAACGTTATTGTGTTTTCTTGAATGTACTCTTACTTATTCTCAAAGATTTCTGATATAACGGTTCTATTTCGTTCTCTAGTAGATATCAGTTCAATTTACCTTAAATATGAGTGAACGTTTTAAATATTTTGTAATTTAAAGGATTTATTCTTGACGCCTTACATATACAACTGATCTTCGTTAATCATTTCCTTTAGACTATTATGTTTTAGAGATCAACTTCATTTTTATGGATTACTCTCTTTTTTTCTCAGTCCCGGACTGCAGTTCCTCGTCTCTTGCAGATGCATTCCGTCAAAGATTACTTACAATTCCCTTATGCTAGAGACTCGCAAATAGGTCGATTACAAATTGTTATTATCGCTTTTTCCAACATGAAATGAACCAATTGAGTGTTTCAGATCGAATTGTCCAATGCAACTGGCTTCGGCGCATCTTTCAAATGAGGTACAACACTACCCAAGCCCCCTTTAAAGTTGTCACAGTTTTGATGTCTGGAGAGAGTGGAGGAGATGGGAGAAACTCAACAGAAACACTATTTTGGTTCCCTTCGACAAAATGAGACTGATTTTTGCCTAATATTTCTAATACTTTGAAAGTAATTACTAATGGCAACTAGTCTACGAGACACCTTTTATAATTCAAATGCGCTAAAATGAAACCTAAATCAAAACGTAAAAGATTTCGTTTTTTAATTTTCATTACCCCTTATAATCGAGTGCACAATGTACACCAACCATTTCCGTAATTAATCCTAATTTTGTTTGCCACAAAAGGCAATATATTTGATATTGCAATATTTTGCTTGATATCGTTCAATGAAGATTTCGGAAAACGCAGTCTTTCTTACTGGAAACTAAATACAGTTTAACAACTGAGAGGCCAAGATAATTAAACTTCTCAAAATAAAAGCATCGCTTCCTCAGATCTAAAATTCTATTCACTTTCTAGTTGCGAATCTTTGTATCTTGAGCTGCCATCAATAACAGCAGCATGAGCTGAAGACATATTGTTACAAATTGAGTAGGAAAAAAAAACATGGTATCTATTCTACTGTCCACAGTAATCCATTGTTCTTCCATGTCATCTAAAAGAAACATAGAAGGTTATCTAATGGGAAAGTGAAAGAGGGGTGTGCGTCAGCACCCATGGCCACACGAACGCCGAAACAATAGTTCCCTGTCTGCTATAATGGCTTCGAACTGCGCAATCTAAGACGTAATTATTTTGTCTACGAAGCCTACATCTGTGAAAAATGGCGATGTAGTCGTCATGCTGATCAAAGATTAGAGGATGCTTCTGCCGATAACGTTGTCACGATTCCTGACACAGTAGCCTACTTGGTCGTCTTCGTGCCCATGAATGCAGAGACGCAGTGCCATCTGGAAGTGACCCCTAATCCGGAAGTTTTTTATATTTCCTAGGGGAGAGGAAGGTTAAAGAAATGTAATTGCAATTCAGGAAAAAGGAGGGATTTTTTTTAAAAAGCAAAACGTAATTTCTTTTAAATTTGGTAATAGTACATTTTTATTAACTTTATATCTGTCTCATAAAATAATATCTATTAAATTTTATGGTTGAGAAATGGGAGTTCTCAACAATTTCTAGTAGTAAACCTCTTAAAGTTGATAAGTTACACCAAATCTTGAAAGACGCACTAATTAATAAAATAAACTTAGGATGATTAAATAATTATCGTGGTTTTCACGGTATGAAAAAATACTTATAACAGTTAGCCCTTTGTTTTTTTTCCTCATTTCTAATAGTTTTCTCTTGAGATCAAAATGAAACCAAAATTCTCTTTAGGTATTCCGCTTGTCACTGAGGTTAAGAGGAAAAATTGTCAGTGCGATTCGCCAAAGAGATGGCCAACGAGGAATGCGTCACTTAATCAGAAAAACAATTTTTACTGCAGTACTCAAATAAATTGAAAGAGTTGAAGGAAGGAATGAGAAACAAGACATACTGAGTGAAGAAATTTCTGATTAGACGGAAGTAGCACAGCAAAAAAACCCTCCAGATTTTGAGATTCATCTAAGCGTGTTTTATGCTCCCGTGATAGCAGGAAACCTTTTAATTTAGTGATCTTTTCAGCTACGTGTAATTGAAATTCCTAAAACACATCATGACAATGGGATTGTCAATGAGGTAGGCAAAATGTAAAAGCAATGCTGATAATGGGCGGGAAGCCATTCCGATGCTATTAATTATGAAAATATCTTGACTTTATGTCAATGGTTTATATTTTACGTTACCACGAATATGTTTAAATTTTTTTTTTGGCCAATTATTTAGAATTATAAGGGAAGATCAGAATAGAGCAATTGGAGCCTAATCAGGGGATCCCGTGATTGAATCCGGGAGGTAGATTGGTGGGGTTTTTCACACATACTTAATTGTTATGATTGCTTCCACGGAAGCCTTGCTACTGCATTGCAGATATCTTTAACATGTTCCCTCTACATTC
Source organism: Ryuthela nishihirai (assembly GCA_038380435.1). Classification (NCBI taxonomy): domain Eukaryota; kingdom Metazoa; phylum Arthropoda; class Arachnida; order Araneae; family Heptathelidae; genus Ryuthela; species Ryuthela nishihirai. The sequence goes on along the minus strand of JAWZYU010000015.1, from coordinate 70,058,664 downwards.
AATCTGTTGCCTTCATATCCGACTTCGTGTTCTTGATCTAGGTGAAGAGTTTCTCCCTTGCCTCGTTGAGAGTATTGATGTCGATGAAAAGGAAGGGCCCATCATCGGATGACTCTTGCAGTGGTTTTGTGCAGCAGAGCAATATCGTGCTGCTGGTATTGTAAAACACAACTTGAAATTTTCGCCTAATGAATTCTGCATATTCGGTTTTTAGTATAGCCGTTAATAATAAGTAGTCATTGCCAAGATAAAGACATCAGAAATTATAATAAAGATTTAACTTTCTTTTTTTTTTTGTTTTTTCGATTTGTCTTTTGAGCTCGAATCCGAACTATTTCGGTAATTATTAGCGCTGGGCTCGGCCGTGCTCTGTTAGAGGAGAAAACAAATCACAATTGTAAAACTTATACAGAGAAACGCAATAGGCAATAGCTCTAAGCCATTTTCTTTCATTCGTTGCACTGTAGGGTTTCGTTTATGACAGAAAAAAATTTTCCATTTAAATGTGTTTTATTTGTGGCTAAAAGAACATGAATATGCAAAAATCATTTTTTAAAATCATTTCACTGAATGGGCATTATAATGTAACAACCGTTTCAAGAGTTGCAAAATTCTGAAAACTCATAAAGCAGTAAAAAGGATAATTTATATACACCTTTCGTAATGAACACATCAAATGAATGACGCTTGTGAAATTTAGCAAAACACTTCACATGGTTTCCTCTGAAATGTAGTAAAACTGTTCTTGTTGCATGTCAGGCTCAGTTATCTTCAATATCATTATATCTAGTTTCTATTCTATCCATAAATGGCGCCAAATTGCAATCCATTCTTGTATTCTAAAGAAAGGTCTACACTTTCCGGCACCTCTTCCTGTGTTTAAAAAAATTCTAAAAAATAATGCACATTGTAATGTACACCAGGGCTGAAGGGGGGGGGGGATTTAAATAATTATATCAAAATTTTGAAGATGAAATTGAAATCACAATATTATTAAGAAACAAAATACTTGAAATAATTCATTGAATTTTAAAATTCTCAGGTATGTTCATTTCAAACGTTAATGACGATTCATTAATGATGGAGAGGATCCCTGAAAAGGAAATTATCAAAAGTTGAATAGTGCTTATTAATAATTGTTAAACGATTAGTAAAATGTTGAAATTATTTTTTAAAAAAATCTGAACTTTCAGTTCAATAAATCAATCTGTTTTTGCTCAATTTATTTCATATTTTTTTCAATTATGAGCAAAATGGAAAATTTAAATTATGACTAAGCACTACTTCCTTAGTAATATAATGCTTTTAATATACATTCTTGCACAACTATTTTTCATCGCTTTGCAGTTTAGTGTTGTCATGGCAAATTCCGTTCTGGGACCTCATCAGAACAGTTTGACTTGACCCCTCTATTTCGAAGCAATCAACACATGATCTCCGTCTTTCTCCATTCTCTGACTTGTAATATTATCTCTTTATGACGAAGGTTGCCTGTCAGGTCAGTGAAGAAGAACGCCTCGTTTTAGCCGCAATTACAGAGAGAATGCTCGGTAATTAACTGTACTCATGGCAAAGCCGTAAATGCTTGTCTTAATCCGTGCTACAACCGCATTTTGAATTAGAGGCAATTTATGAAAATATTTCCTGTTCCCGTTGTCTACAGGCCGTGACTTTATTCCTCAGTTATGTAGGTCGGCAAAATCTGATAAACAATACGGAGTCGAGCTAGCGTAAGTAAGAAAGTGAATTCGGAATTCTGGCAACAATTTGGTAGCTCGTAACTGGGTTTTTAATGTGGAAACTTTTGCTCTCAAAATTGGTTATTTCTTTTTCTCTATAATTTTCTTCTTTTACGAAGTTTTCTTTCAGTCGGCAATTTGAAGTAATAATGATAAACGTAATTCGAGATTTAACAGCGCACGTTGTAAATTTTGCGAGCGCAATTCGTTTTACTGTAAGAAGAGGTAACGATTGTGACATAAAGGTATAAGAAGTTAGTAAAGAGAGGCAAATATTGGGATAAAATCCTAAGCTAGTAAGAAGAAGTATGTACTTCGGTTGTTTTACCTCTGAGCGGCACTTTTTTGCACACCGTGGGCTAAATGGCCAGGTCACAAGGACCCCGAAGGCTCAGAGAAGGTTGGGGGAGGGGACCCACTGGAACAGCTGTTGGGAGACAGATGGTAGTCTCCCGTCAAGGCCATCCAGCGTGTTCTTTAACTGCACAGGGTATGGCTCTCCCGCACACGGGGCCACGGCTTAACGTCCCATCCGACGGACGGCGGCCTTTTCAAGCCCATCGGTGTCCCCTACTGACCGTGGGCAGGACGGGGAAATTTTGCGGAGATAAATCTCAACGCTGACCCAGCTGGGACTCGAACCTGTGAACTACAGATTACGAGCCTGGCGCGCTACCGACTGAGCCACCCTCGCCCCCATGTACTTCGGTACTCAAATTCTAAAATGTGTGCGTGGTAGGGGTAGCATTGTGGCAGAGAGTTTCTAAGAAGTTAGCGGAGAGACGTAAACATTGTACAAAGGTTCTTATTTTTATATTACCTTTGTATTTCATACAAAGTCAAACTATTTCATTCAAAGTCATTGTACAAAGTGTATATCATACAAAGGTAATATGAAATAAGGAAAAGCAAATATTTCAGCACAAAACTCATAAAATTTAGGAGAAGCAAATATTGGGACACAAAGGTCATTAGAAGTTAGGAGAGAGGAACATTGGAACACAAAAAAACATAATAAAATAGGAGAGGTAAATATTGTGATTCAAAAGTTCTTAGCTACGGAAGAGAGGTACATTGTGACACAAAGGTCATAAGAAGTTAGTTAGGAGAAGCAAATATGAAGACGAAAGGTGCCAAACCTCTAAGTCTCAATATTTGCTTCTGGAGAGAGATATTGTGAAGCAAAGATTCTGAAATGTTAGCGGGGGACAGGTAAACATTGATACCTAAAGGTCATAATAAGCTAGCGAGGAGAGGTTAACATCAAGACTCCCCAAATATCATAATAAGTTAGCGAGAAGAGGCAAACATTGAGAAGCAAAGATCATAACGAGTTTGCGAGAAGTAGGCGGTGACACAAAAGCAACAAGAAGCACCTAAGAGAGATCTTCGTAATTGCCTCCATAACCAGTTGCGAAAATCATGGAATGAAATCAAGCTCTTAACCTGAGGTGGCTAGATTAACCTTCCTCATAGATCTTCTGCTATGGCGTATAAACTGACAGGCTTCTGTCAGACCTCTGTGGCAAGCACCTGCTTCACAGGATTTTTGTTATATTTTTTTTAATTGAGCTACTACTGCTGTGTTTTAACGCAACACAAAAAAATAACAAATTTTTTTTTGGAAAGCAGTCAGAGAAATTTTCAAAATTGCCTTTACTGCAATTAAACATTCTGGTCGACGTAATTATTTCCACTACTAGTATTTTGAAAATTATTTTTTTAATTTTAGATAGGGTTGGGTTGTTTTACCTCTGAGCGGCACTTTTTTGCACACCATGGGCTAAATGGCCAGGTCACATGGACCCCGAAGGCTCAGAGAAGGTTGGGGGAGGGGACCCACTGGAACAGCTGTTGGGAGACAGATGGTAGCCTCTCGTCAAGGCCATCCAGCGTGTTCTTTAACGTGAGCAGGGTATGGCTCTCCCGCACACGGGGCCACGGCTTAACGTCCCATCCGACGGACGGCGGCCTTTCCAAGCCCATCGGTGTCCCCTACTGACGTGGGCAGGGCGGGGAATTTTGCGGAGATAAATCTCAACGCTGACCCAGCTGGGACTCGAACCTGGGAACTACAGATTACGAGCCTGGCGCGCTACCGACTGAGCCACCCCGCCCAAATTTTAGATACATAAAAAGCATTTCTTAGGAGACATATTTTCCTAAAGCTCGTTTTAGTCTCATACACACAGGGGGAGACACATATATATTTCCAAAAGTGTTCTGACTTCCTTGAAAAATCACATTTTAAACTTGAAATTAAGCCTTTTACCGAAAATTTTCACAAAAGATAAATTGAAGATCGCACTCAAAGCTCTTTAAATCTCGATTTCGTCAATATTAGTTTAATATTTAAAGAGTTATGGAAGCTGTAAACATTTAAAAGCAGTCGCTGCTGTTATATTCGTCAACATTTTCCTTCAAATTTAACGTAAGTTGATAGAATCATTACACCAACTTCCAAAATTTATTTTATACATGTATATATTCATTATATATATTTTAGTAACATTTTTTGCAATAACTCTTATTTATGTTTTAGAGGTTAACTGTTATTTATGATTGTCGAAGCTGCTATTGAATACTTTATCTTCCATAACTCTTTAGACATTGAATGAATATTATTGAAAATCGAGATTTAGAATGATTTTAGAAAACTTATTTTCAAAGTTAAAGAGACTTGAGTGTGGCTTTCCTTTCAAAAAGCATGGAAGTGTCCGAACACTTTTGGTAATATCGTGTATCTTCCAATGAGCTTTCTTTCATTCTTCCAAAGTTAAATTTCTAAATTTTCCTAACTCCACAGATGCTCTTCGTTTCGACCTTTATTTTTAATCCCGTGTTATTTTTACTTCCACTCAACTCAGAACTAAAGTAAAACATCCAACTGAGTAACCATGGAACGTTCATTTTCGTATCTTATTAGGCAGCTAAAGAAACTGCAGCTCCCAGAGGAAATCCAAAGCTACTGATAAGAGCGAAACCCTTTGGCCCATGTATAATTGCAGGTCCTTTGCAGATGGCATCCGCATCGGCCAACATATCTCACGCTTCTTCATTAGCCAATTTCGACGGCGAGCGGTGGGTCGTCGAGCCACACTCCCACACAGCGCCGCTGCTCCTTCATCCAGATCCTCCTGCCACCCACAGGAAGCAGGCGGCGATCAACCAGAACACTTTGTGTGTGTGCAAGAGTGCCGTGCTTTCGTCTGTGACTGTACCCTCTGTGACCTCTGGACAACACCCTGAAACCGAAGTGGCTTCCTTATTCGCATTTCTGATTCCTCGCCCATCTCCTATCTCCGAAACATAATAAACAATCCATCGGTGTTGCCTTAGTTACAAATATATTCAATTGTACGCCAAATTCGGTCTCTCTTGTCAATCTGTAATCTGCAGTCAGATCTCAGTTTTTTCTTCTTTACATTTGCTCTTTTCAGGCTTTTTCCTCAGAGTTGCGCGTTGTTGTCCAGATAGTGAATGCTTAAAAAAATTCTAACCTATTTCCAAATAAAGTGACGAAAATTTAGAATTTAAACCGCCCCTATGCAAAAATGCATAGGTAATAATCTCCCCAAATTATGGGGTCTTTGAAAAGGGAACTGGCGGGGGAGATGTATCTGTTTTACTTGTGGCTCTCTCCACAATGGATTGTGTTGTTTGACCTTAAGAAACGTTTCTAGAAAGCAAACTCCATATGATTCGTATCATAAGAATTATCATATTTCATTCCTTTTGCAGATTTTTGGCTTAATTTAATTATATTTTATAGAATTCTGAAGCGGCATCTATTACAACATGTGGCTAAATGTAGATGATTCACTGGATGAAATACTGTAGTAATAGACCTAAGTTATGATTGAAAACCGCCTGAAACGCAAAGAGATGTTACTTCCCGCGTCTTTCCTATTTGATTTTCGATACCTCAGAAAGGTAAGACGTAATCTAAGAATGGGTTGGGACACCTCGTTCTGTTTTCAGGATATGAGTGGAGAAAAGTGGCTAATATTTCGCATTGCTATTTAATACCAGAATTCTACCTCCATGGCACATCCAATTAATTGCATCATGCACTAAAGAAAATATACAACCGCTTGTAACAGAATTAGGCCTTTTCCTATTGCCTCTGGTCACTGCATAAAGATTCTAGGTTTACTGGAGAGCCACCCTAGTGATTGACAAAGACGAAAACCGGCTAGAGGTTGAAACCGAGCTTATCTTAATGGCGATGAAACCAAATTGAAGATAGAAGAAGATAGCTCTTCCCTTTTCGGCATCGAGTATGATCATGTATTGCCTCTGCGCTGTCATAAATGACATCTGGACTCCATTTCCAATGACCGGGTTACCAGTAGTTGTCGCTTCGTAACAGTTTGCAGGGCCAGTCGGAAATTTAGAAATTAATGATTTTGTTTTAGCTGGATACAAGATGACCGTTCAATTGTAATTCTCTGTACTCGCCGAAAATTGAGCTTCTTTTTTCGAGTGAATGACCATGAAAATCGCATTAAAAAAAGTTTTCCAGAAAGCGCTCAAGAATAACTAATGTATTTTCATATTTCTGCTTGGGCTGCTTAATATCAAAAATCAAGCATGACGGGACTGAATTATTCCAAATATATCGAAGAGAAAAATTTCGATTAAGGTTCTGAATACACAATTGATAGGAAGTGCCGCCAAAAAAAATTGATGAAAGGATTAAAAGGATAGAATGAGTAAGCAAACGATTAACCGGACTGAAAGAGTAATCTCAAGATGTGTTTAACAGGTAATAAGGTAGGAAAGAAAATGAATAATTCTAATAAGAGAGTACTTTTTCTTTTAGAAATCATAATACAGCAAATTTGGACAGAAATTAGGCGCTTGATCATACAACAAAGTAGTTTTTGCAAAGTAGAAATAACAAAGTAGTTTTTGAGTTATGTGTTGAAATATAATAAATATTACATTTCCCTGCTGAAAATGAATCGCATTAAAGAACTTCACACATAGTAGCCACAATTATTTTTTTTATTTTTTAAAGTTAAAAGAAGCTTATGAAGTAGTGAGGGAAATTTTTAATGAAAATAAGCAACTGTTTCTCCAAGTAACCGTTCCAGGCTGATGACTGCGTTAGGGGGCAAGCTCAAGTTGCTTTTACTTCCTGTCACCTGAGCCTCGGTATGGAGAGCTCGAGGACATAACAGGAAACACTAAATCCCCGACTATTGTTTCAGATGAACAGAAACTGACGTCACTTCCGGTCTTGCTCTTGCAGTGTGGAATCCTCGGAGACAGTCAATGTCGCGTTGTTTTTTCGTTCTTGAAACCGCATAATTCTCTGAGTAATAAAATAATTTCTTTTGAATGTGCGTTATTTACAATTTTGATAGAACAAGAGAATTCTTAGAGTTCTGAGAGAAACTTTCTCTGAAACAGTTCTTTAGATACAAGAACGCAGTGTTCTTTATGCTATTTTCAGTTTTCTTCTCTAGTTAAATATTTATGAATAGTAAGTTGTGAGTATAAACTAACAGCAATGCAAAGCAGAAAAGTTAAGTTTGATATCCACTCTTCTTTTTCCGCTCGACTTCGTGCCAGGTAAAGTAAATAAGGGAGCCACTCCTATTTCCAATCCAAACGAGTATAAATAACAAGTGAAATCTCCACACTTTCTCACTTGTAGTTTCAATACATACCTTTAGCGTAGAGTTGTAACCAATTTGAATCAGACCTTTAGATACGTTTATTGCTTCGCAACGACAGGAATTTTTTTTTTGCAATTTGTGCTGATTGCTTTTACTGATTGAATTAACCCCTTGGTATCGAAAGAGATTTGTCGCATGACAAAAATTGGGTCATTTGGGAAGGTGGCAGTTCTTTGTCGAAGATCCAAAATCTGTCTTTCGTATCTATACGATCATTTCTTCTCTTGTCCTTGCAATGCGTATGGTACGAATCGAACTCGAGAATTGGAATTGTCCCAGTTTCTCTATCGAATGTACGTACCCTTGCAAAGAGAACACCAATGGGCTTATATAAAACATCCCCTGCAAGATGAGACGTTCAACCGTGGTCTCATGTGCAGGAGAATCATGCATTGTGTAAGTTGATATAACACGAAGGATGGCATTAAAGAGATGACAGTGGATCTCCTTCCGCATCTCTCTCTCTCGAGCCCTATAATATTTATTATTTGACATTTGTGCAACAAGGCTTAGGATATGGTTCGGAAATGATACTCACTGAACAGATGTAGGGCAGACAGAAGCTATGCCATAGCTATGAAGAATGTTCCTGAACGTGTTCCAATATATAGAACCAAGGCTTAATATTTCGATTTGAAGTCGACATCCATCTCAGACTCATGGGTATGCTTCTTTTCAATGGTAGCAGAGTGTTTTCATTGCATGGAATCGAAGCTGCAAACATACATTGGTGATACCCAGATCGCCAGCCAAGCACTGCCTCGAATCTCCAGTTCGTTAAAGAGCATAAGGCTTGGATTGTTTTACCTCTTGGATTGTCCTACTTTTTTGCACACAATGGGCTAAATGGACAGCCAGGCCACAAGAGCCCCAAAGCCAGGTCACAAGAGCCCCAAAGGCTCAGAGAAGGTGAGGGAAACTACTGGACAGTTGTTGGGAGACAGATAGTAGCTTTCCGTCAAGGCCATCCAGTGTGTTCTTTAACGTGCACAAGGCATGACTCTCTTGCGCACGGGACCACGGCTTAACGTCCCATCCGATGGACAGTGGCCTTTCCAAGCCCATTGATGTCCCCTACTGACCATGAGCAGAGTGGGGAGTATACGGATATAAATCTCAACGCTGACCCAGCTGGGACTCGAACCTGGGAACTGCAGATTACGAGCCTGCAGTTTCTGAATTTCTGCAGTTCAGATACAGAATCTGCAGTTCCCAGGTTCGAGTCCCAGCTGGGTCAGCGTTGAGATTTATCTCCGCAAAATTCCCTGCCCTGCCCACGGTCAGTAGGTGACACCGATGGACTTGGAAAAGCCGTCGTCAGTCGGATGGGACGTTAAGCCGTGGTTAACCCTGTGCACGTTAAAGAATACGCTGGATGGCCTTGACGGGAGGCTACTACCTGTCTCCCAACAGCTGTTCCAATGGGTCCCCTCCCCCAACCTTCTCTGAGCCTTCAGGGTCCTTGTGACCTGGCCATTTAGCCCATTGTGTGAAAAAAGTGCCGCTCAGAGGCAAAACAACCTCAACCCACTTGGGATAAGCTCTTGCAGAAACATTTCTCATGAGAGAAGAACCGTAAAGCATGCGATACCTTATCCTAACAAACACCCGTATCACCCGAAACCCAGCTGCTGCACTGTGATCGAAATTCCACGGATTACAACACTTCACCATCGAGGGATCGGCGATAAGTTTTTTTTTTAGTTCGTGTTGTGTCTTCGTTTTCTTTTTGTGTGTATTTCAGCAGTCCATTTTTGTTGGTGTGAACCTCTGACTGCAATCAGCAGGTTGTCACGTTTTCAGCTGAGCGCTGCTAAGCAACAGAATGTATCTCTCTGCGGTACCTTTACCTTCCGAAGAGAACAACCCGAGAGTGACGTGACTGCCGTTGTAACGAATGGGGACTGACTGGCCGCAAGTTTCATCCGAAGGAAGTGCATTGTGAGAGACAATGGAGACAGGATGTGGCTCTCCGAGAGGAGGATGCAGAAAAGGAGTAATTGCTTCTCGCAACTGGCATTCCCTCCGTCCAATGATTATGGTGGTGAGGATTCTAACGTTCACAGATTCTTTTGCAATGCCCTGGATGCTGAAAATGTTTCTATCGATACATCGTATGTCGCTACTTGAATGGAAACTGATCCGTGCTATGTCAACAGCTCAGTAACTTTTTATTAGGTATTTTTTGGAAGAGAAAACAAAGAGAGATAGAAATGTAGAAATTGATGAAGTTACTTTTCTATGAAGTTAATTTCAGAAAATTCTTAGTGATTCCATATCAATCATAAGTATTCTGCTTGAAAATTGTATTTCATGAGATTTTCCTTAAGGTTGTAAACAGGATTGTTTAGCATACCTTGATATTTTACTTCGATTTTTTTTTCCATAATGTGCATTCCAAGTGCATTTCTGGAAATTCTTATGTTATACAGTTATATACTAAGTATTATTTTTGGACGAACAATGGTTAGAGTTCTGGGTTAAAAAAAATACTTTTCCTGAGATCCTGTGTTAGGATTGAATGTAATTTTGTTTTGACCTTGATAATGTTTGAATTTTTTCATATTAGATATCTGAAGTTCATTTGAATAAATTCTTGGTAAAAGCCTAAGTATTATGATTTGAATGAATATTTGATATTTATGTTACACTATTGTAGGCTTTTTATCAATTTAATTTTGGGAACATAATTGGTATCATATGTTAAATTACTAGAAATTGTATTTCACAAGTTGCTCTTTTCAGTTTATGTGTTGCTGTTCATGCACTGTTTTAATAAGGGAGCATTAAAAAATAATATTAGCTTATATTGCTCAACCTTTTCCACCAATATGTATAGTTTGTTATGTCGAAGCTAATTGTATGATTTTCTTTTACTGATGAAAATAAACAATTATTTTTTGTATTTTCTGTATGCAATTATCAAAGACGTAATTCGGAACATTTCTTGGAACAATTAAAACGAATCTCGCCGAAAAATAAAATCTTCCATTTTAATTCCGTCATCGACATGCCCTGACTGCAACAGATAAGTAACGAACAAATGCTTTATGAAATGCCACATTGAAAGATTAAAACTGTTACTAGAGCAGGAAAGAGAAAAAAAAAGGCTGCAACCTTATCGTCAATCAAATCTCACCAAATTGAATGAATCATTTATCTTTTCAGCATTTCTCAAATTGCAGTTGCTTCAAAAAATACAAAGACGACAATGTCGTCTCACGAGAAGAGAGAGTAATTCACAAAACTTACGAAACAAAAGAGGCAACATTAGAATTAATAGCTTATGAAAACTTTCTCCAAGGTTTCTTTTTTCTCTTACGTATTCCAGTGGCTCGTGCGAGCGGGCCCCTTCCCCCTCTCGCCCAAGGCTCATCGTCGACCATCAGACACGGCAGGTTGCCCTCGCAGCGGCAGAAGCCAGATGCTCGGGGTCACCCGTAAACGCAACCCGACGTCGTTCTTCGGCACGACTGCGTCATTACCGACATGGCCAGCTCATGGTTGCCACGCGCTGATGCTGTAGTCGTGGTGAGATCTGTCATTGTTGCCAAGGGTCGCATCCGACGATGATCGAGGGAGCAAGTGCTCGCGCTTCAAAAGGGCTCTGCTTCAGCATCTCATTCATAATCGGATTTTTCTCTTTTATGTAGAAGGTATTTTTGTGGATTTTTGCGAGAAAAAAAAACTTCGAAGTTTTATGTCCTCTTTTTATGAGAAAGTATTTTTCTATTCCGTGGAAGAGAAAGTATTTTTCTATTCCGTGGAAGAGAAAGTATTTTTCTATTCCGTGGAAGAGAAAAAGAAACTTCTTTTATTTTTATTAAACAACCTAATTTTTAAGTCTAGAAAATTTTCGACCTTGATTCATCCAGGAGAGTTGGGGAACTGGGATCAGTCGGTAGCTCGCCCAATTTTCTAACCTGATGTTCCCAAGTTTTAGTATACACTGGCCTACGTTAAAGTTTTTTTCTGTTAATCCTCACTCTCCCTCGTTGAGAAAAGAAACACATAATTGGTTTGGAGAGTTCCCCTCCCATTAAGCTGCGGCTCTGTGTGCAGGAGACAGCCATATTCTGTTCACGTTAAATAACATGCTGGATGATAAAAGGTTTTCACTGTCTCTTAAGAGCCCTCCAGTGGATCCTCTTCCTTACCCAGCTCTGAGCACATGGTGTCCTTGTCAATTAGCTCATTGGTGCAAAAAAAAAACACCTCTCAGAGGTAAATGAACCGAATCCAAAATATCCATAGAGTTATCCAGAAAATGATTTAAATTTTTGCTACAAACTTCTCTTATTCAAAATTTTGTTGTTTAAGCTGGAATTGTTGCATAAAATTTAGGCACAAAGAGAACACAGTTGACTCAATCTCTTTTCTGAATTAGTACGGAGAATATTTTTTTTTTCTTGTAACGTATTACAGAGAAACTAATCATCAAAGAGATCACAATGTCAGTCCTTTCAACTTCCTTTTAGATTAGATCAATCACTCTGGATCTACTCATAAAATATCGACGAATATTTCGTGGCTTTTTTTTTCACTTTCGTACTTGAAAATGTAGTTATGTACAGTTCTTTTAAACGATATATATTTATATACTTCCTTAGTTCCGTTTGAGTAATTGTATGTATATTAACCTAAATTGGACTCGAATCTAACACTATGGTTAACATTTTAAATGTTCATAGGATCGGCCACCATACTTTGTGCTGAAGAATGAACTGTGCCATAGGATAAAAAATAGTGTACGTGAACAGTGACTCTTTGCCTAATCATCTACTAGCTTTAATACCCGCTGTTAGAGAGGGCAAATGCCGGTATATGAAAAACTTCATTCTTGTTGAAAATGAACATCCCAGAATTCAGACATGATAGGTTACCCTTCTTGTTGAAGCACCCTTCCCTTAGCAATAAATGTGATATTATGAACACACAGGAAACACAATTCATTGTATCTGATAGCTCAGGTGGTAAAAGCACTTCACATATAAGTGGGGATCGTGAATTCGAGTTCTATTTGTCACGAAATAAATTGAGCATGCTGCAATTTTTTTTTTAATTTCAGAAGTTTCTTAGTTGTGTATAACATCATATGTGCATGCATATTTTTGAAAGTACTTCTGGTATGGTTTATAATTTTTTTTACATTTCAATCTGTTGAAAATCTATTATGAAAAAGATGCTTAAGCAGTATTTCTCATTTTAGCAAATGTGTGACTGCATTATGTTTTTAATAGACTTCATAACCTATGTCATAATTGTTGATAAATTACATATGGAAAATTTATTTCCGTAAATTCTTAAAACTAATGATTACTGGTAAGCAATAATTTTTAAGAGAGAAGGAACATTAGGAAGCTAAATATATTTATTTAAGTCATCGGATGCTTTTGCAATTTTTAATGCATATCATGACATGAGCCTTTGAATCCATTCCATTTCCATTCTACGAGCCCTTGAAATGCAATTTATTTTAAAATATCACTTCGAGAGATTTAAACATTTAGTTGTATATTTAAAAAACAAAACTTTTCGCACTCTAAAATCTTCTATCGTTAAGGTCAGAATTATCAATGTTAAAAAAAAAATGCCTACCTCTCAGATGAAACTGAGGATACGCTAAATACGACCTGAAATAAAGCTCGAATAGCATTCCCAAAACGTAATTTTCCGGATTTCCCTCTTATTTTGAGGCAATACTCTCTAATATCTGATTGACTGTCTGCTTTCCGTATTAAATGAGCTCTTAACCTTTTTAAACAAGTCATTATTGGACATATTATGAATAAGAGACTCTCTCAAGCAGTCAAGATTACCAACGTCACGCTTGCTGTGAGCGGTTCTCGGCGATTCCCAGAGTTGGCATTCCACGAAGAATTGAGCGGCTAGATTGTAATACCTGCACTTCGCTAATCGATATATCTTCTTTCGTAAAGGGCATTTCATATTAATGAAAAATTCCTGCTCCTTGCTAAGAGAATTCCTGATTCTTGCTAAGAGAATGCAAAATGGGAGTTTACCAAGATACTTCTGTCATTAGCAGTGATATAATGTCATGTAGATTGAAAACATTTTTTTTTTTTGGGGGGGGGCGCTCAGTCGGAATGTGCCAGGTTCGTAATCTGACGTTTCGAGTTCGAGTTTCAACTGACTGCATTGAGATTCTTACTGTTAATCCTGATTCTGCAATCGGTGAGTAAGAAAGTATGCTGTTCGCCAGATGGGGCCATGGAAGAAGAGCCCATAGCCTCTGAATATTAAAGAACACACTAGCTGGTCTTGACGTGAGCTATTCATCTGTCTCCTAACAGCTGACCAGTGGATCCTCTTCCCAAACTTCTACGAGCCCTTGGGGTTTCTGTGGCCTGACCATTTAGCCCATTGTGTGCAAAAAGTTGTCACTCGTAATAGAAAACGTATTTATATTGTAATTCAGGAAGATTTTGGTCATACAGTTCAATCTTATGAATTTTTACTACCTGTCCTAAATTTTTAGGCTGTAAGATGTCAATATTCGAGTGTTAATTTCTATCGGAACGCATGGAAACGGTCGTTTGATTCAGTTTGTGGAAGCATTGTTCCCACAGTTAAAAACTCAGGAATGAATCTTCAAGTAATGCTAAAATATATACAGGGTGTTTCAAAACTCTCTGTACAAATTTAAATGGGAAATAGAGAACACCAAGACAAACCTTTTTCGTCTATGAATGTATGTCCGTTGACGTAACCCTTCATTGCTAGAGGGCGCTGACAGAAATATCGGTGGAGCTGGTACATAAATGAGTGGAAATAAGTGTGAACAACATGTTTATTTAAAGAAGGTGCGCAAAGTTGAGACCGGCAACAGCATTGCATTCATGACAGCATTGAAGCATTGATTGCCGTACATATTGAAAGATTCCTGGAATTTCGCGAACAGTTGCAGCGGCGACAGCGATTCTTGCGACGACGTCTTCATCTGAGTCAATGGAAATCTCGTACACGAGGTTCTTCATGTGTCCCCAGAGGAAGACATCGATACATGTTAAATCGGATGATCTTGGTGACCAGGCGACGGGTCCACCTCGGCCTATCATCGGCTCCCAAAAGTGGCATTCAAATAATTCCGCACATCATTGCTGAAGTGTGCTGGCGCCCCGACGTGTTGAAACCACATTCGTCTGCGAATAGCCACAGGAACATCTTCCATCAGTCCTGGCAACGTTTCTTCAAGAACTACCCGATAAATCTGCCCATTGAGCCCGGGGAGGCAGCAGGTATGGCCCAATCAAAATGTCATGGACGATACCCGCCCAAACATTGACGGCGAACCGTTGTTGATGGCCATGCGCCCTTATGGCATGTGGATTTTTGTGCGCCCAAACGTTAGAATTGTACACATTAAACACACCCTCACGGATGAAAGAGGTCTCATCTGAGAAGAGCACATGAGCTGGAAAATCTGGCTGCACCGAGGTCTGCTGTAGAAACCAGAGCACGAATTCCACACAAAGAGAGTAATCCTGAGGTTGCAATGTCTGGAATCTCTGACGATGCAATGGATGTAACTGCTACTCGTGCAACACTCTCCACACGAGGGCGTGGTTCACACCGAGGCTACATGCAACAGCTCACGTGCTTGTGCCTGGATTGTCCTCAATCCGCCATAGGATCTCTTCTTCCATGTCAGGAATGTGCATGGTTGTCTCCCGACCAGTATCATGTATGTTTCCATGGAATGTTCCAGTTTCTCGCAGTTGCCGGTGCAAATTCACAAATGTTTGGTGGTTTGGCACACGTCTGTTTCTTCTGTTTTCATTGTCAGCCCTATACGCCAGATGCGTATCAGCCATCTCAACAGTCATGAAACACTCCATGTTACACGTAATGTGTCTGATTTACGAATGCCGACGGCAAACACAAGTCCATTATCTGTTCCCACTTCACCCCTCTTGCCAAACAGCTCCCTCTAGTACCGAAGGGTTACGTCAACAGACATATATTCATAGACGAAAAAGGTTTGTCTTGGGGTTCCCTATCTCGCATTGAAATTTGTACAGAGAATTTGAAACACGCTGTATATACCCTAAATGTTCGCTAGGATACAATTCACAATTTATTGCTTATGTCCGGCTACAATTCAAGCACAGACTACAATTTAGGCCTCAGCGTTTAATAGGTCATATAATGTACATGGAGTTAAATTGAACAGCGAAGATTTCTATAGTAACGACACATACACACAAAGAGTCGTTTTAACTCGTTATATACGACTCAAGAGGAGTGAATTTTGAGGAGCATTTTAAGGTCGATATCGGATGTGAGACAAATTAATGCCGCAGGTTTCAGGATGTATGGCATTCCCTGTCTGAGCACCGACCACTCTTTGGACCGGTCATTATTTACAAATCCTGCGCTACTACTCGGCTATAATTCGGCTATAATTAGGACTTGGATCCTCAGGTAGTACCTTCGAAGTGTATCAGCATGTTAAGTTTTTCCTCAGCTTGAGAAAAGATAGTTAATTTGCTGATGACAAATAAGACCCTAGTCTAAATAAATCCCATAAAATTAATTTTCCCTGTCACTTTCTGATCTGGATTAAAGGTACTTATTCGACTAAACGATACATTTGGATGGCTGCAGTAGTAAATCACAATAAATTTATTGCGATCAGTTCAAAGCAAATTGTATGAAACATTTCACCCATATATATATATATTTTCCCCTGATTAATGTTTTATATGATTTCTTTGCATGCTTTGTATCATTTATTTTTTATCCCAGTTGCATGATAGCTTTAAAAGTGAGATCCTACTCTTGGCCACCAGCTGGGGCAAAGAGTAAATTGTAACTGCTTAAAACACAAGGACTTCGCTCCCATGCTTTAAGCAGCTACTGTTAAAAGTATATTGCAGAAACCTATTACCAATACAAAGTTTAAATTTCTCAAAAATAATCCCTCATGTCACCCATGGCCGAAGACGTGTTTAATATTAGTGAAAAAAATGTCAAAAGTCTTTTTTAAGTAGAATATGCATGAGACGAATCCGCAACCAGATCGAATGAGGAATTATGTGCGGATGCATATCTTCTGAAACTTTTTTTCAATTTGGTTAATGGGATTTATAGCCTGTGATCGCTTTATATCCCAATGTGAGAAGGTAAACTTGTATGACATATTTAGAACTGAGCAATTATTTTACTGAGGAACAAATCATAACATATAGGACAGAACAAACCGGGACTCGAACCCAGACCCCGGCAGTCGCAGTGTTACCGCGAGCCAACGCGATACCCCTGAGCCACCGATGCGGCTTCCGAAACTTATTTGGCAGGATAGAATATGATTTATGTGTTTCGAGAGTTCATATGAGTCTATTCACAGCCATTATCTCCAAACGTATTCCGGTATAAGAAGCGAAAAAAATAGATTCTAACGAGAGAATAACGTTGAGGATTTGGAGATGGGGGAAGATTGGTGCTATTTTTTCACACATCCTGGACAATCCCAGTTTTCCATGAAGTTCAAGTATTGTAAGAGTACATTCTGCGTATCTTCTAGAAAAGATTTTATCGTGGAGTTGTTGATGTTTTTAGTGCCTTTGCTAAGGTATTAAGTTTTTCCATTGCAATTGGGAATTTTCCAAAGGGTGAATTGCATACATTGGCAATCTCGGACTGTTGAATTGAACATAATTGGCTTGATACTGTTGCCATTTTTGGAGATGTTTTCGAAGAAGGCAACTCTAATGAGAAGGCAAGAATTGGAGACGAAGTCGTCGACAGATTTATTCCGCTGTTCAGCTGTTGAACATTTGAAGGAAATAAGGAGACTAGACCAAGCCTGAATGAACTTGTTATTGCATCCAGTTTTCTTTCTTTATTTTTTTTTTCTAGATGTTAAACTGGAAGTGTGAACTTTATTGCTGCTGCAAAGTGTTTTCCACTGGATATTTTGGATATTGTTGAATTATAATCATTTTCTGAAATATGTCAGCAACTATGGAGGTGAATATTCGTAGATCCTTTTTCTTTTCTCCTTCCTCTACTGCAAATTACAACTAATTTTTTACCACTAGGGGCATGAGAGTAGATCTTCCTGAAGGGAGACAAGACAAGCTGAGGTTGTTATTGAGGTTCGATAAGCTTGAATAATATTTCACAAGCTATGTTCATAAAGTGTGCCTTCGTATTGGATATGGAGTTCATAGATTTCTTGTCAAGATCAATGTGGTTTTAATAATTTTTTGGGTCATTTTTAGCTGTGATGATAATATTTAACAATAACTTGTAACTTCGTATAAGTTTAACAATAACTTATATCTCGTCCTTGACTCCCAGGGGAGTCAAGAAGAATCCTTCTATTGTGATTATGAGCGAGGGGTTAAAAACAATCGCAAAGTCTATGGCATTCTGGATACAAGGTAGCTTGAAGAAATATGGGAACCATTCTTCGAATAACAAGATTCGGCTTAATTATCAATTCCTCGGTGATATGGCCTTTCGTGTTGTGGGGAACAACCCCCTACCATGGTCGTTACAATCTCCATAGGTGAGCCGGGTTTAGGACATGTCAACAAAAAATATATTTTTTTAATTTTAACTCGATATCATTTTGCCTGTGTTGTTGAGAGAAATTTGGCTAATGGTCTTGTTGAAGTCTTTTTACCTTAGGCACAACAATTCATAGATGAATGCTATTAGAGTCAGCTAGAATAATCTGCTGGAGAATGCCTGTGCTGACGTAAAAGGCAACCGCACCCACATCTGAGCCATCAGGTATATTTTCCTGCGAAGGTTCATACAGAAAAATTGACGCAAATTTCTTAACTTTAGTCAGTACAGTCGCTCAAAAAATTATATCCCAACACTATGTTTGATTACAGAATTCAGAAAAAATATCTGGCAACAATTTTTTTTAGAAATTAGTGATCTGGCAACCTTCGTGTCACGTGATTTTTCAATTTTTCAATTTTTCGATGTTTTTTTAGATTTTTCGATTTGTTTTTTTTTGGTAAAATACTCGATGGTTTCGTGTACGAAATTGTAATGATAATGGTGAAAGATCGTTACGTTTCAGAAAAATATTTTAAACAGATACTTAATACGAAAGTGTAGCTTGCCCTCTATAATTCCTGTTTCGTAAAATTTAGCATTTATTCACTTTTGTTTATTTGTTATATTTTACGATCAAAAGAACATGACTAAGTTGATTTTAAAAGTAATATTAACTGTAATATTAACAAAAACAAGTAATTCACTAGCAATTCAAACAGTGGGGATTAGTATGAATCATTCATACTGATTTGTTAATTAATATATGAATTTACTATTTCTTAACCAATAAAAAAAATAGAATTAGTGATAATTCTTATATATAAAAAGATATAAAAAAATAGAATTAGTGATAATTCTAAAAGAGATTTATTGATTTGTATCTGATAATATAATTTAATTATCTTGATTAATTAAACTTAATGCAAAGGAAGATTAAAATGAAATCAGATTTCTTCATTTATCTTTTTGTTTTCCTCGATATTTTCAGTTTTGAGTTGTTTCTAATTTTCATTAATTGCATACGCATGAAGACAAGTAATTTAAGAACTTTGTTTTGTCAATTAAACTGACTTAAGGGTGAAAATATATCAGATATTCTAAGAGATTTCTTGAAAAACAAAACAACGGGCACTATGTCTTACTTGCAGTTTTTCGATTGTGCACAATCAGAACTTTTAATTATCCGTTCCATTTTGGTCATTGGCAAGGCAACCGTTACTTTCCTCCCCACAAAAAGTACAAGGTGGCTTCAAACTGCGATTCACGAATGGCGCATGCGCATCCTTTTCCTGCTCCACCAACGAGTCATAATTTGAATAAATTATGTCCCTAATCCTTTACTGACCGTGCGTAACGGTCCAGTACCGTGCAACGTGCATCTCGCGCTGCTTGTGGGTAAGATAGAATGCAGGTGCTCGTATCATTAGGTAATGGCTCGCAATTGGGACACTAACAGGAGACTCACTGCAACTGTTTCAGAGACGGAGAGATGAGGACTTTGCAACGAAACCAACTCTACCCAGAATTCTATGCGCTCAATAAAATTCCAATGTATCAAGATAAATTGAAATTTAAGTGCAATTAAGTGTAGAAAGAGTTAATGGGGAGCTGGTCTCAAAAAGGCCGGAAACCACTGGTTTAAAGCTTCGAATTCTAAGGCATGCATTCATCGAAAGGATCGGTATTTTTGGAATAATCGGTTTGTAGTGGGCAAATGCAAAAACACACATGTCGTGATTTCAAATCTGACATCGGTCATTCAACTGTCGTTAGTTACATCTGCACAACCAGGATTAACTGATGCAGCAGATTTGTGATCCGATTTGCACTTTGATCATCTTTGCCTTAAATCAAATCAGTAAAGATGCTTGAAAATTTCTGCATCGTTGGTTTAGGGAACGACTGGCAATTCGAATAATAGCTTTATCGATCGAAGATCAAATTAAACGGAAAGCGAATTAAATAGTAGAAAATCGATTTTTGTTAGGAAATACCTTGGATGAAAAGTGGAACCCTTTTTCGCAAGATAAATAAACTTATGGACAAACAAATGGAATAAAAAGCATGAGCGTGCATTAGGACATTCGGAGGATTTTTTAGAATGCAGATAAGGTGCGAATGAACATCCCTTACACCCATGCATACATAAAAAAACTACAACTAACAGGCTTTGTCTCTCTGATGCCGTAATCAACTTCCGTAACAAGGGTTATAACCCGTAGATCGAACGTCATACAACTCTTTTATTGCCTACATGTGTGTCTCTTTATTTCTCTTGATATCAGGTCTAGATCTAGAAAAAAATTAAAGGAAGGGGGAGGTAAAAGCGGGGAGGGTCAAGAAACTGGATTTACATTGCAGAATAACATTTCCTCTCCGTTTTAGGGGTCTTTAAAAAGCTTCTTGAAAAATGTGTCACAGAGGGACAAATATGATTATTTTTGCATTATTATTCTTATTAGCATTCTCAAGGAGGGAGTATAGCCCCCGTGACCCCTCCCCGCCCTAGTTCTGGCACTACTCTGTACTAATCACAAAACTTTCATATTCTGTTTCAGAAAAATAACAGTGATAAAAATAAAAATAATTTAATAAAGCTTTCAGACTAAAACGGAGTTGGAGTTGGCTCAGTCGGTAGCGCGCCAGGCTCGTAATCTGTAGTCCCCAGATTAGAATATCCCCTTCGCCAGCGTTGAGATTTTGTTAAACCACATTCTTCCGTCTGTCAGAAAGGCGACACCGATGGGCTTGGAAGAATCCGTCGTTTGTTAGATGGGACGTAAAGCCGTGACCCATGTGCAGAAGAGCCATACCGTGTGCACGTTAAAAAATAATCTGGACGCTCTTAATGGGAGGTCTTCTAACTAATTCGTACAGTCTGCGTCTGCTAACAGCTGTCCAATAGATCCTCTTCCCCCACCTTCTCTGATTTCTTGGGATCCTTGTGGCCTGTCCATTTAATCCATTGTGTGCAAAAAAATGCACTTCAGAGGTAAAACAACCCAATATAGACTAAAAATATTGTTACAAAAAATTTCTTCTGAAGCGAAAGCTATTCTTCCTGGCATTTCCTTTTTTTGTTTTTCTTAGGAGCTTCGGATCAACATCAATTTTCTTCCAACTCCAATTTCATTCAAAGCTGTAAGATACGTTAACCCTCATCATCTCCATCCTGCCATTTGTCGAGTCCTCTCTGAAAATGAAAATCACTTTCTGTTCAGGCAACATCGTTGCAAGTTTCGAAAGATGTCGCTTTAAAATATTCAATTTCCGATTGAAATTTTTTTGTACAGAGTAGCATACGAGCAAATAGAAATGAGTTTATTATTAGTTCTGCAAAACTTATTAGAATGATTCTTAGTAGTTCTATACTCTAGAATTAGCTGATCCCTACCCTAACATGTAGCTTTTTTTATGTTGCTTACGATTTGGGCCAAGGGTATGTACCTTGCAGGTAAACTTTATAAATGGAGACCTCTAAGTGAGTTTTATGTTTCACATCATTAAATCCGCTTTTCAATTTCATTCTTTCAAGTTTTATGGGAAATCATACATACATACATACATAGATACATACATATGCGCACTTATATACATACATTATGTCTTTGCACCAACTATCTAAAGACATAAATGGTTTGTTACATATACTGAGAGACAAAAAAAAGGAGAATTTACAAGTTATGGGAGTGAATAACCAAGTTTGAAACTTCGTAACTTCAAAACAAGCTTTTGGCAATAAAATAAGACGGGAAGCAATATAAAGATATGAATCAAACATGTTTATAATTTATCAAAGAATTGTGAAAACTGGAATATTTAGAGGCAGTATCAGTCGTCCTAAAAATTTCTAAAAAACTGGTGAGAACAGAAAAAAAAATTAGACGAATTTCTTAATTACCTATATTTTAGCAAATGATCTGATATAACAGTTATTATTTATTATTTTCATTTATTATTTTTTTTAGTAGAATTCGTTAGTCTGCGTCAATGTTAAAATTATCTGTCAATGGTTTTAGTGGCTTGCCAGCTTTCGTTTTTTAAAAGGAACATTTTCTTCTTAATGGCATCCACTTCAATACGGGTCTAAACTTTTAATGGCATTTCTAGATGTTAAGGAAAGGAGAATTAAAGAAAAGGTAAATTACTAAATTTTAAGATTTCCAAACAAAAAAACTCTATCTAGTTTCAACACTAGAACAATGTTAAAACTATAATAATGATTTCCCATTTGCCACAAAATATCATTTACAGGGGATTTTGAGGACGAGACCAGTGTCCAATTATATCTTATCCAATCGCAAAGAAAGAGACGAAAACGGACAGTTCTCGCCGAATCGCGGTTTGTTCTCGAGCAAATCTGCACGTAGATGCAGACCAATGTGTAAGTTCATTTCCGTGTGATTGGATTAAGCATCGAAACCTAATGCTAATGAAACAGTCAAGCGCGTGTCAGCGATTTCTCCAGCTAAATGACCTACTTCCCCCAAGGTCCGACGGTCCATTACAAACCCGCGGTAATCGCCAAATGGGCGATGGCGTCCTGAACACGAGACAGACCTTCATGCTCTGGCGGGCAAGTGATCTTGTCGGAGGACGCAAAGTGTGCACAATTTGGTTGCAATGACTCACAAGACAAAACCTGAATGTGAAGGTATCTTTTCTTACTTGATAATAACAATTTCGTGTAAGAAAAGATCCGCAAAAAATGTTTCGATCCACAGAAATCTTATATGGAACTAAGGTTAGAGTTATCAATGCTGATATCCAATGAAATGGGCAATGATATGCTTGAAAAGTTTCAGTGTACTTTTAAAATAGCTTTAACGTTATGAGTTTAACATGAGTACAACTGCTCAAATTTTTATAAAAATGTTGGGCGATCCAACCTCCGTTTGTAGCGCGACAGTCTCGTAACCGGATGTTTCTAGATTCGAGTTTAATTTTCCTTTTTGCTCAGAGTATTCCCTCCAACCCCAGCTCTGCCCTCGGTGAGAAAAGGTTCACCGATGAGCTAGGAATGGCTGACAATCATCGGATACCATTCCTCTGCAACCTTGCAAAACAAACTGGACAGTCTTCACGGGAGAGTTTTTATCTGTCTTCTAGTCGCTGTCCCGTGTATGTCATCTCCTCTGAGTTCTTGGAGTCCTTGTAATGTGGCCACTTAGTCCATTGTGTGCAAACAAAAAGCGCCTTTCAAAAGCAAACAACCAAAAATAGTAAATTTCCACCGATCTCAGATTCCATCGTTTCAGCAGGGATCAGAATTTAAATTTGTTCAGAAATTTCACAGTTCATATTATCGAGCGTAGCATCATTGTCTTTTAGCTGATATTTCGTTCTGACGTTGGTTCGACATTCAAGTAGAGGTGAAGCAGAACAATTTTCCAGTGCCTCCAAATCCCATTATTCTTGCTGATAAACATTTTCATAATTTCTCTGTGGCGTTGTATTAGTTCAATTTCATTGTCACCTCTTCCCTTTTGACATGTTTCCATTCACAATTTCAACATAACTCGATCACGAAACGCTTCCTTGTCTTCCCAGATCATATTTCTTCAGAAAGAGTCCACATATTTAACTTCTCTTTCTTCGTTTATCCGAACTCGCGATTATTTTGCATTGGTGTGCAAGTAACTGCTTTAAAATGTTCTGTTTAAATGAGTGGGTAGGTTTTATTTATATTATGATGATACGATTTATTTGAGTTTTAAACAAACAATATGTGAATTGAAATAAATTTTGTTGATTTTACCATATCAGTATATTTATGTTGTCTTACCTATTATAGTGCAGTTAGTGACTATGAACACTTCTCATGCCATTATACACCAAGATGTAGTGAAGTGACTTCAAATTTTGAGGTTGCCTGTAAAAATTCAGAAATGTGCCCAGGATTGTCATAAAATATTCTAGTACTAAAAATGCATTAATAATTTATATACGTGCAAAGGTTGAAGTGCATCCGCTTTTTTCTCATATTTGTTTCTTGCTCTTTTCTCAAACAATAATTTTGGTTTCAGACTATTTCAAAATCACTCTCCACCAATGCGAAGAAACAAATTGTTGATTCGTATAATAGAAGAGTAAATGTAAGTGATTAAGATTGTGGACCCAAACTTACAGTTTGAAATGCACCTGAAATCTACTTTAATTGCAGTTATTTTTTTGTAAACATATTAGAATCCTAATAACATTATATATTACTTACTGCTCGTTTTAAAGTAGAGTTTTCTATGAATGAAGGTAATGAAATGATTTTAATGTTACTGTCTCTGAAATTCAAGTTGAATACTGACCATACTTCCATTACTAATGGAAATGGTGCTTCCATAAAGTGTGACTTGGTGAAAGCTGTAAACAATAGGAGCTTGTAATTGTGACACACGTAAAAAGAAAAATTAAAGAGTGAAGAATAAAAATCGAAATTTAGGAAATTGCATCCACACAAATACAAAAAGTACCGGACACCACGTTCATTTTATGTTAATGGAAAGCTACATTGAAAGCTCCTCTAACTTTGAACTAAGATTTTTATATCTATAAATGTTACTAGACATAAACTGAAGTTCTGATTAATATCTCTCTAAATGTCGATTTTCAGGAATATTTGTGTAATATGTAAGGAGTTGTTGAAGCTGGAATTTTCAGCAACAGACGCAGCTATCACTCTTCCTAAACATGTTTCTCTCAAGTTAATCAAAAGATAAAAAATCGTTTCCAAACTTCGAATATTACTTTTATATTAGTGAACAATTTGTTACATGAATTATGTTTTTGCTTTTGAGGAAACATGACGCAAAGTTACAGTTAAATGTTTCAGCCTCTGTAATTCTTTAAACATTAAACGAATGTTGCGTAAAATAGATATTTTAGAGAGATTTGAATGATATCTTAAAATTTTCTCCAGCATCATTTTTTCATAAAATTCTTCAAAATTAGTGAGCTTTGAATATGGCTTTCCATTTACATAACATGGAAGTATCCGGTGGCATTTTGTAATATGGTGTGTGTGTATATGTTAATCCTGAAAATATATTGAATGAATGAAAATGAAGGACAAACTTTTTACTTCAAACCAGATCCTTTGCTAATCTAGTGAACAAGTGTTAAAAATGTTAACATGGCAGATAATCAGAAATAATAAGTAACGAAATAATCGCAAAGGTAATAAACGAATGAAAACAAAATGTAATCTTTGGGACCAAGTCCATTAAGTGTGAACAGAGTAATACAATGTTTAAAAAAGTCATAAAAGTGGCAGATAACCCCAGTTTTAGTGGATAATACTGATACGTTGGATACTCGCTCATCCACAATCTCCCGATAATAAAAAAGGAATTAATATCGTGTTGTTCAAAATCTAGTGGCAGCCTCCACTCTGCGAGAAGGCTTTGCACTAGAGTTTGGTACGTTGCTGCGGGAATTACCTGCCATTCTGCCACAAGAGCATTAGTGAGTCCGGTCACTGATTGGGGCGATTCAGCCTGGCTCGCAGCTGGCGTTCCAATTTATCCCCTAGGTGTTCCATGGGGTTGAGATCAGGGCTATGTGCAGGCCAGTCTAGTTTTTCCACATCCATCTCATCAAACCATTCCTGCACGGTCCTCTCTTTGTGGACGGGGGGCATCGTCATGTTGGTACAGGAAAGGGTCTTCACCGAACTGTTGCCATAAAGTTGCGAGCACATAATTTTCAAGAATATCATTGTAGGCCGTGGCGTTCTGATTCACCCCACGCGTTCGGATTCGGAGTTCCGTTCATTGGAACTAAGGGGCCCAGCCCGAACCATGAAAAACAGCCCTAGAGTATGATGCTTCTTCCACTAAACTTCATAGTTTGCACAACACAGTCAAGAAGGTAGCGTTCACCTGATGTCTTCCACACCCAGACTCGTCCGTCGGACTGCCAGATGGTGAGTCGCGATTCATCACTCCAGAGAACGCGGTTCCACTGCTCAAGAGTCTACTGGCACGGTGCTTTACACCACTCCAACCGATGCTTGGCGTTGATCTTGTTGATGTTATGCTTGTGTGTGGCTGCTCGGCCATGGAAGCCCATTTCCTGCAGCTCGGGATGAACTGTTATGGTGCTAGCGTTGCTTCCAGAGTCATTTTGAAACTCGGTGGTGAGTGGTACAACCGAGGTCAGGCGATTTCGTCACACCACCAACTTAGCACTCGGCGGTCCCGCTCGGTTATTTTACGTGGCCTACCGGGTCGCGATTGCGCTGTTGTTGCTCCTAGGCATTTCCACTTCACAATAACATCATTTACAGTTGATCGAGGGAGCTGCAACAGGTCCGACCAGGTTTAAAGTCACGGAGCTCTGCTGTACGGGCCCATTCTCCTTCTTCCCTCTTCATACGTGTCTATGAGATTTGCCAGGTCACATGCTTCCTTTTATATCTGTTTGGGCCATGGCTGTGGCGTATATGGGTGAATCCACTACTCAGAATTGGTGTCCAGATACTTTTGATAAGATAGCGTATCTTCCATTAACACAATTCAAAGTTAGGAAACACTGACACGTTAAGTGAATGGAAAGTCACATTTGAAGCTCTGTGATTTCAATGAAAGTTTCCTATGGGAAAATAGCAAGGAACATAAAGATTGAAATCAAGTCTTCCAGAGAAAGATTCGATTTAGAAAATTCATGCAAAAGAAGTAGAAACACTGATTTTCGGCAATGTTTCAAATCATAAAAGTTTACTTCAAAATGTAATTGAAGGATATAACTTTGTTGTGTAATAATAAAATAAATGAATATTTCCTCAAGCAGCTGCTTGCTACAAAGGTCTGACAATTTAATACGGTATAGTAGAAGATCTGTGAGTATGGCGGTACCCCAGCAGAAAAACGACACAAACATCCAAGCCTTACCCGGGGCTTGAACCCAGGACCCTTTGATAGGTAGCCGAGCATGATAAACCACTCGGACACCGCATGGTTATCATGCCTTCCCCAACCTTCTCTGAGCCCTTGGGAATC
Organism: Ryuthela nishihirai; assembly: GCA_038380435.1. Classification (NCBI taxonomy): domain Eukaryota; kingdom Metazoa; phylum Arthropoda; class Arachnida; order Araneae; family Heptathelidae; genus Ryuthela; species Ryuthela nishihirai. The sequence continues at coordinate 70,031,703 of JAWZYU010000015.1, read as the reverse complement.
CTTTTGGCCTGGCCATTTAGCATATTTTGTGCAAAAAAGCGCCGCTAAGTGGTAAAACAACCCAACGACTGTTTATTATTTCTGTATTTCCACAAAGTTTTGGCCTTCCTATGAAATTCTGATTCGTTTTCAAAATTAACAATGGGTGTTTGGTTCCCTATGTGAAAAACACTGTATTTGCAGTGCCATAAGCTAGCGTAAATTTTTTCCACATTTATAACAGGGTTTGAAAGAAATGTAACATTTAGAGCATAACTGAAAGTTTTAAGTTAATTAAACAATGAATTTTATTCTCTGAGGTAATTTTAAGTTAACTTCCTTTTATCTCTCTAAAAAAAAAGTGGTTTTAAGTGTTTTGATTTTTGGTAGACTAACAAAATAATGGCGTAAACAATGGCCTGATTGTCTATTCTAGCATTAGAAGTTGATAAAAATTGAATGCTTATACAGCTGAACGATTATACGTTGCAAAAGACATCAGTTTAGAAGCTGTTCTGGAGAAAAACATTGTTGCTCTTAATTGAGTTAACAATCATTGGAGTATATCGTGATCTTCAGCTATAACGTTTTTTTTTGCCAAAATGATGACTTAAAGTTATAATAATTGTGGGAAATAAGTTTATATACTGACTATTTGACTCCTGTTAACTACAGCTAGGTAAACTGTGGGAGAAGAGCTGTAGATTATGCGATGGGATGATGTTCAGAACAGACTAGACATAGTACCTAAAGTCCGATCCCGCCGCCTTATCATGGTGAAGATCGTTAGCACCTTTTTGGGGTCTAACGATCTTCACCACATCTTCTGAAAGATAGTGGAAGAATGAGGTGGTGGTGAGGGGAAGGGGGTCAGTTCAGTTTGACTTGCTGATCTGATCCTCTATGGCCATTTCTTTTACCCTGCTGAGCAACGATCAACTTCACAGGGTCCCAATGTCAACCATTTATGCTACCTGCATTCTCTGCTGGTTGGGACTCTGAATATTGGATCCGAGAATTACTGCGTTGGTGGACATTTGCTGAGGGTGAATCTACTGCTGTGGTTTAAATTAATTTGTGAGTTATGGGACTGACCTGAGTGGGCGAATGCACAGGATACTTTACATCACATGATAATTGATTCTGAATACAGATGTCTTTAACTTATTGCTAAGGATATTGTCCATCCTAAAGTGGAATAACGGGTCTCGTTCAGCTCTGTCGTTCTGTTTGTGAAAACTGTCACGTTTAAAGCTGGGGCTGGGGTACGATTGCACCTAGCATTCGTAGCTTAAACCTTTTTCTAACAGATAACGGTTAGGGGTTATGAGGTGGTTTCATGTTGATTAAAAAATCTCTCAATAAACTGAATCCCTTTAAAAATTCCTTTAGCTATTTCCTTTATACAGCTGTTTGAAATATAAAAAAATAAATAAATACCCCCTCAAGCAGCTGCTTGCCACAGAGGTCTGACAGGAGCCTGTCAGTTTATATGCCACAGTAGAAGATCTGAGAGGATGGCAGGACCTCAGCAGAAAACAACACGAACATCCATGCCTTACCCGGGGCTCGAACCCAGGTCCCGTAGATCAGTAGCCAAGCGCGCTAACCACTCGGCCACGGGACGGCCTCGGTTACTGTAAATCACGATAACTCTCATGATGTCCTCACACAAGAATTCTAGCGATATAATTTGGCCAATCTGGGCTTGCAAAAGATCAAACAGACAAGAATTCAGTATTAATATGTGATGTAATATTTCATCATCACTGGGGACAATCTTTACTATGATACGTTTCAGTTAGTTACTTTTTGTGGTAAACCTTGCCCTTTTAAAAACTCCTCGGAATGAAGTCTAATGGAGTGATATCCGAAGAACTAGTGGACCAATGAGTCGAGCCATTTCTACCAATCCATCTGTCGGAATCTCTTGATAGAGGTACTCACGAACTGCGGTTCCCATTGGTAATTCACATGCTATTTCTCTGTATATTCGGGGTTCGTGTCACGGTATTTTCTTGTAAAACTACAACCCAACCCAAACCCTGAAATTTTGCTATTTTTAAACGCTATCGTTTGGCCGTATGCTATCATAATAATATTTCGACAGTTTGACTATCGATTGCCACAAAGTGATTAGACCCTTCTGTAGTCAATGACTACTTGAGGATTACGTTTGTATATCTAATATGTATGGACGTTGTGAGTACTTGACGGCTGACAGGGGATCACGCTAATTCAAACTATGATGCAATGATCGTAGATTTCTGAAAATTTGCACCTAGGGTTAATCCGGGTCGTAGATCTGAAGAAAAAACCGAAATTTGACCTCCGACGTGTCCTTTAAGGTAGGTCAAATAGAGTCACGTAGAAATCAAACCATGATCTATCAGTGCTAGAAACGTGAAAAATGGTGCCTGGGGGTATTTTGGATAGTAGATATCGGAAGTCCGCAATTTTGGATGCGATGGGTCCTTCGAGATCAAAGGTCAAATAGTACTCTATCTGTGATAGTGGGCTAAAAATTGATGTGTAGGGGATATTTTGAGAAGTAGATCTCAGAAATTGTGAAGAATGTTGGAAGCGATGGGTCCTTCGAGGTCAAAGGTCAAATCCCGATATGTCAGCGCTGGAGAGTTAAAAATTAGTTAATAGGGCTATACCGGTGGCAATAGAACTCAGAAAGGAGAGGGATTTTCAGATCTGGTGTCGCATTTCTGGTCAAATAGAGGTCTGAGTGACGGGGCTAGAAATAAAGAATCACCATTTGATTTATAGTTCATATAAAAGTAACCTTTTTGTATAGAAAACTCCTAGGGTGAAGATTTGATTTTAGGTTTGGTGAATATTATCTTCCTTTTATTGGCATAATTGTTCAATGGGGAAAAAGAGTGATGGATAACAAAAAATTCTTTTGAGATATCTGAGCTGAAAGTTTTGAAAATCATAGCTGTCATGCATGTTTAGTGAAAACTTATTCTTATAATTACATAATTTAAATATTTCAGTTATGTATATTATGTAATTGAAAACTCTAGAGTAACATCTTGTCTCTACCTTAGAAATGCATTCAAATCGCAAGTTGTAACATTAAAAATAGTTTAAAAAAAAACATAGAATTTAGTTTCTTTTTGTTTCTCTTCTACCATATCAACATTTTGTTGAAATGCGAAATGGAAATGAATTCCTTATTTCTTGTAACACAAGCAGTTAAAGCCCTAACTCAGAACTTTGAAATTTATTGATTATCATCCTTTTCCCTAGAACTCTTCAATTGTGGTTAGGTGTACTGTAATTTGTTCGACATTTGTTTGACGGAATTTTGTTCGAAACGGAAATTTGTTCGACAGAATTTTGTTCAACAGAAATTTGTTCAACAGAAATTTGTTCGACAGAATTTTTTTTAAACAGAAATTTATTCGACAGAATTTATTCAACAGAAATTTGTTCGACAAAAATTTGTTCAAAACGGAATTTTGTTCGAAACAGAAATTCCTTTGGCAGAATTTTGTTCGACAAAAATTTGTTCGACGGAAATTTGTTCAAAACGCAATTTTGTTCTGAACGGAAATTTGTTCAATGTAATTTTGTTTGAAACGGAAAAATATCCGACGAATTTCGGTCGAACCGGGAATTTGTTCGACAGAATTTTGTTCAACAGAAATTTGTTCGAAGGAAATTTCTTCGAAGCAGAATTTTGTTCAAAACTGAATTTGTTCGGTAGAATTTTGTTCGACAAAAATTTGTTCGAAACGGAAATTTGTTCAATGGAATTTTGTTTGAAACGGCAAAATGTCCGACGAATTTTGGTCGAACCGGGAATTTGTTCCACAGAATTTTGTTCAACGGAAATTTGTTCGAAACAGAAAAATGTCTGGCGAATTTTGTGCAACGGAATTTTGTTTCAAACGCGAAAAATATTTGACGAATTTTGTTCTAACCGTAAATTTGTTCGAAGCGAAATTTTGTTCAAACCGGAAATTTGTTCGAAACAGAATTTTGTTCCAACCGGAAATTTGTTCGACAGAAATTTGTTCGAAACGGAAATTTGTTCGACCTACACTTTATTGAAATATTGAGAATCAGCTAGAGAGCGTACTCTCGATAAGGTCTGTTCTGGTTATGTGCATCTGGTTTGTCACTGGGAATTCAATGGAAAGATGGGGGATCTGGGGAGACAGGAGACAGAAGAGAAAGTTGAGTTTTAGATTTGGCAGAATAAAACATTACTTGTTTTACAGACGATCTAGACGACTTTAACTTCCTCTTTATTTTCACTATTATTATTATATTCAGATCTTTGTAGAAGAGGAATAATGTTCGAAATTTAAAATTGGAGTATTTACCACAGCTGTGTTTTCTGTTTCTTTGTGGTTGACAGCCCCAACTGAATAGATTCACAGGATATGTTTTATCAGATGGCAGATAATCCTGAGCAGAACACAGGCACATGAACTCTTGGTCAACGCAGGCACATGAACTCTTGCTTCTAACGGGCATTGTCAAATTTTCCATTGGAAGAAGCCTTCCAGTGTAGATGGCTTCAGCCTTTAGTGGTGGGGGAACAGGTCTTTGCCCCATGTCTGCGATTAGGTGGCTGTTTTATATTGTTGGTATTCCCTCTCTCAATAAACATAGTTTCTTTAAACATCCCACTAACCATATTCTCTCCATAGGTAGTTGGAATGTGAGGACTCTGCACAGAGCTTTTTCTCTTGATGTCCTCACACAAGAATTCCACCGTTATAATTTAGATATTCTCGGCTTACAAGAGACCAGATGGACAGATAAAGGTCAGATTCTTAAAAATATTCTTAAATTTCTCTTTTCGGGGAGTGCAGATAATAAGTATCTTCAAAGCGTAGGTTCGCTTCTCAGCAGACACGCCAGTGATGCTCTTCTAGGATATGAGTGCATTAATGAAAGGTTTCTTAAAGCAAAATTTCAGACAAGTGTTAAAGACTTGAATGTTATATGCTGTTATGCCCCCACTGAGGATGCCGATGAGGATGAGAAGGATAGGTTTTACGGACAACTTCAGGATATTTTGAATTCTGTCAAGAAAGGAGCTATTACCCTTGTTCTAGGTGACTTCAATGCCAAAGGTGGTTTTGATTCTGACTTTTTGGGAGGGGTGATAGGTCCCTTTGTATTGGTAGCTGCAATGGCCAAAGTCTCCTACAGGTAAAGTAAACTTAATGGTTTTAGAATAACTAATTACAAACAACGCGATATATATATATATAAGAACAGATGGGTTTCACCTAATGGGCTGCATAAGAATATGATTGATTACATATTAATTAACAGCAAATGGACTAGTTCTGTTGGGAATATCAGGTCATAAAGGGTAGCTGAAATTGGATCTTAGCATTACCTTGTTAAAAGGGTCTTGCAACTTAAATTAAAAAGTGTTCTGCTAAGGTTAAAAAATTTCCTTTTAATTCTGAAGCTCTGAAAGACCCAGTTATAGCCAAAGCTTACCATGAGAGGTTGCTTAGCCAATGTGATAGTCATGGTTTGCTTACTACTGAAGTTGAGGGAGATTAGGACCGTTTTAAACAAACTTTTTTGGAAACTAACAGTACTCTTTTAGGAAAAAAGGAGCAGAGGAGACAGAATCATTTGAGTGATAAGGCACTTGGGCTTATTTCAGAAAGAAAGAACTGCACGAATGTCCTTAATCAATACCCTACTAGTCCAAATGGAAAGCATTACAGAGAGCTTAATAAACATGTAAAGGATCAGTTAGCTGCTGATAAGAATCTTTGTCTTGATGGCTCGGCTGACAAAGTCGAGGAAACAGTAGACAGCACAACAGCAGAGAACTGTACCAGATAGTTAATGTTTTGTGTGGTAGAAAACGGACAGGCATACAAGGATTAAAGGATAAACAAGGTAAGGTTATAGAAGGGGAGGATTTTGTCATATCTGAGTGGGCTGAGTATTTCAGTGATGTTCTAAACAATGTGGTTAGTTCTACTCCCATTGTTTATAACGATGATAGATGCATTGCTGGCTTTAATGTTGTCCCTATAATACAGTCTGAAGTTATTTCGGGTATTTCTAATCTTAAAATTCATAAATCCCCAGGGGTGATGAAATTACTACGCAAATGCTTAGAGCTGGGAATGTTTCGGTTACCACTTGGATTACTGAAATTCTGAATATCTTTTATGATAAAGGCATGGTTCCTAAAGATTTTACCAGAGCTATGATATTACCTCCTGTCTCGGAGAGAATTTAAAGCATTGATAAGTTGAGATTGATAGTTAATTTAGCGATGGTTAGAATATATCAGGAAAGGTTTAAAGTAGACGGGGGGAAGGGTTTATTTATTTTCAGTTTTACACGTTTCTTCGTGTTTTGTTTTTATGTTAGGTTTCTTCGTGTTCATTCATGTTTCATATTTTGTGATTAGACGTTGTGTTAATCTTGTCTTCGTTATATTTGCTGTTTATTTTTCTGTGCGTCGTAATTTTTGTTTCATTGTTGCTATTTGTCTTTCATTTTGTAGCTTGATTTCCTATTTTTGTTAGAATAATTTACTTTTGTTGTTTTGCTTTTGATTTCTTATTTTCCAGGACTTTATCATTATATATATATATATTTATTTCCAGCGTTATTTTTATTTGATTTTTTTAAACTAGAGTTTTTTTTTCTCTTTTGGGTAAATTTTCTCTGCTGATTGTTTTGTCACAGCTGACTTGTACTGCTGTGCATATATTGAGGGGTTTCAGCTGCAGAGTCTGATGTCCTTTTTATCTTGTGCATAATACAGATTAGTCTGTGGTAGACATCTGCTATCTTTGGAATGTTGGAGTGGTGTTGGTGGGCTTTGTTTGTTGGGATAGTGCATCCGGTATCTTTTGGAGGCTTTAGCCTGAAGGGAGTATAAGAGTCCTTGCAGTTTTAACTTTCTTTGAACCAACTTTGGCTGTTGAGAAGTAAAATATTAAAATATTTTTCCCTTCTATTTTTAATTTTCGACTGTTTTTATTTTATATAATTTGGTATTTTTTAAAGTTTGCTAAAGTAATGAAACTTACAAACTTTGTAAGCAAGATAACAGGAAGCTTCATCATCATCATCAAGCAGCCATGGGCTATGAGGGATTGTGCAATTCAGTTCTCCCAACACAACTGCTCTGCGCTACATCTTCCTGAGTTACAATTGCTGCATCTGGCGACTCCAATTCTAATAAAGTATTGTTTGACATTGTCCGCCTACTACATCCTACGTCTCCCCTGCTTTCTGAGGCCTTTAATCACATTGTTCATAACCTTAAGTTATATGTTCCTAACCCTGTTATAACTTGTTCTTATTCTATAGTTATTCATACGGATAACGTGGTCAAACCAACGTAGTGTCTCTCTCTCTCTCTGCACAATATTCTGCTCAAAGGAGGTTGCCGATTCCTTTGGCTAACTCCATCATTATTTAAGAAGTTGAACCACCTAAAACCCAAGATACTGCGTAAGCATCTAGAATCAAAGGCATCAAATTTCCTGTTACCTTGATTACAAAGGGTCTAACTTTAACTACCACAACTAACCCTAGAAAGAACAAACTATTATAGAGCTTAATTTTAGTCTTTGTGTTAACACCTATTTCTCTTCATTCTCCTTAAATTCTTAAAAATCTTGTCAAAAATCCCTATTCGTCTGTTAATTTCATGTTGCACATCACCAGTATCTGTTGCATAGCTCCCAAGATAATTAAACTGTGACACCTGCTCAAGACTGCAACCATTCAGATTAACTGAATCACAGTCTGCCTGACCAATTTTCATCACTTTAGTTTTCTCTCTGTTTATAACCAAACCTACTCTACTACCAGTCTCATCAACAACAGCTCGAATGAAAGAGTTCATCTCATCAACATCATTTACCAAAAGGGCTAAATCATCAGCATAATCTAAATCAGAAATTTTCGTATCTCCAGTTCATTTAAGGCCAAAATCTTTCCCTTGAAGTGAATTTCGCATAAAATAATCAATTACCAAGCTAAAGAGAAAAGGAGACAAAATGCACCCTTGTCGACACCAGAAGTAATGCTAAACCAATTGCTACAAGAACTCTCACACATGACTCAGTGTTATTATAGAGGGCTTTCATTATGTTAACTAACTTGTCTGGTATACCATATGATCTCACAATCAACCACAAATTATGACGATCAACAGAGTCGAAAGTGTTTTTGATATCAACAAAGCAAGCAACCAAAGGTTTCTGAAACTCTAAACATTTCTCAAGAATCTGCCTAGGTGAAAATATCTTATCTACACATCCCTTACCACTTCTGAATCCACATTGCTTATCACGCAATTGACTGTCAATCAGATTCTGAATTCTATTAAGCACAATCATGGAAAGAACTTTACCTGGAACAGAGAGTAGGCTGATACCCCTATAGTTATCACAAGAACTGCGAACACCTTTTTTGAAAATAGGGATAACAATAGCTCTGGTAAAATCCTTAAGAACCATGCCTTTATCATAAAAGATATTCAAAATTTCAGTCATTCTTGTGGTAACCGAAACATTCCCAGCTCTAAGCATTTCCGTAGTAAGTCATCTGCCCCTGGGGATTTATGTAATTTAAGTTTAGAAATACCTAAAATAACATCAGACTGTGTTATAGGGCCAACATTAAAGCCAGCAATGTATCTATCATCATTGCAAACAATGGGAGTAGAACTAACCACATTGTTTAGAACATCACTGAAATGCTCAGCCCACCTAGCCATAACAGAATCCTCACCTTCTATAACCTTACCTTGTTTATCCTTCAATCCCTGTATACCTGTTCGTTTTCTACCACACAAAACATTAGCTATCTGGTACAGCTCTCTGCTGTTGTGCTGTGTAACTGCTTCCTCGGCTTTGTCAGCCAAACCATCAAGCCAAAGATTCTTATCAGCAGCTAACTGATCTTTTACACGTTTATTAAGTTCTCTGTAATGCTTTCTATTAGGACTAGTAGGGTATTGATTAAGGACATTCCTGCAGTTCTTTCTTTCCGAAATAAGCTCAAGTGCCTTATCACTCAGATAATTTTGCCTCTTCTGCTACTTTTTTTCCTAAAAGAGTACTGTTAGTTTCCAAAAAAGCCTGTTTAAAACGGTCCCATTCTTCCTCAACTTCAGTAGTAAGCATACCATGACTGTCATAATGATTAAGTAACCTATCATGGTAAACTTTGGCTATAACTGGGTCTTTCAGAGCTTCAGTATTAAAATAAATTTTTAAACCCCAGCAGAATACTTTTTAATTTTAAGTTGCAAGACACTTTTAACAAGGTAATGGTTAGATCCAATTTCAGCTCCCCTATATGCCCTGCTATTCCTAACAGAACTAGCTCTTTTGCCGCTAATTAATATATAATCAATCATATTCTTATGCAGCCCATCTGGTGAAACTCGTGTGCACTTATGTATGTCGCGGTGTTTGTGATAAGTGTTAGTTATTCTGAAACCATTGAGTTTACTAACCTGTAGAAAACGTTGCCCATTGCCATTGCAGCTACCAATAAGAAAAGGGCCTATTACTCCTCCCCAAAGGTCAGAGTCAGTACCAACTTTAACGCTGAAATCGCCTAGAACAAGGGTAATAGCTTCTTCTAGACAGATCTCAAAATATCATGAAGTTGTCCTTAAAAACCTATATTTCTCATCTTCATCGGCATCCTCTATGGAGGCATAACAACAGACTGTCACTTTACGAGTCTTTAATTTGTTTAAATTTAGCTTTAAGAAACCTTTCATTAAATCACTCGTATCGTCATAGACCTGCTATAGCTTATTATGTAAACTGGCAGGCTCCTTTCAAAATATATAAATATCTCCACAAGCAACTGCTTGTGGGATATTTATATATTTTGATTTCTTCTAGAAGACCATCACTAGCGTCTGCTGAGAAGCAGAACTACGCCTTGGACTTGCTTATTATCTTCCCTCCCTGAATAGAGAAATTTATGATTATTTTTAAGTATCTGACCTTTATCTGTCCATATTGCATTGCAAGCTGAGAATATTCAAGTTGTAACGGTGGAATTCTTGTGTGAGGGCAACAAGAGAATAATCTCTGTGCATAGTCCTCACATTCCAACTACCTGTAGAGAGAAAATGGTTAGTAGGATGTTTAAAGAAACTATGTTTATTGAGAGAAGGAATGCCGACAATATGAAACAGCCCCCTAATCGCAGGCATGGGGCAAATACCCATTCCCCAACCATTAAAGCCATCTACACTGGAAGACTTCCTCCAATATAGAATTTGATGATATACATAGATACAAGAGTTCGTGTACCTTTGATGGCCTCTGATCAGGATTATCCCACCAGTTGATAAAACGTATCCTACCAATCTATTCACTTGGGACTTTCAACCCACAAAACAAGGAAAACACAGACGAAGATTTTCCTTCCATAGAAGCCCACCAGTGCAGCAAATTCAGGATCCGTAATCAAACTCAGAGTAATATTCCTTTCAGGTTGGTATATATGGTTAATACCAGGACCCTATACTATTGACCGCAGTAGAAAAAAAAAACTGGTCGTAGTAGTCCAGATCAGTAGGCCACACTCATATGGCAGCCCTCCCCTTCCGTTCACTTCCACAAGAGAGTATCTCTTTTGAAAGGTACTAACGGTCTGCATCACGAGAAGGCGGGGTCGTAATTTAGGTGCTATGCTTGACCTGTTCTGTGCATCATCACAGGGGATTGTAAACAGAATTATAGCATATATATATATCCATAACAGGAATAGGCTCGTCTATTGTACTAAAAGGCAATATGCAAAAGCAAAAAGAAAAATCGTTTGATATCAAACCAAATTGCCTTTCAACGGAGATTCCAAAACAAACATCAGTTCCATATACCATTCAGCACCGTCATTCCAAACAAAACATAGTCCAAGCTGTGCATACACCAACATACATACATACAGTTCCATACACCAATACCAAGCAGTGCCTTCATTGATAAATAATAAAGATTTATTCACAAATAATTTTAATGGATCTTAAAATAAAAATTTATAGAATTAAAAATATTATAATATAAAATTAAAATATTATAATTAAAAATATAATAAAATTATAGAAATTAAAAACTGAATTTTGATTTTTATCCCAACTGCTGTTAAATATCAAGAGTGGACATTTATAAAGAGCTAGCAAAAAAAAAAAGCCCGATAAGACATTGGGGGAAAAAAAGAGAGAATGTGCTTCTATTGCTAATCATTTGAATTCATTGAAAATTCTGTTGAAATTTTAAGAATTAACTCTTAGCACGTGAAGTAAAGTTTTAACATGGCCCCTGTCTTGTGTGAAAACTGCCATAGTAAAGATTCATCGTTACACACTTCAAATTGGGTTTACTTACGTAAACTGCTGTTAGTTGGTTCACTTCTGTGATATTTTAAAGACTGCAGTTTACCATAAAAAGTGCTTGACAATCTTTGCACATAGAAGTGAAAATTGCTTCAGTGTAAGAGAGTTACAGAAATATATGCAAAACTTTTCCTTTGTGTGGTTTGCTATTTCAAAAAGCAGTAACTCGAATCGCAGAGAGCAAATAATGATTAAATATTCATTGTGAAACACTGAGCTCATAAGCTGGATCGCATTATTGCACTTGGAATAAAAGTTTCGAATGGCTTTAACTGATTTCGATTTATGGGAATAACCGTTCCCAGTTTGAAGCGTCCGAAACGGCGGCAGCCGGTCCGAGCTTGTCGGTTGGCTTCGGAGCGTCATCGCCCATCTGCTGGAGCGGCGGTTAGTCCCGGCCACCAACACATCCTCGAGCGTCGCACCTGGATCGCCAGCCGCCAGCATGCCGCTGCCATGGGCGGTGGGGTCTGCTCCCTCCCGACCACAGTTCCCGCGCCACGCGACTAAACAGGTGTTACTACGAGAGAGAGTGACTGAGGCAGAGATGATGGCTCGAGGCAAGGCGCGCGCTGTCCGGGATAGGGGGTGAAGGGGGTCGCCGCAGTCATCACAAGAGACAACAGGAGCCCCCCCTTCTCTTGTGTTTAGAGGGGGAGGGGCAGCAAGCGTTACATCCCCAAGGCAATCCCAAGTCGTCGCTGCCAGTAAGCGAGCTGACAGGAAGTGACGTCAGATGAGCAGTCGGCAAATCACCTGTCTGCCGCGGGACAATTAGTGAGCCGGGACCGCCGACAGCCAAGGTATGTCGGCAGTGGGTCCGCTGCCGAAGCAGGTACACGGAGCACATCGGTCCGTCGGTGCCAGCAGTGCACAGTTGCATGACGGCTACGGGCTCTGCTCGCAGTGCAACGCAGCCAACCTTTTCTTCGAGTGAGGGTTTGCGACTCGTGTGACGTCAGTGTCCACCTCTCGTGACGTCACGTCTTGACGTAAGCAACCTGTGACCGGAGTCGGGAGGGGTGCAGCGAGAAAGTCGGCGCGTCTCAGTGGACGTACTGCTCGGATGCCCTCGGCCACTTCGGTGTGACCTCTACGGACGTGTCAACCCTCCCACTCCGAAGACGCCCCACCCTTGTTCGGACTGTGGACTGTTGCAGCGTTCTGGATTAGTACCACAAACTGCCAGCTGACCTCAGTGACCTGTGTCCACGCCGATTTCACTGATGCACCGCCAACCCACGAGTGTGCTTATCGACGTGAGGTGAAATGTGACGTGTGCAGCTGAATTGTGGACAGCCCCACCCATCCTCCTCTTGCTCCTCCAAGTTCCGATACACGTGAGTTTCTCTCGATTTCTGTTTTTCCACTGCAGCCAACTGGCTTCAATTAACCTTTTCTAAACTGAATTGAACATTAGGTTGTTTCAATTGATCTCATATTGCGCAGATTGAAGTCAATTCTTGATACTTAGCGTTTCCTTAACGACGTCTTCTTAAGAATAAACTTCGTTAACGACCTAAACAAAAAGATATGAAAATATTTGCTTTCGGAAACCCATCGTCTCAGACGTTTTATTTGTTTTATAATATTGCAAATTTTTTTTTTGGCACGGATGCTTCTTGGCCACAGTTAGTGTTTCCTGTTCCATTATATTTCAACTTTTTTATTTTATGTTTCAACTTTTTTATTTTTTGTACTGATTGTGTGAGTTCTTAGAGAAGGGAAGTCATTAGCACTATTCGCTTTTGCAAAAACGGAACGAAATTGGAGGAAGTTAAGGATAAGCAGTCACAGTCGCGTTGTTAGGCTGCTTTACCCCTGCCTGGCATATTTTGCTGCATGACAGGCTAAATGACTGTCCCTGATCAAAATATTCAGGAAAGAAAACCACTGGATAGCTGTGCTAGGGGCCCATAGACGCTTCCATCCATCAAGGTCATCCAGTGTATTTTTTGTCATGTCAGGCTCATCCGATGGAAGGTGAGTTCTCAGAACCTCCTTGCTCAGCGATGGCGAGCAAGGAGGTTCAACTGACAACGAAAATGATCACGTGTCTTTTGCTTTTGTCCCTTGTTGACTGACTTTCCGAATTTCTCATCTGCTCATATTCGTAGAAGGATTTTGGAAGAAATTGTTTCAGTTTTACAGTTAGGTCGAGTACAAAAACGTCAATTTCAGTTAATATATTAACGTTTCTATGGGATTTAGCATATGCTATTTTTCTTTGATTTATATGAAAATGCGTTTAAAAATCCAGTATATAAAGTGTTGTCAGAGTTAAGAATTTAACATCATGGCTATATCGAAATAACTGAGAGAAACAACTAGCTTTAATAGCAGCGTTGGAAAGACGCATGCTTAAAATTCGCACGATTTAGAGCTTTATTTCTGTTTATCATGGTCAAATTAAGTGAAAAGGCGTCTATAGACAGGACGAAGATGCTCATATTGGTAAATTCTGAAAACGAGAGCTTCAGGGTTCCAATTTCTATTTTTTCCTTTGCGAGGTATCAAGTTATTAATTACTTCGAAACCCTGTGATTTCTCAAATGAGCCTTTTATAGAGATCAATCTAATGAGCTCCATGAAATGTGAATCTCTATTTTCGATAATATCCACTTGGCAATAAAAAAGTTCTAGAACATGGAATATTTAACATTATCAGTTCATCTTAAGAAACTTATAAAATTGACGAATATCGAAAGAATCATATACATAAACTTCTAAAATGTAAAGTTACTTTATTAAATGATTTGAAATAGTAGTTATGAGTTTAATTAGCTTTTCATATGACTTCTTATGAGTGGAATTACTGTTGTTAAATATTCACAATTCCATTACATTTTAGATAGTCAAAGAATATTGTTCAAAATCGAGATTTAGATAGATTTAATCGAGATTTTTAATTTATCTTTAGTCAAAATTATCCATAAAAAATTACTTTAGAAGTTATTGAGCTTTTAAGTTAGTTCCCATCGATATAACACGAGGTTGAGACTGACCTTTTTGCATTAAGATACAAAAGATCCAGCATATTAAAATCAGCAGTTATAGTCGCCAGCCCAGACTTTTGCACCCAAAACATTTTCTTCTAGATAAACTAATTGAAAATCTTGACCTACTGCTATCGATTTAACTTAAAATATTGAAGATGAGTGAGCTCTATTAAAAATATCAAAAAGTGAATAAAATGAAGTGTGCAATATACACAGTCGTATCAGAATAATATGACCACCTACCATATTATATGCATTTGAATTTTATTTACACCGATCCACTCGCTATTTGCAACTTTAAAATAATTTCAGTTCGACTATTCACTTCTCACAGTCCACTTTTTTTTTTTGCTTTACGTAACCGTGGCCGAGTGGTTAGCGCGCTTGGCTGCAAAATCTCAGGGACCTGGGTTCGAGCCCCGGGTAAAACATGGATGTATGTGTCGTTTTTCTGCTGAGGTCCTGCCATCCTCTCAGAACTTCTGCTATGGCATATAAACTGACAGGCTCCTGTCAGACCTCTGTGGCCAGCAGCTGCTTGAGGGGGTTTTTATTTATTTTATTTTAAAGCAAAATATCCAGGTCATAAGCCCTGTGATTTTGACCGCCCCCCTACGAACTGTGAGTTTTTGTTTTCCCCAATCTATCATTCAAATTTAAAAATTCAGCATCCTCTTCGCACCCTTTTAATTTGGCCTTTCTTGTGCAGTGCACCAAATTTTATGTGGCGACTCGACTTGGTCATAAGCAACAGCAGATTAATAGGCCTAACCGAAAGGCAGTTGTTAGTCGAATGGAATCATTAAGTAAGAGTCCAATGTGCAGGAGATATATATAACTTGGTACTTTAAAAATCATTTTGAATGTCTTTGATGGGAGGCTCCCATCTTCGCTTCTTCCATCTCTGTACTGAGCCTTGGGATCTCTGCTCTCTCACCATTTGGCCCATTGTGAGGCAGAAACAATATCAGGTGGAAAGAGAAAAAGAAAAGCCTAGCATCAAAAGGAAGAACGCATAATTTCTTTCTTAAAAATTTGCATCCTATTTAATTTACCTATTGATATATGTATCTGTGGTTGAACAGTTACTTTTCTATAAATTATTAAATTGCCATTCTTATACTTCTTTTTGTTTTCGTAACAGAGTGTGTTTGGGGGCGGGGGGGGGGGGTGATTTAATATTTTATTGCACTTGATCAATGTGTTGGGTAGATTTTTCAGCCGATCTCTAAACCCAAATTGCAATCTAGGTTGGGTTTGTCGAAAGGAGAACTTTTTTATTTCTATTCCTAAGAGTATTTTTCTGAATCACAGTTCCTCAGTTTCTCTGTTTTACCTTCTTGATTATTACCGTAGCATGAACTGGAAAACAAAGTTTGGAACTCTGCTGAATTCAATATTATTGACAACAACTCTGTATATTAGTATTAAAACAAAATGATTCATTTCACTTTTAAACTAGTTGAGTATAAAAAATGCGCTGGAGAATTTTAAAAAAATAAATAAATAAATAAATACCCCCTCAAGCAGCTGCTTGCCACAGAGGTCTGACAGGAGCCTGTCAGTTTATATGCCATAGAAGATCTCTGAAGAAGATAGAAAAACAACATAAACCTTCATACCTTACAATAATAGTTAGTACTATATTACATTTATTGTTTACTATGAACAACATTTTTTCGTTCTACGAGATTCATTTTTCGAAACAAAAGTTTAACTTACACGTGCAATTTTCAAAGCTAGAGTCTTTTCATGCCATCTCTATATGGTGCTGAATTCTTCTGAAATGACAATTTATTAAGTATTTTGTATGGAAATATAATCTGTTTACTTATATGCCAGGAAGACTATTGTTTGTCAGATTACAATGTACAGTTGTGTGGATGGAGTTTTGTTTCAGCCAGATCTTACTTTTTAGAAGCTGTTAAGTAGATGACATCACAAACCAAAACGATGGGCATTATAATCAAAAGTCAAGGACTCTTGATTTTAATTCAACGCTAAAGAGCCCGTGACTTTTAGCGTTGAAAATTATCTCTACTAATCCCCCCCCCCCCCCCCGCCTTTCTGCCTTTGATCAGATAGGGGATACCGATAGGCTTGGAGCCCCCGTTTCTTCGGATGGGACGTAAAGCCGTAGCGCCGTGAGCAGGAGAGCCATACCTTGCTTACGTTAAAGAACACGATGGATGGCCTTGATGGGAGGCTACCATCTGTCTCCTAACAGATATCCACTTGGTACACTTCCTCTAACCTTCTCTGAGCCATCGGGGTCCTAGTGACCTGGCCATTTAGCCCATTGTGTGCAACAAAGCGCCGCTCAGAGGTAAAACAACCCAACTTTGAGCCTTTTGTAGGATCTTGATTCATGATAGCGGGAAAATTATTCGATCCTTTATTTTTCAGGTTCTGAAATAAGTGTGAACAAAGGATGATGAGAAGAGGTTCCTAGAAATTTCACATGAAAATAAAGAAAGAATTTAAGTATACAGTTTAAGCAGTACACTTTTGTTGAAAGGTTGCTTGATAGCACTTTTAGTATGCATCTTATTAGTTATACTGTAGCGGCCCCTGCGGAAAATTACCATGAAGAGAGAATAGTTTCAAGGGCATAGGAAAGGCCTAGATAATATTACCCGTTAAAATACAACTGTTGTACGAAGGAAACTTAAAGAGTTAAAAATTTCTCTAAATGTTTCTTTGTAATCCATAATATAATATTGGAATAACCGTTAATGTGATGGCGAAGATAAAGCCGCTTGGTAGATATGATTGCGTAAGAATATTTTGCTTGTTTCACTTTGTTTTTGGTTTTGAACAGTTTTTTTACTCATAAAAACTGAGAAGTGAAAGCGAAAATTGCTCAATCACTGAAGAATGTCACGAGGTCATGTTTTTTTTTTTTCGAGGTGAAAAGGGAAATGGAATGGCGTACAAAAGATCAAACGAAAAACGTCAGTTAAGGAGAAATAAAAGTTACCGTCTTTAAGCAGGCTTTCTTTAATTTTTTTTATCTCGTTTTAAAAGAAAAACATCGAGGCTATTATCGTACAAAAAACTAATTATTACTTTTTTGTTTTTCATCCATCTGTTTGTCTATCCTCTCGAAACATTCAAGTTTTTTGCTGAATGAGAAAAAAAATTAAGGATTCGTTTTGGATGGATAAGTAATAATAATATATGACAATTCATACTTCCCGAATCTTCAAGTAATTTCAATTTCCACCGTTAGAGGACGCTAAGTTGTAAAATGGAGGAAGTGTAGACGACTCTTGTGATTTTGTAAACGATCTGTTCGTGCTAGAAAGTTGGACATTTGAAAATTTTGGTTATAGGGAAGGGTGGTCAAAGATTTTTGACAGCTGCAATTTAAGTCTTAATGAGGAGTACATTGGTACTTTTTGGTTTACACTACTGCTATAATATATATCACTATATGTAGTGATATGTATTATAGCAGTAGTGTAAACATATCACTATATGTATATATAATATAATATATATACTCCCTCAAGCAGCTGCTTGCCACAGATGTCTAACAGGAGCCTGTCAGTTTATATGCCACAGTAGAAAGTCTGAGAGGATTGCAGAACCTCAGCAGAAACACGACACATACATCCATGCCTTACCCGGGGCTCGAACCCAGGTCCCTTAGATCAGTAGCCAAGCGCGCTAACCATACTATATGTAGTATAATGCTACTTTTTTGATAAATAATTTGATGGCCAAGTGATAAATGGAAAATTCATTTTAGGTTGGATAGGCACTAGCGAAATATTAATATTTGCATTTTCCTAATCTTCCATTATTTGAATTTCCACTATTAGAGGGTGTTCGAATAGAAAATTACAAAAATAATTTTTGCCTTTGAAATCTTGCATAACATATTCACCTTAAGTGACTGAGCTTTCTAGTTAAACATTGTTTCTTAAGAAAAGGAAAGGAAAAAAATATGTCTTTGAACGTTTCAGAAAGTTACAATCTGTGTTTATTGCCTGCCTTTAACTAGCAAAAGTTTACCATTATCATTGTGAGTTGATGGCGTCACCACGGCCCAAAACTCAATCAATAGTAGTTCATCGCTAACTAAGCGAATAGAGTACCCCCTGAAAGTCAAATTAAAACGTCAGCATACCACACATTGCTCAACTTTGGATACTTCCATGCGGAGTTTGTCTGGAATTCAGACAACATCTATCACTTTCAAGTTTATACTTGCCGTTGATTCTGGTGTTGATGAGTTCCTTCTATGTATACTCATTTCCCTGTGTGAGAGCACAAAGATATAATAGGTAAAAATGAAATATCTGAAAGATCTTTTCTTTCCACCTTGTAGGTATGGCCATAAATATCAAAGACCAGTGCAGATAACTTCTTATGAATTGTTTCCTTTTCTAAAGAAATGTGAAAATATTTAGGAAGCGAGATACAGACAATTGCTTTGATAAACAATTTGATTGCCTTACAATCAACGAATTATTCCCCTTTTCATTATTTGCGACAGGGGAATAGAGAGACCCTGTAGCATGACATATTCAAAAGCAGAAGGCAATGGAACTATCGAAAGCTTCATAATGCTGGAGGAGAAAAATTGTGCAAAACGTAATATTAAATCAGTGTATCCCAAACATTGTTACATTACTTTCATTCTTTTTGTCTAATAACTTGGGCTCTGTAACATTTCCCCTTTATTAAGAAGAACGAGGGCAATAAGCAGGCATTTGCTTCACGAGGAATCAGTGATGCAAATTCGCTGATAAGGGACTGTTTCAGGACGAATCGATGCTCGTGGCGAGGAAGTCACGAGAGTACCTTTTTTTTAAAGCTTAAACTTATTTTCTTACATTAAGCGACGATAGAATTAAAATAACTTCTCGTTATAAAACTCCGACATTAGAGTTAGCATTATGCTCCATTTTAATGATCAAGGTAACAATATTTTTAAACCTTACAAAGGAATATATTCCCTTAATTCTTCCTCTTCTCCTCTGTGTCTGGATTTCACTTCGCTGGTTGCTTCAGTGCAGACTAAAAGAAGTCGACAATCCAGCCCCATCTCTTCATCTTCCAAATTGAGAAATATCAAAATGAGTACTCAAGGAGGGATCAAGAAGAGTTACATATACACATACACACCTAGCGAAGAAAATTGTTGAAATTATCAGCGCATTTATTTTAAATTTTAACTCTTCCGTTTTTATTTATTTATTTTTAATCTTTCTAGGAGGAGCTCAAATTTCTAAAAAATTGTGTTATTTAACCTCTGAGCGGCAATATTTTGTGCACAATGAGCTAAATCGGCAGATCACAAAGACCCCAAAGTGCTCAGAGAAGATTGGGAAAGAGGATCCAATGGACAGCTATCAGGCGTCAAATGGCAGCCTTCTATTAAGGCCATCCAGCATACTTTCGAACATGCACAGAATACAGCTTTCCTACACACGGGCTACGACTGAACGTCCCATCCGACAACTAGCTTTCTAACCCCTTCAAGGTCCCCTTTCTCACTGAGGGCAGAACGGGAGTTAGCGTTGAAATTCTCAACGGACGTACAACTAGGAATCGAACCTGGGAACTGCAGATTACGAGCCTGGCGCGCTACCGACTGAATCCACTCCCGCCCCTAATTTTTCACAATCCATCTGATTTTCACAATTGACAGTGAAATGGAAGAGCGTCTGAAACATTTCCCTCCTTTCTGTCCCTGTGTCCTGTCGCTGCACGACAGTTTTCATTTGGAAATGCAAGGATCACAGAGTAATAAATTTTAAATAATTTTACACGATGCAGAAATTTGCTATTTCAGCACTCAATAATTATGTACATTAAATGTTTTGCATATGGTTAGAAATGTTTCCAACAAATGAAACTCAGAATCAAGAAACAAATGTTCGTGAAGAAAGGAACAAAATGTTGCAGCTGTTGACAGTTTCGTTTCTAAAAGGCAGTTAAATTCGATGAAGGAAATCTGACACAAATGTTCCTAACGTAACTTTTATTTCTTGAAACAGGGAAAATTTGGATTTGAAAATATCATAGGATTGTGAAGGAATTTTTCCGACTTAAAATTTGAAAAAATGAAATATTGAGAAAAGTTGCTAGAAACAGGCCCGGATAAAAAAAAAAGGACGGGGGCTAGTGACTGGATCGAGCCGAAATATAAATAAGGGGCCAAGTGACTGGTCGCAAATGCAGTATAATTTTTTAACTCTGTTTTTGTGGTATTTAAACAATTTTCTTGAAAAATGTAATACATATATAGTATACATATGTATATATGTAATATTTTACTCCTCCTTTCTGATAACTAGCATTCTCAAAGGGGAGGGGGGTCTCCTTCCACTCCCCCTGGGTCCATGCGTTGTTAGAAAGTAACTTTGCAGGATATTTTTTGAATTTGTATATTTTTCATAGGAAACTTTACGTTCCAATTTATTTATCTTTGAATCATATTTCATTGTAAGCTTTTAAGCAACATGGATAAGCAAGCGAGCATGAAAAAAAAATTATCAAGTTTGGACTACTTTTGACCGAATTTGCACATATCGGGAAATCTAGTGGTTCTTGTTCTTCAGCTTCCATGTCGAGGAAAGGAAACAGACCGAGGATAAATGTAACTGATCAGTAATTAACTAACATGTGATAAGTATCTTTTTTGTTTTGGATCAACAACTTTAAAAATGATTTGCTCTCTTAGTATGATCAGAAGGTTCAACAAAATGCAGTGATTTCATTTAACAACGAAGGACAAGCCTCTTGAGGATCATCCCTTCATACGTGCAGAAATTTCTTTTAAGTTTCAAGCCATTTTCTACTTGCATTCCTTTGCGTATACCTTTTCCCTGATTTCAAGGGGAAAGGAAATTGGGATGTTTCCATCTGAGCGGTGCATTTTTTTTGTACACAGTGGGCTAAATGGCGAAGTCACAAGTGCTTTAGAGAAGGTTGGGGGGAAGGGATCCATCGCTCTTAGGAGACAGATTGTACCCCTTTTCAAAGCCATCCAGTGTGTTCTTTAGCGTGCACAGGGTAAGCCTCTCCTGCATCGGACTGCCAAGACTTAATGTCCCATTCAAAGGAAGGCGACCTTTTCAAGCTAATCGATATCATCTTTATCAAAGAAAATTCTCAATGCAGGCACACTTGGGACTCGAATCTCGGAACTGCAGATTACGAGTCTGGCACGCTGCCAACTGTGCTACCCCGCCTCGAGAGGGGGAGGTTAACTCAGTTGGTAGTGCACCAGACCCTTAACCTGATGCTCCCAGGTTCGAGTCTCCATTCTGTCTGCATTGAGATATTTCGGCTGACCTCCACTTGGTACCCTTGGTGAGAAAAGGAACACCAGTGGGCTTATAAATTCCATCGGATTCAATGGCAACCCGTGCACCTTCTGCATAAGAGCCCATACATTCTGTGCATAAACGCTTTGCACTCATATTAAAAAATCGGTCGCCCTCCCAAATCAATTCAGATTAACATTAGTTGGAAATGTAATTTTGGTGCATATCTATATAGCATGATTACCATTTGGAAAAGAAAATTATATAAACAGAAACTATTTCTGGCACTAATTAAAGACTACTTGTATTTTTGTATGGGGTGGTATTTTTCGAAACATTCCACAGGATAAAGTCTTGGTTGCTTGATATAAATTTTACAAAATATTTGATAAAATGAATTGTCTCTTTCCTGCCACTCTTTATTTCTCTTTTTTTGCACACTGGAGTACCTATTCGCAATTTAATTCTCTGCAGATACTATTCGCAAAATAAATTATCGTTATCTGGTAGTTATCGATATGTTCCTAGTTATGTATGCAGTTTAAGGTTCCAGTTAAAGCTTAAATTGGCAAAAATGGAAATGTAACTTTGTACCAGATGAATACCACCGGTACACGATTACAAGAGATATTTTACGGTGCCCGGGAACTTCTAGCAAATGACGACAACTGGATTAAAGAGTTCGCTGGATATCCTTGACGAATAGCTACCATCGGTCTCTGAATCCTTAATGTGGGGTCATTGTGCGAAAACTCCCATTAGCCCTCATATCATAAAAGGTTGGATATCACTGATTTGAAGCCAATGAAGGTAACATTTGTAGAAATATGATGGAGCAAAGAAAATTGCGAAAGCCTAGAATTATTGCTCAGAAAATTTTAACTCATTCGTTATTGAGTTTTAGTTTTAGTGTTTCTGGCAGAAACAAATGTTTATAGTTTGTGTGAAATTATAATGAACCTCAAACACTAGTGCGAGTTTCGCGATATGTGTCACATTAATCGAACATACTTGCACAAAGCCCATCTAATGAAACCAATCTAATATTTCAGAGAATGACTTTCAGCGACCATTGAATCCAACCCTCTTACCACCCTCCCCTGCTTAATAAATCGCAGCGTTATTCGAGAAATTGATTTACTTTCCCTGAGAATTTGAAACTGTGCAAAAAAATCCCCCAAAACTCCATACCTCTACTTTCGTGTTTTGAGAATAGAATTATCCCTAATTAAGTTGAGTGATGGCAGATGATTCATCGTTTATTCTTCTTAATATTAATTATGATCGACATTTATTTTCTAATGGATGCTAAATGAATAAAACTCTTAAACAATATCAGACATAAGAATTAAAGTTATTGCTTAAAAGTAAATTCAATGCAAAATTTGAATAGATCAATATGTGATTAGCATTCAAAATCTCTGTGTTCAGAGTTTAAAGTTTTGCAATTAGATCGCTTAAAATCAAGTGGTTTCTAACTATCAGAGCAGAGATCTTTTAAAATTGATTATTTAACAGTAAAAAAATAATATTTTTTTTCGTACATTTGATTTTAATTAAATTCATAGCTTTTTCAAGCCGACCAGCGAGGTTTCATTCGTCAAGGTGCATTTAAGTATGAATATAGTATTAACGAAAGGGGAATTTGAATTTATGATGTTTCATATCAACTGGTGGCTGATTCTGGGTATACATAACGGTAGCTGATCTTGATCCAGGGATCAAGAACCTACTTCAGTGTGATGTCCAAGGCCTCTCTTAGGTTCTGACAAGAACCCACTGAGATATCTGATGCCAAGAACTCACTCGGGTTCTAATGTCAAAGGACCCACTTGGCTTCTGATGTCAGAGAATCTACTTCGGTTCTGATGTTAATGCCAGTTTATTGGCTTAAATACTTGGTGAACGGGGAATGGATTTTTACTCCATGACTGCGAATGATGGTCTGTTTGATATTGTTGGTTGTAGTTCTCACATTAATTCCATTCATTTTAGACATTGTAGTGAAGTTTGTTTTACAGGCACATCTAACACGAACACCTTAAATCATTATTCTAAATCATCACTCTTTTAACGTCTTTTCATAAGACTTTTAGCAAGATAACCTTTGTATCCTGGGCTTGCAACATACCAGATGGATATATTGGGTTGCTTTACCTCTCAGCAGCATTTGTTTTCTTGTCGTACGATAGGCTAAATAGCTAGATCCCCAATACTCTAGGAGCTTAGGAAAAGTTGGAGAAGAGCCATTGGGCAGTTTTTAGCCGTTCAGCGTGTTGTTTAATGTGCTCAGGGTTCATTAGCGTTCTGTCTGAGAGACGATGGCCTTTCCAAGGCTGTTCCCTTTCTCTCCGAGGGCAAAGTGAAGTGCAGCAGAGAAAATTCTCAAGGAAGACCCCATTTCGGATCTCATCTAATTAGGAGCTTGTCTCGCTACTGATTGAGTAAGCCGCCGTCCTCCAAAATGAATAGGTACAGAAAAAAATTACTTAAGAAGCTTAGAATTTTTAAAGATCGTGATGATGAAGAAGTCATAGCACAGTAAACTCTTTTAACTTTATTTTTTGTTATTGTCACTATTATGCTTATACTTTTGCAAAGAATTGTAAAACTTTTAATGACACTCTCTATATCGTAAAAACGGTATTAGATCGTAAACGTTAAGAGTGCAGGATTGCTTCAAAATTTTATAAATGAGACTTAATTCTGTGTTCAACAAAGATAGGAAAAAGAAATCAGGTAAAAATGAGAGATTTACACTTGAAAACGATTACACATATTACTTAATAATAAGAAGAGGTGATTGGTTCAGTCAGCTGCCCGTCAGGTTCGTAATCTGCAGCTCCCAGGTTCGAGTCCCAGCTGCGTTGAGATTTATCTCCGCTAACTCCGTTCTGTCCTAAATGAGAAAGGAGACACCATAGGGTTTCGAAATACCGCTTTCCGTCAGATGGGACGTTAAGCCGTGGTCCTATGTACAATAGATCCATACCAAGCGCAGGTTAAAGAACACGTTAGATGCCGTTAGACTTCTATCTGTCTCCTAATAGGATCTGTGCAATGAATCTCCTTCCCCTAACTTCTTTGACTTCTCCATTTAGCCCACTGTGTGTAAAAAAAGTGTCGCTCAGGTAAAACAAACAATGATCCGAATGCGACTCCCGGTGGAAGTCCTCTTATGGTCAACCGACTCATGGATTTTTATTTAGCAATATATTGCAAATTGTAAATGCTTATGAATCTGTATCTAAGATAATCGGAAAAGGCATCGATATTTCTTGTGTTGCCTTTCTGCCGAGGTCTCGCCTCCTTCACAGATAGCCTCCATGACGGTGATGAGCAAATTGTGAGTAGCGCAAAAAAATTCTACGAATCGCGGAAATTTTAAATTAAATATAAACTAATCAAAATAAACCCAGTTATCATTGCCTTCGTTTCAGAATAATAAAGCTCTAATTGCATGAACACAATATAAATACATGTTAAAAAGATCGAGGTCTCGCATCAAATTAATATTTTAAAAAGGGAGTTGCGCTTTGAAAACTTTTACACACCACTGCTCTATGGTATCTTTTTCTTACAGGCTCCATGTCAGACTTATATGGAAAGCAGTTGCATGACGGGTATTTTTTTTTTCTTATTTTAATTGATTGCATGGTTCAAGCTAAATATTCACCATCAGGGCCGCCGAGAGATTTAATGGGCCCCTATGTAATATTATGCTCGGGGCCCCCCTTGAAAACTTTTTATCTTTACAAATCATTAATAGCAATTATTCTGGACACAATGATGACATACAGAGGAAAAAAAGCCTGTTGCGCAGTCAGGCATGCAAAAACATAGGCCTACACAGTTTGTGTCACATAAAACTTTTTAGCATAGGATCGATATATAGCCTAACTACGAATAATTTTTGTAAGAAAAAGTAGAGTCACTTAATCTGACGGGCCCTTATTGCTGACGGGTCCCTATGCACTAGTCCCCCTTGCCCCCCCCCCTGTCGGCGGCCCTGTTCACCATAACTTAATATATGCATTTAAGATTACTGTTTTGAACTACAAAAAATTTCCGTTCCCTTTTTTTGTAGTAGAGTGCCTAATTCTATTCTTTTGATGATGTTGTTTTTCAATATATTTATTTGATAAATTAGTCTGATATTTTTAAGTTGTAATATTTTTTTAATATTAATTAATTCGTAATATCTGTTAAAGGTTAACCAAAACCAGAATATTGCATTTTTTGTGGCTTAAAAATTTCAAAATTTGGTTAATTTTATTTACCTGAAATTTCATTGTTTAGCTGTTGTAAACAGTTTTTGTCATAAATTTAAATCCTTTAATGAATTTATATTTATATCATATTTGAGGCGGGGAAATGTGTTTCATATTGTCCGTATGAAATAAAAGGAAAGGTTTCACCACATTAAAATAGATAAAGTAAAAGTATTGTGCGAGGAAAAATTTCTTAACGAAATATATTCTAGTGATGTAAAATTTAATCGAAATTTATATTAGCTTGGACCCTATGATGAGAGCTACAGCTCTTTTCTGTTTCTGATTCTTAAAAAGAAGGTAAAATTTTTTAAATAAAGTTAAACAAAGAATATATTTATATCATGCTTCTAGAAATGTTTCTTAATTCTGTCACTTGAATTGGCTCTGGCCAGATGAATCGCACCATAAACTACTGCCTCCGACTCTTTGGAAACTTTCCGACACGTATCCACACAAAGCCTGGCACTATCAACCCATCAGTGTGAGCTATGTCGCTTTATAATGCATAATTACACCAATACGTTTAGCATTTCTGACACGAAGGCCGTAGACTAAGTGCTCAGTTGAAGAAAAATAGCTGCTTTGTTTCCATTTGATACATTGCGCAACTAGTTTCAAGATTCCTGAAATCTGTTTTGCCTTGAAGCATCCTCATCATTGAAGCTCATCACAATGCACTGAAGCATCCTCATCGGCAAAGATGTCCTTTCAAGATATGTTGATAAATAGAATCTGTATGGGGAAAATTTTAGCGTGACACTTGAATGGCTTGTATGTGAAGTTAATCAGTTTAATGTTACTTCATAATGACTTTTCCTCAAACTCTCTTAAATGACCCTAAAATATCTAAATCTCTTTTTGGATTTGCAGATTCTCTGGGATATCTGAATCCCTCAAGAATGAAGTCCTTAATCGTTCCAGGTCATTTTTGGTTTTAACCTTTCAACAACAACAGCCAAAAAAGCTCTCTTTTGGTATCCACTTGCCACAAAAGGTCTGACAAGAAGAGGTTCTTACTATTCGTGAATAAAAGATAACTAATGGAGGACAGAGGCATCAATCGGAAAGACAACACAAACATCCGTCCTTTATTTGAGATTAGGAAGCATTGAATTTGTTCGTTACTATGATCATGAAAAGTTTGTGTCAATATGTAGAAACATCAGAAGCAAAGCTTAGTCTTTCGAAAAAAATTAATTTTGAACTTACCGTCTGAAAACGAAATAATTTGAAGAAAATGCAAGAAAGTAGAATATTGTTTTTAGTTCCCACAAAAGAAAAAAAATCTTCGATTTTATTTTAATCGGAAGAAAATTCTGGATTTTAGCACACACTTTTTCTGGAGCACAAAAGAATAATTATGCATTTTTTAATATTTTATTGTCTATAAAATATCTGAAATCATGAATATGAAAAGCATCCCCCCTTCAGCCACTACTGGAAAAACTCTAAATTCATACAAACCTTCTTAATCATATTGCCTAATCAAAAAATAAACATTACTTGAAATTATTTAATATTGCAAAAGATATTAATAAAAAAATTTTATATTAAATTATTTTAAAATAATAAAAATTTATTTTATATAAAACTTCGTGAAACCCTAAATTACAGAAGAAACTGGTTTGGAATGAAATGATCATCGCAAACTAAAAACGACTAAAACTAATTTTGAAATGTTCTAAAATAATAACTATTCGTTTTAAATTTATTTTTACAATTTTTAACTCTTAGAAATAGTTTATTATTTTCAAATATTCTTAAGATTTCATCAGAGTCAATAATTAAAATAGTGAAATAGATCACCTTTTCTCTGAGATCGTTAATCTTCATGTGATTGACGATCCAGAAAGGCAATTTTTAACTTTTAAGTGAAATTCTAAATTCATATTAAATGGATGCAAAGGGTTGAAATCTTTTAGCGACATAAGAATCAACGGCATTCTAAAATGTCGTATGCCATGCGAGAAATGCCACAGGAAGTCAACAGAAGGATGAGGATCTGGAATTTGTATAAGTCATGATAGTCCTCATTTCGTTTTTATACGTATTTGTTTTATACATGACAAAAATCAAAAATAAATATAAAATGGTTCTCTTAGCTTTCCTCTTTAAAAGAAATCAAAAATTCCTCCGATAGGAGACTTTGTTTTCTACATTTGAACCTTTCTGCACACTGAAAAAAAAATGTATAAGCGTTCTCAGCATTGTTCATTAACAAAAACTTTTTTAAAATATAGACTCTTGGGAAGGAAAATTTTTGTCTTTCTTCAAGTTGAGACTGAAATCACAAATTTAACTAAGTATGCAAGATAAATTTGCCCGCTGAAATTGAAAAATTCCGATTTTCGCCTGTTTTCTATGTGATTCAATGGGTTACTAACGCTTGACATTTTCTATTCTTAAGCTAAAGTTTTTATATCGCAGAATGTAACTGCAAATTTGAAGCTTAATGTTGCTGCCCCTATACAAAAATTTTGCGTGTACTCTAAAACCCATAAGTATAAGATATGAAACAGTATATGTTCAATTCGCTCAATTGAGCAAACCTTCTGAATTCCATGAGCAATTTGATACATAGCATGCTTTTCTTTTTTAATTCTCCTTTATATTTTGGCAAGAAATGCGTCGATATTTGTATCAAAGCTATTTCTGTTTTGAATCTAAATCTGTCCCATTCAACTGTCCAACGTCGGAACTGAATCCTAGAAAAACGCTTTTCATTCTTGTTTTCGATTTCCTTTCTGAATTCTATTGTCGCTGAGAATCCCCTCGTTCCACTCTCTGAGTTTTGAATAATTTTTCCATCTCTGACATAATAGTCCTTAAATTCTGCTTTTTTTCCCTTCCAGATGTCAGTTGCTGAGAATAAGAGAGAAATCCATTTAGTCAGCTATTGTTTCACATTTTCCTTGTTACATCTTTCTTTCGGTTGCTGCCACTCGCGTGCTGCCTATTTTCTGCTTTAGTAGAGACAAGCTCGGGATAGCTTTCATTCTTCGTTATTACTTTTCCCGCCCTTGCTGTTCAACATTTTTGATATTTTTCTTTTACCTATTTCATCATAATCACAAAAAAAACTTCTGAAAGCGCCTAAGATAACCACCACAAAAATACAGAAATTTGAGGAAGATATATATATATATACACAAATAAACATAGAATTATTGGACTCTAGACGCTTTTTGTGTAGTAAAAATTTACATCTGTAAAGTAAGAAGAATCATGACTCAATGCAGCCAATAAAATTGCCGATTGTATAATTCGCTGATAACAAAAATGTTTTTGCGATAGAACGTCGCGTAAAAAAACGCCTTGCATCATAACACGAATTTAAATGTAGTCGCAACATAACGCGTTCCGCAAAAATGCCGTCTAAAAATACGCCGACATACAAATAGTCGTCAACCAAAATACCTTAGGAAAAATTGTCCATACAAGAAATAGACGATATTGGAAAAACGTGAAGAAACTTCATGTTCAAGGGAAAAAATGATAAAGGATTAATATTTTATTGTCACTATTTCTGTAATAAATGTAATTTTTTAAATGATGTAAGAAAGTTTTCGTCTGATTGTTTTTCCTTGAGTGATTATTATTTCTTATATCCAGTGGGAGGCGTTATAAAACAAACTACATATTCCTCGAATTCAGATTATGCTTTTAAAAATTAGCGACACTGACTTCTTCACTTGTCAGCTTTGTTGATATCAGAGGGGAAAAAAATCCCTGTTTTCATTGCTACAAAAAAGATGAATAGACGAAGTAAAATACCCTAACACTTTTAAAACAAAAACTCCACCTACAAGCAGCTTCTCTTTGAAAATATCTCTTAGACCAGGAGAAAATAGACAGTGATCAAAATTGAAAGAACCCTATGCTATGCTACCGAGAAATTAAATTCGAATCTATTTAATTTCGAAAGTCAAGTTTTTATGAAAGCTCTGATTGAAGTTAAGCAAGGTTCGATAGATATAGCGGGAAGGCAGAGAGTAACCCACCACCTTGGAAAATTCTAATTACCAGAACCGAAGGGGAAAAATATTAAACTTATTTATTGCAAGTATGATTCCTAAAAGGCTATGAATCAGAGAGGCAAAAATATTGCACTCTTCAGGGAGAAAACAGTTATCAAAATCCCGGAACAAGTCGTTTCAGTCCTTTCCGGTTCATCCAATCCAATTCCTTCTCCCTCCTCTTTCACTAAATTGTTTTCAGATCCCGAGGTGATTTAAATATTTCAATGAAAGCTAGGAAAATATTTATTTCCAAAGGTATTTTTTCAGTATTTAATAAGTTATGAAAGTTGGAATATTTCTTATCGTTGTCAATCATAAGGATGTTTTTCCAAAGGTTAATTGAAGCAAATAATAAAACTTACTATAATAAATGATTTTCGAGAAGTTCAAATAATGATTCATTTTTTTAAATTTTTAAGAAAATCTCTTAAAATGAGAATGAAAGCAACGTTTATACATGCTACATTTTACCTTCGTCGCTCTGTCGTGGAACCAGGCTCCAGTCATATATGAAATAAATATTCTTCAAGCAGCTTCTTGAAATAGAGATCTGAAAAGAGTCTGTCAGTTTCATATGTCCATAGGTCTGTAAGGAAAGAAAACAGCACAAAAAACAGATCCCTTTGATCAGTAGCCAAGCATGCTAATCACTCGGATAAATTTGCATAATATACTATTAAGGTTAATCGATAGATGCACAACATCACTGGGATATCCTCATTGATATCATATAAGAAAACGTTTGCGGAATCACTTTGTAAACTTAACGTCAGACTCTAGAGCCATGTTGGCTAATATATATTTCGAGACAGCTACCCCATTCTATAATTTTTCGCATCCCCCCCCCTGCAGACTTCTTTCCAATGGGAATGCATTTAAAAAATAGAATCTTAATCCAATTTTCTGTTTTCTTGTTTTAATTCTCCAATATTGAGAAACCTCCCAATTATCTTTTTGTAATACCTTAAGTACCGATAACCCTTGGTGTTTGGATAATAACAAGTACTTATAACCCTTGTTTCTTTGAATAACAACAAGTATTGATAACTCTTTTTTTGGGTACTAACAAGTCTGATAACCCCTTTTTTAATTTATGTAAATTTTTATAATAACAAGTACTAAACTGATAAACTTTTTTTAGGAATAACAATTACTGATAGCCATTGGTTTTTGGAAAATAACAAGTACTGATAACCCTCGGTTTGTGGAAAGATACTGTAGAGCTTTCATAGATTACAGAAACGTTTTGACTTAGCTGAAACCGAAAGTTATTGAGAGGTCCTAAGTTTTAATAAATACACGAAAATGCAAAAACAATGCAGTACGCCATGGTAAATATAAACAAAGGATTCGTCAAAGAGGTACAATATTTTTGCAAATTATTTACTTTAGCCACGGAACTCATTTTCCTAAAACTTGAATGAAAAGGAATTAAGGTAAATGGAGAATGACGGAACCATTAGTTTTCTGATGACATCGTCAAATCTTCAAGATCCCTTAGTTCGAGAGACAAATGGACTATTGCAACATGCTCGGCATAGCATTAGCAAATAAATAGATAAAGAGAAAACAGAAGTCGGAGCCAGCTTTGTAATGTGCTTGAAGCGATATAACGTGTAATCAGTGTGTTTTGGATTCTTCCTGGTGTGGACATTCACAAAACAGATAGCATACAAACTTTAAGTGATTGAAATACGAATGAAATGCTCTATGCTTGACGAAACATTAAAAGATAGAAAAGGTAATAACTAGATAAGAGGGAAAACAAAATTATCGACATAATCTCCCATTCATTGAAACATAAATGGGCTAGCCAGACGAAAGGATCAAAGGCTATCATATCGGAACAGAATGGCAACTAAAATATTGAAAATTCATGAGAGGAAAACCAAGAACAAGTTGAAAAGATGTTTTGACAAATTTATGTATTTTGTGTGATGAAAAACGAGTTAAGACAGTCAAAAAGAGGGGGGGGGGGAAGTCAGACGCTTTGCAGTAGAGAAACAGCAGCTGACGATAACGTTAGAGCAGTGGTCCTCGACACGTACAGTCGCTCAAAAAAGTATCCGAACACTATGGTTGATCACAGAATTCAGAAAAAATATCTGGCAACAATATTTTTAGAAATTAGTGATCTGGCAACTTCGTGTCACGTGACACGAAGTTTCCAGATCACTAATTTCTAAAAATATTGTTGCCAGATCACTAATTCCTAAAAAAATTGTTGCCAGATATTTTTTTCTGAATTCTGTGATCAACCATAGTGTTCGGATACTTTTTTGAGCGACTGTACAAGCAGCGGAACCTTAGTTCATTTACCAGAATTTTTAAATTCTCTTTTGATCTATTAAATAGAATATGCCAATATTTTCTTTCTGTACAGAGTTTGAGCGCCTATCAATCGATCAGTATCATAATTTTAGCCGAAAAGATTTGTTAAATCTGGCTTCATTGAAATGTGTCCTTCATTGAAAAAGTATCTGAAGCAGAGAGACTTGATTGAAAAATAATTGTGCAATAACTGGAAATGCAAATCCCACAAATTTCAGTAATCTTAATTTTTTTGTTCAGTTGTGATCTTGCCTACCAGAACCTACACTGAACTGAGACCTGAAATAACTGGATTATAGGAAATAATTTTTTACATATACTTGCACACAAAAATCTTTAAATTTTTGTAGAGGGAAAAAAAAAGTTTTTACCCACAGTCTCATCAGAAGATATTTTTTTTTTCTTCATCAGCCACCCTAAGCTTCAGTTAATGACATATACCACAGAAAAAGTCCTACATTCAATAAACAGTATAAACAGTAATCTCATATTAAGTCATCAAGGAATGATTAGAGCTTCTCCCCCTTGGAGCTTTTCTTTCCTGATTTTTCCCACGAGTGGAAGCTAATCGCATTTGTGAATTTTAATCTCCCCCATTTCCATTGACGACCTCCTCTTCTACACCCACCGGTGGAGCCGGAGACCACTGCCAATCGCTGAACAACTTAGCTCAACTCAACGCACATTCCAAAGCCATTACCGCCCTGCACTTAACTTTTCCTTCACTGCTCTAATACGACTAAAACATTATCAGCACATCCTGCAGATCGTCAAACAAACTTTCACCGCCAGCATTCGCGTCAGGAACAAGGATTCAGCACACAGCATTAATTGCCAATACTTGTTTATAAGCACAGGGCATGACCTCTAAAACCATCGTCTCCTTACTAGGAGGTAGTCGACTTCTTTCCAACCTCTCTATACGTCGATGGGAACTTGAAAGGCAAAATAAGACTGGCACCATGAACGCTTTCGTATTCTCTCGTCTCCCCCCACCCCATCTCCCTCCCCCATGAGCATAGAGTCAGGTAGACAACTCCTGGCACCTGATGCACAGTGGTCCATCATTCTGTGATCGTCAGGAGACCCCCTGGAGTCAGTTGGAGCAAGTTTTATAAAGCTGCAGGGGCTGTATACATATGCTTCTCTTTCATGCAAATGGATTTAATTGCACTTTCAGCATCTACCGGATCTACTTCGAACGCATGTAGATGGCCCAATAAGAAAATCTTTAAAGTCTTTCTAAGACCTGACCATAAGTAAACCTTTGCATTCCTTTCGGTTAAAAGATTCAGTTCTCAAGAGAGAACGACATTAGACATTCTTGTTCACGAAACTAAAGAACATTCTTACTTTCTATTCCTGTGGGTTATTTATTTCGGAAATAAAACCTTTGTTTGCTGTATAACAATGTCTCGCAAACTGTGTGCCGCGAGAGATTCCAAGTGTGCCGCGAGAGATTTTCAAATTGACACTAGATATCCTGATAACCTTAATATCCTGAATTGAGCACAAAAGCTAATCGAGCCTTGTTACCTTTCGGATCGTCTTATTTTTGTGAACTTGGATTCTCATCATTGACTGAAATTAAATCTAAGAAGCGTGAGCGGCTTCAGATGATTGATGAAGAGATGCGAGTGTGTTTATCTAACTTTGAGCCAAGAATAATGCAAATTTGTTCGCAGAAGCAAGCTCATGCATCCCATTGAAACATGTTCATATCTAAATTTTAAATAAAATGCATTTAACGAAACTTCAATTTTCCTCTTTTTACGTAACCATCAAAAATTCTTTTTTAGGTGTGCCGCGGAAAAAAAAATTAGATTCAGTGTGCCGCAGAATTAAAAAGTTTGCGAGACACTGCTGTATAGTGTAAAATGATGGAAATATATGAGATGCGCATTATTTAAAGAATTTGGACTGCTTTATTACTAACACTTCAAATTCAAAGACACTAAACATATATACTTATTCAAACATTTCCCAATGCATTTTTTTTTTTTGGCATTATTATCGGAATTAATGGATGGAAAAAATGAAAGAACTGTTTTGTTATCAATTTAGTAGAAATAAAAAAAATAATAAATACCCCCTCAAGCAGCTGCTTGCCACAGAGGTCTGACAGGAGCCTGTCAGTTTATATGCCATAGTAGAAGGTCTGAGAGGATGGCAGGACCTCAGCAGAAAAACGACACATACATCCATGCCTTACCCGGGGCTCGAAAACAGGATGAAAAGAAACTGGCAACAAGGAAA
Source organism: Ryuthela nishihirai (assembly GCA_038380435.1). Classification (NCBI taxonomy): domain Eukaryota; kingdom Metazoa; phylum Arthropoda; class Arachnida; order Araneae; family Heptathelidae; genus Ryuthela; species Ryuthela nishihirai. The sequence goes on along the minus strand of JAWZYU010000015.1, from coordinate 69,997,167 downwards.
CGACCTTTCGTTTTCTTAATATGAAATGGTCTTAGAAAAAATTCCGTGCAAATATGGCTAGTAAGAAAGAATAAGGCAAACTTGGAAAAAAAAAAAGAGTTTCTATTTTTTTTACAAATTATCTCCGTTAAGGATCGGGACGGAGGTTCGCTCAGGTGGTTGCCCGTCAGATTCGTGTATATACTGATATTCCCTAGTTCGAGTTGTTCCTACTATGCCTATGTGTAGAGTTTCTCCGATAGGCCCTGCTCTTCCCACTTTGAGAAAGGGGACGATGATATTGCAAGAATCGTCTGTCTCGTAATAACTATCCAGTGTACCCTCCTTCCCATCTGAACCCTTCTGAACCCTTAGGGCCCGGCCAATCTGCTCACTGTCTGCATAATAGCGTCGCCCCAGAGCTCAAAATAGCCACTCATTATATATCAGTCGTTCTTCATCTATTCAATGGGGATCACAACTGAAAGATATTGTTATCAGCAGTCTTCTGCAAACTTATTTTTTATGCTTCACATAATATGGTGAAATCTAAAGCTTCAATCTGTTTAAGGGTATTTGAAATTTACAAGTGTAATCTGATATCTGAGTATCTCTAAATTTGAGACCTTCTATAAAACATCTGTAAATCAAAACGAAGGGGAAAATGTTCATTCATAAAGCTGATAGCCTAGTCCTCTAATATTCACCCATCCCTCGCTTTACACGGTAGATAGGTTCAAGAAATCACCGTGTAAATCGAAACAGTGCAAATCGAAACCAGCTTAGAAAAAAAAAGAAATAGGTTCCGAAAAAGAATCCTTGTTATGAATAAAAATGTGCATTGAAAGTTTTATTTATGCATATTTATCTCAAATTTCAGTTAAGCAGTAATAATAAGCATTAATGTAACATCATTTTGTATTTTATTCGCAGTAATTCAGGTAAGCTTAGGTTAATTTCTCACACTTTTCGTTTTGGCCACGAAAATTCATCGTTAATGACGAAATACACGATCGAATTTGAAGAAGAATTTAAAAGGGAATATTTATGAATAGAAAATATACAGTATATATTAAAATTAAACATTTATACCAACATGTAATGCTTTTTTTCATTAGTATTTATATTGTTACAATTTCTAGGTGCATTTGAATATTATTCAACCGATCCGGAATTCAAAAATGAACAAGCAAACCATAAATGAACTGATTTAATAACTAAGGCAATAAAAATTACATAAATCATAAACAATTTCTTAACTATTTACACAAAACACCAATATGCTATCCATCAGTATAAATGGATCCTGATAATCACCCTTACCATACCATTTGTTAACCAAACACATTTCTCTGCGAAACAGATAAATTGCTGTTTTACTTGAAACCATGATCTTTCTTACAAACTAAAAAACATCCAAAATTTTTTACCACAGTCACGTCTTTATTGTTGCACGTGCTCGTTCCGTTACAATATGACATTTTATGAAACAATGTGCTTACGAATCAGCTGTATTTTTGCCTATATAATAGTCTGCAAAGTTAACTTGTTGCTAAAAATAATAACACATGGTTTTTACTAATCTTAAAAATTCATTCTGGGAAAGTCAGATCTCGCTGCCATTTCCAAACAGGCTTCATTTCATTAAGATGTCTCTAGACAAATTACATTACAATGAGAAGAATATAATTTTAGCGAAATAATATAACTTGTTACAGATGATGATTTTATTAATATAGAAATTTACTATTATATATTTACGGTTGAAAATAAACAATACCAATTAAAACCATTTAATTGATTTTCGCTTTTTGATGACAGTTTAATAATCTCTTGACTTTATACCACTGCTACTTCATAATAGGTATTATATAAAGGCACATAAAAAAAAATCTAAATCCATGTCATCTAAAACCGAGTCTATAATCGTGTAAATCGAAACTGGTTGCAATTTTTTACCGTGTAAAACCGAAACCATGCAAATCAAGTACTGCGTAAATCGAGGAACAGGTGCATATATTAGTTGAACAGTACCCGGCGATGCCAGGGCCTCACTTTTAATCTCTATATTTTGTTTATTACTTCACTAAAAGTTAGTTGTGTGAGGTCTGCCACCCCCACACCGACTCCAGAGGGGCGGGTAGCTCAACCGGTAGCGCTCCAGATTCGTAATCTGAAGTTCCCAGAGCCAGTCCTGGGTCAGCATTGAGATTTACTTTCGCAAAATTCCCCACCCTGCCCTCGGTCAGCAGAGAACACCGATGCGCTTGGAAAGGCAACCGTCCGTCGGATGGGACATTAAGCCGTGGGTCCATGTGCGGGAGAGACATACCCTGTGCACTGGATGGCCTTGACGGGAGGCTACCATCAGTTTCAGTATAAACATAATTATTAATACGGTTAAAGATAATTTGACGGAGATGTGCGGGAGAGCCATACCCATATTTCCTATAGTTTACCAGTTCTCCGATGGGTTCCCTCCCCCAACTTTCCCTGAGCCCTGTGGGTCCTTGTGACCTGGCCATTTAGCCCATTATGTACAAAAAAGTGCCGCTCAGAGGTAAAACAACCCAACCCTTCCCTCGACACTTTAGCACAGATTTAATGCGAAGAATTGCCCGGCTTTGCTCAGGCCATTTCGGATCTCAGCGCTCTCTCTCATAAGCCCGTGGGTTCGTCACAAACTATTGTTTTTCGACAGATTTTGATACTCTGTGCTGGGTAAAAAAATCAGGTCCTTAAATATAACCTTAAAATAGTAATGCCTTTGGAAAGTGGGGAATCTGGCAACAGCAGCAGATTTAAATGTTATTACGACTCTTACGTTCACAGTTCGCGACAATAAAGGACCAGAATAATTTTGACAGCGATTACCATTTCTGATAGGAATAGCATGGCAAATACGTTTGCTTCTAGCAAGCCCCCGTTGTGGAATCTCGACTTGAAATTCGGCACTTCAACCCGGACCACAGCGAGATACTTTATCCGAAAATTTGAAGCGTCTGCCACGATTTCCCTTTGATTACGGCTATTACAGGTACACATACACACAGATATCTTCTTTTATTATTATAGCTATATGTGCAGTCAAGCACATATCGAGACGGAAAAATATAAAGGGGAAGGGGGGGGGGGGTTAAAGATGGGATTTCCAACGCAGTGTAACCGCATAGTTGGGGCGGGGTGGCTCAGTCGGTAGCGCGCCAGGCTCGTAATCTGTAGTTCCCAGGTTCGAGTCCCAGCTGGGTCAGCGTTGAGATTTATCTCCGCAAAATTCCTCGCCCTGCCCACGGTCAGTAGGGGACACCGATGGGCTTGAAAAGGCCGCCGTCCGTCGGATGGGACGTTAAGCCGTGGCCCCGTGTGCGGGAGAGCCATACCCTGTGCACGTTAAAGAACACGCTGGATGGCCTTGACGGGAGGCTACCATCTGTCTCCCAACAGCTGTTCCAGTGGGTCCCCTTCCCCAACCTTCTCTGAGCCTTCGGGGTCCATGTGACCTGGCCATTTAGCCCATTGTGTGCAAAAAAGTGCCGCTCACAGGTAAAATAACCCAAAACAACCCAAAACCCCAGAGTTCCATGTATACCAGAGGTAGATCTGGCAACCGTACCATGGACAACAAAGGATGCAGATTAAAATGTGCAGAAAGGATGATGGTAATGTATTTTAAATGTAGTAAAGGCCATTTTGTATAGTGATTATGAAAATGGCTCAAACATTTCAATTGTAGGATACACAAATCGTTTTAACAGAGATTAAGCTCTTAATTTCTTCAAAACAATTTTATTTAATCTCTTTTTTTATTACAAAGTAATTTATTATTCATGATTGGTATTAATCAATGGTAAATGCCCTTATTTCCTATAGTTTTGCTTAAAGTTTCAATTTATATGTCAGAAATTATCTTTAACCGTATTAATAATTATGTTTATATATTTCCTATTAACCAGCCTTTATTAGGGTGATGGTTAGTATACATGAAACGCGTGAAGAGAGAAAAAAAGTTGTGGATGCCGACAAAACATAGTGAAACATGCAGTCCAATTTCAAACTAGACTGCTGTATTACTTGAAATTTATTAAGAACCCTGATGTATACATTGATTAATAGAAATTGTCAAAATTAAATACATACTTTCACTTGTAATTGCACAATACAGTGGTACTTTACAATATTCAGTTGACAATATAAGCAGGAAAAGGTTTTTTATATTTTTCTTTTTTCCTGAGAATCATCTTTTTCGGTTTTAGCCTCTACAGAGCCATACCAATTTATTACGGAATTTCCGTGTTATGCAAAGGTAAAAATAATTTCAAAGCCCTATAACTCCTAAAATTGCTTTGTATGGGAAAATATTGCTGAAGATGAATTAAAGATCTCAATGAAATCTACCTTTATCTCTATTTTCAAAAATATTCCTACAATCTTTCAATATTTCTGGACTTAACTACAGTACAGTACAGCTATTCAGAAATAATCAGAGAATTCAAGCTACCATAATTTTGAACGAATATTGTTGAAAATTGAGACTTAAATAGATTTGATTGAGATCCTTAATTTATCTTCAAAAACAATTTTCGATACAAAGCGTATATTTCAATTTTTACTTTAACAAAGTGTCTAAATTATTCCATTGATGTAACATTGAAATAATAATGAACAAAATTACCGTTGATATGATGTTGAAATTCCCTTGTAAATTGATACGGATCTCTACTATTAATGACCCACTGAACAGTTCTAAGAAATGAAGTGTTTAAAAATTTATTTGGCCTTTTTACATAATTGCACAATTTTTTCAATAATCTTTTCATGTTGAATCTAACTAGTGGGCTTCAATTGTAATGTTTCACATATCTGGTGATCATGCTTATTTAATGAATCGGTAATATTTCAACTGAAATCTTAATTAGACATCCTTTGAACGTGGAGGCGTTTTTCAGTGGAAAATTTGTAAGATCAGGTAGAAAAGGAACTCGATCGCGGACTCTATTTAGTCCATCGTCTAGCCAAGTAGTTCTCAACCTTTTATACTTCACGTACCCTGGAAATGGGTATGTAACTGGCGTACCCCTTGTATAAATAGATAAAACTATAGTTATAGTATAACAATGGGAATAAAATAAAACATATATATATATCAGTGGTTCTCAACCTTTTATACTTCACGTACCCTGGAAATGGGTATGTAACTGGCGTAACCCCTTGTATAAATAGATAAAACTATAGTTATAGTATAACAATGGGAATAAAATAAAACATATATATATATATATCAGTGGTTCTCAACCTTTTATACTTCACGTACCCTGGAAATGGGTATGTAACTGGCGTACCCCTTGTATAAATAGATAAAACTATAGTTATAGTATAACAATGGGAATAAAATAAAACATATATATATATATCAGTGGTTCTCAACCTTTTATACTTCACGTACCCTGGAAATGGGTATGTAACTGGCGTACCCCTTGTGTAAATAGATAAAACTATAGTTATAGTATAACAATGGGAATAAAATAAAACATATATATATATCAGTGGTTCTCAACCTTTTATACTTCACGTACCCTGGAAATGGGTATGTAACTGGCGTACCCCTTGATAGATAGATAAAACTATAGTTATAGTATAACAATGGGAATAAAATAAAATATATATATAAGTGGTTCTCAAACTTTTATGCTTCACGTACCCCCTGGAAATGCGTATGTAACTGGCGTACCCCTTGTATAGATAGATAAAACTATAGTTATAATATAACAATGGGAATAAAATAAAACCTATATATCAGTGGTTCTCAACTTTTTATGCTTCAGGTCCCCCCTGGAAATGGGTATGTAACTGGCGTACCCCTTGTATAGATAGATAAAACTATAGTTATAATATAACAATGGGAATAAAATAAAACCTATATATCAGTGGTTCTCAACCTTTTATGCTTCAGGTACCCCCTGGAAATGGGTATGTAACTGGCGTACCCCTTGTATAGATAGATAAAACTATAGTTATAGTATAACAATGGGAATAAAATAAAACATATATATCAGTGGTTCTCAACCTTTTATGCTTCACGTACTCCCTGGAAATGGGAATGTAACTGACGTACCCCTTGTATAGATAGATAAAATTATAGTTATAGTATAACAATGGGAATAAAATAAAATATATTTATATACACACATACATTAAATTTTGTATTCGTATATTACATATATCGATAAACACAAAAAATGACATAAACAATCTAACTAATCTTATAAAATTATAAACATTTTACTGGGTAATCGACTTTTGAGCTCACACGGCGTATCCTACGTTTGGAACCCCTAGTCTAGCCCACAGAGTATCGTTCAGGGTGATTCTAAGCAACATTAAATTTTGAAGCGAATTTTACTGATAATTAGTCAAAAGGTATTAACTTACTATTGGAGATTTCATCACTTTTAACAAGTTTTGGTCATTTTTCGCCTCAGGATATTGAAGCATTAACGACTGCGTCTTTTTGGGTTCCCTTCTCCAAAAGAATAAGAAACCAACCTATCACTTATTGGCTAGCACCAGCTAGGTGCCTTATCTCGGCACACTCTTTAGGTGACGAAATTGTGAGAAAAATATGAAAACAACAGATTATTTAATGTATTTATCTCACAATTTATTTTTTATTATAGTTTAATCCTGAACCCTTTTAATGCCGTTCATCGCATAATCATGTGTCCAGAAATATCGTAATGATTTTATTGTTAATGTTCTTGCTGTTAATAAAAATATTTAAAACGCAAGTTGCTCTACATTTCTTCTAAAATGAGCAACCAAAGCAAAAGCGCAAACAGATCCATCAAAGAATGTCTGCAATTGTGCATACAGATATTCATTCCATTTTAATAGACATTTTTTTTTAATCTAAGAAGAAGAAAGTAACAAATCTTAATCACATAAGAAAGTGCTGTACTGTTTCTGTCCTTAAATGTAGTGGGGAAACTCCCAGACCAGGCAGCCGATAAGAGCTATTCTGTTTCCCCAAGAGATCTGTGCACGAGAGCACGCTATGTCCGCGGGCCACGAGAATTCGTACATAATTCGGGGGCGGCAGAGCGCAGCAAAAATGCGACACTTTTCCGATTATTGGCAGTTGGAAGAAAGCAGACGCCGAGGCCCTTCGCTCGCCTACGTAACAGAAGCTGTTACTAGGATACGAGAAGCAGAAATCGTCTCTTTAGAGGGAGGGAAGAAATCCCTGCTTCTAACGATTCTTTGAAATATGAGGTGAAACTAACATTCATATTTTGAAAGCCAATACTATTATGTATGTATATACATAATACTTTTAATGTTTTGCATAATTATAATTCCAGGAAGTTAAAAGTAGGTGTTTTTGCATTGGACAGATTGTTTACAAGATTTCTCTGTGTATCTCTACAGGGATGCTACAAGAAGCGTGACGTGTAAAAGTACTTAATACCCCGTGCTACTGATTTCCTAAACAATTTATTAATATTAAACGTTTAGGACAGTTCATTTTTCATTTGGTGTCAGCATTGAAGGAACAGCTACAAAGTTTGAAATTGGATAAGGAAGAACTTCTAGGGGTCGAGTTTTCGTACGCTTGGTGGCTGAATGGTTAGTGCGCTTGGCTATTGATCAAAGGGACATGGATTCGAGCCCGGGTAGGGAGGCATGGATATGTCTGTTGTCTTCCTGCTGAGGTTTCGCCTTCCTCACAGATCTTTTACTATGGCGCATAAACTGACAAACTGCTGCTTGAGGGATTATTTGTATTTTTATGTGTAAGGAAAGAACAACATTTATATTTAAATGCTAAAAAATACAATCTCAGAGATCGGCAATGGTTTTCAAAAAAATTATATGTTTCTTTTTTCTTTATTAATATTGTGTGACCATATTTAAGCTGACAATTAATTTTCTTCTAGTCAATGTTTTAAACCAAACCGATAGTAAACTGATCATAGCGAAAAGAGGCAATTTCATTCCCATACATTTGGGAAGCAAACATCTAGGCACAGAATAAAAGTGGTATCAGGAAAATATAATCGCTTTAATTATGGTAATAAATCCATTGTAATAATTGAAGGAAAAGTATTATAAGATATTGATTATAATAACGAAGAAACGGATAGATTAATAATACTTAAATAGATAATTACAATTTTCGTTCAGATAGCAGAAAGTTTGTAATTCAACTTGTAAGAAAGGAAATGTTACAGAAACATATTTTATATTCAACACCTAAAATTTTAATCTTTTACCTAGTGAGCTTCGAAATTATATTGGTGGAGTATTAATCTTTAAGAAAAAATTAAAGTTATTCCTTTCACATACGATCAACATGGATTTTATGTTTACAGTTCTACAATAATAAATTGAATTCAGAGTACACTGCACGACATTGAAATTGACCTATGCAGAATGAGTGAGGGAATAGGTGATACTGTGTATACTGTGATAGTATACTGTGAGAGTATACTGTGAGATGTTGCACACACACACAGCAATACATATTGACATGTCATGATTTAATTTGAAGCCAGTTACAGCGGTTAGAAGATGAGATAATGCAGCACAATGTGATTGCCTCAGTAGGTGGTTGCACCGCCGTGAACGGCAATATAAGCAGCAATACGGCGTGACATGGAGTCATACAGTTGAAGGATATGGTCCTGAGAAATTGCACACCAAGCAGCATTGACTTGCTCCCATAATTCATCGAGATTCTGCGCCGGCCAGTTAGAGGATTGCACACGTCGTCCAATCTGGTTCCACAGATTTTCTATTTGGGATAAATCTGGAGATCGTGCTGGCTATTGCAATACTTGAACATGCTGCAAACATTGTCTGGAGACTCTAGCAGTGTGTACATGGGGGTTGTCATGCTGGAAAATGGGCTGCTGCTTGCCTCCCAGGAACGGTAACAAAACGGGCTGCAGAACCTCGCTAACATATCGTGCAATTGTCAGTGTTCCCGTGATGCGGATAAGAGGTGACCTGCTGTCGTATCCAATAGCACTCCATACCATTATACCCGGCCGACGGGCGGTGTGCCAGTTGTGAACAAAAGCTGGATCCTTCCTCTTGTCAGGTTGTCGCCATTCACGGATCCGTCGATCGTCAGCACCCAGACAGAAACGCGATTCATCACTAAACGGAACAGTTTTCCATTCATGACCCTAGTTCGCACGACTATGGCACCAAGCCAGACGAACATTGCGATAGTTTGCAGTTAATGACAGTCGACGTAATGTTTGCCTAGAGCGCAGGTGTGCCTCATGCAACCTTTGGATTACCATTCGGGTCGATATGGGGACATCCATGGCTGCTGATACAGCCCATCGAATATCGCCTGTAGTGCTCTGTAGTGACGAACGAGCATGTCGACCAATGCGCCTATCAATCCGTACGGATGTCTGTTGGATGGCACCATTCCCTCTGCGACGCACGCTAGAACCTTCATTTCACCACTGTTGCCAACAGCATCCAACAGTTCATGCATTCCGATGAACGTGGGCAGCAACACGACGTGTAGTCCATCGAGCTTCACATAGGCCTATAATTCTTCCTCTCTCAAAAGCATCCAAATGGCGATAAACCTGCCGACGGCATGTACCAGGCATTTTCGACCTTCGCTGAACAATATCCAAGTGGATCCACCTCGTCTCAACCGTTCGCACGTCTTCCACCTGCATAAACACAATGCCATCCCTCTTCCTTCTTGATCACTTTAGATCACCCCCATCACTTTAGATCTCGAGCGATCTTTAAAGCTTAGAATCTTCCAAATTTGTCTATATAATATTACACTGAAAGAGGATATGCAAATGCAAGAAAAATGCTGGTACAAGTATGTCTTGCCGGTACAATAGCTAGCAGATGACCTTGGAATTTAATTTTAAGTCTCTTGAGCCACACATGTCATTGGTTCCGGATTATCAACATTTCCATATCTCAACTGCTCTATTTGCATGTTTGTACGACATGTCCTTCTGGGTCGAGCAGTCTTTCAATGTCGAGCAGTGTTTATTGTGTGTATACTTCTCATACTCTATGGTATTAAACGTGTTTTCTTTCCTTTTACTTTGTATTTAAATTAAAATGCTGATTTTTATATTTGCAAAAATGCGACAATATTATAGTTTGTCACATTCAACCGATGAGTGGATCATTATGTTGTAATTTAATTAATTTATGAGAAATAAGTTGAACTTTCTTTTTTGTTATTTCATGTAATGCTAACTACAACAACCTAGATAATGCGAATGCTCTAGGGTTTATTATATTGTACTAAATGTATAATTTAACGTGTTGAAAATAAATATTTTGATTGATTGTGTCTGGCTGAAAGATTATTCCAAAACAGACTCATCTACTGAAAAGAGCAGAAGTAGGCTTGAATCCTCCGCCTCGATACCTGAATTTTTATGAATTATTATGCAAAAGCAAATTAAATATTTTGTAAACTACTGAAATGAATTGAAGTTTAGGAAAAGCAATTTTTTTAAAAGCAAAATAGTTTGGAACATAAATCAAACGGAATGAGGTAATATTTGTTTCAAAAGCAACTCATACTTGTTTTCATTCGTCTTCTTTTCGTTTCATGAATATTTTCCCCTGCACTGTACATACATAGTAAGACATTTGTAATCATTGGGATTGTAATCAATGGGAATATCAGCCATTCATGACCCTAGTTAAATGAGAGGAAAAGGGCCTTATAATGATCTTCTTCATTGTTTTATCTAATAGTCTTAAAAGTCGCCTAGGGAAATTGACTCTAAAAGGACGTTAAAGTTTTATTCTTCCTTATTTCAAATCGAGAAAGGCCAACCAATTCACAAAGTGTTCCTGATATGTGCTTTTGTTAAAGCGTCCCGTGGCTGAGTGATTAACGCGCTTGGCTACTGATCGAAGGGACTTGGTTTCGAGCCCCGCGAAAGGAGGCATGGATGTTTAGGTTGGCTTTCTGCTGAAGTCTCGCCTTCCTCACAGATCCTGTATATAGCGTATTATATATATATAATACTGTATATAGCGTACATATAGTGTAGACAGGCTCCTGTCAGACCTCTGTGGCAAGCAGCTGCTTGAGGGACTATTTATTTTATTTATTTCAGTTTCTCTTGCAAAGTATGTATTTTTTTTTACACTTTTTGCACTGCATGACCGAATTAATATGTAACTGAATGAAGAAAAGCAAGAATGCTGTTTATTAGGTTAATAGGGCCAAGTTTTACTTTTCTATGAGGAAAAAGCTCAACGCATGAATTCTGTTAATATTTGGAATAACTTATGATAATAATACCAATCAATCAATTAATAAATTTCGTCACTAGGTGTGTTTTTGATGGATTTCCACAATAGATTGAATTGATGTTCATTTGTTCATTTGTATTTACGAGTAGTATTGTTAAATGGAAAGTAAAAAATTTGCATAGCTTCTACTGTTGAAAACCTTTTCAAAAAGTGAACAATATAGCATTTAATTGTTTTCTTTATATAGCTGGAAAACACTATTATAGTGAATGGTGCACATGGTTTACTTTGTGTTCTTTATTTCTTTAAAATATCTCTTCCAGCATTCGTAATGTAGATTACGACGTCATCGATTGATGAGTTTCGGAAATAATTCTCATCCTGATACGTGAGAAGGTTTTGTGATGCATGACTAATTGCATACAACACTCTAGATCTCGAGCGATCTTCAAAGCTTAGAATCTTCCAAATATGTCTATATAATATTACACTGAAAGAGGATACGCAAATGCAAGAAAAATCAATGCAGGACTCCTTTCCGCTTACGCAGGTACAAGTATGTCTTGCCGGTACAATAGCTAGCAGATGACCTTGGAATCTAATTTTAAGTTGTCACTAGTATCCTAATATTGTTTAATAATCGAATTTTGTTACTTTAATTTTGTTACAAAATGTATATTTGAACACTAGAATACCAGAAAATAAAAAGTTATTTTCAGAGTATCAAAAGCAAACTTATCATTTAAATCATAATCTGGAAAATGTTGAATTGATTCTTCTTGTGTTTTATCTCCTGCATTATTCCTAAACTCCAATTTTGTCTTAACAGGAACGCTGTTGCCATCGACCGGAAAGAAGAGGTAAAATCTTAAAATAAAACCCCACCTCTAAGAGCTGCAAAATGATGCAAGACGAGGTCTATGCCTTGTCCATGGCTGGAAGCCACATGGCCATGATGGAGTTGGGCATGGGGCATCAGAGTGATCATCAGGACAGCAAAAAGAAACGTGAGTTTTTCATTCTTCTTCTTTCTTCTGCACTCTCTGCACTCTCTTTTTAAGTTTCGTTTATCTCACTCTTCCTATTAAATGGTGATGTAAACCTTCTCTATATTTTTATTAAATGATTTATTCAGCCTTGCTCAAGAACGCAATTTAATTCAATTCTCAAAAATGTAAATATTTAATAGTCCCCGTGTCACAAGCTTTCATTTATCACGGAACTTTTTTGGGTTCGATTCCTTTTGAAATTTCTCTCCCCTTTTCTTGAACTGAAGTTTAGGAAAAGCAATTTTTTTAAAAACAAAAAAGTTTGGAACATAAGTCAAACAGAATGAGGTAATATATTTTTTTTTCTTGATGGGAAATGTTGGACAAAAAAGGAGGGAACATAATTCGAGGTAGTCCATTATACTCTCCACGACAGAAGTTTTCATTTCAGATATAGCTCGCGCTCGACAATCGTTTACTCATATCCTCTTTTTAGGAGGGAAATATTTTTGCAACGAAAGGTGCGAGAAATTATTTTAGAAGGAGGAAAGGGGAAACACTTTCATTGCTTTAACTTATGATCAGAAGAACTATACCGAATTTGGTGGTCCTCACTGTTATCATTTAAGAGGAATTCCTTTTCCTTGTTTTTGAGGCAAAAGAGTCTTTTTTTTGGGGGGGGGGGAAGGGAGAAAAGGTTACGAGCACAAACATATATGCTTTTTTAAGTTATGATGAAAGGAAGCTGTATGCCGAATTCGATCGCCCTGGTTATTGCCATTTCATTAGAAGGAATTTTTACGTTTTCTAGGGAGAAAGTTTAGTTGGGCAGTCAAGCGTAGACAGAAACCATTTCTTTGATTCCAGAAACCATCATGCAAAATTTGGTTGCAATATCCAAAGTTGTCTCTAAATGCATAGCGACGAATCTTCCCAAATTATGTACGTATAAGATAGTTTTAAAGGATTCTTTTAATTAGACACAAATGTTATGTAAACGTAATTTTGGGAATGTAAAACTTAAACTACGACAAGAGAAAAAAAAAGCAAAGGAAAAAACCAACACTTTATTGTTTAATATCATTATACAAAATGATATAAAAATAAATTTGAAAAATTTTTAGTATCCAATTTCTCTGTAGAATTAAGTAACAAATATTTTTTTTTGTTTCACTTGTGCAATTGCTTTTACTTTACCATTTTTTAGTTTATCAAAAATACGGTTTTCATAATACTTTAGGAATATATAAAACGTTATCAGAAAATAAAGAACCTCTTAAAAAGTGGCCCCATTATTCATTCCCAATGGTGCATAAAATATTGAAGGAATATTTTTATAAAGTTCCTTCGTTTATGAAAATTAATACTCTCTTCGGTGAGGTTTCAAATTAATTTTACATTTTTAATTAATATCCTTAAGTCTAATAACTAAAGATATTATTTCAAATGTAAACTTCTTTTAAATGTTAAACACTTAATGTTATTGTTCAGAGACATAATACTTTGCATAAATATTCCTTTTATACTTTCGGGCAAAAAATCATAATTAAATGAAAATCTTGAAGATTTGCACAAATGAAATTTTTATTGCAGTTTGGTTTTAACGTTATGCATATCTCCTTTTTTTTTGCTTTTCTTTAAGCTTTATATAAATATGCGCAAATAATAAAATGAAAGTAAGTTACTAAGAATTTGCAAGAAAATTCCTCTTTAAAGAGTAATTTTGTACTTTAATTGAATATGTTATTAAGACTTTGGGATATAAAATACCGAACTATATTATTGTTTTATAAAGTCGACTGTTATTGCAACTGCATCTCATTTTGTTTTAAATCAGTAGATTTTTCGCATAATATCTTAAATCAGTGGCTTCCAATCTTTTCAATTTCAGCGACCGTTTAATCTTCATCGAATTCAAAATATTTTTTTCCTCTATAAATCTAGTTCAAATAATATTTACCGTGAATACAAATTTAAGAATATTTTGCATTCATGAATTTCCCTGAATCCAAACATGGATGTAAAAAACATGTATATCTATATTAAAGACTATTCTATGTTCTATTTAATCTATTTTTATGGAGAACCTGAAAAAAACTCCTTCGTTGGAGCATTTCTTAGATCACTGAATTTTATAGGACTAACGGAAAGCTCGGGACGATTTCGCTAAATGTTACAAAGTCCAGCGCATCATGAATTTCGTTGGCGTAAGAAAAGAACATAACCAACAGATAACTCTAAACTGAATTCACCCAAGAAAGTAATAGAAAAACTTTAAAAAGATTCCTTTAAAAAGACAAATTTTTTGTCTAAATTACTTTATATATTTTTCTGCAATAAATAAAATAAATAAATACCCCCTCAAGCAGCTGCTTGCCACAGAGGTCTGACAGGAGCCTGTCAATTTATATGCCACAGTAGGAGATCTGAGAGGATGGCAGGACCTCAGCAGAAAAACGACACACACATCCATGCCTAAATCCGGGGCTCGAACCCAGGTCCCGTAGATCAGTAGCCAAGCGTGCTAACCACTCGGCCACGGGACGGCTTTATAAGAATGAAACAGAATTCAGAAAAACCATTTCGAGTAATCGGAATAAAAATGATGAAATGGAATTATTTTAATCTACCATTTCTTATATTTCTGCAATACCTTCCACATATAAGAAATGGTAGATTAAAATAATTCCATTTCATCATTTTTATTCCGATTACTCGAAATGGTTTTTCTGAATTCTGTTTCATTCTTATATTTTTCCCTGTTAGTGTGATATTGCGTTCATAGGGCAGTTACAATCAGTGTCAGAAAAAAAAGTTCGGATTTCCAGATACTTCCTAACATAGGGTTTTTTCAGACTTTTCTTCATATTTAGTTTTTAATTAACGTTGTCATGTTATGAAGCAAAGTGCTAGCTGACTCTTGAAGTTATAACTCCTACACATAAATATTTCATATGTATTTAAATATACGTAAAAAAAGAAAATGAAGGGACTGGCGAAAAAATTTACCTTTAAAAAATAATTTTCTACTTAGTTAAATTTGTACAGCTGAATTCATATATATACGTAGAATATTAGTATTATTATTCAGGTAGTAGGGCATTAACTCCTGATAAAACTAACAAAATCTGAATTGGTAATTTCGTCCGACAATTTTCCATTGTCCATGAAGCGAAATTTTGGATTTCGGCCTTAAAACCTGTGGATTACAGAAGAATAAAATTTACTCTTTCCCCTGCTTAATGTGTTCATAATTTCTTATTAAATGGTAGGCAGCGAAACTTCACTTCCACGGTCGATTTAATGTAGTCACCTGCTTATATAATAGAGAGTGTTCGTCTTTATGTGCAGGATCTCTCTATAACTTTGTAAGGAGAAAATCAAGATAGAAACATAGTGGCAGTAAAACAAAATCCTTAAGAAATATTTACTGCCCGTTTGAAAAAAGGTTTCCATAGAATCGCTTGCATTTAGCTTCTCATAAATTTCTTTTTATCACCGTAAATAAAGGGGATAAAAAGTAGATAATTTTCCGAGAGGGCAGGTTCCTTTACTTCTGTAAGCTTTATAAACCTGTAGGCTGTTTCTGTCACTTTATAAATAAGTAAACTGTTATCTGTACGCTTTGTAATATATTAATTCGTATTACCTGAGAGTGATACCTATGTTACAGGAAGGCTGTGACATGCTTTATCGCGAGTTCCCAGAAGATACAAAAGTTCCGACTTCCTTCTGGGAGGGGTACTAAATATACCTCTTTCTGGCTGTCAAACGGCAAAATTCAATCGTGAGGTTTTTTTTGCACGAAGGAAAGCTTTCGTTTAATAACGCGTTCGATATTGAAAGCTGCCATCATCTTAAAAAAACAGGAGTTGAGTTTTTTTTTTGCGTTTCTCATTGCTTTATCCACGAGATGAATAACTTTTATAGGGTGTTGCTTGCTCAATAACAGCTATTTAAAAAAGGGCCATTCAAGATAATTGTTAATGCAAAATGTTTGATAACAGCAGGAGAATGCAGATTCTGATGATCTGCCTTACTGAGCTTCTTCGTCCCCTCTACGTCAGAAATGTCACATCAGTGTCTTCTGCTCGAAAAAGATCGAGAAACTTTGATACAAAGCAACTTTCGCTCGAGGTATTTGGAATCGTCGTGTGAAGGAGATCGAGCAGAAGAAACTGACAGATCATGAATTGTTTTGTTTCGTAACAAACCGAAAATGAATTCAATATTTTTTTTAATTTAATCAACTGTCTTAGAGTAGTCGTCGTATTCTCATATCCTTCGACAGTCACCTTGAATGTATTCACTGCCATCGAAAACATCGTTAGCATTTGCAACAGAACTGATGCGTCATCGGCCATTACCTGCTCGACCGCGGAGCGAGCCCTGCCCACCTAACCCATCACAGGCTCCGAGGCAGTCTCTCTGCTCTC
Organism: Ryuthela nishihirai; assembly: GCA_038380435.1. Lineage (NCBI taxonomy): Eukaryota > Metazoa > Arthropoda > Arachnida > Araneae > Heptathelidae > Ryuthela > Ryuthela nishihirai. The sequence goes on along the minus strand of JAWZYU010000015.1, from coordinate 69,980,495 downwards.
CAGCCGGAGATGATCGGGGCTATTGTTGTTGCCCAACCCGTGTTATGCTCCACTTCATCTCATTGTCGGAGCTCGCGCTGAACACGTCATGCGTCCTACATCTGGCACGCGCAGCAAGAAATATTGCCAGATTTAGCACTGTAATGTTCTCCAGCATTAATTTCTCTGCTTACCTTTTTATCTGTGAACTTCTATCCTTTCCTCCGTACGAGTGAGTTTTTTTCTGATACTATTCTCTTTGGCGATTCCAATATTAAATCTCTTCCAAATCGCAGTTAATCGTTTGTTTTGTAATTAGCATCAGAGATTTTGTCAGGCTATTTACACTATCAATATTCTTTGTTATCTTCTCCATGGTTTTGTTATTTGAATACATCTTAGACGAGGCATTTTCGCTTGATTTATTCTTGAGCTTCATCTGCGGGTTAAAAGGGGGGGGGAATTCCAAAGCTTAAGGTGAATTGTGAAATGGTTAACCGCACTCTGCACCACAGTTATTAGAGTCAGATCCAACCATAAATGTAATTAACCTCAGAGTAGTTTAATTTTTTCTTTATAAAACTCAAGGCATAGCTCTCCAGCATACAGGAATGAGGCTTAATGCTCGAGGTGATGGTATCTGCTTTTTCTCACAGAAAGCTAGATGTGTGAGAGTGGAGAAAATCTCAACGTTGGCAATGTTAATACTCGAACCTGGAAACCTCAGATTACTAGCCTGATGTACTTCTTTCTTGTGTTGTCCTTCTGCTGAGGTCTCGCCTTCCTCGCATGTCTTTTCTATTGACAGGGCCCAGTCACACCTCTATGGTTAGCAGCAGCACTATCGGGTATGAAACTTTTTAATACATACAAAGGAAATATCATTAAACATATTTTTCAAGGAACCAACTTTTTAAAGTTGCGTTCAATAAATTGATCAGTGTTTAAATGGTTTTTTTTTAATTCAAAGCGAAATAATATCGTGCATTAAAGGAATGGATTATGTTCGACAACTGATCTCTTATGGATGTAAGAAAATGGCTCTGGAAAATGCGAAAATATTACTTCAGTATTAATATTGCACATTTTTCTCTATGGGAAAACAATGCTGTAAAATCCTCTCTCAGTTCAATTTGGACTGCTTCTTCACGCTGTACGGCAGTTGTAATATTGGCTTCAAATATATTTTTTCTCCTTCACATAACTTTATCCTCAAAATATTCTCTAAGTATTGGTCGCTCGAAATGTTTCTTTATGTAAAGTCCTACATAAAAAAAAAGCATTGGTGGTATAGTTGTAACATAACAGACATGTTTCCTGGAGATGTGGGTTCGAATCCCACTCATGGCAAAATTAAATTTTTTTCAGCTCATTATTTCATGTGTTCCATGTCTACATGACTTATCCTGTGATTCTTTACTACTAAAAGCATATGTCTTTTGGGAAAAAAATAACATCAAATATTCTAATGTACAGTCGCTCAAAAAAGTATCCGAACACTATGCTTGATTACAGAATTCAGAAAAAATATCTGGCAACGATTTTTTTAGAAATTAGTGATCTGGCAACCTTCGTGTCACGTGACACGAAGGTTGCCAGATCACTAATTTCTAAAAAAATCGTTGCCGGATATTTTTTCTGAATTCTGTAATCAAGCATAGTGTTCGGATACTTTTTTGAGCGATTGTACTATGTGAAAAACTTTTTATGGATTTTGGAATATTTTTCGCCCTTGTGGCAAAAAAAAATGTTAGCTGAAAGGATTGCGTAAGGCAGCTTTTAGAATCTTCGCTTACTTGTGTATCCCTTCCGCTCCTAACGATGTATTTAGTGATCCTTTCAATTTTTGAAAAGCTAATAATTTTTACAGAATTTTCGGACAAGGAGTGGTAAACGATTTAAAGTATAGAAACGTTTTTGGTTTCTAGAGAAGAAAAAAAATTAACATTTTTAACATTCTGAAAAACTGAAGATTTTAGGTTATTAACATATAAATTATGCATTGAGTTTTAAAGAAGGCTATGCATTTGAAAAATTAACTGTTCACATTTCTCTTATATAAAACGAAAGTTGTAAATCTTTAAAATACCTATATATGTATATGCAATGCTTATTTAGGTATCTCTTGAGTAATATTGACTGACGTATACATTGAATCAGTAATTAATGAAATACTAAAGCGATTCTACACTAAATAAGTGAAAGAGGAGCAGTTCTGTAAAGGGATTTGAAGATTTCGAGTTTGAGTTATTGATTTCGAGTTGAGTATTTAAATTTTGCATGTTGAGGAAAGAGAATAGGTGGTGAGGGAAGGATTCTTTCCCCAATCTTGTTTCGAGTTTTGGAATCCTTGGTACTTGAGCATTTACCTTATTGTCAGCAAAACAACGTCGTTGTTAAGTGTGCCTATACCTTTTGAGTACCTAAATATTGAGTAAGTGTATCTATAGTGTTGGATAATGTATGTATACTATTTGGTAAGTAAATTTTTTGGTTTGGATGAGTTGGACTGTTTGAATTGTTTCACCTCTGAGCGGCACTTTTTTGCCCACAATGGACTAAATGTCCAGTCCATAAGGGCTCGGAAAAGGTTGGGGAAAGACGAGACAGATGGAAGTCTCCTAATCTTGATTTGTTTGATCTCCATTAACAGAATAAAGGCGGTTTCTTCCATTCAGATAATTTTTGATTAGTTGAAATGGTCGGACAAAGTTGATCCCTGTTCAGTCTACATCCTCGAGCCACTGGGATACGCACCCTCTCCGTCACATGAATCCTTTAAGCGATGATGTTACTGAACGAACGCAATCGGTCCGCTTCCTGGCTTCCAGTGGCTCACCTTGTGCAGAGGAAATCGACTTCTCCTGTTCCGGATCCAGGGCGGAGTAGCGTGCAGCCCCTCCACCGCTAAATTACCGTGCGGGGCTGCGGGGGGTGGGGCTGCTGATGGGCTCCTTCGTCCTCGGCTGACATATGGCGATCGAGCGCAGCAGCATCGCTCAGGTCAGAGTTCAGTGGGAAAAGGGGGGGAGGGGTGGGAAGAACCAAAGATCGACGTAAACAGAGCAGTTTTTCGCTTCTCTCTGTCCTATTCTCTCTCTTCCCATTCTTCCTCTCTGATTTAGTTTTTACAGAAACGAAGACGTAGAAGCGGCAAGATATCCGACTCGAAGAGAACGCGCTGCTGGCTTTTTGTAGCAAAGTTTCAGTTGTTCTTTGGCAAAAATGTTCGCGTAGATTAATTTAATTAAGTAAAGGAATAAATACATTGCTAGAAATCCAAACGTAATATGCAAAAAGAGAATATATTGTTTTACAGTTTCATACAAGCTATAATTATTGTATTCATTTCAAGATAAAGATTTGAAAGATGTTGTGGTACAATAACTGAATCTTAAGTGACGTGGGAAAAGTGAAAGGTGCACATTAATTGGCGACGACTTGCAGCACGGATCTAATGTTTATTAACCTCGTTATCTAATGTTTATTCTCCCAACTGACACTGTTTTTTTTATATCTGAAGTTTTGCGTTGTTTATTTTCTTTCTGTTGTACATTAGTATGCCGCGAATTAAAATTGGTTGGCATTTATGAAACGTACTTTGAAATTCAAGAACACTGTGGATAAATAAGGTTTCTTTAAATTTTTTAATTCACGGTTGAGCACAGGTTGGAAAGGGGATTTACTGGACATGAAATCCCTTTTCATGTCCAGTAAATGATGTTATGAGACAGAAGGTAAATCTCCCGTCAAAGTCATCGAGCTATCTAACATGCCCATTGTATGGCTCTCCTGCACACTGCTCCACGGCTTAATTCTCCCGTTGGTGTTCTCGTTCTCTTTCTCACCGAGAGCAGGGTGGGTGTTCAGTGAAGGTAACTCTCATCGCTGGAACAGTTAGGGCTCAAACCTGAGAAGTGCGGAGCGCTACCGACTGACTCCCGATAAGGCAGGATGTTTGTGTTTCCTAGCTGCCGATATTTTCGCCTCCTTCAGAGCCGGCTCTCAACAGCTGGGTCGCGGACAGTGCCTGGCAGCGAATTGTTTATATCTGTAAGTATTATTTAATTGCCAGGCACCTACTTGTTTCGTCTCCGTATCCAGTCGGGATGTTTGAAAAGAAATTCATTTTGCATTCTTTAAAGCAAAGACTATGAGAGACATGTTGTTGTATGGATAAAATTACCTTTGGTTTGTCTTTCCTTAGAGCCATAGTCTCGTTTTTAGCTCGTTTTCAGAAGAAAAAAACGAGCTAATGTTTTCACTTTGTCATCTGGCTGGATGTACACATTCAACTTCTTTGTTCTTAGAGATATATTAAAATTTCTTTTTAAGCTGGATAGGTAATAATGAAATGTTACGATTCACACTTTGGAATCCCCTAATAGCTGTAATTGCTCCCTCTAACGGTAAAAAAATTTTAAAATGGCAATTTTAAACGAATATTGCAAGCGATGTAATTACATTAGAAATACGAAATTTTTGTGGTGAAATGTGAAAATCACGAAATTTCCATTGACAAAACAATTTTTACCCCCCCCCCAATGGGAAACACCGTTTTGTTTTTCTTTTAAGAGATAATTGTTTCTTTTTGGAGATAAAAAAATCGTATTGAACATTATAAAACAATTCATATTGAACAAAACTTTATTGGGTTGAATAGGTATTGAAAAACTATTACTATTCACACTTTTAGAATCTCTAAAAATTTTAACTGCGTCTTCTGACGATGGAAAATTTGAAAAAAATTCATAACTTTAAACGAATATTGTGCAAACGATCTATTTGGGCGAAAATTTTTATATTTTAGTGGCAGAGTGTGATGATCAAGGAGTTTGCATTGACAGCAACAATTTGTCCCTTCACCCCCACCCCCCCCACCCCGGAGGAGACACAACTTTTTGTTTTAAGAGATTAATGAGAATTTCTTTTTGAATTGAATAGATACTAACGAAATATGACAATTCACAGGCTTCAAATCCTCCTAAAGGCCTTCATTTATATCGTTAGAAATTGCTAAATGTGGAAAATGTAAAATATGAAGTAGAACTGCATACGATACATATAATGCTAGAAATGAGAAATTTTGGTGGGAGTATGCGTTGATCAAGAACATATACCCAGATAGCTTACTAGCAGAAGTGTAATAAATAAATTATTTCAACTGATATCCACTGACTGATTTTTTTCCCCTTAAGCCTAGGGGATGAGAAAACGCAACCTTTTCTTTTTAAGGAATAAATGAGAAATTATTTTTGCCTTTTATAGTGCTAATAATAATCTACATTTTCCAATCACCGATTAGTAAAATTATTAGTGTTTAAATGGTGAAAATTCGGAGAATGAAAAACTTAATTTTCTTTGAAAACGAGCATCCCATATTCACCAGAGACGATCTATTTATTCTTCTTCTAGTTGAAAGCTTAATATCTCTGAGGTGATTCTATTGGTCATCTTTAAATTGGATCTCAATGAGGTAAATAAGCTTAATATCTCTGAGGTGATTCTATTGGTCATCTTTAAATTGGATCTCAATGAGGTAAAGAAGGTAAAACTTATCGCAGTAAACAAGGCTGTGTTAAAGGTCTGATGACTATATTGCATTCTTTTTTTGAAAGAATATGCAAAAGTTCCTTTGTATGGCTAAAACCCTTCTTCATTTTTAAGTAAATCATCGGCGCATTTGATCTTATTATTGCCTATGAAGGATCCGTTCGATTTGCAAGTTAAATAAGAACTGTAGATCCGTTATTCGAACTATGATTTAAAATTTGCAGTAAAAGAAATTATTTTGAAGAAAATAAATTGATTCCTCCCTGTTACAATGCTGAAGCGTTTCGTAATGAGGACGAAAGAATATGGCACCCAAAAGTCTGAAATTGAAAGCCAACTTTGGAAAATGTAAAATCATTTGGAGTAGCGGAGAATAAGGCGCAATTGGCAGTTTAATAGATTTTAAGCATGAATTCGCTTTTTCGCAATGAAGACACCAGTACAACATTGCGAAGATTCAAATGTGCTGACCTAACCTTTGAATATGACTAAAAGGAAGGAATGTGATCAAAAGTTACTTGTTTCTAGAAAATTGAAGAATTTTCTCTCAACCTCGAAGCATCCAAAAGACTGGACTACTTTCTTTTGCAGTCTGAAACTCGACTGCATTTTTATTTTCCTTCATGTGCAAAATGTAACTTAAAAATCATTCAGTGTCGTCTGCTTTACCAAGCGTGAAAAAGGAATTTAATGAAGTCCATCATCCGTTATTTTCAAAGAGAATGCTTTTTGTCTCAGTGCATAGCGCAATATTTAATACAGCAGTTGTTTGCGCTGTAAGTTTTCGTATAATGAACAAAAGTATTAATTCCGTTGAGATATGCAGTTCAGCAAATTATCCTCAGCTAGCTTTCAAAATACCTAAAATTTCACTGGTTACAGATTTTTCTTGTTTCCTCAATAGTTCGAGGTCACCCATTGCTGTTTTTCCAAAAGGTAAAGTTTATTATTACCATTACTTTTGAAGGGGGATATTTCCGCATTTGGTCACTTCAGTTTGATTCTGATAGCCAGTATGTGTCTCGTTGGTAGGTATAACTCGCTTCATGACAGAAATCTTTGAGATAAAAGAATCATTTTTTCGACGGAAAGCACACAAAAAATAACATATGTTATCCTGTTTATAATCAATGCGTTCCACTTAATTACATTTTAAGCCTCCTTATTTCGAATATCGCGCATATCATTTGATGCCAATCACCAGAGCGTAATCGAGTCAATCCCTCTTCTGCTGTCGCCCAATAGGATTAGTAACTGGACGCCTTCGCCTCAGTGAAAGTGAGAGACAAGGGTCGACGAGGGAGGGATGCGAGAAGAGCAAACTCTTTCTCTCTCCAAGGTGATAAAGGAGCAGCGGGAGTGCGCGTGCCGCATGCTGCGTGAAATTCTGGCCCACCCAGCTGGCAACTCCGCCTCTTCTCCCGCCATTTTCTCTTCCTGCGAGTCCTATTGGTTTTCCGACTGTCTCTTCGTCGAGGCAGAGGGGGGAAGGGGTGCGCGACTGTTGTCGAAGCATCACCACAACTGCTCGACTGAGTCCGTTTCCGCTCCCAGTCGCCAGGCTCCGCCCGATCCCTATAATGTGCGTCGTCATAATCGCTGAAGTATTTTCTCCCCTGTGGTTCTTTTTTACTTCTTCCCTTCTCCTGCTTAGCTTTTACTTTTCCTCTCTGGTGACATCGGACCGTGACGTCTTGCGTGTCCCTTTGTGCTCCTACTTCCTCTTGGCTTTCCCCAAGCAGCGCTTTCACCCGACATGCTTCACGAGACTCGAGGCGGGAGGGTCTGCATTCTTCCGAAAAAACCACAAAAAAGTTTACGGATTATCGGTAACCTCGGAATCATTCACTCGTGCATAGAGAGAAGGAAAGACATATTCTGGTTTCACTTGCCGATGCTTGTAAGGCAGCTGCTAATCAGAAGTCGATACGAGATGTTCAAGTTCTATAAAGGTTTGCCAATGTGTGAACATTTCAGATATTTATTTCAAAATGTAAAATATTTTCAGACAAGTAATGATAATGTATTTCCAAAACAAAAATGTCAAAAGGAACAGTTTCAGTTGTGTTTAAGAATCTTCTGGTTGTCGTACATTCTAGAAAGCACCAGTTTTGAAGAGACCAGTTTGCAGATTCGAGATAACCGAGTTGGAGACACTATCTTGCTCATTTGACGAATCCATATCGATGACCTTATTTAATGAGATATGTTATAACACCTGTTTGATTAATAAGAAATAATAGTCACAAAAATAATCTAATAAATAGATAAGCAGAAATAATTTAGAAGCATGCTGAATAACAAATCAAAATTATTATTCACATAAAATTTTAGAGTATCGTAAGAAACTGAACGTTTTGCAAGCACAACAAGAACAAAAAGCAAATAAAATGACACTATTCAATTCTATGAAATTTACAACTTTCAGAAACAGAATTTATGTATTTTGATAATTTAAGTATCAAAAGACGAAACCCGAAATCTTAAGCTCCCCCTTCCACGGTCCAGACATACACTTAAACACACAATAAAAGAAAAAAAATGTTAAAATTATTTTTTCCGAATCTTGAGCCTCCAAATGGAATACTCGATAAATGATTCAAAAATATATCTTTCCCTTTCGTTTGCATAAGGGAGTACGAAAAGAATCGTTGATTGAATGGGTTCAAAACACGTGAACTGCAAAATTTCTTTTTTCATTACTTAATAACGCTTATCGCTACAAGATGACCAATCGATATTAATTTTGATCCCCGCCGGACCAAAGACATTTAATTTCACGTGACATTGATCGAGGTGCACCGTGCGCATGTGGCCTCTCTTTTTTTGGAACTCTATAATGGCCACTTAAATGCCCAATCGACTTTTGTTATCCTTTCAGTATTTTTATGTTTGCTCGTGTTAATAATGATAGTGTATTTCATGTAATGGGAGCAATTATATGAAGGCACTAAAAGGGTTAATGGGAAGTTTTAATGAAAACAAATCTTGATTTGCTATATCGATAAAAAAAAGTTATTTCGTTAGCTGTCTTAGTGCAGATAATAAAAAATGGAAATATTAAAAATAGAACAATTCTAATTTTTTATAATAACGTTTGTTAAAACAAGTTATAAACAATTAATTTGGATGTTGCTGAAACCTTACCATAATAATAAAAACCCAATGATTTCAAACAAGAGAAAACGGATAAAAAATACCACTACGGAGACGATCATCAATGAGTTACATGTAACGCTGTTTTAGTGAATTTCAGTCCATCCTTCTACGTAACGCCACTTAACGCTTAGCCGGGCCCCTCCTTTTTCTTACTTAACGCTTTTCTTTTTGCAAGCGTCTTCATTTTTTTGTACCGTAATCAGCAAAGAAAGTGAGTAGTAGTAGTTAATTAGAAGCGATAATAAAATAGATTATCTGTTTTTTGTTATCAGAAGATGTGAAAAATTGATAATTGCAGAAAGAAATGTAGATTTTTAGCATTAGGTAAAGTCCCCTTCAGGTTAGCACTACAAAACGAAATCACCGATTCTGCTCCTCCTCGAAGTGTTAGGTATTTTATGAACGATCCCATGTCATCAAAATCGGCAAATGGGGAAGAAGTGAAAAAGTAGTGAGAAGTTTCGGCTGCATATTAAATACTTAATTCGTAAAATATAAAGGTGATGTTAATCTGCTCTCAAGATAATAAAAATTTAAAATTTTTTTTGAAATTTGAAAGTGGAACCATTTTAGCTGGACGACCTTTGAATGCAGCTTGAGCTAAACTTCGATATGAGCACCACAGTTTAAGATAGCATTGCTCGTCCTATTGATAACAATACGTTTCATAACACCTCCCTTTGAAAATTATTCTCATGGAAGTATCCGTTTGTACGAAAAGAATGGTCAATGCAGTAGGATACTCTTTTACTTCATTCTTTTTGTGAGAACATTTTCTAAATCAACCGTGGTTCATTAAAATCTATCAAGTGATTTCGTATTGGGTTGCTTTGCCTCTGAGAAGCATATTTTTTGCACACAATGGGCTAAATGATCAGGTCACAAAGACCCCTAGGGCTCAGAGAAAGTTGGAGGAGATGGACCCACTGGACAGCTGTTGGGAGACAGATGGTAGCCTCCCGTCAAGGCCACACAGCATGTTCTCTAACGGGTAAAGATGGACTTTTCCAATTTTACCTTTTTCCGCCATCCGTCGGATGGCGGCTTTTCCAAGCCCATGAGTGTCCCCTATTGACCGAGAGCAGGGCGGGGAGTTTTGCGGAGATAAATTTCAGCGCTAGCCCAAGCGGATCTCGAACCTGGGAACCGTAGATTACGAGCCATGCGCGCTACCGACTGAGCCACCCCCACCTCGAAGGGATTTCGGAGATATTCGCTTAACAGAAATGCTACTTAATATAAGCTGGATTGTCTTTTCATGTCTCACTTGTTGGACTTGAATCTCAACAACGGCATTGCTCTTTTCTCCCAAACTTTGCTGCTGATTATCGTCAGTTTTGAAGAAATGGCTCTAATGATTTGCATTGAGTTTGACATTTTATAGGAAGTGTATTCGCAAACACTGACTACTGCACAGGCCACGTGGTTCAGTATCACGCCAGTCTCTTTACCTGATGTTCCCAGGTTCGAGTCCCCACTGTTCCTCACCGATGGGCTTGGAAAGGCCGCCGTCCATCGAATGGGACGTTAAGCCGTGGCCCCGTGTGCGGGAGAGCCATACCCTGTGCACGTTAAAGAACACGCTGGATGGCCTTGACGGGAGGCTACCATCTGTCTCCCAACAGCTATTCCAGTGGGTCCCCTCCCCCAACCTTCTCTGAGCCTTCGGGGTCCGTGTGACCTTACCATTTAGCCCACGGTGTGCAAAAAAAGTGCCGCTCAGAGGTAAAACAACCCAACCCAACCCCACTGTTCCTACGTTCAGATTTTCCCCTCTTTCTCCCACACTGTTGCCAGTAAGAAAATAGAGACCAATGGGTCTGGTATGGCGCCATCTGAAGGATGGGTTGTTAATCCGTGATCCCATGTGCAGGAGAGTCATGCCATGTGCTTTTTTATTAAGAAATGCGGTATTGCCTTGACTGGAGGCTACCATTTGTCTCCCATCCAGTGGATTCCCCCTCCTCTTCTTATTTGATCCATTGAAGTCCGCTGACCTGGACAATTAGTCCATAAGTGCACGAACAATCAAGTAAGACAACCCAACCCATATAGTTCAAAAATAACTCTTTATGCCAATTATTATAAGAATAAATAAACTGTTTCTGCGTTATGCACGTCCATGATTAAACTTGCAATTTCGCAGACTACACTCTACAATCATCTGCTGCAAAGTCACGAGAATTAAAGATTAATGTAAAAAAACAAGAACTATGAATAAGAACACTGCAATTTGTATTTATTAACAATGTAAGCATGTGAGAAATTTATGCAATAATGTAACTTACAAACTTTTCTTTGTAAGATAGCTTTCTTTCAAGCATCTAAGCATATTAAACGTAGGCGGAAACAGTACTTGGCACTGTGTGCTGCATTCTACATTTTTTTTCCTGCAGTTAGAGCACACTTAAGAGTAATTCAACTCCAGGGAATATATATATTATAATGTGATTTCATTCCTATCTCGCTTTCGCTTTCGGTGCGAGGAGTTAACAGCGAGTTCGAGCACCTCTGATGCGCAGACACCAAACACGCATAAGTCGCGAGACTCGAACAATGTCGCCCCCAGTCATCGAAATGATAAAAAAAAAAACCTCCCCAATTGCAATGTCAATATAAACTAAGAATGTATTAAAGTCAGTTACTTTGAGCATCCCAAAATTTAAGAGTGAGATGCCGATAGATCACGTCACCTGACCCTAAAATCCCCATCTCCCTCCTTCATTCGAGAGGCCTTCTTTTTCTGTAATCTTTTCTAACCTTGAGTTACGTGCCCAGAGTGAAGGAAGAAAGGGGAAGAGCAGTGACTCCCACCTCCAGGCAGTACTACTTTATTTGCAGTCCGTGCATTAAGGGGAGTTAATCGCCTGCCAGAGAGGCAGCCTTGGTTTTTCCTTCCTCACCTGTGGTTTGTAGTTTGACTGCCGCCGGCGCTTCTGTCTTCAGGGCGGGAGGAAGTTGATGACTGTGGAGTGATGAGGATGTCTCATGCCAAAGAACATCTTACACCTCTTTCTCCTTCGATTGATGCAACAAAAATATACTTCAGTGACAGATTTTGTTTTGTTGTATACTTTAGACCCAACGCGTTGTTTGCTTTGAATGGCTACAAACGTTGGTTCAGGTTTTTTTAGATCACAACTCATTAACAACAATTTTAGAAAACAATTTTTTTAACTTGACCGTTTTGACTTTCCTTTCAGCCCCGAAGGAAAGGGGCGGGGGTGGCTCAGTCGGTAGCGCGCCAGGCTCGTAATCTGTAGTTCCCAGGTTCGAGTCCCAGCTGGGTCAGCGTTGAGATTTATCTCCGCAAAATTCCCCGCCCTGCCCACGGTCAGTAGGGGACACTGATGGGCTTGGAAAGGCCGCCGTCCGTCGGATGGGACGTTAAGCCGTGGTCCCGTGTGCGGGAGAGCCATACCCTGTGCACGTTAAAGAACACGCTGGATGGCCTTGACGGGAGGCTGCCATCTGTCTCCCAACAGCTGTCCCAGTGGGTCCCCTCCCCCAACCTTCTCTGAGCCTTCGGGGTCCATGTGACCTGGCCATTTAGCCCGTGGTGTGCAAGAAAGTGCCGCTCAGAGGTAAAACAATCCAAAGGAAAATCTTTTCTTCATCCTCTTTCATCACCTTTGTGCACACAATGGACTAATGGCCATGTCACAAGGACCCCGAAGGTTCAGAGAAGGTTGTGAATGAGATCCAATTGACTGCTATTAGGAAACAGATGGAATCCTCCCATCAAGGCCATCCAGGGTATTCTTTAACGTGCACAGTTATGTCTTTCCTGCACACAGAGGCTCAGCTTAACAACCCATCCGACGGATGACGGCCTTTTCAAGTTCATTGGTGTCGTGACCGAAAGCAGAGTAAGGCTTAGCTGATGATACATCTGAAACCACAATTGGAACTCGAACCTGAGAACTTGCATATTAGGAGCCTGGCATGCTATCGACTGAGCCAACCCACCCCCTTTTGGGGTTCCATTGAACTAAGACACCGACATCAAAAAATATTATGGTGCATATTTAGCCCGTTTGGAATGCTTAGATTTTTAAAAAGTAGCAAATATTTAAAAATTTATTTCCTTTTACAGTTTCGAAAGTTTAGCTCCGTTTTTGTGAACAGTGAACGTCACACGTTTTTGGCATGTGCGCCCACTGTGACGTTTTGCATCAATGAACCTTGAATGGAAGGGTAGAACAATAATTTTTTCTCTCATTTTGTTGCTAATCATAATGTAATTACGGAACATTTTCATGTAATTTCAGACCCACATAGAATGCACTATAATGGCAAAGCTTACACTGAAGTGTCATTGAATTAGGGATAGGAGACGCCATCGAAATTCAGTACCGCAAATCCCGCATTTGCACTCATGTGTGGCTGAAACTCTGTTCATATATAGCTGTCAGCTTTGGCTTCCCCAAACATTCATCGTGAGAAGCGTAATGGGAAAGGCGCGGGATTTAGATGCATTTGACTGAGGGCAGATGTAGGTGCCCGACGGATGGGACAGTCGATCTCCGAAATTGTCAATAAACTTGGATTTTTTTCGTACGACAGTTTCAAGATGTTCCGGGAATATGAAAATTCCGACAAAAAAAAACAAGCACCTGGACCAACTGCAAAGGACAACCAGCCTTGAATGATCGTGGGCTTTGCCATCTGACCCGCATCGTACGGACCAATAGGAGCCAGACATTATCAGAAATCACCTCCCATCTGAACGCGGGTTCCAGCCAGGAAGTCAGTGCACGGACCGTGCAATGCTCACTTCATCGTCTCGACTTCGGGAGCCGCCGACCTACGTGAGTCCCACTTCTAATGATACGATACCAGGCTCAATGCCTTGCCTGGGCTAATGAACATCGAGCCTGAATCATCGAAAATTGGAAACGGATAGCATTCAGTGATGAATCCCAATTTAAACTTCATCAAGCCGATGGGACACTGAGGGTACGGCATCAACCCCATGAAGCCATGGATCCTTCATGTCAGGTTGGAACAGTACAAGCTGGTGGTGGCTCAGTGATGGCCTGGGGTGTCTTCAGTTGGACGTCTGTGGGACCTTTGGTACGTGTACCAACGACTCTCAATGCATCCCGGTACGTAGAACTCATGGCTGACCATTTACACCCATTTATGGCCATCATGCATCCCAATGGAGATGGCATCTACCAGCAAGACAACTGTTCATCTCATCCAGGTTTGCTACTGCATAGTTGCAGGAGCATTCTGCTGACTTTGAAATAATGAATTGGCCACCTAGAAGCCCAGATTTAAATCCCATCGAAAATCTTTGGGATACCGTCGAGCAGAGTGTTCGGACACGTGTCCCATCAGCGACACTTTGACAGAATTGTGGACAGCTCTGGAGGATGCATGGGTCGCCATACCTGTGGAACATTTACGCAAGTTTATGGAGTCCTTGCCTCGTCGTGTGGCGGCCGTTATCAGCGTCAGAGAGAGTCCAACACGTTACTAGGTTGCTATCCCTAATTCAATGACACTTCAGTGTATATCAAAAATGCCATATTTACTAATTCGTGCTCTAAAATGTAATGCAGGTTTTAAAAACAAGCGCTAAAATTTTAAATTAAACCTTTTTCTGTACGAAAACAAATTAATAATTATGTCCATATATATATATTTTTTATAAATACCAAATTTAATTCTCTGGTTGCATGTTTCAAATGTTTATTTAATTCATTTCTTTGTCTGACTTGAGCCCACTCTCGTAGCTAGGAGGGAGAATCCAAAAGTGGCGCCTTTTCAGCATTTTTTTAAATACAAAATAACCCACATACTTATTGTGAAACTGTATATTTCTTGTGTTTTGATATTAAGTACAAAATAAATATGTATAATGGATTTGAAATTATTTCGTTTGGTATGTATGGTGGCTCTCGCTTTCCATGATGCTAGAACCTGGCCATGATACTGTTTGTGTCATCTGTCTATCAAAAGAAAGAAATTTGGGGCGGGGGTGGCTCAGTCGGTAGCGCACAAGGCTCGTAATCTGTAATTCCCAGTTTCGAGTCCCAGCTGGGTAAGCGTTGAGATTTATCTCCTCAAAATTCCCCGCCCTACCCACTGTCACTGGGGAAACCGATGGGCTCGGAAAGACAGCCATCCGTCGGATGGGACGTTAAGTCGTGGCCCCGTGTTTGGGAGAACCATACTCTGTGCACGTCAAAGAACACGCTGGATGGCCTTGACGGGAGGCTACCATCTGTCTCACAACCAGTGGGTCACAACCAATGGGTCCCTCCCCCAACTTTCTCTGAGCATTCGGGGTCAATGTGACCTGGCCATTTAGCCCATGGCGTGCAAAAAAGTGCCTCTCAGAGGTAAAACAATCCAACCCATTTATCTGCTCTTGCTATTCAATGCTGCGGTGACTTCGATGGACCAGTTAAAACAAATCTTGTGTTTCAGTAAATTTGGGAAGGATAATATTGTACATAATCCCTTACATACAGTAAACTTGTTTATATATATTTAGAAATTGGTTCATAAGGTTTTGCGTGTTGTTGATTCATGAGGTTTTGCGTGTAGCAAAACTCATCTGAATTTAGTTTCATGGTAGTGAGAAAGAGAGCAACCAAAAAACACATTTTCACAGCAGAAAACCGTTTTTAAACATTTCTTTTCTAAGTGTCCTTGTGCAACGTTTTCCTGTGTAGTAAAACATAAGATGACCGTTTTAGAAACAAATGATCAACTTGTGAAACTTTGAAGGTGATTGATAATGTTGAACCAACGGCAACTGGTTGTGTCTGGAGTTAATTGTGGATGACCACATGAAAACAAGCTCGAAATAAAATCATTGAAAAAATGGGAAAAACTCTTTGAAACTCGAGACATTGACGGATTGTCTGCACTTCAATGATTGTGGAAAGCGAAAATAAAATATATGTCGCCGAAAAATAGAATCTTTTGCAAATATTTATTTAGCATTTTGAGGAAAATGTACGATATTGTGAAAGTGAACTGAGGAGACTAAGGGGGAAAAAGAGTAAACGGAATATGAGAAAAACTGAAATCTTGAATGGATAGAATAAATGAAACGTGGAAATGGGAAAGTGAAACGAGGACTAAATGATCACGAGATTGAAAATAAAATAAAAATACCGATGAAGGAGAAAATTGCATCCTAAAAATAAATTGAGACAGCCATTCCACTTATGCTAATGAGTATGGTAAACTTATTCGAAATACTGAAATGCAAAACTTTCTGTTTTTCAGAAAGAACACACTAGCCTTTGTCTCTAACAACTGTCCAGCAGAACTCATCACATTTCGAATGTTTTTGTTTTTTAATGCCAGTTATATTATGAAAATTTAGTCAACTCTTTGCTACAAAGAAAGTTCTGCTCCCAATTGTGTTGTTATACCTTTTTCAGCAGCACACTTTGTTTCACAATGGCTGATGGGATCACATCTCATTGGCTGTAAGGCTCAGAAGAGAGTTGAAGAAGTTGGGTGGAGCTGCGAGGTGAAGATGGGAGTGGGGAAGCGGGGAAACTGTGCAATCGTTGTTTGGAGATGGCAAGAAATGCTGCGATGAAGAAATTTCAAGTATTAAAGATTTTTGAAGTGAAGCGGAAAAATCTCCCAAGTTCAAAAAGAGCCATCTTCAAAACAAAGAATTTTTTTTCAGTCATCAGGTTATATGACCTGTATGAAGCTGTCTGTCTCTTTGCAGTAAACTTATTGTGTTATTTATGTTAAATATAAATTATATTTAAAATATTCTACAGTAGAAAGAAATTCATTTTTCGCTTTAGGCACAAGGGGGGGGGGCAGAGGAGGAATTCGCTTAAAGACACGCGAGTCCTCTTTTTTTTCCGCAAAGATCATATTCATATCATTAAGAAATATTAATTTTTATTCATTACTTATTATTGATTCCATATCTGTTTAATAATTACATACTGTATTTTTTTTCTAAAAATGTATTAAAATGTTTAGAAAGGAAGGCCGTCCCGTGGTCCAGTGGTCATCGTGATTGGCGATTGATCGAACAGCCCTGAGTACGCACCACAGTTGTTTTTCTGCTGGTGTCCCCTCATTTTCACAGACCTACTAGCCACAGACTGTGGCTGGTAGCTGCTTGAGGGGATATTTTATTATTAAAAATGGGGGACATATTTAGTTGTTTCCTTCTGGGTCTGTGCTGACTCTCAACATCCCTGATCAGGCTTCAGCATCGAATGTAACATGTACTGATATTTATCTTAAAAATTATATGATGTTTTACCAATCATGGCGGAATTTTTTCTCCGATGCATTACGGAAAAGAATCATTTAAGTAGACCTAAGCCAAATAAATCATAGTATTCTTTTATTTCGAGTATTAATTTGGTTATCATTTATGCAATACTACAGAAGAGACAATATTTGTGTGCTTCTACCATAGTTATGGCTAGCGTCCATCACTTGATAAGATGTAGGAGAAATTGAAAAAAAAAAGCATTCAGGAGAAAAACATTGTTAAATGGTGCTATGCAGTACAGCCGGATTCTAGTTGCACCTGCACTGCTCGAGTTAGTAAAAGTCAGAGAGCATTGCTTACTGGGCAAACGATTTCTTTGTTTAACTTTTTGAATTTAATATTTTTATCGAAGCTGTTGATGAAACTGGTAGTAGAGTAGGTTTGGTTATAAACAGAGAGAAAACTAAAGTGATGAAAATTGGTCAGGCAGGTTGTGATTCAGTTAATCTGAATGGTTGCAGTCTTGAGCAGGTGTCACAGTTTAATTACCTTGGGAGCTATGTAACAGATAATGGTATGTGCGGCATGAGATTAACAGACGAATAGGGATTGCTGCTGGACCTTTTTAGAATCTATGGAAAGTGTGGAGAAATAGGCGTATACACCTAAAGACTAAAATTAGACTGTAAATAGTTCGGTTCTTTCTAGGGTTAGTTATGGTAATGAACTTTGGACACTTTGTAAACAAGATAACAGGAAACTAAATGCTTTTGATTCCAGATGCTTACGCAGTATCTTCGGCATTAGGTGGTTCAGCTTTGTAACTAATTATGAGGTTAGGCAAAGGAGTTTGCAACCTCCTTTAAGTAGCATATTGTGCAGAGAGAGACTCCATTGGTTTGGCCATGTTGCCCGTATGAATAATTATAGATTGGCGAATAGGGTTATGAATAGTGTGCCTAAAGGCCTCAGAAAGAAGGGGATACCTAGGATGCGGTGGGCAGACAATGTCAAACAAGACCTTGTTAGAATTGGTTGGCAGTGGCCAGATGCAGCAGATATAACTCAGGACGGATATGCTTGGAGAACTAAATTGCACGGTCTGGTTGGACCTCCGTAGCCCATGGCTGCTTGAGGATGATGATGATGATCGAAGTCTGGGTATTCACCAGCCACATCGTCCGGAATTTGAAATGCAGAAACTCTAGAACGGTTAGAATAGATGACTTCAGTGAAAAGAGGTTCATAAGCTTTTAACAACTTATCTTATTTTTTACAGTTTTTTTTTTTGAAACAAAAGTTGGCATTCAAATTTAGCTGATGTGTTTTTCTGCAATAAATATCAAAGATCTCTATTTTTTTTTCTCTCTCTCTCTCTTTTCTGAGTTGGTCAGAATTTCTTAATGTGGTCAATAGCATCCCGAATTTAGTCATTTGCGAAATTTAAATGCATGTCGTCGTTTTATTGTTCACTGAATCCCATTGTTTTTTAATAATAGAAAATTTAGTGTTCTCAACTCCAAACTACATTACAGATGCTTGATTCTTCTGAATAATTGTGTTTATGAGCAAGTTCATCGGTTTAATTATCTTGGTAGTTATGGGACATATTCTGCTAATGTCCATCACAAGCTGAACAGGTGTATACACACTGCTGTTAGAACTTCTGAAAATCTCTAGAGTGTTGGTAAATAGGCTTATACACCTAAAGACTAAACTTAGCTTGTATAATAGTTTTGTTTTCCCTAGTGTTTGGTATGGTAATGAAATGTGGACCATTTTTAAGCAAGATAACAGGAAGCTTGCTGTTTTTGTATCCCAGATTTATGCAGCATCTTTGGTATTAGGTTGTTTGATTACATAAAGGAGTCTTCGAATTCCTTTAAGCGGCATCTTATGCATGGAGGGGTTACTTTTGTCTGTCTTGATTGTCCGCTTGCAGAATTCCAAATAAGTGAATATAGATCTGAACTATTTGCTTAGAAGCTCGAGGAAAATGGACAAACCTAGAATGAGGTGAATGGACAATGCCAAAACGAACGTTAGTTAGAAATGGGCCTCATGGCTAAATGAAGTAGCTGTTGTTCCGAAAACACTTTTATGGAAGATTAAATTGCACAGTCTAGTTGAAATTTCGTCGCCCATGGTTGCTTGAGGATTATGTATGTGTGAAAGTATAAGCGAAATTTATTAAATTCAGAACTTTTAGTTTGAAACATTAACGACTTTTGAATAGGCGGCTAATGAATCTGGATTACCAATTAACGTCTGATTATCAGATTAATGTCTCAAAAAATATTTGATATGGAAAAGTCAAATGTGTTAAACTGTAATGCTGTTTTCTTACGTTAATATATTTATATTTAAAACACGAATTACTGGGAACTTGTCCTGTTAGTTTTATCTTCATAGTGGAGTGATTTGGTTAAGCTTAAAAGAAGCTTAGACTGCAAAAGGAAATAAGTTTCTATTTCTACATTTTAACAAATATGTTAAGAAGAAATTTTCAAGTTTTTGTTTTCGGTATATCAAAATGATGAAATTATTCTGCTGCCAACAAGGTAGTCGCAATCGGAAGTCTGGTCCATTCGCCACTCTAACCTTCGTCAAAAACCTGTTGATATAGTAGTTTGGCAGCAAAGGGTTGGTTTCGCGTGACTGGCGCCACGTGAGGTCATCGGTGCCTCTTTCAGTGGGAAATGGACAAATGAGTGCCACATGGCTCGGAAAAGCCGCGAAAGCTTACCATCGATTGGCATGGGAAAACGCCGCGAGTCGCGTGGTGTGTTGACCTGCAATCACTTCATCAACATTGCGTGGACGTTAAACGTCACGATTCATTCATTTGAAAACCAAATGGATGCGATAACGAATTTCGAAATGAAATTTAATAGCAATTTTAAGGTAATTTAATTACAATCATGTAGAACGTTCACAGTGAACGTTTTTTTTTTATTTTTACTTTTAGAGTTTCTCTACAAATGGATTAGAAAACACTTAGGTGAGGGAGAGCACATCATTTGCGTTAAATAATAATATATCCGAGAAGGATTTGATTTTCTTCTTGATTGCTGAAGCAAGACTCGAAAGGGAACAGCAGATTCTCTCATAGAAATACGTTCGTCTGCTGGCAGGAGTTTTTATAAGTCTATTAAAAAGTTTTAAGTAATAAATTGGAAATGAAATTGAGAGTGTTAGTTTTCATTCATTGAAGTTTGTAACATGTCTCTGATATCTTACTAACATCTGAAATCGGTTAATACTTTTAATTTCGAAATTTTTTCGATGGTGTGACATATTTCATCCCTGGAATGACGTTTTAGTTTTATGTTTTGCTTTCCAGATAGGCATTTTTCAGGTTTTACAATTTTTATATTTGTAATTCTTTTGCTTTTTAGTAGCAGGAAACTCTATTACTAAAACCCTATCTTCTGCTTCAGCGGAAGGAATCGTTTTATTTCGCATGTTAATTCTGCACGTCAGAAACTTTAATTTTATATGTAACTCTTTATTCGACCCCCCTCTTTTTGGGGGGAGTGTATTATGGGTTGAATTTTTGGGTTGTTTTGCCTCTGAGCTGCACGTTTTTTGCAACAATGGGCTAAATGGTCAGGTCGCAAGACAAATTTTCTCCAGTCTTCTCTGAGCCCTTTGGGGGGGAAGGGCTCAGAGAAGAATGGAGAAAGAGACCTACTGGACAACGGTTAGGAGGCAGATGGTAACCTCCCGTAAAGATCATCCAGGTGTTTTTTAGCGTGAAAAATAATTTGTTATTGCACTCGTGTTGGAAAGATGGGTTTGAAGATTTGCCTATCTATTTTTTCCCTTTTCTAAGAGGTGGAGAGACCTAAAAAACAAAAAAAAAAAACTTTGTTGCGACCAAAAATTCAAATTCCCATTCACTTCAAGACTCAAATGCTGTACCAGACACTGATTGCCCGTTTCACTTTCTTTCTATATACCATATAAGAATATTTTGCGACCATCGAAAAACTCTCGTAACTCAGGGTGTAAAGACAGTGAAAAATCGTTTGTTTATTCACTCTCTTTTTATGTGGAGAAAGCATGGTAAGAATGTCCTCCCCAAGTCACACATAAAACCCAAATAACTAACCCCAAGTCACAAGCTTTCATTTTATATATAATTCGTTACGATTGGCCACAGTAGGGGTTCTCAACGTGGGGTACGCAGTAAATTTTTTAGGGGTACGCCATGACGCATTGATGTCAAAAGTAGCTAGATCTAATAGCAAAGTAAAAATAACCATTGTTATACTATAACTATACCTTTATCTATCTATACAAGGGGTACGCCAGTTACATACACATTTTCAGGGGGTACGTGAAGCATAAAAGGTTGAGAACCACTGGGCCACAGTAAAGGATGGGAAGATATGATGGAATAACATTTACGAAAAATCTACAAACCAACAAGCCGGGTTAAGAATGTCAAACGGAAAGCAAGACCAGTAATGAAAGCTTGTCACCTGCAGAGTACAAATACGAAATATAATAAACAGATTCTTCCTCAGAAGTGGGGAAAGGATATTAATAGTTCCCTGAAAAATTGCCACTGAAAATGTATATTTGAAACAAATTAAAAGAAGCTATTTCCTTATGTGTGTCGAAAGGAGTGAAAAATTAAAGTAAAAATAGGATTATGATAAAATCACTTTATTCATGTTAACTTCAATAGAAGATATAGTGTCAAAACAGATTTTTCTTATCAAAAAGAAAAAAATAAATAAATAAAATCGCTCCTTATCTTCCTTTGAATTTAATAAGTATTCTTCATTTATTTTTCCGTAACTTTTTAGGTCAAAATCAGCTCTCACGAAGCTAAAAAGCTGGTCAGAAGAAATCCAAATATAGTATATAATAAACAGTTATAATGTTATAAAAATGAACTCAATATTTACATTTAAATGACTCCACAAATTAAATAACTCCTCAGGGATATTGTTGAACACAAATGGAATTTCATAATGTCAACAATTTTTTCCATAATTGTTTTTAAAATGTGTAATTTGTATTTACCTTTAGATTTATATTTATGTAGTTTTCTTATTATGATTATTCCGTAATTTTTAATTTATAAGTATTATCAAAATAATATCTAAGTATTATTTTACATTTATATAGTTGACTAATAGGTAATATATTCGTAGATCGTATAATCATATTCGATGTACCGGGTAATAATTTTACCCCTAACCATCTCCATCATAAAGATATGTATGTCTATTTGGCATGAGTAAGAACAAAATATATAACTAAACCACCCTTAGGTGTGCCCCTAAGGACAAACATAAGAAAAGCTAAAAATAGCAGTAAAATTGTATAAGAAACCTAAAACGGGTTGGTCTCCTCAGAGAACGCTACCGTTTTAGGCCTCTTGTACTTGTTCAAAACAGTATGATCGTAAAGAATCAGAGAAGAAATAATCTCATTGGGATTATTGCTTACAGCCTCAAAAAATCTTTTTGAAGTGCGTTTTATATGTGTATATATATGGTCGATGCCCAGGTCTTTATGAAGTTGTCTGTTAGTGAAAAACCAGGGGCATCGACCACAGTTCTCAAAATCTTGTTCTGTAAGACCTGAATCTTACGAATATTGGTGGGTATAGTATTCCCCCATATGAGTGAAGCATAGAGAATCACCGGTCTGATGATTATATCATAGAGTAAAAGCTTATGATCAGTCATTAAAATGGAATTTCTCCTAATGAGTGGGCCTAGCTGGCCCCTCAATGAATTGACTTTGGAGATTATATTATTTATGTGATAGCCCCACTTTAACCTCTTATGTATAACAACCCCAAGATATTTGACTGAATCACTCCAATCGAATGGAATATCTTGTAAATGGAGGCAAGTGGGATTCGTAACACACTTTCCAGTAAAAAAAGATGGCAGAACTCTTGTCAGAGTTAATCTTTATCTTCCATTTTTCGTACAGTCGCTCAAAAAAGTATCCGAACGCTATGGTTGTATACAAAATTCAAAAAAAAATATCTGGCAACGATTTTTTTAGAAATTAATGATCTGGCAACCTTCGTGTAGTGTACACGAAGACTGCCAGATCACTAATTTCTAAAAAAATCGTTTCTAGTTTTTTTTTTTTAATTTTGTATACAACCATAGCGTTCGTATACTTTTTTGACCGACTGTACCATGTGCCCAGCTCGGTCAAGCTATGCTGCAGCCTCTTCACCGCGATAGCAGTACCGCGGGAGGGAGATAGTAAGGCAAGGTCATCTGCGTAAAGTGCAAGATGAATACGATCAAAGGAAGATAAATCGATCAAAGTATGAATACGATCAAAGTATGAATACGATCAAAGTATAAATAGAAGAGTGTAGGACCCAAAAGGGAGCCCTGAGGCACACCTGCAGAGACGACTCTTCATGTAGACATGGCAGATTTAATTTGGACTTGAAATGTCCTATTGGAGAGATATGATTGGATCAAACAGATGAGTGCAGATGGCACTTCGGCTTGTATAAGCTTGTGTAAAAGGCCAACCAGACACGGTCAAAGGCTTTGGCCACGTCCAGGAAGACAGCTGCAACGGACTCCTTTTTGTTAAGGGATTCAGTGAGTTTCTCCACCACCCTAAGGATCTGGTGTTCGGTAGATCGATTCCGCCTGAAACCAAACTGGATCTCAGGCAGAATAGGGTGGCAGCCAAGAAAGTTGTCAATACGATTGAGAAAAATCTTTTCAAAAACCTTACTAATTGTAGACAGCAAGCTGATAGGACGGTAGCTGGATGGAATAGCGGAGTCCTTGCCTGGTTTATGTAAAAGCTTGACGATAGCATTTTTCAGACATCAGGAAATATAAGATTTCGAAGTAAATAATTAAATATCGAACAAAGATGCGCAATGGCTTTCTTTGGAAGATGCTTGAGCATCCTGTTCGATATTTTGTCTTGACCCGAGGCTTTATTCAAATTTAGGCGTTTGATTGCCAGTTGAATTTCCAGCGGCGATGTAAAATTCACCCTGGTCCGATCCACCTGATCGAAATAGAGAAGGGATTCCCTCACCAATCCACAGGTATGATGGTCAGAGAGATCAAAGGGTAATATATTCAAAATGGCGTACCCTTATTGATGTTAAGGAGTTTATTTCTGTGTTGGTTGGTGCAATGTCTACCAATTGTATTTTCAGTGCTTCTTACTTTAGCTCTATGTGAACAATAAGTTTTACCATAAATAGTTAAACCATAGCATACGACTGATTCTCCAATTGCATGATAAACCATTTGACAGATATTTAATGTTAAGATAGCACGGAGTCTGGACAAAATCACATTTAGTTTTCCAAGCACACATGTAATAAGCAATATCTTAATTTGCCACAAACATAATTTATATGTTTCTTCCACCTGAATTAATCATCAACCATCAGACCTAGACACTTCACCGATGAAACACTTTCAATCATATCATTACATTTGCAATTACCTGAAATGTTAGTGTTAGACAACTAAGGGAATGGTTTTAAGTTTGATTGGTATCAGGAATTGGGATATTAGGTAGATGGAAGTACATGGCCTTAGACGCGTTTGTGTTTAAATATATACAATTGTTTTCTAACCATATTGAAAGAGGATCGAAATCTTTTAGTAGGATGCTATTAACTTTTTCCAAATTTCCACCACTGCTTAAGATCACAGTGTGGCCAGCATACAAGTAGAAGAGTTAATCTTTAGGTTGTTGATACCATTACTATAAGTAAGGAAATGTAATGGTCCCAATAGAGAGCCTTGGGGCACTCCGTAGCAATTTTTTTGACATCATTAATGACGTTACTAATTTTTGTTAGAATAAGTATCTTTTAAATAATTTTTAATGAAGTGAAATAGATGTCTCCTATTCCTATGTTACGCAATTTATTAAGTAAGATCTTATGGTCTAATATGTCCGTCGAATGCCTTTTGGAAATCGGGGAATAATGTTCCAACAATGCTACCCTTGTTTAGACTTGCATTGATTTCATCAGAAAAATGCTCCAGTAAATTTAGTGTTTCTTTGGAAGATAAACTGATTTTTTAAAAATAAGCTCATGTTTTTCTAGGTAAACTATAAGCACATTTACAAATGCCTTTCCATTATGTTGTCAATTGCTGGCAGTATAGAAATAGGTCTATAATTATTAAACTGCTTCCTTGGTCCTGACTTGTAAATTAGGCTGATAATTGAAGTTTTAAGTTCAATAGGAATTATGTGGGTATTATAAATTCTATTTAGTAATTTAGAAAGCTGCTCTGAGAGGGTAAATCAACAAAGTTGGAGATCTCAGTGCCTGATATGTCAGGAGATTTTTTACAGTCAATACTCATAATGATATTGTGTACTTCTAAAGGTGTTATATCAGGAAGGAAAATTGTTTGTGAGGATGTGCAAAGTGTATGAGGAGATCTAATACGGGAGTTGAAATTATCAGACCGTTGACCATGTGTTTCCTGAAGCTTAATGGCAACATTTGAAAAATAGTCGTTAAAACCATTAGCAATATCTTTTGTGGAATTTAAATATTTAATATCTGTATAATTACATCATCAACAGAACTTCTGCTTGGGACCAATGATTTCGTTGATCATTTTCCATGTTGAATTCATGGAGTTATTGCATTGAATAATTTTGTTTCAATAAACGTTTTTCTTTGCGAATTTCATATATAACTTCATTTCTTAATGTTGTAGAAGATATTCCGCATTAGTTTTGTTCCCTTCGCTCGATTAGGTCTTTTTATTTCTGTTGTAATCCATTCTTTGTTGCATCTGTAACAATACAAAATAAGTGAGTTATTTCATAATTGATATTGTATTTTACTTTTACTTTATAGAGCACAAAAATAAAGATAAGTTTTTTATTTATATGTTTTTATTACTTGGAATTATTTTACTTTAGCGCATCAAACTGTTGGTCAAACTTAGATAGTCGATTCCGCGTATAACCGGAAAGATTGCCCCGAGGTCGATCATTGTCTTGAGGCTCAAGCGCAGACGGAAGAGGGGAAACATTGGAAGAGTGGAAGTGATCAGTTAAATTCATATTTATAGAAAATATCCAGAAGGGACAGAAGAGATAAATACTCCTCCGGAGGGCTCATGTTCCCCCCCCCCCCCCCTCTTTATTCATTACTGACCCTAGAGGCAGATAAATTGGAAGTGGGAGGAAAAAGTCTTCAGAGGTCGGATGATAGCTCAGGATGATTATAGTGCCAATGTGCTCTTATTTGGGATACAAATTTTAGGAAGTGTCAAAAGGGAGGTGGGGAGAGAGGAGAGCAGAATCTAGTAATTAAGAGACACGACGTGACACAATTTGAGAAATCTTGGGTTTATAATTTCCTTATTTCTGTGCTTTGTAGCAGAAAACGAGTTACGGTAGATGGTTTTTTGGATTCCATCTCTACATTTGCGCATTTGTCATCATCATTTCCCCACGTTCGTATAATTGCTCAATCAGATTGACCGGTGATGATGATCGAAATAGTTCCTTTTGCAGCAGCATCTTGATAATGTTAATTTATACGTAAAGGAAGAGAAAGAAAAATAGCGGAGCTATGAGGGGGGGGGGACATAAACACTACTTGCCAGGTGGAATCTCACGAACGTTTTAATTCGCTACAAACCGGTTTTTGAAATATGGTCACCCACCTTTGCCCGGAGGAACACGTTTAGAGATGAATGAGGAGAGAATTTTAACGAATTAGGAGATTGATTTTGTGCGAAAAGTGTTGAAAGGTCACTAGACTCACGGAGCAGGATTACTGACTGAAAATGAATCGAAGCAAATGCTGCTTTCTTCCTCTCTGTTTTCTCCATTATTCTCTAATTTTCTCGAATTGCTAACTCATACTGTTGATTATCATTTATGAAGAGACTTCCTGATGCTACAGAAATGAGTAGCACTTCTTTGTAATGCGAATACATGATAGAGAAAAATGGGCCTTCTTCCATGACCATCAGAAGTATTTACTCTGCAACTGGACAACATATTGATACAAACTTACTCCGTACCTGTCAAAGCAAAATTATTTGTATATCAATTAGTTTATACACTGAAAGGACAATTTATCATGCACCCCCACTTAATAATCTTTCGTCCTCACAACAGTAACAACACGTCATGGCATGGACTCTACCAGGTGTTGGAGATGTTCGGTTGATATTGCAGTCTGCGATTACAAGGCAGCTATCCATAAAGCACCGAGAATTACCAGTAGTGGGTTTTGGTCTCGAATGCATAGTTCCACTTCAACCGCAGATGCTCAATGGGATTCAAATCCAGAGAGTGAGAGGGCCATTCGAGGGTTGTGAACTCATTGGAATGCTCCTCCAACAAGACCTTTGCCAAATGGGAATGATGAGACCAGGCTTTGTCTTGTTGAAAGAAGGCATCCTGCTGTGGGAAATGGATGGCAGTGAATGGATGTAGGTGGTCAGCAAGTACGTCAACATAGTCTTGTGTGGTGATGGTGATCTCAATAGGTACAATGGGCTCTTGGTTTTAATGGGGGATAAGGTGACCCACTTGAACATGCCCAAAATCATTACAGTATTTCCATCCTCCTGTAATCCCCTAACTTGACAGTTGGGGTCCATGTCTTCATGTGAATTATTATTGTGGCTTGTGATTTACGCCATGCACACAACCTCCTGTCAGCATGTCGTAGTTGGAACCTCGATTTCTCGGACCAAGCTATTCATCTCCAATCTTCCACCATCCAAAGGTGATGTTCCTTCAACCACTGCAGCCTCATAGCCTAGTGACTTGCTGTTAACAAGGGTACTCGATGTAGGCTTTGGCTACCATAGTCCAGTCATGCAATGGTATGTCAAATAGTCTTTGCCCAAACCTTCATAACCACGTTTTCCCTGGTGGCTGCAGGTTTTTATGTAATCCTGATACACACATGCAATGGCAACATACGAAAATCCCAGACATTCTTCAGTCGCATATATGGAGTAACCCATCCTCCTCAACTATCTGCCCATCACCAAACTCGCTCAGGTCACCGTGTTTATTCATCATAACTGTTGCAGGTACTCTATACAGCAATTAGGTATCTGATCTGTTTCTAGTTTGCAAGGAGTTTCGTCTGGTTGCATTACTGTAGTGGAGAAGAGTAGGTTTGGGGATAGGTGCACTTTCTAAAGTAAACCATGAGTAGTGATGTGCCACTATGGGAATTTTTACCCCCCGTGCTTTCCCCCATGACGTCACCGATCACACCCAGTCCGGCAGGCTCCTTTATTAATGTTCATAACCAATCAATCCCATTATTAATATTCATAATTAATAATTCATTAATAATTAATTAATATTTCATAATTAATTAATCCCCTTTATTAAACATTCCTCCCCTTTATTAAAAACCTGTGGTACCATCTAGTGTATATTATGAGTACTATATTTAGAAAAGCCCTATATTTTAACTGAAATTATTCACAATTTTTACTCCCCCCTCATTAAAAAAACCCTTATCAAAAGTTCTGCCCCCCTTTATTAAAAACCCTAACTGTATTTTTAAGCCCCCTCTTTAAAGACCCCCCTGATTGACCAGCTGTATTTTTTAAGCCCCCCCTGAATTTCCTAACACCTGAAAAAGGCTTCGATTTTTGGTGGCGCCATCTAGTGTATACTTTAGTAAGATTTTGATCGAAATTTTTCCAAATTTTTGACTCCCCCTTATCAAAAGATCCGCCCCCTTTATTAAAAACCCTATCAAAACTGCCCCTTGGTTGAAATGTATTTTTTAATCCCCCTTATCAAAAGTTCCACCCCCTATTTTAAACTCCCCTCTCACTGATCACAAACTCCCGAATAAGTCCCTTGATTTCTACTCTCATGTGAAATTTTCCAAGTTCAACTAAACCTTCGGTGGCATCCTTTCAGGATGGCTGATGCAATCCTCAAAAATAATTACAAGGTCCCATATTTTGCGAATTCGACCTTCACTATAATAAGGACTATCCTGCAGTAACTGTTTTAAAAGACTGTCCTGCAGAAAATGAAATGAAAAAATGTTATTGGGTAAAAAAATTAATAAGAAGAAAACCAAAAAAAAAATCTTTGTTTTAAAAACAAATTATTCGCAATTATGAAAAATATTGAGCGGTAATATGGTCTGGTGACCTGTATGGGTGACATAAAAGACTCGCTTTAAAACACGCAAAAAGCGTTTGATACCTTACCCCTTCTATGGACCATGTTTTATTGAAGGATGAATCTTTGATCACGTCACCCCTATGCTGTCGACACCCCTTTGCTTCAATATTAGATGAGGTGTCTTACAACATGAAAACCCACTCGCAGCCTTGACCACTGTTTTAGGAACCATCTCGAAATTTTTTTATCTCCAGAGACGGTTGCCAGCCCTTCTGACTAAACCGCATTGTCACCCCACAATTCTACCCCCTTTGTCTCAGGCCATCACACGAGATACGGTATGAAAACAATGTTTGGGAAATATCCTCTTATCAAAACATCCCATCTCCCCTTTATGATAGGTCGGCTATTTGTTTCAATGTATCGCGTCAGAAGAAGACAAGCCATTTTGAAATTACGCCCCCTAAACCTCCAAGTGTTGCACCTCTCTTATTAAAATTAGTCTCCATTGGGTTGAAGGAAAACATCCTTCAACCTGATGGTTGACTACGATATTTGTGTTCAGACATATTCGGCACAACACATCGTGATTGCAAAAGTATGACTAATAAAACTAACTTTTTTTAATTCCCATATATCCGTTACGCGACATGGTTTAAAACTTTTTATTCCTAATACTTATTGCTGCTGTATCCTCAACATATAATGCAAAATATTAGTCGTTCCTAGGAAGTAACGCTATGCAGTAACAGTCGATAACAATTTCTTCTTCCGAAGAAAAATCAGCTAATTGTTTGGGAGTAATCATTTTTTAAAAATCTACAGTTCTAAACGCTCTCACAGTTTTTTAAAAATCGTCTTTTCCACCGTTTACCAGCGAACGTGTGCCTCATCACGCTAATGAAATTTTATTTCACGTTGCAGCATTAGTGCATGCTTCTTCGTTACGCTTTACCAGGTCAGTTGTTTTCATAGGGTAAATTCTGTAAAGAATTTTTTGTATGCGGCAGAATGCTATAGAAAGTAAGCAATGCTAAAAGTATGTTGCAGGTATAGTCGCTCAAAAAAGTATCCAAACACTATGGTTGATTACAGAATTCAGAAAAAATATCTGACAACGAGTTTTTAGAAATTAGTATTCTGGCAACCTTCGTGAACTGTACACGAAGGTTTCCAGATCATAATTTCTAAAAAAAACTCGTTGCAGATATTTTTTCTGAATTCTGTAATCAACCATAGTGTTCGGATACTTTTTTGAGCGACTGTACCCCTGCGTTTCTACTTATGGTGCGTAAAAAACTTTATTTCCAACATGAATGTATGTTAATTGAGTAGGGAACATTAATTTTAACACATACACTAACCTACTATAAAAAATAACACATTTATGTCTCACACGATCGCAACCTCTCAACTTACCTGAGTTAATCCACCGAAATTTTATTTGCAACTGGACTGATAGTCAAAATTTAACAAATACTTCAACGATGATATCAGTATATTTATGGAACAAGCTACATGAGAAAGCTTCTTCAATAACATAAAAATCTGCGTAACTATGCTCTGACATATATGTTCTGATTGCGCCTCAGGAAAAGAATTCTGCACATATGTCACAAAAAATCGATGTTCTCATATAGAGCATACAAGAAGCGACAAACAAAAACTAATGTCTTTATAAACCAAGAATCACTCAGTGTAAAACATCCGAAATCCAGAAATGCCCTTTCTAAAAAATAGAAAAATTCCTTCCATATTCTTAAAATTCTTAAATAATTCTTAATCCCCACTTCTAACATCGCTTCTGTTACAAGTACTGAAAGCTCCTACTATTCTTGGCATTTAATTCGAAGAAATGACCGGGAGACGTGCGCGCGCACAGGCAGCCACTGGTAAAGGTCACGGGGTCACTTACGCGCTGACCTATGGAACAGTTTTTCAATGCGAAAACAGATATGCTACTGTTCATCTAAATCATTTACTTACAGGAAGAGCGGTCTGCTCTATGAGTTTTATCTTCCTCAAGAATCTTTTGAACCCTAACGACAGATTGAAATAATTATTCATGACGAAATGCAACAATTCGACATGTTCCTTCAAAGTATGGAATTCTTCTGCCAATAGGTTATTGACTAGCTTCTCAAGACACTTCACTTAAAAATTGATAAGAATCTATGAAATTCAAAGTTCCAAGGGAGAATGCTGTGTATTTTTCCATATTATTGGGAATGCAATTAATCTCATTTTTGATCATACCGATTCCTTGCATAATAAGATGGCTGTCATATCCCTTTAGGTTATGAAATATAACTGGAATCTTATTTGGGAGCTTAAAATTGAGATTACACGCATTATAAGCAGCTCCTCGGAGAAGCGCTAGGGGAAGAAGACTATATCCA
Source organism: Ryuthela nishihirai (assembly GCA_038380435.1). Classification (NCBI taxonomy): domain Eukaryota; kingdom Metazoa; phylum Arthropoda; class Arachnida; order Araneae; family Heptathelidae; genus Ryuthela; species Ryuthela nishihirai. Next base: position 69,949,055 of record JAWZYU010000015.1, on the reverse strand, counting down.
TGCAATGAAAGTATGGAATTCATTCAACATAAAAAAAACCTAGGCCAATATCACAACCTGAAGACCGACGTGCTCCTCTTAGCTTATGTGTTTGAGAAAACTATGTGTCAGATACTATGAAATTGATCCCTGTCATGTTTACACAGCTCCTGGAGCAGCTTGGAAAGTATGCCTGAAGATGACAAATATTAATCTAGAGTTGATAACAGACCCTACAATGTACCTTTTCCTGGAAAAAGGCATAAGAGGGGGAATTTCAGTAATATTCAATCGTTTTAGCACTGTAAACATCAAGCATTTAGAATGAAAGACAAACTGAATGCAAGTTTGCTTATTAAAGCTTCACTGTCATACAATCTTAGAGATAAAGTAACTCATTATATAGCTTAATCTTCAGATGCATGTTTCTCCATAGAATCGTTAACTCTCAATATCTATTCTTTGCGTTTTCTCATACATCTCGCAAGATAATTAAAGTAACTTGCTCGAAAGAACACAATCACTGATTCATCTTCCATACGTGTATATTTACTTTCTAATAAACCATACTTTAACGACCAAAGTAGGTAAATCACAAACATCATCTGAGTCAGATTAATATTTTTTCCATATATCTAGACTTGCTAATTCTTTACGTTGAAAATCTCACAATAGCCTGAAATGGACACTATTCAGTACTTTACCCACAATACAGCTATAAGTTATGATAACCATCAGATTAAAAGATTTATCTCATAGACAGTAGGTTAGCATGCTCAGCTTCTGATCTAAGAAACCTAGAGATCCACGGTAAGACATGAGTATTGTTTTTCTACTGAGTACCTCCTACTATGTCGTATGAAAGGATTCTGTAACTGCTATGACAAATAGTTGCTTAAAGCCATATTTATTTTTAAACATACACTGATTTCGAACTCACTAAGAATAGAAGCACATATTAGGACCTATACCTTTCATCTCCTAACATATGAAAAGGAAAGTTTGGCTGTTTTAATACAATAGCATGATCATTATAAATTATGGTATGTTGACTGCATTCACTTTAAGTCTGATTCGAGTAAACGGAAGACAATAGCTGTTATTACTTTCAAGCAGAATAAAAATCCTGTTTAATTTTACATAAACCTATGACTATGTAAAGATTATGCATGTACGAGAATGTTTCTCTGATCTTATGCAAAGTATATGCATGTATATATCTGTGGTGTATGGTATTATACATATTCAATGAATGTCTTTCTAAGTGTAAGTCTCTATGCATACATGAATGCGATTGACTAAGTTTTTGTTCATATCTATTTTCGTCACATACTTGTTTCATGTTTCGTCTCTGTACATGTGTTAATTGTATGTTTGTACGTTGCATGTACGTGAATGCGTGTACGTGTACGTAAAGTGACATATGAAGCAATCAGGAATTTTCTTGGGTATGACTTTAAATTCGTGGAGGAAAAGTGATCTTAAAGACTGATAAAAGTCCCTCTTTAGGCGAAGGAGTATCACTGGAAAACCATGAAAGGATCTCACTGTAGAAAAAGGGGGGACAAAGGGGGGTAGAATTGGGGGCGACAATGCGGTTTAGTCAGAAGGGCTGGCAACCGTCTCTGGAGATAAAAAAATTTCGAGATGGGTCCTAAAACAGTGGTCAAGGCTGCGAGTGGGTTTTCATGTTGTAAGACACCTCATCTAATATGGAAGCAAAGGGGTAGCGACAGCATAGGGGGTGACGTGATCGAAGATTCATCCTTCAATAAAACATGGTCCATAGTAGGGGTGAAGTATCAAACGTTTGTTGCGTGTTTTAAAGCGAGTCTTTCATGTCACCCATACAGGTCACCAGACCATATTACCGTTCAATATTTTTCATAATTACGAATAATTTGTTTTTAAAACAAAGATTTTTTTTTTGGTTTTTCCTTTTATTAATTTTTTTACCCAATAACATTTTTTCATTTCATTTTCTGCAGGACAGTCTTTTAAAACAGTTACTGCGGGATAGTCCTTATTATAGTGAAGGTCGAATTCGCAACACATGGGACCTTGTAATTATTTTTGAGGATTGCATCAGCCATCCTGAGAGGATGCCACCGAAAGTTTAGTTGGACTTGGAAAATTTCACATGAGAGTAGAAATCAAGGGACTTATTTAGGAGTTTGTGATCAGTGAGGGGGGAGTTTAATATAGGGGGTGGAACTTTTGATAAGGGGGATTAAAAATACATTTCAACCAAGGGGCAGTTTTGATAGGGTTTTTAATAAAGGGGGCGGAACTTTTGATAAGGGGGAGTCAAAAATTTGGAAAAATTTCGATCAAAATCTTACTAAAGTATACACTAGATGGCGCCACCAAAAATCGAAGACTTTTTCAGGTGTTAGGAAATTCAGGGGGGCTTAAAAATTACAGGTGGGTCAACCAGGGGATCTTTAAAGAGGGGGCTTAAAAATACAGTTAGGGTTTTTAATAAAGGGGGCAGAACTTTTGATAAGGGGTTTTTTTTAATGAGGGGGGGAGTAAAAATTGTGAATTATTTCAGTTAAAATAGAGGGATTTCTAAACATAGTACTCATAATATACACTAGATGGCGCCACAGGTTTTTAATAAAGGGAGGAATTTTTAATAAAGAGGAGATTAATTTATTATGAAATATTAATTAATTATTAATTATGAATTATGAAATTTAGTAAGAGGATGTGGTCAGTTATGAATATTAATAAGGAGAGGGGTTGGTGGCGTCAGGGAAAAACACTGTGGTAAAAGTTCCCATAGTGGCACATCACTACTACCGTGCTTTCAGTGTATAATTGCTAATTAACGCATTACGTATGAAACATTATTAAACAATAAATCGATATGACAAACCAATTAATTTAAAAAAAACAAAAACTACTTTATTATGCTCCTACAATAAGTTTTAAATAATTATCTTTTTTTTATGGCCAAAACTGAAATTTTTATAATCAAATAATTGTAATAATAAAATGAATACTCCTCAAGCAGCTGCCTACTAAGAGGTCTGACAGGAGCCTGTCAGTTTATATGCCATAGTAGAATGTCTGTAAAGAAGACAACACCTGAGCAGAAAAAGAACACGAACAACCATGCCACCTACCAGATCCCTTTAATTTTCGGCTCTCGTACCCAGGTCCCTTTCATCAGTATCCAAGCGCACAAATCACTCGAGAAGAGCAAAAATGCTGCTCAGCAGGATTATGCTTTTTTGAACTCTTCCTCAGTTGTATATCTGTTGTTCTTGCTGACTTTGTGTTTTTGAGGCAAAACAATCAGATAATCTATATTTAGTACATTTTCTCAGAGATAAATCTGAAATATATATATATCGGAGTTGTGCAAATAATACTAAATAACGATAGTAAAGTGAAATATAAATGTAGTACCAAACAAAATCAGTCATTCAACAGCTAAGTCAAGTCTTTTTTTTAATTTTTAACTCTTGCCTTTGTTTAGCTAGATTCAAAAATATAAGCTTTCTAAATTTCGTAAAGCTATGTGGTTATGTTATTCAGAAAGGATGGAAAATGCCATCTTACACTAACACAGTTCCACAACATTTTTATGCAAACAAATAATAACAAAAAAAAATTAAACCACAATAAAAAACAACATGAAGGTTTAGTTGAATGTTTCATTTGCGATTTTCCTTTCATGATCGTCATTTCTTCTAAACTGCTCTCTATTCTTTACTCATCGGTCTTATTTCACAATGTCACTCGACTTGTTAATGTCCGCAGTCAGTCGAATGAGGCTTTATAATTCAGGATAATAATATCCTGTTAAATAATACTCTGGATAGCCCAGAAAGAGGCTTTTATCTCTTTCTTAGCAGCTCTAGAGTGGATCCCCTTCTTCTAACCAGCTCTGAACTCCTGGGATCCTTGTGACCCGGACATTTTAACCCATCATACGCGGGAAAGAAGTAGAAGAATGAAACACTCAACTCTTTTTCACACAATAATGGCTTACTAATCTGAAATATTCATATGGACTTACTCACTTGTGTCAATTAGATTAACATCCCGCCTCAACTGGGCAGGGCTTTATCCTGTACTTCATTCACTTTTCAGAATTTTTTTGCATCAAGTTCTAGTTTCATCATGCACCGGTAACAAAACTAAATCAATGGGATGACTTTTAGAAAAGACTAATATTTTGCAGAAGTGATCCCAATCATTATATACATACACTGGTTTCCATAAATTAAGGAATAATTCAATGTTATATCAATGGAAAGCTAACGTCGAAGCTCTGTAACTCTAAAATAAGTTTTTTTCTTTTGAAATATTTGATAGCGGATAAAGATTTCAATCACATATTTCAATATATCGATTTTCAACAATATTCGCTCAGTATTTAATCAGTTGTGGAAGTTTGAATACTTAACAATAACAATGCCAAAATAAATAACAATGCAAAAATTAATTTCAGAAGTTAATTGAAACTTAGCTATAAGTATTGTATCAAAGTTATTAATAAAACAAGCTTCTATTTTAGAAGTTTGTGTAAAGAATTCTTTCACTATTCATCGGTTTTGTATAAGTTTGTAAGACTGGACATTGTTTTTGTTAAATATTCAAACTTCCATAACTCATTACACACTGAACGAATACTGCTGAAAATCTAGTATTGATTGAGATCTTTATCACATTTTTCGAAAATAAATAAACTGTTTTAGAAGTTATAGAACTTCGACGTTAGCTTCCCATTGACATATAACATAAGATTGTTCCTTAAGTTGTGGACACCATCCGTTTGCTTCCAGTGGCGAAACTAGATCATCATGGGGTTTGGGGCAAAATCTTTGAGTGGGCCGTTATCATATTGTAGGAAATGGGAAGACTCCAGTTCCGAAGGGTCACCAGCATCACGAGGCCCCGATGCTTTGTACAGCCTGCACCCCTGGTAGTTTCGCCCCTATATGTATCTTAAACATCAGCCATAATGCTGAAATAAATATTTCTCATGGAAATTCCTTTGGTGAAAGGGGTAGGTACGGCTTTTGTTTTGAGTGTGGCCGCAGTTTTTCATAGTTATGTCTTTCTGATATATATTCCAAATATTCGTGTACAAATTGAAACGAGATATAATAGGAAAAAAAGAGATTTAAGCACCAACCGCATAACACGTAATGTAAGCATTTGTAGTGTTTAAGCACTTGCATTAATAAGCATGTTTCTTTTTTAATCTAAAAGATTAGTTAAGATGCTGCATCTAGCAGATCTGGATTGGTGTTTCCCACTAATGTGTAAAAGTGGTGTAGGGTGTAATTGGTATACAGATCAATAATTTGGTATTGAAACTTAAACAGCTGATGTTATTATTTACGTGTAATATGGAAGGATGTACATAGTCGTATCAGAATAGTGTGACCACCTACCATACGTATACTATGGTAGGTTATTCTGATAATATGGTATATTATTCTGATACGACTGTGTATGTCAGGTATAAAAAAAATGTAATTCTAGTTTTACCCATTCCTTCTTATACATATTCTTATAAGAAACCGTTAAAAAAAATAGAAGCCCTATTAGAATATATATTTTGTGTGTAATTGTACTGTTTTAAGCAGAAAATTGGTTACATCTGTATATCTGGCCTTCTCTTTCTTAGTGATGCAATCCAAGTATTAACGCCGCCTACACAGGATTTTCGGATTTTTATAATAATTAAATAAAATGATATTAGCTTTTCCTTTTGGATTTAAGCATAAATATGGCATGCTTAATACTTAGACTTACTTGCTTTTAAATTATTCTGTAGCTGCAGTTATAACTTCTATCTAAATTCTCCAAATTAATTTAAAATCTGCCTCTATAGGGCTTAAAAGTTTCCTTTACTTTTCCCATTTTAATTTGCTCCTTTTATTTTTTTTACTTTCTCGATCACTATGGAATTTGCTTGAGGATTCTCATGAGACCCCTTCCATCATGATGGACACGGAAGAAATCTAACGATTTTGATTCCAAATAAAATTGATTTAAACAGGATAAAATGAATATAAAATGAATGAGAAATTTTTCAATCTAAAAAATAGTTATTTGGCTAAAATATAAAATTGTGATAAAGTTATACCTATACAAGATCATTTGACGTATAAAACGGTATGTCAAACGTAAACTCCAGGATACAGTTTGAATTTCTTCTTAATTGTTTGGATCAAATGTGGAGTTGTAATGCTCAAAGTGAATTAGAAAATCCAAAGAAAACAAACGTGTAACGCAAATTGGTACAAGATGTTTATCGTTATTATTAAACTTATCTGGATGTATTTCTATATTAAAAATGTTTCTCTCAAATTGCAAATAATTTCTTTACTCGTTTCGAAAATCAACTTATTAGTTAAATTCAATGAATTATGTGGAAGTTATGTGGAAACCCAACTTTTTATTTTCTCGAATCTGAGGTTTGTTAACAGAACTTTTTTAAAAATATATTTTTCCCGATTATTCCTATTGCCGTTTTCAACCAAGATAATTTGTATTCTGATGTACATATATCAGTGTAAGTTGTGTGGTTTAAGTTCTGAATCGGATTTTACCTTGTTATAGTTTTCAATGTAGCATAAAATTGTCTTCAATATTTAAACATTTTTTAAATCATAAGCATTGGACCGAGAAATAATTGAAAATCCTTCGTTTGACTGAACATAAAATGTCAAAGGAATCTTGTTTTAAATCCGACAAAATTGTACGTTTAGTACTTTGTGAAATATTAGAGACGAGCTGTCAGTTCAGCTATTTTTAGTTGCCCGGCAACGCGTCGCATTTTCCCCTTCTGCGGCCCAGCTAATGCTCTTTGCAACCCATCATTGTTTCCGGTAGCGATGATCACTTCCTGTCGTTAAGTGACCTTGTCGCGGGCGGTTGAATGGGAAGGCCTAGAGATGGCGCCACCAACGCGACAAATCTTGCAGCTGCGTGTGTGGCAATGTCCCAAAAACAGAAACCGAATCTTTTTTTTATTTCCAGTCGGAGAGATGAAAATATTTTTAATAAATGCCCATCTAAACTTTACTAGTATTGAAGCTACGTATATATAAATGTCTTAGAGTTTATCAGTTGTAGAGCTGATAAATTTGGCAGTAAACTAATTTTTAAAGATTAAATAAATTTTAAGTTCAGAAATATTTAATATATTTATCAAGTATAAACTATATTATTAGCATTAAAAACAGGAATTTAATTAGTATCTATTTTATTTTTCATATGTAAATCCATAAACTAAATCGGTACGTTACCATCAGATGGCGCTACCAGTCCGCAGATTAACAAAGAGGAGATGACAACACTACAAGTGTTGCGATCTCCGCTTTGTTTTTTCATTCAGATTCTTGTGTTATTTGTGTCTTCTGCTCCACTGAATGGTTTATTCTCCGAATTCTAACAAATCAATGAAAAAAATTTCTCAAATCTAAGACCTTTTTTAACTTTGGCGAGATGTTAAATAAGATCCATTAAAATGTGTGAAAAAACCAAGCTCACTACCAGGAGCTGCAGTCTGATTAAACGTATTGTTTGATGTTGGAAGCAAGAATTTTTTTTGTTTCAATTTTTTGTCTTTAAACCTACGGACCATTCAACTCCACGAACAAAAAAATTACAACCTTCGGGTTCTTTGTTCCCTCAATAACGGGTTTACAAATAGCCGTTGCAATTCGTCAAAGGAAAGCGAAGTGGAAACAGTTTTTGCAGATGTCTAACAACGTGTCATTAACAACCGGTTTCATGGCGAAATTTTTGCTTCAGGAAAACGTCGTTGGAATTCGAATTTCAGCTTAAACTGCTGCGAAAATGCAATTCTAGATCAAGAGTTTCTTGTCGCTATCATTCGAAAAGATAGAATTGTTTTGGTGTTAATTCCACCGTCGAAATCTGCTTAGTGAAAATTTCTCTAAAGTAAATCAGCTTGTTTCGAAATTCTATAATTGTTTCCTGCGCTTGGATTTTTAAATTTTCGAAGAATAATAAATTAATACATTTATTTTCCGTTATTTCACAATACTACTAAAATTATGTTTATAAATCAACATCGTAATCGAAAGATGATTCATTTGAATAAGTCTAGCAGCATAGCCAATAAAAATGCTCGCACAAAGGAGGGACGAGTACATAAAATGAGGGGATGGGAAGATTGCATAATTGTACCAGAAAGGAGTCAATGTTAAAACGCTTATTAAAGGTAATTACATGTATTTTTAAATTTAGTTTGATTTTCGGCAGGATTCGAAACCTTCTGACGCTCGAGAACACGGTTATTTCAAGAAATTAATTGGAGAGCGTTTCTTTTCAAAGGTAAAACATTTTTGGGCTTAGTTTAAATCGAAAGTCATCTTTGTAAAACAGAAGTATTCATTGAAATCCTATATAGTAGATTAAAAAAGCGCTTCGATCATCAGGTTGTATGTCAAAGAAAAATAAACAGAATTGCGCAGAAATCTTGATCAATATGCGCATTAATTAATTTTTGACAAAGACAAAAAAACGATTTTGTGCGAATCTTCAATAATTATTTTCCTGAATAGCTGTCCCAAATGTTTACTCCTTCCTCAGTTAAAAAGAAAAAAAAAATTTCAAATAATAAAAAGTTTTAGAATTCTTTAAAAACGCTGAGAAATTTGCTTCTTGACTCTAGTCGGTGCTGAAAGAACTGTTTTTCCCTTGCAGACACCTGGATTATCTCAGTCGGTAGCGACAGATTTCTAATGTTCCCAGTTTCGAATCTCAACTGCCCCTGCATTGAGATTTTCTTCTCTCACTCCCACTCTATTCTCGGTATGTGGGGAGGAGATATGAAAGATACACTTATGGGCTTGGCAGCTTTCCGTCCAATGGGACAATAAGCCAAAGCCTCGTGTGCAAGAGAGCTATATCCTCTGCACATTAAAGAACACGCTGGATGTGCTTGATGGTGGCTTTCCATCTTTTTACCTCACAGATGTATAGCTAATCCTCTTCCCCAACCCTCTGTGAGCCTTTGGGAGTCTTTGTGACCTGGCCATTTAGCCCATTGTGTCCAAAAAAGTGCCGCTCAGGGTTAAAACCACTCAGCCTTTCCTATTCAGCCCAATATTCTTTCTTTACGGAACAGAAGTTTCATTTTGGAAAGTTGATTAAATTTAATGTTGCTATAATGGAAAAAAACGAAATTCTCTAGTGCAATCGGCATCAAACTCAATCAATCAAACAACTAAAATTAAATATCACCTTTTATATGATTTGTGAAAGAGTATAATGTGCTATTGTTATTTTAGTGTTGATAGTGGAAATATTTTAAAGATTTATTTCACGTGCAATTACGCCTATTTTTTTAAGCATTCGTGTAATTTACCTAAACTCGAACCGTGATCACATAAATTAATGTGACTTTTTCATTGCCAAAGCTTGCTGTATTATTCACGCACTGTTGCATTTTATGGCTCATTTCGAAGCAAAAAATCTGGATTTTTTTGGTTCGACATTAATTTGTTGATTTCAATATCAAACTGAGTAAAGGAATCCCATTAAATGAAAAGAAATCATAACGATTCAGTTGCTACTTATTCCCCTTCTGTCTCATGTAGTGACTGCCATAAACATAACTAAATCTCCTGGGATTGATATACATTCAATGGCTACTTTATTAGGAAAATTCCTAAGTCATGTGATAACAATTCAGATTCAGAATTCAGTAACTTCTTAAACAAATCATTTTATAGTTAAATGAGACTGAAGATCAAGATCTCATAAAATCTACCAAAATCAGCATTTTCAAAAGTATTCTTTCGTTCGAGTTGGGCTGTTTTGCCAATGAGCAGCACTTTTTATATATATACAGTGATCTGAATGTCAAGTCACAAGGACCCCAATGGCTCAGGGAAAGGGATCCACTGGATAACTGTTAAGAGACAATTGGAACTGTCCCATCAAGGATATCCAGCGTGTTCTTTAACGTCTGCAGGGTGTGGCTCACCTGACACGGGGCCACGTCTTAGCGTCGCATCCAACAGAGGACTTTTCCTTCGCCAAGAAGAGAGCAAGGCAGTCAGCGGAGATAAATCTTTAACCTAGACACAGTTGGAACTCGATCCTTAGTACTACATAGCTCTTATTCTTTCGGTATGTAAATTTAACGTTTCAAATAATAATCATTACGTAAACTGATACTCATATGATACTCATATGATTTCTCATATACATTTTAGTAAAACTGAATGTAACCGTTATTCCCTTCGTTTTTAACCTCTTTGAAATGGTATTAGTGTTGTTAAATATCCCAATTTCCTAAATCTTAAAATATTGAACGAATTTTGTTGAAATTCGAGGATTAGATTTTACTGAAATCATTAGTTTAGCTTCAGGCTTTATAAAAATGTTATTTAAGAAGAAGAGCAAGCTCTAAATTTGTTCTCTGTTGACAGTAATATTGGTCTGTTCCTTATAAAGTGGTCATGAAGTGTACACATTAAGGCGTTAAAAATCTCTGAAGATTTAACACTCTCTAATGAGATTCCAACTGGGAAGTAGTCTTTATACTTCCCCTTTCTAAGGAATTTCATTTACTGTTAAATATTCCAACTGCTTCCCTACAAAGAGCTCAGAAGTGATTTCCAAAATATATTACCCAATTTTGCAAAACAATAAATAATGAAATTAAATCAATCTCTGATTTTAAATGAAATAAGTTTCATTTAAATAATATATATATATATAATTAAATAAGGAATAGTACAGAATTTTGCATTATGATCGTACTCGCGAGAACTTTTAAAGAACAACTTGGCGACACTCCTATGGGGCGTGTAATGTTAAATGAAATAAATAATAAGCTCCGATAGCACTGTTGTGTTTGCAAGCAGAGAGTTGCGTAAGGAACGGTAAAAATAAACATTTTAATTAATTTTTCTGACTTCGTTAATGCTACAATAAACAATAACTCAGTGACATTCAACGTGGAATTCAGTTAAGCATTAACTCAATGTACTCTCGAGCACAGTATTTCAGCTGATAGGTTAGTTGCGATGTTAGAACTGAAACCTTACCTGATTTAAAAATTATTTTATGAACAGGGTTATACTAATAAAAATTATATTTTAATGTAAATCAAAATTGGTTCACAATTTCCATCGTGGAAAATTTCAAAGATGATTGGTACGAATATGAACTATAGAGTATGTAGGATACACCTGAAGTTTTCATTCCACTTGGAGGGTATGAATGTTCGTGGCGTGGCATATATTCCACATGTAGAAAGTTATTAATTACAATCTTCTGTAATTAACACTTTCATACAAAGTAAGAAATAAATCTCTTTTATGTAGAGATTAGCTATTTAGTTATTCCATTTGAGCAAAATTTCCATAAATATGATATTAAAATTAATTTTAATGAGAATTACACATGCCACACTGAGTGCGACAAGATCACTAGATTTCAAGCTAAAAATATTTTCTTATTCTTTCTTTTGATAAAAATTATACGAAACACTTTCATATGAAATAAAAATGAGTTTTTTTTTTAACGTGAAGAAATAGATTTATATTAAGAGTTGCTAGTTAACTGCAAGAGAGCTAATTGGCTACCTTTGCTGTAGTATTTGTACTTCTCTCACCAATGCAAATAACTTTCACCAGCTGAAAAAATTGCTTCATTTTGCTTGGTGGGAGTGTACCGTTTACATTTCTCCTGTGTTCGCCTCGAGGCTGTCACCGCTGTTATTGTTATCAAGAATCTCTAGTAACAAAATAGTTTTATAATATTATGCGTTTATAACTAGCCCCTCTCAGAGGATGATCGCTCTAAATTAGAAGTTTATCTTAATTAGAAGAATGTCTATTTGTCTCAGAGGCATTTGGAGTTTCAAACGAAAGCAAATTAATACGTAGTAATAATTAGAACACAATAATGTACATATGTGAATTGAATCTTTCGTATTGAAAACTGCATTAGTTCACATTTTCCGTGAATCTGAACCTCTTTATTAATTTATTCATTGATAAAACAATTTATCCTCGTATGGAAGAGAGCTATATCCTCTGCACATTAAAGAACACGCTGGATGTGCTTGACGGTAGCTTTCCATCTTTTTACCTCACAGATGCATAGATGTATTTTCCTCACAGATGTATAGATATGTTTTCCTCACAGATATATAGATATATTTTCCTCACAGATGTATAGATGTATTTTCCTCACAGATGCATAGATGTATTTTCCTCACAGATGCATGGATGTATTGTCCTCACAGATGCATGGATGTATTTTCCTCACAGATACATAGATGTATTTTTCTCACTGATGCATAGATGTATTTTCCTCACAGATGCATAGATGCATTTTCCTCACAGATGCATAGATGTATTTTCCTCACAGATGCATGGATGTATTTTCCTCATTGATGCATAGATGTATTTTCCTCACAGATGCATAGATGTATTTTCCTCACAGATGCATAGATGTATTTTCCTCACTGATGTATAGATGTATTTTTCTCACAGATGTATTTTCCGTGAATCTGATCCTCTTTATTAATTTATTCATTGATGAAACAATTTTTCTCGCTTGCGGTAAAAGGCAGGTAGAGCAAAACATAACAACTGAAATGGTGGTACGAAACATATGGTGTATGAACAAATGGTGATACTGCTGGAAGCGCTAGAGAAAATTCGTTAACGTTTTTAAGCAGGCATGTTCCGTTTAGGCAAGTTACAACAATTGTTTGGTTATGTGTTTTATAAAGCATTTAATTTTCGCTGAAACATTTGACACATTGACAAAAATGAATTGCAGGGAACTGACAAACCTTTGAAAATAAAGACACACTATAAAGTGTTTTGTTTGAAGAGACTTTTATGTTTGAATTTTCGAACGAAAAGATTTTCTCAGAGAATTAAAACTTTCTCCACTCGAACAGTTTCGAGATTTCTTCACAAATACCGTAATATAAATCATTTGTATTATTGGTAGCATGCTGATAAAACACATAAATAATGAGACAGATGCTTTGTAATAGGATTTGAAATCGTGTGTTAGCCAACGAACCAGAATTATGAGACAATCGATTCCAAGAATCACTGTTCTGAATCACAGCAGTTGTAAACTTCGGTTAATAGCGCAGAGCTCAGTTGAAAGTCTCTGCGAAGAGTTAGTCACGTCCAGAAGTTTTTTCTGCTGAATTTAACATTGACTTTTTTAAAATCGGAGAGGGTTATTTTTTGTGTATGTGCCTTCAGAGTAGAATCCATTGATTGCTCTCTTGGATCAGAGCATCTCTGCCAGATTACATTCTGATCGATATGTGCCACCATCTGGTGACAGAGCTTGAAAACTTCCGTTAATAACAATTATGAACAAAGTTAACTGGAGGAGAATAAGAGTTGGGTTGTTTTACCTCTGAGCGGCACTTTTTTGCACACCATGGGCTAAATGGCCAGGTCACATGGACCCCGAAGGCTCAGAGAAGGTTGGGGGAGGCGACCCACTGGAACAGCTGTTGGGAGACAGATGGTAGCCTCCCGTCAAGGCATCCAGCGTGTTCTTTAACGTGCACAGGGTATGTCTCTCCCGCACACGGGGACACGGCTTAACGTCCCATCCGACGGACGGCGGCCTTTCCAAGCCCATCGGTTCCCCGCCCTGCCCCCGGTCAGTAGGGATTTTGCGGAGATAAATCTCAACGCTGACCCAGCTGGGACTCGCACCTGGGAACTACAGATTATGAGCCTGGAGCGCTACCGACTGAGCCACCCCCGCCCCTAAGGAGAATAAGAACCGCTGCCATTTAAAGCGAAGCTCTCTAAACGATGAGAATCAGGAACCCGATAGAATTCAATTCAAAAAGAGTGTCATAACTCGGCTCCGTTTTCCTTTGACGAACAAGTAGTAATGCGTTTCCCCTTTGGCAAAAAGACCACTGATTGGGGCAACTAGCTTTACTCAAAGAAGTTTGCTTAATCTGTATAACACATTTAAAATAGCTTTTCGGCTTCAGAGAATGAGTGTTATTCATCCGAATAAATAAAAATAATAATAAATACCCCCTCAAGCAGCTGCTTGCCAACATAGGGAAAAACAGAACTGAGTAATAGATGTAAAATAGAGGTAAATTCCCCCAGAAAATGGGACTTTACCTTTATTTTATATCCTTGATGGAATGAGGAAATGGTCATACATGATCATGGAGAATTAACTGGAAAACCGAAACTCTTCAGAAACTTGAAGCCAGGCTCGTAATCTGCAGTTCCCAGGTTCGAAGCCCCCCAGCTGGGGCAGTGTTGAGCTCTAACTCCGCAAAACTCCCTGCCCTGTCCTCGATGAGTAGGGGAAACCGATGGGCTTGGAAAGTCCACCGTCCGTGAGATGAGGCGTTAAGCCGTGGCCCCTTGTTTGGGAGAGCCATACTCTGTGCATGTCAAACAACACGCTGGATGGTCTTGACGAGAGGCTACCATGTGTCTCCTAACAGCTGTCCAGTGGGTCTCCTCCCCCAACCTTCTCTGAGCCCTAGGGGTCCTTATGACCTGACCATTTAGCCCATTGCGCAAAAAAGTGCCGCTCAGAGTTAAAACTACCAAACCCAGAAACTAGAGACTGAAAAAATGCTGAAGAATCCCAAGCTCAAGAAAGAGACTGTTGGAGTCTCCTCATTAAAAAAAATAAATAAATACCCCCTCAAGCCAGACCTCTGTGGCAAGCAGCTGCTTGAATTAAAAAAATAATAAAAAAAAAATTATTCAAGCAGCTGCTTGCCACAGAGGTCTGACAGGAGCCTATCAGTTTATATGCCATAGTAGGAGATCTGAGAGGATGGCAAGACCTCAGCAGAAAAACGACACACACATCCATGCCTAATCCGGGGCTCGAACCCAGGTCCCTTAGATCAGTAGCCAAAGACAACTATTAAGCAGATGGGAGCCTATCGCCAAAGTTATCCTACACGAAGAGCACGTCTCTCTTATGCAGACGGCTTAACTTTCCCATTTGGACGGAGGTCATTTCTTAAAGCTCTTTCATCTGGATATTTCTTTCTCACTGTGGTAAGAGAAGAGACGAACAGAGAAGCAGATGGGACTCGAACTTGCAAACCTCGGGTTTCTCTTTCGTATATGGAACTATCTGTGGGCCACAATGAAAGGAGTATTCTCAAAGAAATAGTGAAACATTGTTTTAGAAACATGAAAAAATTCTAGATAGAATATTCTGCATCATTGAATGAAAATTAGTGCACAAATTTCATATTCTGTCGATAAAAAAAAACGTTACATTAAATTGAAAGCATAATGAAAATTCCATTTTTCCGGCTATATAATTAAATTACAGCTTTTTTAAACACGTGGTTAGTTTTTTTTAATACGTATTTAACTTTTTTTAAACATGTGTTTAGCTTGCATTTGTTAACAAGCCTCATCGAAGTACAACATTCAATGCATCGCTTTCCTTATACATTCGATTGTTATTCTGTCTGTAACAAATATTCCTCAACTTCGATAAATAAAAAAGAACAAAGAAAGGGTTAAATCAAACATGTTGCATGTATCTTTTATGGTTTTGTACTAAAGAGAACATGGCTTGTTACAACTTGGAACCCACAACTGACTTATATAAATGATGATTCTCTCTTTATGGATGTTAGAGACGATTACGACCTGCTGAAGAAGTGGATGCAGTGCCCTGGCAGTAGGTGGTCTGCAAACCATCCCATTGTAGCTGGGGGAGGGAAACGGGGAGCTCTGTTTGCCATGACGTTGGACCAAACCCTAATGGACAGGTGGCGTGTGGTGTCGGTTGTTTGGGTGGCGGGTACTCGGCGATGTCACCACTTTCTCATAATTAGGCTACCCCCATCTGCTTCCCCTCCCCCTCCTCGTGAAACGGACTTCAAAGCGTATTAGCCCTCGATCCTCAAGTAAAGTAAATAATGGCTGTTGCCGTTGCTCTCCGGCGGCTTGTCAATTGCAAACGTAAACGCCATGGCACGTTCAATACACGCACCGGCCCGAAGAATTTACGGAGGGAGCTAGATTTATTTTGGTCATCGTGTCAAACAGGTGAGTCGATACGAAAGATGCGCGTTCACAACATCGCCCCCTGAAAAAGATTTACTTTAAAGGCCTTAATTGGGCGGAAGGAATCGTTTTCATTACACCTGAAAAAATTGGTATTTATGAACTTAGGTACGCCAGTTATGTTGTTAATTAGCCTTTTGCTGAACGAAACAAACACCAAACTTCATGTTGTCTCTAATCGAGTAAACAGTGATGAGAGGAAATGGTATCGAAGTTAAGAACACATCCCAATTTGTCGATAAAGCTTTTTGTACGAAGTGACGAAGAATAAGATTCCCGATCAAAAGGACAAACATTTTTGTTATTATTCAGGCACAGCGGGGTCGAAGTGACCATTATGGGGAAAAGTACAGGTTGAACCACGGCGCACTTGAAAAGTACTTTTCTTCTTCCCCTGTTCAAACAGCTCTGCCTCATATTTTCACCTTTTTTTTTTAATTCCTTTAGTTTAAAATTGATCCAAGTGAATGGCTTACACACAAACACAAGTGATCAGATTACAGTGACAAACTGAGCCGGTGTATGATTACTTTCGCGTAGCTGATTTCTGAAAGTATCGGAGTCTGAATGTTCCGGAAAGCAATCTCTTACGTTCTGGCTGTCGGTATGAACTGCCTATAGATATCGTTTTTTTAAAATAGCGCCGATTGACTTCTGTGAGTAAATTGTATTTTGCGAGAATAGGGCAACTGAACGGATTCAAAAAATTCCCCAGAAGAAAACAGTTTCGCTAATTTTTGCGTTTCGTTGTTTACCTCTTAATGTTCAAAATTCTCTTCTATACCTAAACTACACTTGCTGTTCTAGAACTTTTTCATGACACACTTTTTCAAGATAATTAAAGCAAAACTGGTTCAACTGATGGGTGCCTCCTATCAAGGTCATTTAATATATTATTTAACTTCTTGCACAGAGAAAATAAAGTACATATTATCTAATCTTTTTGTAACAAAGGTTGTTTTATATCATAAATAAAGAATTAGCACTGAAGCAGTTGCTTGCAACAGACGTCATAGTGAGATCTGCAAGGAGGACGAGACTTCAGCAGAAGGACAACACAAGAAATAGCCATGCTTTAGCTGTGGATCGAACCCAGACACTTTTGATTCCAGCCAAGCATGTTAATTGCTCGGCCATTGAAACCGTATAATATTGCTTAATAATATTTATTATACACTGATACCAGTTTATTAGGTACACCGCCCGTCGTCGCACAAATGATTCATTCCAACAAGCAATAGTCACGTGACCGCGGTGTGCGGCATAAATCAGGCAGACCAACTCTTCACGCATCGGTTGGAGTTGGATTGAGCATCAGAATGGGCATAACGAGCGAGCTCAGCGACTGTTGATAGTTGGTGCCAGGCGTGGTGGATCTGGCATCTCCCAAACGACCGTCCTTCTGGGCTTTTGACGTACAACCATTTCAAAGGCGTTGCGGAAAGCAAAACCCTTCTAGTGATCGGCGTGATCCTGTGGACGAAAACAGCTTGTGAATCGGGAAGGGGTCAAAGGAGACTGGCTAGAATCGTGCAAGCGACAGACTACAACTAGGCAAATCACAGAAGAATTAAACATTGATGTAAAGATGATCTCTGAACATCACGTATAGGACCTTGTCGCATATGGCCTACAACATCCGACAACCATGTCGAGTGCCACGTTGTCAGCGAAGAGCATGAAAGCACATCTCCAGTGGGCGCATGAGCATTGGCATTGGATCTTTGAGGATTGGGAAAAGGTGGCCTAGTCCGACGAATCAAGGTTCCTTTTGCATCATGCTGATGGAACGATCAGAATTTGGCTCAAGCAACATGAGGACAAGGAGCCATCTTGTCTGGTGTCAAGAGTGTAGTGTGATAGTGTGGAGAATGTTTTCCTGGCACATATTATACCCCCGAGGCACAAAAAAAAAGAAAACCAAACGCCACGACATATTTGAATACTGTCGATGACCAAGGTCATCCCTTCATGGCTGCAGTTTATCCTCACTGGAATGGACACTTTTAGCACGATAATACACCTGCTCATAATGCACGTATCGTTACCGAATGGTTCCACGAACATGCCGAGAGTTTTCCTTGCTTCATTGCATCTTTCGGATGAGGTGGAAAGGGGTATACGCAGCGATACTGTGCCGCTGTCTAATTTGCAGCAACTGCGCTACACATTCATTTCCACATGGTAACAACTTTCCTTCACAGCGCATCCAGCATCTTCTATTTTCCATGCCCCGACGACTTCGGGCTGTTCTGAAGGCCAAAGGAGAAGCAACACGCTACTAGGTAGGTAAAGTAATAATCTGGCATCTCAGTGTAAATACAACAATACTTAAAGGTAAGATTACTCTTTAAATTAAAAAGTCTGATAAATACCGTTTATAAAATGCAAAATTTTGAAAGCTGAAACGATCTAAATGTTTTAAATATCTACATAGATGCTAATCATTAGGAAAAAACAGCAATTAGTACAAAGTGTTTGTTACAACGAGTGCGACTCAGAGTAGCAAATGAAAACCTCAACATTAAAATCTGCAGCATAGAACCGGAAAGGCCAAGCACCTAATGTCCGACCCCGCCTTCTCGTGGTGCAGACCGTTAGTACCTTTCAAAAGAGATACTCTCTTGTGGAAGTGAACGGAAGGAGAGGGCTGCCAGATTAGTGTGGCCTACTGATCTGAACAACTATGGCTACGTTTCTTTTTTTTCTACCCTGCTGAGGAGTGGTCAACCACACAGGGTCCTGGGGCTGACCATATAAACACACTGGACTGGACAGATATATGGCTCTGAGCTTGATTATGGATCCTGATTTTGCTGCACTGGGGGGCTTCTGTGGAGGGATAATCTTCCGCTGTGTTTTCTGTTTGTTTGTGGGTTGACAGCCCCAAGTGAATAGATTCACAGGATATGTTTATCAGCTGGTGAATAATCCTGAGCAGAGGTCTTCGCAGGTACCTGAACTCTTTGCTTCTATTGGCATCGTCAAATTCTACATTGGAGGAAATCTTCCAGTGTAGGTGGCTTCAGCCTTTAGTGGTGAGGGAACGGGTCTTTGCCCCATGTCTGCGATTAGGGGGCTGTTGGATATTGTCGGCATTCCCTCTCTCAATAAACATAGTTTCTTTAAACATCCCACTAACCATTTTCTCTCCATAGGTAGTTGAAATGGGAGGACTCTGCACAGAGCTTTTTCTCTTGATATCCTCACACAAGAATTCCACCATTATAATTTAGATATTCTCGGCTTGCAAGAGACCAGATGGACAGATAAAGGTCAGATTCTTAAAAATAATTTTAAATTTCTCTTTTCAGGGAGGGACAACAATAAGCATCACCAAGGCGTCGGTCTGCTTCTCAGCAGACACGCTGGTGATGCTCTTCTGGGATATGAGCGCATTAATGAAAGGTTTCTTACAGCAAAGTTTCAGACAAGAGTTAAAGACTTGAATGTTATCTGCTGTTATGCCCCCACTGAGGATGCCAATGAGGATGAGAAGGATAGGTTTTATGAACAACTTCAGGATATTTTGAATTCTGTCAAGAAAGGAGATATTACCCTTGTTCTAGGTGACTTCAATGCCAAAGTTGGTACTGACTCTGACCTTTGGGGAGGAGTAATAGGCACTTTTGGTATTGGTAGCTGCAATGGCAATGGGCAACGTCTCCTACAGGTAAGTAAACTCAATGGATTCAGAATAACTAACACTTATTACAAACACCGCGACATGCATAAGTACACATGGGTTTCACCCGATGGGCTGCATAAGAATATGATTGATTATATATTAATTAACAGCAAATGGACTAATTCTGTTAGGAATACCAGGTCATATAGGGGAGCTGAAATTGGATCTCACCAATACCTTGTTAAAAGTGTCTTGAAACTTAAAAAGTGTTGTGCTAACGTTAAAAAATTTACTTTTAATACTGAAGCTCTGAAAGACCCAGTTATAGCCAAAGCTTACCATGATAGGTTACTTAGTCATTATGACAGTCATGGTATGCTTACTACTGAAGTTGAGGAAGAATGGGATCATTTTTAACAGGCTTTTTTGGACACTAACAGTACTCTTTCAGGTAAAAAGGAGCAGAGGAGGCAAAATTTTTTGAGTGATAAGGCACTTGAGTTTATTTCAGAAAGAAAGAACTGCAGGAATGTCTAATCAATACCCTACTAGTCCTAATAGAAAGTATTACAGAAAACTTAATAAACGTGTAAAAGATCGGTTAGCTGCTGATAAGAATCTTTGGCTTGATGGCTTGGCTGACAAAGCCGAGGAAGCAGTTAGACAGCACAACAGCAGAGAGCTGTACCAGATAGTTAATGTTTTGTGTGGTAGAAAACGGACAGGTATACAGGGATTGAAGGAAAAGCAAGGTAAGGTTATAGAAGGTGAGGATTCTGTTATGGCTAGATGGACTGAGCATTTAGTGATGTTCTAAACAATGTGGTTAGTTCTACTCCCATTGTTTGTAATGATGATAGATGCATTGGTGACTTTAATGTTGGCCCTATAACACAATCTGAAGTTATTTTGGTTATTTCTAAACTTAAACTTCATAAATCCCCAAGGGTAGATGAAATTACTGCGGAAATGTTTAGAGCTGTGAATGTTTCGGTTACCACTTGGATGACTGAAATTCTGAATATCTTTTATGATAAAGGCATGGTTCCTAAGGATTTTACCAGAGCTATTGTTATCCCTATTTTCAAAAAATGTGATCGCAGTTCTTGTGATAACTATAGGGGTATCAGCCTACTCTCGGTTACAGGTAAAGTTCTTTCTATGATTGTGCTTAACAGAATTAAGAATCTGGTTGACAGTCAATTGCGTGATGAGCAATGTGGATTCAGAAGTGGTAGGGGATGTGTGGATCAGATATTTTCACTTAGGCAGATTCTTGAGAAATGTTTAGAGTTTCAGAAACCTTTGGTTGCTAGCTTTGTTGATTTCAAAAAGGCTTTCGACTCTGTTGATCGTCATAATTTGTGGTTGATTGTGAGATCATATTATATACCAGACAAGTTAGTTAACATAATGAAAGCCCTCTATAATAACACAGAGTCGTGTGTGAGAGTTGGTAAGGCTTGTAGCAATTGGTTTAGCATTACTTCTGGTGTTCGACAAGGGTGCATTTTGTCTCCTTTTCTCTTTAGCTTGGTTATTGATTATGTTATGCGAAATTCACTTCAAGGGAAAGATTTTGGCCTTAAATGGTCTGGAGATACGAAAATTTCTGATTTACATTATGCTGATGATTTAGCCCTTTTGGCAAATGATGTTGATGAGATGAACTCTTTCATTCGAACTGTTGATGAGACTGGTAGTAGAGTAGGTTTGGTTATAAACAGAGAGAAAACTAAAGTGATGAAATTTGGTCAGACAGGCTGTGATTCGGTTAATCTGAATGGTCGCAGTCTTGAGCAGGTGTCACAGTTAAATTATCTTGGGAGCTATATAACAGATAATGGTGATGTGCGGCATGAGATTAACAGACGAATAGGATTGCTGCCGGGACTTTTAAGAATCTATGGAGAGTGTGGAGAAATAGGCGTATACACCTAAAGACTAAAATTAGACTGTATAATAGTTTGGTTTTTTCTAGGGTTAGTTATGGTAGTGAAACTTGGACACTTTGTAAACAAGATAACAAGAAACTAGATGCTTTTGATTCCAGATGCTTACGCAGTATCTTGGGCATTAGGTGGTTCAACTTTGTAACTAAATGATGAGGTTAGGCAAAGGAGTTTGCAACCTCCTTTAAGCAGCATATTGTGCATGGAGAGACTCCGTTGGTTTGGCCATGTTGCCTGTATGAATAATAGATTGGCGAATAGGGTTATGAACAGTGTGCCTAAAGGCCTCAGAAAGAAGGGGAGACCTAGGATGCGGTGGGCA
The DNA here is from genome assembly GCA_038380435.1 of Ryuthela nishihirai. Taxonomy (NCBI): domain Eukaryota; kingdom Metazoa; phylum Arthropoda; class Arachnida; order Araneae; family Heptathelidae; genus Ryuthela; species Ryuthela nishihirai. The sequence continues at coordinate 69,927,095 of JAWZYU010000015.1, read as the reverse complement.
GACAATGTCAAACAGGACCTTGTTAGAATTGGTGTGCAGTGGCCAGATGCAGTAGATGTAGCTCAGGACAGACTTGCTTGGAGAACTAAATTGTACGGTCTGGTTGGACCTCCGTAGCCCATGGCTGCTTGATGATGATGATGATGATGATGATGATGATGATGATGATGATGATGATGATGATGATGATGATGATGATGATGATTTAGTTGGAGTACAACTGTTTGCTAATATTTTAGATATTATTTCCTGTCATTAAGAGTGAAACCAATTTAGGAAGCAGCGAAAATGGTTAATAATAGCCCATCAATATGCCAAAACATTTCGGGGATATAATAAGCCTCTACCCCTTTCTTTAAAGAGTGTATGTAAAATTACCTCAGTAATTGTTAAAGTTAAACTGCACAAGAATATTCTTGGTGGATAAACATAAAAAATCCACTCACTCCTTGATAAGCGAAAAAGGCACTTCCACTTTTAGTTATCAAGTTCTGAACTTTTGCCGCATATCACGTGACTCCTGCACTTTAAATGCGAATTTCAGCCTACCGATATTCATATTCCTTCAATTTATGGGGTAGCTCAGTCGGTAGCGCGCCTGGCTCGTAATCTTCCAGTTCCTCGTAATCTGCAGCCCACGGTCAGTAGGGGACACTGATGGGCTTGGAAAGGCCGCGGATCCATCGGATGGAACGTTAAGCCGTGGCCCCGTGTGTGGGAGAGCCGTATCCTGTGTACGTTAAACAACACACTGGACGGCTTGACGGGAGGCTACCATCTGTCACCCAACAGCTGTTACAATGGGTCCCCTCACCCAACCTTCTCTGAGCCTTTGGGGTCCTTGTGACCTGGCCATTTAGCCCGTGGTGTTCAAAAAAGTGCCGCTCAGAGGTAAAACAATCCAACCCAACCTTTTAATTTATATTGTTGATTTAATTGTAAGTCGCGTTATCGTCACTAGAAGTGTATTTTAAAAGTTTTGTCTTTCACCACAGAAATGAGCATTTTCGCTATCATGAAAGAATGTGAAATTTTAAGAATATCATATTTAGTCGTCATCACCATAGAGAAAAATTCTCATTTCGACTCACCATGTTTCTCTAAAATATGCCCAAAGAGATTTTAGTGACATTTTTAAATCGCACACTCAGATGCGACCATGATATTCATTTAGTTATTCCACGCTCTGTTATCTTTTCAATGCAAATAAATATTTACAATTCATTCTGCTAAAAACAGAAACTGATCTCTTCATCAATTTAACAAGTGGTCTTTATCAAAAGAAAGTTTGGTAAAGAGGCAATTCCCATATTCATATTCCTTTTTTTCACATTTCTTTCTTTAAAAAAATTAAATTTCACCTAATTTAATTTCCATTAGTATTTAAAATGGATGTCTACCGAAGTATTTGAAATATAATAAATGGGCAAAATGGTTGCAAGTCGTCGGGTTGTTTTATCTCTCAGCAGCATTTGTTTGATGCATTAATGGAGAGGTCACAAAGGCCCCAAAGTTCAGCATAACCACAGGAAAAAAAATGACTCTTCTATATAGAGTTTCAGATACAGCGACGGTAATAATTAGGTCAAGATCAAGACTACGTTCGTGCGAGTGCATATATATATATACGAATCGATAGCCTCTTGGAGAAAGGAAATGGAACTTTTTTCATCCAATATGGACATAAAGAGTGAGCTTGCCCAAACAAAGATGGCAGCTTGCTGGTGGTCTCTGCAAACAGCTCTCTGCCTTTGATTGCCAGCACAATTGAAGCGAAGTGTTATCTTCACTTGAAGAGGAGTGAGCCATTCGTTGTTCCATTACCATTAACGAGCTGCTTGTTTTTCTGAAGCCATTTGGAAGCCATTGGCCACGAGCTATGATGACTCGCTGCTGTTGATGACGTTCCTCGTGCTGAAGCCATTTTAGGCACAAGACCACGTTAACGTCGCTCTTTTAGTTTCGTATCATCTTTTTTTCTCCATCTCTTAATACATATGTGAAGGTTAATGTGTTTTTCTTTTCCGCTGCAGCCGTCGATTATTTCAATAGAGAGGTCTTATGGAGCCGACGCTACGTTAAAGCAATTAATGGCCATGGATCAGCACCTCTGTGAGATGGCAGCAGAACAAGGCAGCGAATTTTAAATCAGAGCTCATGCAGAAGAGACAGAAGATTTTACGCATTTCACGGGACTGAAAGGAGAATTCTGCTAGTGTTTGATAAATGGCGGAAAAATTCTACTTAAAGCAGAACTGAAAAATATGCGACAGATGCTATAATTAGTTTTAAGAAGAAAAAAAGCGAAGTCATTCAAATTAAAAAAAGTTTCGATGTACCGGCGTCAATACACAACCATATAATCGGCACCAATTACGTGGTTATTGAGTTCCAGCAAAATGCAAACATCCAGCATTTAAGATTATACCCAAAGCTAATCACCCAACTTGAGTTCGCGTGGATTATCTGTGTTTGAATTTGTGGAATAGATAGATGTTCGAGTACACCGTGATATTTTTCCTTCTCCCGTTCTAAATAAAAAAATAAATACCCCCTCAAGCAGCTGCTTGCCACAGAGGTCTGACAGGAGCCCGTCAGTTTATATGCCACAGTAAGAGATCTGAGAGGATGGCAGGACCTCAGCAGAAAAACGACACACATCCATGCCTAAATCCGGGCTCGAACCCAGGTCCTTTAGATCAGTAGCCAAGCGTGCTAACCACTCGGCCACGGGACGGCTTCTCCCGTTCTACCCTCTGTAAATTAAGAGGGTTCTGGTGGACTTAGGTTAAAACCCACATCTGTCGGATGCGATATGTGGTGGTCCGTGTGCGGTAGAGAGCCATGTCGCGGGAGAGAGCCATGTCGCATAAACGTTAAACGAACATGCTGCATGGCCTTGACAGCAAGCAGGCTTCCTTCTCTCTCCAAACAGCTGTACAATGAGTCCTCTTCTACTCTCCAGTTCCGAGCCCTTTGAATCCTTATGGCGTGGCCCTAGGCGCAAAATAGTCTCAAATATGAAACAACTGAAGTCAACTAATCGTTCACTCCGACATCACTGAGACCTGTAGTTTTTGAACTCGAGGCTAATTTGGAAAGACTAGCTTAGAGTATGTATGTATATTACTGTTGCGATTAATTGGTCTTGCGACGGAAGTGTATCTCGTGAAAGCCTTTGCCAAAGTAAACGAATGCTCTCGTTTTAAAGCTCGGGTGTAATTAGTTTCAATTTGTTTCTCTCTCCCTGTCCAATTTGCACCGATGTATCCATAACAGCAGACACGATGTGTAAATGCGAGTCTTTATAAACACGTTTCTTCATTATCTGTCTCATCGTGACATTTCCGCCGTAATTGACGCGCATTAATTCTTATCGGGAGTCCCATCTCCCCTGGATGCGTTCCCTTATCCTCGCCCCATCTAATCTCTGCTCCCATCTGTTGTCGCCGTTGGGCGGCACATTGACCGATGACTTTTGTTGAATAACAGGAAAAATTTAAAATCGAAATTTCTTCGAGGAACAAATTGCCAAATAAAAGGCACTCAGAAGAGAGCAAAACTAAATACACATTCCTCAGATTGTCATCTTTAGATTTCTTTTCCTCCAAAGAAGAAAAAAAATATGCTGTCCAAATTTACACTGGAGAAGAGAAGACCCTTTGTTCTTGTCTTCATTATTTTCGTGGTAAAAGGCTGCCTGTCATCGAGAAAAGAAAGTTTTGCTGTCAAGTAGAGATCTTTCTTTCGTAGACACGAGCCTCGTCACAGGTATTGAGTTCGGCACCACTCGCCAGAAACTTTTTCCATTTGCCAAAATAAGCTTTCGTCTCTGCATTTCGGTGTGGATTGTTTTCATGGCCGAGGAAAATCCTCCCCACCCCCCATAAACACACACGCTTCCCTTTTCTCCCCACAAAAAGCCACACGGATCGCCAGCAGAGATAGAGCGACTCTCGTAAAAGAACTATTGTCTCACACACTAAGAATATATCCAGAGAATTCCCTAATCGGAGATTGACGGGTCGTTTCTGTGTTCTTGGTTGTGTTTGGGATGCTTTTTTTAACGCTTTGCTTTTCAAACATCGCTCAAACTCTCAACTTTCTCTAAGCTCTTCCGTCAAAGACAATCGTTACTTTAAACACTGTTTTGTGCTCCTTCCTCATTACAACCTATTTTTAGCAACATCGGCTTGTAAGAAACAATATGTGATAAAAAAGTAAAGTCTATTTCATAAACAAATGCTTGAAATTTTACTTTTCAAATTAAAAGATTAGAATAGATTCTTCATAGTTTTTGGAATAATTTTAACATTTCTATTCACAAATTATATAGGAATTGATCTGTTAGAGCTAAGACTTCTTAAGCTCATCTTGCATTGAATAAGTTTTCACGAACACATAACTTGGAAAAAAACAAAAGTTCTTTAAAAAAACGATACTTATCCCTTGGTTGATTTCTATTTGAGGGATAAGTCCCATTTGGCGCTTATTTCTCTCTTCGTTACTTAGCCATTGTTCATTTGTTCACACACTAGCGATGGAAATAGTTTATTTGCATCGACCCTTCCATTTTGCTAATACTGTTCCGACTACGGCTTTTAGAAAAACAATGATCATGCGAGCAAATGGGAAGTGCTCAGTTGTGTTTTTTTGAATGCCTGTGATTTTAGGAGCCATGTTGACTTCGATATTAACATAAGGATAGAAAATTGGAGAAATAATTTCAATAATTTTTGATTCGCTCGCTAAATTTTGTGCATGCCTCCTTTATTTCGTAGATTGTTGTTTTAATTTTGAACTAAATTTGTAGCTAAGTATTATTTCGTTTATCGATTATAATAAATTTGCGATCGTACCGACCTGGCGAGGGGCGGGGGTGGCTCTCGGTAGCGCGCCTGGCTCGTAATCTGTAGTTCCCAGGTTCGAGTCCCAGCTGGGTCAGCGTTGAGATTTATCTCCGCAAAATTCCCCGCCCTGCCCACGGTCAGTAGGGGACACTGATGGGCTTGGAAAGGCCGCCGTCCGTCGGATGGGACGTTAAGCCGTGGCCCCGTGTGCGGGAGAGCCATACCCTGTGCACGTTAAAGAACACGCTGGATGGTCTTGACGGGAGGTTACCATCTGTCTCCCAACAACTGTTCCAGTGGGTCCCCTCCCCAACCTTCTCTGAGCCTTCGGGTTCCATGTGACCTGGCTATTTAGCCCATGGTGTGCAAAAAAGTGCCGCTCAGAGGTAAAACAACCCAACCCAACCAGACCTGGCGGTACAATCGGCCATCCTCGGCATTTCGTGAAGTAACTAGTTAATCGCAGATAAATTGTTTGGATAAGCCCATTGCATTGAAATTGAAACTGAATACACTTAGACTGAGTAGCTTAAACTAACTGGCAATTTCAAATGAAAAATGAATGCAACTTACTCGTTTGAGATAATCGTGGCACTGATGTAAATGAAGATCTGTGTGATGTGAACGCAATCGTCGCTCACTCTCAGAACGACAGAGTGGTGAGCGTGTTCGACTGCGGATGCAAAGGTTCCGAGTTCGAGTCCGGTTAAGACATAGATATTTCTTTTCTTGTGTTGTCTTTCTGCTGGCTTTCTTCACAGATATTTTCAGGCCTTATTATCTTCACATAGGTTCCTGTCAGACGTATGTGGCAAGTAGTTGTTTAACGTGTAATTTATTTTTATTTTCATATATCATCATCATCATTCTCAAACAGCCATGCTCTGCGAAGCTCCAACCAGACCGTGCAATTTAGTCCCCCAATCAAATCTGTCCTGAGCTACATCTGCTGCATCTGGCCACTGCACACCGATTCTAACAAAGTCCTGTTTGACATTGTCTGCCCACTGAATCCTAGGTCTCCCCCTCTTTCTGAGGCCTTTAGGCACACTGTTCGTAACCCTATTCGCCAATCTATAATTATTCACATGCGCAACATGACCAAACCAACTGAGTCTCTCTCTACACAATATGCTGCTCAAAGGAGGTTGCCAACTCCTTTGCTTAACCTCATCATTACTTACAAAGTTGAACCACCTAATGCCCAAGATACTGAATAAGCATCTAGAATCAGAAGCATCTAGTTTCTTGTTATCTTGTTTACAAAGCATCCAAGTTTCACTACCATAACTAACCCTAGAATGAACCAAACTATTACGTTTAACCAGAGGAAAATTAAAAGAGAAATATAATTTCTCACTTTTAGCATCCATGAAACTAAACCTTATCTATCTTACTAAACAGTATCACCTCACCAGAACAATGAGTAATTAATTCTTCTTCTGACGGTTTTTCTTTCATTTGAGAGCTTTTATCGTCATCATCGACCTCAAGCAGCCATGGGCTACGGAGGTCCAACCAGACCGTGCAATTTAGTTCTCCAAGCATATCTGTCCTAAGCTACATCTGCTTCATCTGGCCACTGCAACCAATTCTAACAAGGTTCTGTTTGACATTGTCTGTCCATCGCATCCTAGGTCTCCCTCTTTCTGAAGCCTATAGGTACACTGTTCATAACTCTATTCGCTAATCTATAATAATCCTTACGGGCAACATGGCCAAACCAACGGAGTCTCTCTCTGCACAATATGCTGCTTAAAGGAGGTTGCCAACTCTTTTGTCTAACCTCATCATTACTTATAAAGTTGAACCACCTAATGCCCAAGATACTGCGTAAGCATCTAGTTGCTTTACATACAGTGACAAAAAAGGAAGTTTGACTCGCAAAATAGGTTCTGTAATATGCCCTGACACCAGAGGGAACTGGGAACGGGCTTCGTGTCATCTTAACGTTAGAAAAGCGCTATTTCAAATTTTAATCGGTTGCTGATTCATATTTGTAGTCCGTAAATACAGCCGATGATCTTTATAGTTAGTAAAATGGAGGGCTCCCATTTTTCGTCGATAAACAAAGCGAACTCTTAAGAATACTAATCATCATCATCATCCTCAAGCAGCCATGGGCTACGGAGGTCCAACCAGACCGTGCAATTTAGTTCTCCAAGCAAGTCTGTCCTGAGCTACATCTACTGCATCTGGCCACTGCACACCAATTCTAACAAGGTCCTGTTTGACATTGTCTGCCCACCGCATCCTAGGTCTCCCCTTCTTTCTGAGGCCTTTAGGCACACTGTTCATAACCCTATTCGCCAATCTATAATTATTCATACGGGCAACATGGCCAAACCAACGGAGTCTCTCTCTGCACAATATGCTGCTTAAAGGAGGTTGCAAACTCCTTTTCCTAATCTCATCATTAGTTACAAAGTTGAACCACCTAATGCCCAAGATACTGCGTAAGCATCTGGAATCAAAAGCATCTAGTTTCCTGTTATCTTGTTTACAAAGTGTCCAAGTTTCACTACCATAACTAACCCTAGAAAGAACCAAACTATTATACAGTCTAATTTTAGTCTTTAGGTGTATACGCATATTTCTCCACACTCTCCATAGATTCTTAAAAGTCCCAGCAGCAATCCCTATTCGTCTGTTAATCTCATGCCGCACATCACCATTATCTGTTACATAGCTCCCAAGATAATTAAACTGTGACACCTGCTCAAGACTGCAACCATTCAGATTAACTGAATCACAGCCTGCCCGACCAATTTTCATCACTTTAGTTTTCTCTCTGTTTATAACCAAACCTACTCTACTACCAGTCTCATCAACAGCTAGAATGAAAGAGTTCATCTCATCAACATCATTTGCCAAAAGGGCTAAATCATCAGCATAATCTAAATCAGAAATTTTCGTATCTCCAGCCCATTTAAGGCCAAAATCTTTCCCTTGAAGTGAATTTCGCATAACATAATCAATAACCAAGCTAAAGAGAAAAGGAGACAAAATGCACCCTTGTCGAACACCAGAAGTAATGCTAAACCAATTGCTACAAGCCTTACCAACTCTCACACACGACTCAGTGTTATTATAGAGAGCTTTCATAATGTTAACTAACTTGTCTGGTATACCATATGATCTCACAATCAACCACAAATTATGACGATCAACAGAGTCGAAAGCCTTTTTGAAATCAACAAAGCTAGCAACCAAAGGTTTCTGAAACTCTAAACATTTCTCAAGAATCTGCCTAAGTGAAAATATCTGATCTACACATCCCCTACCACTTCTGAATCCACATTGCTCATCACGCAATTGCCTGTCAACCAGATTCTTAATTCTATTAAGCACAATCATGGAAAGAACTTTACCTGGAACAGAGAGTAGGCTGATACCCCTATAGTTATCACAAGAACTGCGATCACCTTTTTTGAAAATAGGGATAACAATAGCTCTGGTAAAATCCTTAGGAACCATGCCTTTATCATAAAAGAGATTCAGAATTTCAGTCATCCAAGTGGTAACCGAAACATTCCCAGCTCTAAGCATTTCCGTAGTAATTTCATCTACCCCTGGGGATTTATGAAGTTTAAGTTTAGAAACAACCAAACTAACTTCAGATTGTGTTATAGGGCCAACATTAAAGCCACCAATGCATCTATCATCATTGCAAACAATGGGAGTAGAACTAACTACATTGTTTAGAACATCACTGAAATGCTCAGCCCACCTAGCCATGACAGAATCCTCCCCTTCTATAACCTTACCTTGTTTATCCTTCAATCCTTGTATGCCTGTCCGTTTTCTACCACACAAAACATTAACTATCTGGTACAGCTCTCTGCTGTTGTGCTGTCTAACTGCTTCCTCGGCTTTGTCAGCCAAACCATCAAGCCAAAAATTTTTATCAGCAGCTAACTGATCCTTTACAAGTTTATTAAGGTCTCTGTAATGCTTTCTATTAGGACTAGTAGGGTATTGATTAAGGGCATTCCTGCAGTTCTTTCTTTCCGAAATAAGCTCAAGTGCCTTATCACTCAGATAATTTTGCCTCTTCTGCTCCTTTTTTCCTAAAAGAGTACTGTTAGTGTCCAAAAAAGCCTGTTTAAAATGATCCCATTCTTCCTCAACTACAGTAGTAAGCAAACCATGACTGTCATAATGACTAAGTAACCTATCATGGTAAGCTTTGGCTATAACTGGATCTTTCAGAGCTTCAGTATTAAAAGTAAATTTTTTAACCCTAGCACAACACTTTTTAAGTTTAAGTTGCAAGACACTTTTAACAAGGTAATGGTCAGATCCAATTTCAGCTCCCCTATATGCCCTGGTATTCCTAACAGAACTAGTCCATTTGCTGTTAATTAATATGTAATCAATCATATTCTTATGCAGCCCATCAGGTGAAACCCATGTGTACTTATGTATGTCGCGGTGTTTGTAATAAGTGTTAGTTATTCTGAATCCATTGAGTTTACTTACCTGTAGGAGACGTTGCCCATTGCTATTGCAGCTACCAATACCAAAAGGGCCTATTACTCCTCCCCAAAGGTCAGAGTCAGTACCAACTTTGGCATTGAAGTCACCAAGAACAAGGGTAATATCTCCTTTCTTGACAGAATTCAAAATATCCTGAAGTTGTTCATAAAACCTATCCTTCTCATCCTCATCGGCATCCTCAGTGGGGGCATAACAGCAGATAACATTCAAGTCTTTAACGCTTGTCTGAAATTTTGCTGTAAGAAACCTTTCATTAATGCACTCATATCCTAGAAGAGCATCACTAGCGTGTCTGCTGAGAAGCAGACCCACGCCTTGGTGATGCTTTTTGTCGTCCCTCCCTGAAAAGAGAAATTTAAGATTATTTTTAAGAATCTGACCTTTATCTGTCCATCTGGTCTCTTGCAAGCCGAGAATATCTAAATTATAACGGTGGCATTCTTGTGTGAGGACATCAAGAGAAAAAGCTCTGTGCAGAGTCCTCACATTCCAACTACCTATGGAGAGAAAATGGTTAGTGGGATGTTTAAAGAAACTATGTTTATTGAGAGAGGGAATGCCGACAATATCAAACAGCCCCCTAATCGCAGACATGGGGCAAAGACCCGTTCCCCCACTACTAAAGGCTGAAGCCATCTACACTGGAAGACTTCCTCCAATGTAGAATTTGACGATGCCAATAGAAGCAAAGAGTTCAGGTGCCTGCGATGACTTCTGCTCAGGATTATCCACCAGCTGATAAACATATCCTGTGAATCTATTCACTTGGGGCTGTCAACCCACAAACAAACAGAAAACACAGCGGAAGATTTTCCCTCCACAGAAGCCCACCAGTGCAGCAAAATCAGGATCCATAATCAAGCTCAGAGCCATATATCTGTCCAGTCCAGTAGGTTTATATGGTCAGCACCAGGACCCTGTGTGGTTGACCACTCCTCAGCAGGGTAGAAAAAAAAGAAAAGTAGCCATAGTTGTCCAGATCAGTAGGCCACACTAATCTGGCAGCCCTCCCCTTCCGTTCACTTCCACAAGAGAGTATCTCTTTTGAAAGTTACTAACGGTCCGCACCACGAGAAGGCGGGGTCGGACATTAGGTGCTAGGCCTGGCCGGTTCTATGCATCATCACAGGGGATTGGTGCATTGCTCTCCTTCCAGTGTCTACCTAGCTACCATTTACAGACCATTCTTAATTGTTTCGTAATTTTTTAAATTGAAAATAAAAATGCACTGAACCGGATGTACTGCTTACATGCCCCAACTAAATATTTTAAGCGATTTAATGAAACTCCAGAATAGATCTATAACTAACTTCAAGAAATATCTAAACTTTTAGCTTATCATGAATGTGAATTTGCATATCCCACAGTTTATCTTCTTTATTACTGCGCATATCCAAAGTAAGCAACCTTTAAATCTTAATGACCTGTAATAGGAGACAATTTTAGGGAGAGGTAGTAGAGCTTCCTAAGTTTTTCCCACTGACTATGTGCCTGGCTGGTGTGAATAAAGTATTAATAACTGTTTGCAGAGTTGACATGAGGGAAATGATTTAAATATTAACTTCCAGGAATGCAAAGGAAATTTCTACATTCATTGCAAGCAATGATTACTAAGATGCTCTAATTCGGTTCTTGCTGCATTCTCTGGGTAACTTTTATGATTGTTGATTTCGTGTTTTGAATTAAATCTTAAATTATCTTCAAATGAAGAGCAGATTAAAAAACTGAACGGAATGAGACTAATTACGAAATAAATTGAAAATATTTTCGATCACTTTGCGAAGAGAATCTCAAAAAGGTTAAACTTTGAAGAGGATAAGAAGCGACGACATGATGTTAGTCTTACCCTATCTGGCGAAGTGTAACCACAGATTTTCGTATGGTAACGTAGGCAACGCCTTTGTTACGGTCACCATTGCTATGTATAATCTCGGCCATCCACGTGGTGCAACAGGAAACGAGATTCATCGGACCAGACGACCTTTTTCCAATCATTCAAGGTCCAGTTTTGATTTACAGTTTTTTGTAGGCCCTTCAGACGGTGAACTAAGGTTAGCATGGGCACTCGGAGCGACCTGCGGCTACGCAGCCCCATTTTCATCAGGGTTCGATGTACTGTGTGTTGTGACACATTACTCCCGTCACCAGCATTCAAATTACGGGTGAGTTGCGCCACAGTGTCCCTTCTGTTGGCTCGTACCATATGGGATAGCCTTCGCTCACCTCTAGCATCGATGAGCCGTGGTCGGCCAACACCTTGCCGGCGGTTCGTGGTTTTTCCCTCCTTAGATCACTTATTCAAGGTACTAACTACGGCTGACCGTGAGCACCCCACAAGCCTTGCCGTCTCTGAAATGCTCTGACCGAGTCGTCTGGCCATTTTAATTTGCCCATTGTAAAATTCACTTACGTCCGCTGCCTTTTCCATCTGAAGAACAGAATAACATTGATTAACAGAGCTCAGTATCAGGTGTTATTTATAATGTTTCATGACCTTCACACGCGCCGTCGTTTACTTGCAGTTGCTTCGATTTGCATAAACTCGCGCTGGTCATAATGTTTTGGCTCTTCGGTGTATGTGGAAAAGATGCATTATATTAAATATATAATATATTTAATACACTACAGCTAAGGCTAGTGGTTAGCGCGCTTGGCTTGATCAAAGGGGCCCCGGGTGAGGTGGGATGTTTGTGTTGTCTTTCTGCTGAGACAACGTCTTGCTTTCTGATCTTCTCTATGGCGTATTCAACTGTCAGACTTCTGTGGCAAGCAGCTGCTTGAGAGGGTATTTATGGGTTTTTTTTACATTATAACTACTAAACACAATACATGTTTAAGGAAAAGCATGACTGAATAGATTTTTTTTTTGGGGGGGGGGATTGTTTAACGTTGTGTGATTTAAATGCAATATTGATAAGGAGCAACTGTACTAACTTTTTCGAGCTTTTTCGATTATATTCTTGGCTGCCAAATCAGACGAATGCAATGTGAAAAATATATCCCGGGCTTCATCCGCCATTATGAATTTATTGGTTACGTATGCCCTTATAAAACTCAGTAACAGTCCCACACTAATATTTAAGATGGAAATCACAGGGATTTTTCTTTTTTTTTTTTAAAAAAAAAAGAGAGAAATTGTTTTACTCGTTTATTAAGCTTTCTGTAATGCTCTTGGTAAAGAGTAGTAGGGTATTGATTCAGTTTATTCCCGTACTCTCTCTTTTGGAAATAAGCTCTATTGGTTTACCATTAAAGCACTCGGTCTTCTTTGCCCCTTTTTTACCAAGAAGAGTGCTATTGGCATCAAGAGTAGCCTGTTACAAATGGTCCTATTTTTCCTCAACCTCACTTTTAAGCAAACCATAACTGGCGCAATGAGTAAGTAACCTATCATGATAATCTTTAGCAATCTCTGGTCTTTCAGAGCTTCATTGTTAAAGACAATTCATTTAATCCAGCACAGCATTTCTTAAGCTTCGGTTATAGGACACTTTTAACAAGGTAATGACCAGATCCAATTTCGGCTCCCCTCTATGATCTGGTGTTCCTAACAGAACTAGCTGTTTATGTATAATCGATGTTTGTAATAATGTTTATGTATATGTTTATGCTTTGCTGTTAATGTATAATCGATCAAATTCCTTATATGTAATCTATCAGCTGAAACCCATACATTTATAAACATCCCGGTGTTTATTGTTAGTTATTCAAAACCCATTAAGTTTATTACTTGAAGAAGACGTTTACAATTGCTATTGCAACTACTAGTACCAAATGGATCTATTACTCCTGCCCAAAAGTTTAGAGTCAGTACCAACTTAGCATTGAAATCACTTAGCACAAGAGTAGTATCTCCTTTCTTAATAGAAATCAGAATATCATTAAGTTTTCCGTATAATCCATTCTTCTCCCTCTCATCAGAGTCTTCGGTAGGGCATATCAACGGATAATGTTTTTCTTTAATTCCTGTTTCAATTTAACTGTAAGAAATCTTTTATTAATGTACTCATATCCTAGAAGAGCATCACTGACGTTTCTGCTGAGAAGCAATCCTACACCCTGCAGATGTTTTCTGTCTACTCGTCAGGAAAAGAAAAACTTAAAATAATTTTTTAAGTATCTGACTTTTTCTTGCCCGTCTGGTCTCTTGTAAGCCCAGAATGTCTGGGTTATAACACTGAAATTCCTGTGTGAGAAAGTGGAAAGAATAATCTCTATGCAGAGTCTTCACATTCCAGGTAGCTCGGAAAGAAAATGGTTAGTAGCATTTTTAAAGAACTTGGCTTATTGAGAGAAGAGAGGTAGGACCAACAATATCAAACGATCCCCTAATCGAAGTCATGGGGAGAAGACCTTTTCCCCCATTACTAAAGGTTTAATCCACCAATGCTGGTAGGAATTTCAGACACCACTTTTACAACATGACCTTATCAAAAGGAAAATTGTCATTGCCTGATACACATCTCGTAGATGCATCGTGGAACTGTACAGGTTCGACTTTGCTCCTAGAAGCATGGTGCAGGTATCTGCGATAACATCTGTTCAGTCGACCAAATTGATAAAGAAACCCTCGCTTTCTTGCATCTCGAGAAAAAAATATCTCCTTTGAAAGGTAATAACAACTTGCACCATGAGGAGGTGGAATTGAATTTTAAGTGCTGGGCTGGCAGGTTCAATGCATGATCATACAGAACTTTTCAGTGATTTCTTGTTACCATTTATAGGACCAATTAATTAATAAACTCATATAAGTAATATTACATTAATTTAAATGAAATCAGTGAAACAGTCACTCAGATGTAAGAAATGACAAAAATAATAGATTTTCCAAAAGCGTGGAGATAGAAAAACTTTTTTTTTTTCATTAATGTAACAACTATAATTTTATTTAAAATCACATTTCTAATGCCAATGATTAGTCACAGCTTGGAAAGCATTCGCATTGAATGCGAATCGATCCGTAGATGAAGAGAAAATTATGTAAGTAAAAAAAGAAAAACCTCTAGCAACTGATTGCCACAGAGATCTGAGAAGACTAAGTATGATATGCTCTAAGAAAATATGTTAGCAAAGCGAGACCTCAGTAGGAAGACAAGAAACATTCAGGCTTTTAGAAAAACAAGATCAAATTTGCATACTAAATATTGCCTACCAAAGAGAGGAAAATATCCTAGACAACACATTATCATCACTCAATGAATCGTAGACATTTCAAAGAAAGATCACCAAAGAAAATTAGAAAACAAAAACATTAAGATTCTGAGTAATCGGAATCTGTGCACCCCTTTTCGTTGTGTAGATTCTGCATTTGGTATACATTTAATTTTCAGCAAAATTTTCATTCCTAATCCGATGTTTGAATCTTGTTAAAACAGCCTCGCAGAAAATTTTTCATTTTCAATTCTTTTGTCATTCTTGCACAGCCAAATAGTGTAATTCTACAGGGGGCGGGGGTGGCTCAGTCGGTAGCGCGCCAGGCTCGTAATCTGTAGTTCACAGGTTCGAGTCCCAGCTGGGTCAGCGTTGAGATTTATCTCCGCAAAATTCCCCGCCCTGCCCACGGTCAGTAGGGGACACCGATGGGCTTGGAAAGGCCGCCGTCCGTCGGATGGGACGTTAAGCCGTGGCCCCGTGTGCAGGAGAGCCATACTCTGTACACGTTAAAGAACACGCTGGATGGCCTTGACGGGAGCTACCATCTGTCTCCCAACAGCTGTCCCAGTGGGTCCACTCCCCCAACCTTCTCTGAGCCTTCGGGGTCCATGTGACCTGGCCATTTAGCCCATGGTGTACAAAAAATGCCGCTCAGAGGTAAAACAACCCAACCCAATGTAATTCTACAAGAATGGGGACATACATTATTATCAGTGGTAAAAGTCGCATTCTTGCTATTATTAGGTATTTTACACCTGTACCTATGAAATTTCCTAATGATATTCGAAAACTGGTTGTTCTCTGACAATCATAAAACAAATGCCCAAGTTTCCGACAGCATCTTGTTGTTTGCAGTTTCTTTGTCCTCACTACAGAATGAAGAGAGAAAAAGAAATCCTAATTATCCGGGGTTTCAAGGTTTCTTTGATCTGCAGCCAAGTACGCTAATCACTCTGCCACTGAGGCATTATAAATATTTTTCAGAATTTAAAATCTTTCCTTTACAACACTGATTATACATAAATATTTTATTTCAGTGATTTTTCTTTGTTATCCGTATTCTAATTTTGGTTTCGTTTCGGTGTTGGCTTTTTATATATAAATGTGTCCTCTGCAGCTGAGATATCTGCCTGTATTGAAACAAATTAATGAGTAAATGAACCATAAATTTTCGATATGCACTTTACACAATTTAGAAAAAAATGAGAGAAGTTTCTTTATTTTTTCAAATATTTCGCCAAATGAAAAGGGAACTTTGCTCGTAAAAATGACGAATTTTTATGGCAATTTCTGACATATGCTTCCAAAAGGTCTTCAAAATTTCGTACTTTTTGCTGATTTTTAAAACAAATGTTAATTATTTTTGCGATTAGGATTAATTTCAAGAGCATTTTTCAGGCCAAAAGTAGTATCTACTCCGCTTTCACTTATCTGTTTTCTAAATATTCTTAAAGCAATGCTTGCTTGTTCAGATCTCGTTCCATGGGAACGAAGCAAACGAAGTGCATGGAGAGCCATCTTGGACATATTTTGAACCAAATGATACATTTCAAATGACCTTAACATTAAATAGCCCTAAACTACACAGGCCTGAATTAGTTTGTCCTTAGCTTGATTTTCTTCAGACCTTGCCATATAAACTGTTGTGAAATTGAAATGGATAGAAAGAAAAAAAAAACTTGACGTCAACAGAAAACGGACTGAGATCTAAGATTCTTTTCAAAGTAGGAGAGAATCGCATCTTGTTAGAAGTTTCGAATATAGGTTTTCTGAGTTCCCAGTAATCCGCAGTCCCACGTGCCACTGACCTTTGTGTGAAGTTCCAAATATTAAATTCATTTTTTTTAATTCTACAGTCATTTTAGTTTCTGTGAAACACAAAACAACAGATCTGACAGAATAACATTTCTTGGGGTTTAGGGCAGCTTTTGGATACTTCTGCTAGATGCTGCGAGTGGGTTTGAGTGTCCATGCACGTAAAGAAAGAAACATAGTTGAAAAAGGCGCAAAGCACCCCGTCGGTGCATCCACCTCGTGCGGCCATCATCTATCAGGTCCTACCACTGCCCCATTGCTCGGTGCCACGTGACTCGGTCTGTCCCAGTAGCAGTAGGTCGGCTACGAGCCGTGAAGCGACGAGGCTGCGGCATTACCAGTTTCTCAGCCGCCTGTGGTCTGCATCGCACGTACTCCAGAGGGTGTTCACGCGTGCTTAGGCAAGCCGGCCGAGGCCGTCGAAGGCCTGCCTTTGATAAATTCGGCCATTAAGGCTAGGTAAACTCGCTACGGGCAGCGGTGCACTCATGCGGGCCCCCCTCTCCTGGCCCGCGGAGCGCCAGCATGGAGAGCAGCTCTTCCAGAGCGTGCTTCGCTTTTCTGCCGGGCCGTTTATAAGGCGACACAAAATGCAAGCCACGAACGAATACGAGGAGAGCCCAGAGCCGAGCCGTTGTCGTGCTCCTCTCACCTGAGGCTAGCTCGCTTCTCCTGCTCTCGTGTGCAGGTGCCGGTGCCGTCAGCTAGGGCGCGGAAACATGGTGGACGGGTCAGCAGCACGTGCAAGCCACCGGACTATCGTCAGCAGGAGCAGCAGGTAGGTCGGAAAGAGGGTGAACAGGAAGCTCGGGATGAGAGCGTTGCTAGCGGTGATGCGGAGAGCAATTGAGCGATCGCACAGAGCATCTGTAGCAGCGCCACGTGGGCGATAGCTGTAAAATTTAGCTCATAAAACTATTATTTCTTTTCAGAGAATTCCGATTTCGTTGCTTAGTTTCGTTAAGTCTTAGCATAAAATTAAAGAGGGAAGTGAAAAAGCGAAATGTGAAGAACAGCCACAGAGACCGTCTGCCTGTTTGTTCAAGATCCTCCTCCTAATGTAGTAAGATCTCCTCCTAATGTAGTAAGATCTCCTCCTAATGTAGTAAGATCCACCTTTAGTTTTGGCTAAATCGATTGCTCTTTTTTCCTTTACCGTTCATGCGATGTTTTGCCTTACTTGCCTTTCAATGCAATACTTCAATGAAGTGCACAAAATTCTGATACAAATGTTAAGTTTAACAGATTAATGTGACCGTCAGAAGGTAAATTTCCTTTCCAAACTGAAATGCAAAAAACAGTGTTGCGAAATCATCACGTGGCAAGACTACTGAGCAAAAAAGAGAAAAAACCAGAACTGAAAACCCTTCATAGTCCTCTTTTTAGAAACCTTTATAGTTCTTCATTCCCTCAGCGAAATGCCGAGAGAAAAAAGAAATGTGAAAACCGACATGCATCCTGATTGGTCGGTCGTTGTTTGATTTTGTGGTTCTGTTTTGTATTATGCCTTCGTTTGGGGCAAAAGAAATGTCCCGAATGTAACGCTATCTATTTTTGGATGTCGCCATCGCATGCTCCTCCCAAATAGCAAGCTGGTGTCTATATTTATATGGGTCAGTAGCTCGTGCAAGCGCCAGAACCGAACGGTTCGCTACTTCTTTCCCTTTTGTCTTTTCTTTAACAATACATTTTCCTCGTCTTAAATCAATCGCTCACAAAAACAATTGTTAATATCCGACTCTAATAAGAAAATAATCTTCAGGCATGAAATGTTTATGTCCATTAGATATGCAAAAAAAAGGTGTATTAAGAGTGCTTAATGTTTGCTTTTTCCCAAGCGAAAGTTAATATACCTATTTTTTTCCTTACTGACGTATTGTGTATTTTCTTTAGTAACCTAAAAAGCGAGTAAACATCATTTGTTCTGAGAGCAGTACATTCTTAGAACAGGGTTTCCAAAATAATACACCGAACGTCTAAAGACTTTAATTTCGCTCTTCTTAACCTCTATTTCGTATGTTTCATATGAGCAATAAAAAATGTGACACATAAAGGTGAGAAATTACCCCCACCACATGGCATAAAAATTAAATATATATATTGTAAAGAGTTCATTTTAACCGACATAATGGTTAGAGAACTTAACAACTGTTTCATCGGTTGCGTTTCAATTCTGTCCACTCATTCAATAGGCATGACTTTGCATTTTTAGCTGTTAGCAATAGCTTCTGGTTTGCTCCGTTTCAGATGTAGACATGCCTAAAAATAGAATTACATGGATAATTATGAACTGTTAAATATTATGATCTAATATGATCAGTAAAAATTTTTATTAAGGTGTTTAAAATTTTTATGGAAATCCTTAGTCATCACTCATTTATACTAAATATTATGTATATATAAAATTTTGAAAACTGGGAAAGTTAAGTACAGTAGAACCCCGA
This sequence comes from Ryuthela nishihirai, assembly GCA_038380435.1. Taxonomy (NCBI): domain Eukaryota; kingdom Metazoa; phylum Arthropoda; class Arachnida; order Araneae; family Heptathelidae; genus Ryuthela; species Ryuthela nishihirai. Next base: position 69,908,332 of record JAWZYU010000015.1, on the reverse strand, counting down.
TTATCCGACCTTCGGTTATCCGACATTCTGTATTATCCGACTTGATTTGAGCCAGAGACTTGAAATGTCCAGAGAGGTTGTCTGTCTGTTCAAAAACTTCTAAACGGTAAGAGAATACCTATCACGAAATTTGGTATACTCTTTTATCTTATCATCGTAACCTAACGCAACGTAAGGATTTGGAGCCCATAAAACTTAACCCCCCCTCAAAAAAAGGGGGATTAAAATGTAATGATGAGCAAGTTAACGAGTTTTTCATAATATCCATCGTTTCCAATCAAGTGCAACAATGCATTTTTAAATTAACCATCAGGTCACGTTCACATGAGACTCGTCAATTGATTGCCAATTCAATATATTGATGTCATTTTAAGTTTCGGAATAATTTTATGTGTTTCGTGTTTTTGATGTTCTCTGTATTATCCGATATTTTCGGTTATCCAATCACTCTACGGTCCAGTTTAGGCCGGATAATCGGGGTTTTACAGAACATTTTCGAATTTTAAGAGCAGATAAAACACATTCTGCATCATTGCAAAATTAAAAGTTTAATTGTTCAGTCGTATTTTCAACTATAAGCGTGCATTTAATGTTATGAAATATGAAAGTTTTGGCCACAGTTACTGTATATGTGATTGCAGACTGTAAATGGTTATCGTCAAATTGCATTTATGAATCACAATGAGCACTTTGATTGATTTTTGCAGTTTACTAACTCCAAAATATCACCCAACTGGTAGTCGTTTAACCCACAGAACAAATGAAATATATATTTCACTGAAAAAAAAATTAATATTTATTCGAAATTATGCTAAAATGCAGAACTTGTAAAGCCACTTTCCTGAAGTCTGTTTTAAGCTTATTTTAGTTTAGTGAACAATATTTATCTCGTCCTTACTTTTAATTAAACGTTCTGGAAGTAGAAGTCCCTAAGCTAATTTTCATAGAGAGTGCTTTATTTTGCTAAATGAGACAGAACTGCCCATTGAGAACAGAAGTTTCGTATCGTGGGTGTTTTTTAAATACATCTATATCCATCGCTGTGGGAAAGCTAAATGGAAACAAACCCTTCGTTGTTTACATATTCCAATTACTCGTAGTAGAAATTTCCATTTCATGACTGAGAGAAAGCATGGTGATTAGTTGTTGACATACCTGTGGGAATCCTTTCGTCGCGAATGCACGATAAAACTGCTCAGAAGTACAACATCTCAACGGAAGCTTTTCGTGACTTTTCTCATCCCCTCACAATTCTTCAGATGGCTATTTACACCCTCCAACTAACCGTCCCGTGGCCGAGTGGTTAGCGGGCTTGGCTATTGATCTACGGGACCTGGGTTCGAGCCCCGGGTAAGGTATGGATGTTTGTGTTGTTTTCTGCTGAGGTCCTGCCATCCTCTCAGATCTTCTACTGTGGCATATAAACTGACAGGCTTCTGTCAGACCTGTGGCAAGCAGCTGCTTGAGGGGGTATTTATTTTTTATTATACTTTTCAATGCAATACCACCGACTTCCTTTATATTGCACTTTAGACTCTTTCTTGTGTTTTCGACAGTAGTAAGAAATCAAAATTTCTAGATTTTTTCCTCGTATTTTTAGCTGTGAGCACCCGTTTACTCTGTTATATGTAGGAATTTTGCATAATTTTTTGTATAAATGATGGGTACCGTAAATTGTCATTATCAGGTTACATTCGAAACGTTGTGCTTCAATAACACTAAAAGAAAACTTTGATGAAGTTATAGAAAAAAAATTAATTAAATAGCGATCACATTTTAAACTGATTTTATTATTATTAACGTTCATACCGAAAAATCTATCCTCTTATCGGCAATTAACGACAGAAAAATGATCATACGGGATTCGAACCTGGACACCAATCTTGACCTCTTGTTAGAACACGGCCGCCCGTGAAACACTTTTGAGGGGGGGAAATGTACAGGTATAACTTTTAATGTGTTGCATTTTATGTATTGGGGGACAGTGCATCTCGAAACTTCACCATCATTCAATCGTTTAAAAATATTCGTGAGGCAATCATTTCAAATCGGTCAAAGTCGAGCGAAAGTGAATCTCAGCAGGCGTGATTCTGTTAATGATCCGTGTGAGGAATAAGTTTTTTCCAACCGCACTCTGCTGCATTCTTCGTCCACGTTAAACTGGACGTGGACGAAGAATAAAAAACATTCTTCGTCCACGTCGTCTGTTCTACTGTATAAGTGTTCTCTAATCTGCAAATATACAAATATACAATTTATCACAAGATATGGGTATCATTTTTCAAGTAGTGTCAAGAGATTAAATAGTGCTGAGAAATTTTAAAATTGTGTCAGCGCCTGTTTGCCATTTTTTCTCAGAATGGCAACGCAGAGAGAATGTCTGCACTGCTGATAAAAAAACAACGGGAGGAAGGAGGGGTCTGAATTTATATTGGTGTGGTGGTTCCTAAATTTTATATGGCCAATAACTTCTTAAACCTCATTTCAGAAGCTGTGCATCCCTCATTAAACAACACTTGCTGAAAGCATTTGGTTTTATATGGATGGTTTATTTTGAATATTTTTCACAGAATGAGTAATCAGTTAGTGAGATTAATAAAAGTTGACGTAGTTTACTTATTCAGTGATATTTAACGTTGACTTGTGCAAAAACGTATGGTTTCAGTTCTGGGAAGTATGTTATCGTACTCCTGAAAATCTCTCTCTAGACCCCTGGGGGTCCAACACCCACAATAGAAACTTTTCGCTAGTGTTAATTCTCCAAATAATTATAATTTGAATACGTCTTATGTGCAATTTTGTGACTTTGTTATTAAACGAAACGACCTCTTAAATAAGAGCTAAAAAATTACCCTTCAAGCAGCTACTTGCCATAAACATTTGTCGGTTTAATACGCAATAGAGAAGGTCTGTGAGGAAGGCGAGACCTCAGCAAAAAGACAACACAGCAAAAGAAACATTCTCGCTCAAGCCAAGGCTTGAACCCATGTTCTCTGAACTGCAGCCATATATGATAACCATTCGGCGACCGGGACAATTCAAATGAAAATTACCACAAATAAAAAAAAGTTACAAAATATATATTATTTTTGTTTTCAATATTATTTTTAGAGTGTATTAAAATGGTTCTTTCTTAAACTATGTTTGGGAAATTTTCTCGTGGCTTACACTTTTAAGAAAAATTTTTCTGTTTTCGGAACACTAAATTAATGAAAATTACTAAAATTTCCGATTTTTACCCAAGAGAAACTGCTCACTCTCTCGCAGCAGCTTCAGTGAACATCACGATCCAATGCGACTCGAATTGCCACCGTCGCAGGCAAATAAATGAACTCTGCAAGGACTGTTACCGATATGTCAACAGCTCTATCAACTTTCTTTTTATGTGTTTTTAAATCTATAGTACAGTCTCCATAATCCGAACAGCCAGCGATCCGGAACAGACCCCGATCTAGAAAAACTACAGAGGGGGTAGGGTGGGTGAGTGGGTGAGGAGAGAAATGATTGGACTGAACCAGATTAAAACACCATTCTGGTTTTGTGTATATATTTATCATAAATTATTTTCGCCGAAGAGTAAAATAGTTATATGGCTTGCCATCCTTTCTGATGGTTAGCTATTTTTGTGACTCCATCCCACAAAATTTTGATTTGATCTGAAGATCTTATTATCACTCAGAGTCAACTCAATTTGAATCCTCCTTAGACTCTCTCCCTTTGTCAAATGTTTTGATAGGAACTTGGCAGTAATAAAAGATTCGAAACTCATAAGAATTCCCCCCCCCCCCCTCCTGCAAGACACGTGACGTCTCACATCACTTCTCTCTTCTTATCACTTAGAAGCACAAAGGATGCACATTACTGAACTTGTCAGTAGGTATTCGGAATTTTATAATGTATCCATTCACATCTGCAAAAGTAAATTCATAAGAAAAGAACTGTTTTTTTTAACAAAGTTAGGCTTTTAACTTATACATCTTATTATGGGTCTGAATACAGTATAATAAAAATTGGAATATGAAACGTGAGACTATTTTTCCTGAAAATTGTAGTTAAGAAAAGCGACTGAATGGCGCTATTAGAAAGTTTATTGGGACTGATACAAAAAACAGGGAAAATATTTATCATTCCTATCTTTTATATGTAAGCCTATGTAGGCAAAAAAATTGTAACGTCCAGTGAAAACCCAGATATTGGTAATGCATTGATCACGTGATTTATTGAAAAAATATAGAGAAACGCGCAAATCACGGGAAAACAGTAATGAGGAAAAAAAATCAGATTTTTTTTTAGATAAGGATAGAAGAATATTTAGTTTCATTTCAAACCCATCGATAACCCTGACTTTTGATGCGGAGTTTTGATTTCGGAGATTCTAATGTCATTGCAACAACAGCAGATAAATAAAGAATGATCGTTCTCTTTCGTTTAAGGTGAATCAAAAAGAAACAAAATAAGATTTATAACATTTCAGATATTAAAGAACATTTTGTCAGCGTATAGGAAAAGTATTAGAACTGAGTAACCAATTGTTTGTATAATAATAAACACGAATAAGAAAATGTTTGAGTGTTCTTATTTTGCTGCTGCACCCAAAGCATTGAGAAAGCTCTTTTGCAGAACATGCTTCTGGTGAAGGGTTGCATCGAGGAGAAGGAAACTTTCTTATCATTTCATTAAGCCCTCACTTGATCGCTAGAGCAATGTCAACGGACACAATCATCCAACTCGACCGTTTCAAGAGCTCCTTCTTCGATCCAAGTGTAGCTGAGTCGTATCAGCTTGGCCTTCGTTGAAAACAATTTCCTGCTGATTGGTTCTCTTCAAATTTCTCATTCACCGAAGTGCTAGGAAATGATATTTTCTTCGTAGTCATAAAAAGCACCATGAATTTTTTTCAACTTTACATTTCCATTCTTCAAGATGTTGCACACATAAAGGACATAAAAAATAAAAATAAATACCCCCTCAAGCAGCTGCTTGCCACAGAAGTCTGACAGGAGCCTGTCAGTTTATATGCCAGAGTAGAAGGTCTGAGAGGATGGCACGACCTCAGCAGAAAAACGACACGAACATCCATGCCTTACCCGGGGCTCGAACCCAGATTCCTTAGATCAGTAATCAAGCGTGCTAACCACTCGGTCACGGGACGGCTAAAGGACATAAACTCTTAAATTTTTTTCGACACTTATTCTAGTCTTAATATTTGCTGCTTTTGTTCCACCTACCTTTAAAATGGTACATTCTCAACAAAAATGCATCTACTTTAGTACAGCTTCCTTTTTATAAACGTTCTCTGAAGATGGATTATGATAATTATTATCCCATTCGAGAACAGAGGCTGAAAGATATACAATAACTCTTTAACACAAAGAAGTGATCTTGCTCGCACAGTCATTTCCCTTTCATAAATGAGTAAAACCAATAAATTTCGCGAAACTGAATTTGTTTGTGGCAATACTTTCATTTAGATACTTTTGGAATACTTATTGTTGCTGCACCAATCAACCCACTGGCAGTATTCAGTTGAAACTGATGTCAAATCGAATTACTTGCGGCACACAAAAGAACAATATTGAAAATATATTAACATTAAATATAAATCAAGCTGAAACAAAATTTTAACCTGTTGATATGTCGCGTATTAAAGGAAATAATCAAACACTAAAAGTGCATGAGGTAATCACAAAAAGAAAAGTAATAGAGGACCCTCAATCCGAGGTTTTCAAATATCTATGCTGGTCTGGAATTCAGAATTAAATAAATGCAATCGATTGGCGCTGCATATTTGCTTTTTATAATTGACGAATCTAGTTGGTCTTGGAATTTGGTAAGTGCTTATATTTAAACAAAATTCCCGCAGCAGAACTAAGACAGATCGAGAGATATTGAACAACAAAGAAACAAAAATGGAGTGCAAAAATGGCGAAAGTTTCAAAACACTTGAACCTATTGATAAACAATATTTGAGCTCGAAATGAACGAGATCGAAGCAGCGGAAGCTTATCCATTCACTTTGTCAATCAAAGAGCTGAAATTCCTGAATAATAGCCAATCATAGGTAAGCACCTGTAGGCTATAGACATTAAATGAGTATAGAAGAAAAACTGTCATTAGCCGGGTGTTTAAGACGATGACTCGGCGGACGCAGCGCCTGACGTCATCAGGAGGTCGTGGCTTCGGATCCCACTCGGAATGACAGTTTTTCCTCGCCACTTAATAGCTACAATTGCTCTTTTACATCCACTCGGAAGACAAAAAAACTGAAAAGAAAAAAAAAATCCAGAGATGTACAGTATACTAAATTTGAGCAATGCATAAAGCGTTCTCAATCTGCTTATAGTGACAGGCTATATTGAGAAAGTTTTAATAAGCTGCATCAGCCATCAGTGACAAATCCTCAAAATTCGCCTCATTCTGATAAAATAAAAAATTTGCCTTTTTCGTTTTTTTTTATTTTCGTATAGTTCTGGAGCCTTAGCCATGCAATGTTTCTTTGCATATGCACCATAAATGTATAGATAGTGTATAGATCTAAATAAGAAAGCAGCAATGAATAAATACCCCCTCAAGCAGCTGCTTGTTACAGAGGTCTGACAGGAGCCTGTCAGTTTATATGCCATAGTAGAAGGTCTGTGAGGATGGCAGGACCTCAGCAGAAAAACAACACACACATCCATGCCTTACCTGGGGCTCGAACCCAGGTCCCTTAGATCAGTAGCCAAGCGTGCTAACTATTCGGCCACGGGACGGCAGAAATTAGAATAGGACTTTATTATTGAAAACATAAAGACTGATTTTTATAACTACATTATAACATTTGAAGTTGGAAAATAAAAAACAAATAAAATAAAGAAGCAATCTGCGATAACACATAATTTTTTCTGAGTCTCATCCTCGGGGGGGGGGGGGGATCCAGGTTGAGGTCCCAGAACCACCTGTTGTCAATTATAGTAAGTAGTATTTTTATCAAAGCTTTAAAAAAAGTGGTAGACGTATATTATTGTTATTTTCCCTGCAGACAGAGACAGTGACACAGATATAATTTCGTTTCAATTCCATGTATTGTTCCAACAAAACGCTTTAACCACCGCTTATTTAACTTCGCACTTGAATGGAAAGTAACAATTTATTAAAAAGAAACAAAGATTCAATTATCGATTTCAGAAATCTTGCATCCTCATAAAGTTTTTTAATAATCAACTGAAGAACAAAAAGTAGGAAAAGCTAGAGGGAAATTCTATGTACTTTATGTCTGATTTCAAATACGAAGAAAGTACCGAATCATGGAGATGCTTTAATTTCAGTGTGTGTGTTCGTTCCTCTCGCATATTGCTTAAGAAATTTTATAAAGCATGCATTTTGCAAATTCTTTCAAAAAAGTATCGTAGTTAGTATTATATGTGCAAGATTTGTTAGGCTACAAATTGCTAATATAACGGATTAAACGAGTCTTCCATCTTGTGCACGGCTACAATTTCCAAGCACATAAGTTTTGATAGGAAGATTCCACTGAAGATCTAAGTCAGATTTATCCAAATCTCAATTTTCCATAAATTCGTTAATTTTAATTATTTAACAGCAGCGTTGCCAGTCATAAGAATCTATTTCAAAAGCTAATTAAAATAGAAAGAATAATTATTGTGACAAATCGTTCACTAAAATATATGCAATGTTATTTTTTATACAAATCTTCTTTTAGTTTTCGTTAATTTTGAAAGAAAAAGTGTTTAAGATGATGTAACAATAGCGTCTGCTGTTAAATTTTCCAGCTTCAATGACCCTTTAACCATCAAACGGCGGGGCGGGGGTAGCTCAGTCGGTAGCGCGCCAGGCTCGTACCGACTGAGCTACCCCCGCCCCGCCGTTTGATGTAGTTCCCAGGTTCGAGTCCCAGCTTTGTCAGCGTTGAGATTTATCTCCGCAAAATTCCCCGCCCTGCCCACGGTCAGTAGTGAGACACCGATGGGCTTGGAAATTCCGCCGTCCGTCGGATGGGACGTTAAGCCGTGGGCCCGTGTGCGGGAGAGCCATACTCTGTGCACGTTAAAGAACACGCTGGATGGCTTGACGGGGGGCTACCATCTGTCTCCCAACAGCTGTTCCAGTGGGTCCCCTCCCCCAACCTTCTCTGAGCCTTCGGGGTCCTTGTGACCTGGCCATTTAGCCCATGGTGTGCAAAAAAGTGCCGCTCAGAGGTAAAACAACCCAACCATCAAACGAATATTGTTGAAACAACATTGATTTACACGAAGATTCACGTGAGAGCTTCATCCATTTATACCAAGTGACGTTTTTTCAGTAAAAAGCTTATTTTCAAAGGGTTCGTTAACGATATTCGTTGGGTTGTTTTACGTATGCATAGTGCTTTTGTGCACACAATGAGCTAAATGACCAGGTCACAAGAACCCTAAGGTCTCAGAAAAGGTTGAAGGAAGGAAATCCATTGGGCAGTTAGCTGTAAGGAGACGGATGGAAGAGTTGAATGTGGACTTCTATGCAAACGACATTAAAGAGTTCCAATACAAGTTGAAAGTAGCGTATGTGCTCTGCGTATAAGTGGTCTTTTATGCAATGCAACGGGAACGAACTTTTATTAAAATGTAACATAACTTTAATCTGAAAGCCTCTAAAATTAATAATAAATTGAAGATAGAAATATGGACATGAACAAAAAATAAATAAAGTGAGTAAATGTAAATTAAACGACAGATGTAAAAAAAAAATTCTAAAAAGAAGTAGAAAATGCTCTAGATCTGGAATTGAAGTAGATAGTAGAGAGGGAGGGAGGAGATGAGGGGTAGGAAAAGGAGAATTGGGGAAGAGGAAAGAAGTTACCAAGGAGACGGGTATTGAAAGCTACTAAGACACGAGGGTGAAGGCGGCAAACTTAATTAGATCAGCGTCCCCACCATCTTTTCATTCCTGTTGGTCTCAGATCGGACTCTGGGAACGCCACAGTTTATCTGGCGGGGGAAGAGGAGAGAACATGCGGCGGCACCCTCTCTGTCTGCCGCCGCTCCGTGAAAGAGCTCATTGTCTGCTTCCCTGCGAGGAACACATTCTTGCCCGGACCCGACGTCCGGCCGCAGCATTCCTGGCTTGCGCGGCGGGAAACTCAGGTCCGCCCCGGCCAGCAGCGATTACCCGGCCGTGACCGAGACAGGCCACGGTCCGAGGCGGCCACCTTTGTAAGGTGATGCTCCGCACTCGCATGCACACACGCTCTCGGCGCGTCCCACGTGCTACAGTGGGGACAAACACATGGGAAGCAGTCGAAGGAACGACTTCTGTTAAACGCCATTTCGACACAGCCATTAGGATGGTGGCGTAAACATCCCTAAATCCTGAAGAAACTAGAAGCTTTTAGCGGGAAAATATTGAGTGAGAAATGGCGATTCTTTTCCCTCCTTAAAGGCCAGCAGCCACTTCAAAAAAAAATAGTAAAGTTGTTATTAAATACAATGTAAAAAATATTTGACTTCCTAGATTTCTTTGTGTTTGTTACGTTTTCTTTATAATATTAAGATTCAAAATTAATGTTTTAAGTTAAAATGATGTTTTTTGGATATTATTCGCTAATAGCTTATTTCTTAAAAAAATATGTGTTAAATTTCTATAAAATCTTTTAAATCATTCATTCTGCAATCCTTCGTCCTTTAACTCTGCCATCGCTTTTTTTCGGGAGATTTTGGGATTAGAAAGAGATGGAGCTTTGATAATTAACCCGCTAAAAATTTCTCTTTATGTACACCCGGTGCGATGTTTGATATTCATGGCAAGCGTTGCAAATAATCAAAACCGAAATATTCAAATCATGTTATGTTTATTCGTCATCAGAAGGGAAAATTAGTAGTGCATCGTGAATTACACAAACCTTCTTTTGCATTTTTCATCGAAACAAATGCATCGTCAGTTTAACTTTCACTATCTTTTATATTAAATTACCCCCCCCCCCCAAACACACACACACAAGAGCTGTTTGCCACAGTGATCTGACAGGAGCCCGTCGGTATAATACGATATAGAGATCTGTGAGGAAGGCGAGAGATCTTAGCAGAAATAAAAAAACACAGGAAAAGAAACATTCCCACCTTATCGGGCTCCAACCCAGATCTCTTTCGTCATTTGCCAAGCATGCTGTCCACTGGCACCGGGACATTCTCGGGAATCAAATTTGCTGAAAAATACCCTGAGACGAAAGTTTCGCAGGAAAGCAAGCTCTGTTTTAATGGACTTCTATGGTTATTTTGTTGGGTCCTATGTCCAATGTGAGAGTGTTTCGGACTGAAAAAAAGTAAATTTCTCATCAAGTAGCTGCTTGCCACAGAGGTCTGACATGAGCCTGTAAGTTTAATATGATATAGAGAAGATATGTAAGAAAGACAACACAAATATCCATACCTTACTCGCATCTCGAACCCAGGTCCGTTTGATCTGTAACCAAGAGCGATAACCATTCGGCCACCGGAATCGTTAGACCTTTTTTTAACTTCTGTATTGTAAGTACCCTTAATTAATGGGTCACAAAGTTAATATTCACAGCGTTGCTACTACTCCGCATAGAAATATTCCTAAATTAAATATTTGCACTCAATGGTTTGAAACGTTTAGATGACAGAAGTGATCGCAGAGACTGACACACTGATTGCATTGTGAATAACACCTGGGTCGAGCTCGGGACACTTAAAATGTGCTCCTAATCAAAAAACTTGAAATCGATGGAGTTTTTTTTTTTTCCTTGCGATCATTTTACTTCGACAATATTTCATATGACGAAAGAAAAAAGAAAAATTCTTACGATATGAAGAATCCGGACTCAAGTCATTCTGAGCAACTGTTTTAACTTTTGGTATAATGTACTTTGCTTACAAAACTGTTCAAGCAGGAAATGAAATCAGATATAATATATTACATTTTTTCGTCAAGAATGCCGTTTTTCCCAATAGGTTTATTTAGTGACTTTCAAAGTCTAACTATTCACAAAACGTTTTTTTTTTTGGCTTTCCCTTTTTAACACATTCAAACTATAATCTTGGCTCTTCAAGCCGGAAAGCAACACCTGTCGCCAGACACACTTTCAAATTCTGCAACAGTTTTCGGTTTCGTGAACCTCCTCACGTGCAGTTCACTTCTCGACCTTCCTCCGTGCCACCAGTGACAAGCGTGATAGCAAGAAAACACCGGTTTCTGTCTGTCGATGAGGGAAATAACACCGGCATAATTGGGCTACTGCAAGGAAAGCAAGCTACAGGCACAGCCTCAGCTAATACTCCAGAGATGACGTGTGAATGAATAATCGAAAAGAACTTACGAAACGGGAAGTTTTTCGAATAGCGTTGTTAGCTTTTACTTTCTGCAGATAAATTAAGGTAGACTGATTAGTGAGATAAAGCTTTGCTATCAGATACTCTGAAAATGACCCACTGCAGTTAGAACTTCCAACTAGCCACTCAAAATGAGTCTGAATACAGAGTACAGTAATTGTAAAGCAAAGCATGGATTGCAAATAGTTTATATATATTGTAAAATTATTTTCCACATGTAGGAGAAAACTTTTCTCTGAACTCTTTCTTCGGCCACGGCATAAAGATTTACTATTTTTTTTAACGAAACCAAGATTTATAACATTCGGGTAAAAATATTTTAATAATATTTTGTTTACAAATATTTTTGTAAACAATGCTTTTTACTTCCTCTTTCGTAGTATGCGATATATTATTAGACTCATTTTCCGCTCTGCGCTCATTCATTGCCATAAAAGCCCCCCCCCCCCCCCCTCTCTTCCGAAGAAATACGACTTCAGTCATGAAAACCCATCACGAGACCGAACGAGGACCACACCTGTCCCTGTCATTGCAGATTTTCAGCGCTTTCCCTAGCGACGGGTGACTCACCTGCATCGCATGGATTACTCATTGTTCCACAAAGCTACCCACAATTTGCAATCAACAGTTTTGCTCTTAATGCATACTTAACAAAGCGTACGTTTCATTCCACCAAGTATCCTCCCTTCATTAATTGGTTATTTAGATATATGTACTAGTCCAGCGAGCACCCGGTGCATGACCTCTTGATCGGTTGCCCTCAAAGTACGAAAGCCGCACGCATACACGGAGGTCCAAGGATTAAAAACAACAAAATGCTACTTTCATTTTCTTTGTTTTAACTTAAATTTTGGGTACAACTGCGGATACTTTCAGTGACCTTTCACCTCTTTAAGTTTCTGCAAAGAAATCCTATACACACTTTTCCTTTATGATATGCAACCAGAAAGGATAAAACTCAGATTTAAATTTGGATACTGATCTAAGGGACCTGGGTTCGAGCCCCGGGTAAGGCACGGATGTATGTGTCGTTTTTCTGCTGAGGTCCTGCCATCCTCTCAGACCTTCTACTATGGCATATAAACTGACAGGCTCCTGTCAGACCTCTGTGGCAAGCAGTTGCTTGAGGGGTATTTTTTTTTCTCTTTATAAAAAGAATCCTTTTGTATTTATACAATTCTTTTGTCCAGGGACATTTGAATATAGATGTTTACATTAAAAAATATTTACACTTTATAAGAAATCAAAAACAAATGTTTGTGTGACAATTTTTTTCTGTATCTAGAAGACAGGTTTTTACTACAGCTGTTTATTCCAGATGTTTTTATTTTTTGTTAATTCCATATAACAATTGTTTTAATTCCGGATGTTCAAATTATCCACATTTATCATTCTGACTGGCATCATGGACAATAGTGAGGGACATATTCTCTCGAAAAAACTTGTGTCTAAATTTGTTGGTTTTTTACCAACCTTGTCTCTGTCATTGCAGATTTTCAGCACATTTCTTGTGGTGGAAACACTGGCTTTTCTATAAAAAGAAAAAAAAAAACAACTCCCAATTATTTAATATGCGCTTTTCATTAATTAAATTGTACGTGCATTTTTCGATCTACATTGTAGTTAATTGTATGCGTGATTTCCATCACTTAGATAGAGTCCACGTTGCCATGCGTTGGAAATAATGAAACTCAACTTGCTTCATCTTATGAAAATGACATCTAAAAAGGATATGGAACAGTGAGAAACAAAATTGTTTTTAAAATTTAAAACGTAGGAAATTTAGAATTTTAAAAAATATTTGCCTGAGATGACAAGGCTACAAAATTCTAGTTTAATCAGAGAAAATGAGGTTTAAAAAAAAACCAGAAACGTAGGATGATTAAAAACTATCGTTAAGATTTTCTTTTTGTCCTGGAACGGTTAGCATCATGTGCGGATCTGGGAGGGGGGGGGGCATGCCCATAATCCCACGCTCCCAATTCTCCCCTTCCAAAAAAAATTCTACTAACCGGAAATGAGGCGAAAGAATGTAAAACATATATAAACTACCCATATTTTTCAAGAATTTTGTTAAAGACCACTAAATAGAGGAAAACGATTATACTGGAACGACATTCCAGTTCATTTCGACTCAATCTTGCCCCCCCCCCCTACTTTATTTTTTCTTAGATCCGGGTCTGATTACCATGCTTAGCCGCGTAGTAAAGAGATCCAAGCTCGAATGCCTGATAAAAAAAAATGGACGATAGTGTTATTTTTTTTATTTCAGCTCAGTTCTTGCCTTCTCAGACCTCAGCAGTCAGTTAACCTGACGGACTCTCACACCTACGAAGCAATGGATACCTGAGAATAGTGTTTTACATAATAAAACATTTATTACATTTTACATAAGGCAAGATGCGTCGTACATCATTCGCCCACTCCCAAAAGAGACCTCATTTGCAAACTATGCATTTCAGGAGAAGGGCAGAATCGATTTGTGCGATTAAGCACCAAATCAAACAAATGGCAGCTAATACGACAGAGCGAAAACCACCTTTATCGATGTCTTTTCACTTCTTGCGTTCAAGTCTTTCTGTTAGAATTATTTTGCGTTTCCTTACCATCGTATTTGTTTAGCTATAATTTGTTTCTGCGCAAACCGTTTGATATCTTATTTCGAGCTATTCGTTTGTCTTAGTTTTAATTTTTAAATCTTGCCGAAGTGTGACAAGTGACTACAAATTTATTAGATCTATTTATAAAAACGACCCTTGTTTTCACTTGTCACACGTCCGTCTGTTTGTTTATCTGTAGATGTTCAATTTATTTTGTTTTTAGAGATTAATCGAAAATTACTTTATATTGAATTGGTACTTGAAATAGTATTCATTCGCATTTTCCGAATTATCAAAAAGTTCAAATTAAACCGTTAGGAGCTACAAAAGCCAGAAAATAAGGTGAGAAATGAGGAGAGTTGAGGAGACTCATTATCTTGCAAGGTATAAAAAAAAGAAATACTTTGATGAGAATCCTCTCTCTGCCTCTATGAGTTACCTGGTGAATTCCCTCTCCCGCCCTCTTCTAGGCCTTTTTGTGATCTCTGTGATTCTCATTTAGCCCTTTCAGCAACCAAAGGATTGTCCCTCAAGGGTATGCAAGTGTTTTACAATATTGTTTCCCCAAACTGGGCCGTGCTTGTTTTCGTAAATTGTGCGTTTCAACAAGCCACGATCCCTCCCTTGCAGCTGGTTTGTCAAACCATATAACAAATGAGCTGCTAATCTATATAACTTCCCTTCCATTGCTCTCTGACAACTTCCCCTTCAATCCTCCTCCTCCTCCCCCCCCCCCTCCTAATGCCCGAAGTGATGGAAACAGTCACCCCATGAGCTTTGTCAGTGTAGTTTGTGACCACGCGACAGTGTGGCACTTACCAAAATGAAGGTATCTGGTTACTCGTCATATGTAGAGAATGGGTTATCCCTTTCGCACCTCCCCTGTCTCATACACCCAGCGACTGGTTGTTGCAGAGGACCAACTCTAATGCCCTGCAGCCTCTTAATGATAGATCCCCGAGGAGCTGTGTCCCTTTCACCCTCCGGGTTCGCTGGCAGTGTCACTTCCACGTGATTTGGGGATTCCACTTTGCAGAGCTTTTCAGCCATCGAGGGTTTGTTGACAACGTTCGAGACCAAAGAAACATCAAAAGCAAAAGATTATCCTCTTGTTTCCAGACAACGATGCTGACCTTGACTTTAAATCATTTTCCCCCGTCTGTAGATTCATTTATAGAGATATTTGAAATCCACTTATTGTTTTTTACTTGCAATTTTGTCCCATGTATAGATTGAAGGGTTCCATATAAATATAAACCTTTATAACTTCATCCTTTCGTCTTTTCGTGGGATCATTTATCTTAAGAGGCAGAAATGCTAACTTTTCACCTGACTAATCATAAACGATTTCTAAATTCAAGCTCGTACAAATAAATCATTTCCACATTTCATTAGAAATAATCTCTTGAAATGTGGAAATCACTAATAAATCCATGTCACGACTGAATTCAAAGTCCCACAAATGAATTCGCAGCACATCATCGATTTACTAATCATTGAATCACTTTCATTTAGTAATCATTGAATCATTGAATTACATAATCATGAATTTACTAATCATTCGAACCCTCGACATCAGCAGGTCGTAGGTTCGAATCCCATTCGGCTCAAGACAATTTTTTCCTCTTCACCCATTATCATCATGATACTTAAATAACCTAATAGTGATTCAATGCTTAGCAATTCAATATAATATATATGCAGTCCATTCTGCACAATGACTGAATTTTAGTCATTCTCCAAATAACCACTAGTTAACACCAGTGAAAAGACAACCAGTATGTTGTATTTAGAAAATATTTGTAAAAAAAAGTTAAATAAATATACGGAAGTAATTGACTATATTAATTATTATAACTTACATTGTTCGAATAAAAAAAAATGAAATGAGGCGTACTGCCGGGTATAGGTCTCACTCGCTAGTCTCACATGTCTCCCTCGCTAGCTTGCAACCACAAGCACCTATTATTTCAGTTTGTGATGAACCTATTATTTCACTGTTGAACTCAGATTAAAAGCAAAAGATTGACTGATGATAATGAGGATTTAATTTTAAAAGTTCCAAATTTTATTTCCTTCTTTCAGAAATAAAACCCCTTTAAAAGCAGTTTCCTTGCGGTCGTGTATGTCAGATGTTTTCAATCTTTCTTTGCTTCCATTCACCCTAAACCAAAGTTCGTAAACTTTTTTGTAGGTCTACAACCTCTTTTAAATCATAGCTTCATCAGAAAATACCTCCCTATGGAAGAAAATAAAACAGACATATACTATATCTAGTTATGAAACCTTTTGCAGAAGGAAGAGTTTTTGAAGAAAAAAAAGACCTGAAACATTTTTTATTATTTTTTCTAAAAGTCTAAGATATCAATATTTAATAAGTTATTTTCCACTTCGATATACATTATATGTACAATGTCTAAGTGAAAATTTTACTAACATATAAGGGTGACCCTCTCAAGCAGCTTTGCACATTCATATTGCAAGCATTGGTATTCGGCTCACAAAATCGCATTCAAAGCTTCCCTCTTGATTACTCCTTATTGTATATTCCATACTTTCCTAAGTGATTTCCAATTGGCTTTTGATTTTATTCCTTTAAAATTTCTCTCTAAACTGCACTGCTCAAACGTTAAGCAGGGATCAATATAATGTGCATATCTCAAAGTATATATGGATATATTCAATCAAAATTCACAGGAAGATAGGAAAATAATGTGATAAGTCATGAAAATCTGAACCAAAATGAGTTACAAGTACCCTAAAACACAACGTTAAAGGAAACAAAATTAATACCCCCTCAAGCAGCTGCTTGCCACAGAGGTCTGACAGGAATCTGTCAGTTTATATGCCATAGTAGAAGGTCTGTGAAGATGGCAGGACCTCAGCAGAAAAACAACACGAACATCCATGACTTACCTGGGGCTCGAACCCAGGTCCATCAGTAGCCCAGGGCGCTAACCACTCGGCCACATAATATACAAAAAAAAAAGATCGCTTTCAAAACTTTGCATTTTAAGAGGAAAGAAATATTACATAACAGAACAATTTTCACATAATTTCCTGCGACATAGAAATTCGTTTAAGGATCTGTATGCAGTTTGGATTTGTACCAGAATATTTTATTTTGGGCAAATATGGCTATCTTCCTATATTTTTTACAGATTTACAAATGTAAATGATACCGAAGTCTAAACGACAAAAACTGCAAACAACTCGTCTTATATTTGGATGGATACAGTATTAATTATTATTTTCATTGAAAATTTCAAATGCCGATGGGAAGAATTATCTCTTTTAGCTAAAATTATAATCAGCTATTAGAGGATTCTTTTTCATATATCTCCTGATGAGAGTTCCCCTCCTTCTGGAGTCATTCATAATACAGGTTCAGAACAATTAGACTCAAGTGCGTCAAACTGCCAAATAGTTTTATTAGAGACTTGTGCTCTATCTAGGTTAGCATGTAAGATTACCATTTCATGTTTGAATACTCCTTAAGTCGCGAATCTCTGCTCCAAATTGTGAACTTCAGTTGCACTGACGGATTTGTCTTTCATTCCGATATTTCTAGTTATGTGCGCCGTCAGAAAGATTTAACAGGAGCATGCGTCCGCAGAAAATTTTCCAGGGGGGGGGGGGGGGCAATGCTTGGAGACAAATAATTATATCAATAAATTTTTATTTAATTATTTTTATTTTTTTTCACAAGTAGATTGTATTGATATAGTATTGCATCAATACAAAAACACATACATGATGTATATAAATATACAATATAAAGGAAGCAAGAATTAATTGAAACAAGAATTTTTACTCGATCCCAGGGGGGACAAGTGCCCCGTTTGCCCCCCTCTACGGATACCCATGAACAGGAGGAAAAATCAAATGATTTTTTTTTTTACCAATTTCCAAGTTGACTGTAATAAAGAGGAGGTGGGAGAGTGTAATGTTACGGTATTCAAAAGAAGTGGGAAGTGGGGAAAGAATATGAAAAAACATGCTTTTAATGTTGCTGCGAGTACTTTTCTGTTTCAAAAAAATATAGCAACACACGGATGAATATAAATATTTGTGGAATGCAAAGATATTTTGTGTTTAAAAAGTGCTGATGAGAACTTTGCTGGTGGCTTAATATAGTTTTTAAGAATTTACTCTTCGGGGAAAACAAAAAAGCACCATTTAGTTTTTTTTTTCCTTGATGTTTTGATTTCGATCTCTTAAAAAATTTAGAAATTGATAAACAATGGTTTCATTCATTCCTCACTGTCATTTCAGCAATGACTGATTAGCTATCTTTTTCCTTGCAATCCCGCTGACTTAACCTAGCTATCCGCTATTAATTTTTAGCAGTGATATATAAATTCCAAAACCATTAACCGGCACTAAAAATACATCGACATCATTTCTGCTCCTTATTGCTGACACTCAATCCTATAAGTTTCAATTTCCAGAAGTATCGAATCCTTCCGAAGCCATGTAGAATAAAACATCCACGCTGTGTTCCCCAGAAGCAGCACGAAATTCGGAGGCAGATGGTTGAGCCCGGACGGACCCAGTGGCGTTCACACATCGATGATCAGATTTAAGTTGCCCCTCCCCTTCCATAGACGCGTGTGGCAGCAATGGGCCACTGAGGGGGGAGGCACAAAGGGCAGTTTGTGTCATCAGTGGGGCCGACAGCGGTTGTATATGAGGTCGGGACCCTCATCTCCCTCTGCTGGCTGACTGGTGCCTCCGTCGTTACTCCCGCTGGCAGCGTGAGACGAAATGTCTTCATGCGGCTCAACTCATGGAGGCCATTTTCATGTCTTATTTACCAGAGCAATGGGGAAAGGGAACATTCGGGCAAGAACAAGCGGCATTCGTACTAAGAGGGTCAAGGTGACCAAGTGTCTCTTTCAAAGACCACCCGAAGCTCTGGGAAACTCTTAAATTACTCATATTTTAGATCACTCTGCAGATGATTGTATACTTATTGCCATTTTCATAAGTGCTCTTATGTTCCAATAACTTTTTTAATTTCTTAATAGTTGCTTATGTTTCAACAAGGCTTTAGTGTCTTTACGCATTGCTCTCTACTATTTGAATATTGAGAAAGTGGTAATCATTGGACTTTTCACGATAAATTAATGTTAAAGACTTACTGAAGTTAAGGAAAGGATCGTTGGATTTCTTTTACAGAAGGGATGCCTCAAAATATGGAATATATTCATTTTTTTTACTTAAACATGTAAAATCTTAATTTGGGTTTGATGAAAATAATAAGCATTTTGTTTTTTCACCTTGATTAATTAGAATAATAACTATTCAACAAACCAGAGTTCGAAATTGGACGCTTGGCTCGCTGGTGGTTCCTAGATTTTAAGCAAATGTCTTTTCTCAGTTCTTTTTATCATCGATATTGATTGCTGAAGAAAATATGCTCATTTCTGTTTCAGACGAGGACGCCTCTGGAAGAGATAATTTAGGTTGCACACACATGACGCTTAATACGCGTACATTTTAGTTACATTAAGTGCATACATTGGGATGTTTTACCTTTGAGCTGCCCTTTTTTTTTTTGCAGAAAATTGGCTAAATGTTCAGGTCACAAGGACCCCGAAGCGTCAGAGAATGTTAGGGGAGAGGACCTACTGTACAGCTGTTAGGAGGTAGTGGAAGCCTACCGTCAAGGCCATCCAACGTGTTCTTTAACATGCACAGGGTATGGCTCTCACGCACACGGGACCACGGCTTTATGTCTCCTCCGATAGACTGTTGCCTTTTCAAACTCATCGGTGTCCCGTACTGACCGAGGGCAGGGCGGGGAGTTTTGTGGAGATAAATTTCAACTCTGACCCAGGTGGGACTGAACCTAGGAACTACTGATTACGCGCCTGGCGCGCTACCAACCCTACCCCCGCCCCAGTGCTACCTACCCCCGCCCCAGTGCATGTAGGCAAATACAGTAGTAATAATTTGTAAGAGTGATTTTTTCTTTTCCATTCGTAGAAAGAAACAATTGCACCTGATTTCTTTTTTAAGGATTCCTCTGCCTTTGAAGTCAACTCTAAGTTATGTAAGGTAATGGAAAGGAAGTACGGGATAACATAAAACACTCGAAGAAATATGTTTCTAAAAAGAAAAAAAACGAAAGAAGTTGGGAAATGAATTTTTTACTTGAAGTACCTCTAAGGTTTCTTAATTTGCATCTTTTTGTTAAATTATGAGATTGCAACATGATTGATCTGTACCTTAGATAATCTTCCAGCGGATAACAGGCTTGCCTTTCCTATGACTATGTCTTAAACATTAACTCTTGCTTTTACCTTATATGTATAACACATCCTTACTTTTACACTCTACCGTACAACCAAAGGTTAATCATGAAAAGCCTTCCCAGTCAATAAATGTATTTATACTGATGGAATCTTGTCAGACCTCCGCGACCAATGGTTGACAAATGAATTCATTTACCCTCAGGCGGCATTTTTTGTTCCATATGATACATGTCCAGGTTGAAAGAACTCCAAAGATCAGAAAATAATAAGGTAGATAAAGGCGAAATCAATGTTAGCATATTATACTTAAGTATTAGAAATATTTATTTTGAAATACGGCCCGTGGGATCCAGATCTAATGAGTATAAACTAATTTAAAATATTTGTCTCGTTATAAACTTCGTTTTATAGGCCGCCTTTCAAAGAATATGAGGTTAATTTGTGCATCAATTCATTTGCCCGCAATAGCCACAAGCAGACGTGTAACGCCGCAGCAGCGTACGATGCATAGACTTGTTGCTTAGTGCGTGAGAAGGCCACTGAACGGTATTTGCAGTTCAGTGAGATCACAGCGAGGGAGAACAAACACTTCTTCCATATTGTTCTCTAATTACTGACTATGCATGGAGCAAGAGAGACGCCCTACCCCTTACATCACACTGGTCGACAGTTGCCGCCATTCTCTGAGTGCCGCGAAATCAGCCTCGCCTGTCCACAGGTCACGCAAGTGTCACGCTCACAGCACGCAGATCGACAATTAACAACACTTTGCGGAAAGGGAGGGGAGGGGGGCAGAGGGGAGTCTATCAAAAACTGTGCATTCGTGATGCCTTCTTTTACATTGTGTTCCACTGGAGCAGGCGATGTAACGATATAATTTATGTTTCAAACGATAAATTTCATAAATCTGTTTCTAATGCTAAGTTGTTGTTTTCAAAAGCCCACGAAATATGTACCGAAAAACATATTTTACGCTTTCGATTCTGATTCAGTGAGCTATAAATGGCAGTTCGTAATGTGTTGGGATAGCAGCTAACCCGAACATTTTTCTTTAAACATTCAAGATGCTGCATAAATTCGGTGTTTTGTTTTTTAATGGAACTGGGCGTCAAAATGAGACGATGCCTATGATTTATTTCTTGAACTAAAGCAGGGAGGAAAACTAAGAGTAAAACATATGTACATGCATACATATATAATCTTTAACGAGACTGTGCAGTTAATTTCTCTCTACACGTCTACCTAAGCTATTCACGTTGCATTTAGTCACTAAAGGCCATTTCTAACAAAGCTCTGTTTGACATTATCTATCCACATTATTCTATCTCCCCCTCTTCCTGAGACCTATAAGGTCACTGTTCATTATTCTATTCTCTAATCAGTAGGTGTTCATGCGCACAACATCGCCAAACCTCCCGCAGTTTACCCAATACAAGATGCTGCTCCAAGGTGGTTGATGACTCCTTCGTCTAACCTCATCATTTCTTACATAGTCAAACCGCCTAATGGCCAATATTATGCATAAGAAGCATCTAGAATCAAATGAATTAAATTTCATGTTATTTTTCTTACAGGGGTGTCCAAATCACAGGAAATCAAACTATTATAGTCTAATTTTAGTAAACACTTCTTTTAGTGTATCTCCACAGATTTTTAAAAAGTTCCAGCAGTTTCATTCTTCTTTTAATTTCATGTTTCACATTACTAGTACACAACTCCAGAGATAAACTGGGAAATTTGCCCAAGAGCACAGCCTCTCAAAGCAACTGCAGCATCACCCACCTGACCAATTTTCGTCGCGTTTTTTTTTGTCTCTTAATCATCAGATCTGCCCTGTTACTAGTCTCATCAATAGATTTAATGAAAGAGCTCATCTCATTTTCCAAAAGGACCAAATCGTCAGCATAATTTAAGTTAGATAGTTTCAAATCTGTAGACCATTTAAGGGTCTTTTCTTTTTAGTTTATTACACATATTTACATTATTATATATTATATTTTATATCATTTCAAAGAAAGATTAATTCCTCATAATGTAATCAATAAACAGAAAGAAAGGAAAAGTGCCAAAAGGCAGCCTTGTCGAATTCTATTTGTAATCCTAAACCAATCATCATAAGTCTTAAAACCTTTCACACACGAATCAGTGTTTTTATGGAGAGCCATTATTATATTAGCTTTTCAGGAATACCATACGATCTCACGATCAACCACAGATTATTACTGTCAACAGAGTCAAAAGCCTGTTTCGAAATTTACATATCAGGTAACCATAGGATTCCGAAAATCTCAACATTTTTCAAGAATCTGGCTTAGTAAAAAATTTTTGTCTATATACCCCCTACCACCTCTGAATCCATACTTCAATCCCAAATTGCCCATCTACCAGTTGTTTAATTTTTTAAGCACAAAAAGGGGCAGACTTTATCTGGAACAGAGAATAAATTGATGCCATGTAATTATGATATCACTTTTCTCTAAAATATGGATGATAATACCTCTAGTAAAGTTCTTAGGAACCAACCCCTTATCATAGAAATTATTCATTAGTACAATCAGCCAAGTGGCAATAGAATCATTTCTAGCTCTAAGCATTTCATCTCCTCCTGGTGACTAGTACAGTTTTAATTTTGTGATAGCGGAAGTAATTGCAGATCTTGAAATAAGGCCAAGAATAAAGCCAATAATGCATTTATTTTGATTGCAAACAAGGGGAGTAGAACTAACACATTGTTCAAATATCTCTGAAATGCTTCATTAATACAAGGCCCACCTTGCTAGTAACACAAGCGAATAACAGAATCCTCATTTTTAATAACCTTGCCATCCCTATCCTGGAGAGATGTATCATTCTGGTAAGAGCACACAACCCTGTCGTCATTCTCTTTTTATTCACTCCAAATCTGCTTCTTTATTTTCCCCTTCTGATTTTTATTCTCTGGTATGCATCTTTTATAATTCTAATAGCTTTTATGCTTAATCCTGTTCTCCGCAGAATTTGTTTCAGTTCATCATGTCTAATTTTATTGACAGCCTTCCTTCAATACATCAAACAGAAAAGAAGTGGGCTGTTCACTTCAACAGCTTTTTCGGTTAATTCTGATGGAATATAGATGGTCCTTCTCGTTCCTATTCCTGTTAGCTTATGTGATATCATAAATTAATTTCGTGATCTACCTTGTGCGATAGCATGTCTAAGGTTTCATAAAAAGCTTAGGTGATGGCATATACACAATAATAGTAAAAGCTTTCAGGCACTTTCATGTTTTGTGATTGGAAAGTCACATTCAAAGCTTGATATGTTCAAAAATAAGCTTTCTGTGGAAAAATGTTTTGTTTTTGAAATGTTAACGATTTTACTGAAATCTCTTCCAATCTTAATTTTTAGGAAAGAGTAATATAACATTCAATTTATGTTTAATATAGAGATTATCGGATTAATGGCGATCTCCTCGCAGATCCATTCACCGTTGAAAGCTACGTAGCAAATGTTCTGAGGTGAAAAAAATTCCCGGAAAGGTGTAGAGGGCCTCGTCTCGGGTAGGGTTTCCATGCATTAAAAGGTTCACAGACGATTTCTGTTCTGTGCTGCCGTTACGTATTCACTTAACGAGTATTGCGACTTGTACACATTGTGAGGTGCAAGCGAAAGAAATGCTTTGAATGCCTCCAGGGAATACGCCCGTCGCTACCTTGCATGTCGACATCGAAAAAAGCCAACGTTTTCTTCTCCTGGATCAACGTCTGAAACAGACGGGTAGTACCGCTGATAACAGCTTAGGCGACAGAGGGCGACCACTCTCTGCATGGACATCAGCTGTTGTGGAAGAAATTCTGGAGGAGGTAAGGTGGCATCCAATGTGCCGTACAAATCAGATTTAAAGCCAACTCTCTGAGTCACAACAGCGTCCAAAAAATTTCGCAAGAGGATTATTCGTGTCTGTTCCACTGCATAAGAGTCCACGGACTGTTGTCAGACGACCACCCACGTCATTTTGATTTCTGTGTATAGTTGCTGCATCGACATGCAACGGATGCGAACTGCGTTGTTCCGATACTGTGGACCGATAAAAGAGGACCGCTGGCATGCCAGAAGAGCCATGATCCTTGTCATGAGTGACATACTCATAGGTCCATATGTGCTTCCTGCTGATTGACTGCATATCCCGAAAGATGCCCTGCAGAGCTGCTCGAAAACGTGCCATTATCCGTGCGGCAACAGATGTAGTACCAGCATGACTTGGCCACCCCCCACACTTTGGCATCAGGCACGACGGTACCTGTCTCCTGCTATCCTGATAGATAAACCGGGCATGACGCCCTTCATCATGACCTCCGTTATCACTTAACGTGAATCCTTCAGTATCTTTCTGAGGGCATCTTAAACTGTTCAGGAATTTTCCAGAACACAAGAATATTCAACTTGGAGATTTGAACAACAACAACTTAAAGAATTGGCATACAGCTTCAGTCCAACAACAAGGACTACTTGGTTGCCAAGCTTCATGCTGCATGTAAACCTTGTCATGCTGCAGAGTGTTCAGGCGAGTATTTCCCGATGCACTCCAAGCCTACTGCCGGATGAGGGGACTGACATTTTGAACATTTTCCAATGTCTCACTCAACACATTGTATATAAGCGATGCTGCTATGCTACCACTGTCAACCACTTTTTTAATTCTCTGAACAATAAATACTGATTGTCGGATGCCTCGGCAGCGTTTCATTCACAGTAAGTGTAAAAGGTACTCGGTACTCACTGCTTTCAGCCCCACAACTTTCTGTTCGTTTTTCTCGCTGCCGAAGCTTCAAATGCGAATCGTTTCAGAAAATTTTCTACGTAGTTTTCGAGGATGTATCAATCGACGTAAAGATTATCTGCCATTAATGGGCCACCCTGTACAGATTTAGAGTGTAAATTCCAATCACCTCTGAGTTCTGATCATTAAGACAGTGTATGTATTTTGTGTGACTTTTAATTACACATCAGCTAAAACGTTTTCATCTAAAATACACATTTCTTTTAAATCCCCATCACCTTAGTGCATCGGATATAAAGAAACGAAGTTCATGTTGACAATCAGTCACACAATCGTTTTGGTTTATTATTGCGTTGCAATTCTCTGCGAGTTCTAAGTTGAAAGAATGCAGCAGGCGTAAAATAAATTTTCAAGTATTCGCGAATGATATAATCTAACAAAATACACTTATGAAGGGAAATAGCGAGGTAAAAATCCTATGGGATTTACCAACTCTAAGAACGCGATGATAACGGATGTTCTCTATAAACCAAAACCATCTCCTTATTTGAATGTCTTAAACCGTTTCTTTGCCTTGGAAATATTTGTGGATAGTAAATCTTCCCTACATCTATTAATCTGTACAATAGCTGACACCAAAACATTTCATAAGCACTTATTTCCTGCGAATTAATATTGCTTCTGGAGGCTAAAATTGTAAAACTTTGGAGAATATTAAATTTAAATAACCGGTTTACGTGAGTAAACATTAAAATATTAATTCCTTAAAAATCACTTCCTAGTTGCAGATTTATCTCCGCTACTGCCCACACCCTGCCCTCGGTGAGAAAGAGGACACTTATGGTCTTCAAAAGGTCCCATGCCTGCTGATGGGACACGTGGCTCTGTGTCATGAACACTCTTTACAGGTTCGCTGGATGATCTTAAAGGGAGGCTACCCATCTGTCTCTTAATAGTTGCCCAGAGGGTCCCCTTCCCTTAACCTTCTCTGAGCATTTGGGGGTCCTTGTGACCTAGCTATCTTAACCCATTTTGCATGAAAATATGTCCCCTCAGAAGTAAAACAACCCAATTCAAAACTTCTACTTTACATGTGACCAGGGCGGCGAATATAGATGGGAAGCGCGAAAGAGGCCATGCCCCCTTTCAAAACACTAGTAAGGGTGAAAGCGGCAAAAAATGATGAAACTCAATTATATTTCATCCATTTTTCAAGAATTTTTTAAAAACCTATGAAAAGTGGGGGGGGGGGGGGAATGTTATATTGCATTGGAAATCCAGTCTCTTGGCACCATATTTAACATTTTCTTTTGCTCGATTATGTTTCTTCCTCCCCCACCCCTTGATTTTTTTTCTAGATCCGGGCCCGTGTGTGACAAATCATTACTATAAAAAAGCTTTGTGGTTGAAGTTTCGAATTTTCCCAGAGAAAAACATTTTATGAAGGTGCGAGTGTAGTTAAATGAAACACTGTATTACTAACACAACTATTTTATGAAATACTTATCATGTTGCTTTCCACTCGACCTTGAAATGAGAATGATCTAATGAGTTCTAAGAGTTCCAAACAACTTTTAAAAAAATTGCAACAGAAACTATCATCGGTCATGTGAAAAAAACAAACAAACTTGTTGAATGATGAGTCAGCCAAGCCTAAATTCGTAGCTTTTATTTTTTCAACATTCCGTTCTGAATCGTCGTGACACTGAGATCCTTAAATTTCCTGTAATATAAAATTTAGTTTTTATGTCATCTGCTGCGACTTTCGTTTTTCTGCTAAGTACAAATGTCTCCCTCCATTCACAAGTCGTCTGCGAGGCAGACAACGCAAATGATCTTTTCCTAACTAAATCAAGTCATGAAAGCATTTACTTCTGGGAATATTTCATTCACAACATTAAAAATATTATTTAAGCTGGTTTTAATGTCTGTCTGTTCACCTCGGCATTTAATGCCATAGGAATCTAAAATTATTTATTGCTTCAATGTATGCATCGATCATCCTTAAGAGGCAAAAGACGCAGCTAAAACTAAAATAGGGCAACTGAGGGCTTCAGATGAATGTCTTTGTCATTCGTACCTCCCTCTCTTATGCTCAATAGAAGTGTATTTCTTTTCCTTTAAATTCAGATCACAGAAATGTTTCGCAGAATGCTACCTTTCTTGCTTTCGTATTTTTATGCTTCCTCTGTGAAATCCTCTTCGCTTCTTCGCTACCAAATCTTAGGTCATAAGAGTAAGAAATTCTTCGCAATAAACTCTTCAAATCTTCTTACTACTGAGCGCATTCGCAACCGAAATATTCGCAACGCCTCAGTCTCTCCAATGGCAGCCACAAACTTACTAGCAACAACCCTTCAGCGACGTGCTGCGATGCTGCTGCTGCTTCAGCAACTCACCTCTGCATCACTGAGATAGCTGCGAGCTTCCTATGCCATTCCTAAACCCCAACCCACAAAGGCTCGTTACGATCATCAAGACCGTATGCAGAAAAGGTAGGGTGTGCTGCTTTGCGATAACGGAACCTGCTACGAACACCACACATCACCTCGCCTCCTTCCGCCTCTAGTTCTCCCCCCCCCCCCACATTCACTACCTCCCTCCCCATCCAGGAAAATTCCTTCCCCTATCCCACCTCGTCTCCACCACGAGTGTCGTTAACAACCTCCCGTAACCTCCCAACTACCCAATCAGGAGTCAGTTCTTTAACGGCAACTCTCTGTCAGTAGGCGGCCACCGAGTTCGCTTTAATATACAGGGATAGACTCCACTTAAGGGTTACCCTCTGAGTAGCCGTGCAAGAGGAGCTCGGTATTATTTCACGCTTGCACGCGCTCCGCTCGGCCAGGCGCTGATGATGTATAGCCCTATCAGAGCGGAGGCGGCTACGACTGAGCTTGTGTCATAACCGTCACGCGGCCAGGGATTGCTGGGGCCTCCATCATAGCTCCTCATCCTCCGTCCTGCTCCTCCCGCCCCTCTTCTCCAGCTAATGACTGGGGCGATTAAATGTCCCGCTCGGCACGCTGGAGATTTAAAACACTCTCTCACTTTCCCTCGGTGGCAACACATACACCCTCCTCCTCTTTCACTTGCTCCTCCAGCCAACTGCGCTCGTTTTCTTCCTCTCTCCCCCCCTACCGTCTCCACCCCTCCTCTCTTCAACCATCCACTCACATCCCTTCTCCACTTCCACAACTTCACGCCTGCTAAGTGGAGACTATGGTCCTAGCTACCGGAATCATTCATCTAAGTTTTTTGTCACTCGCTTGGCCAAGGAGTTATTAGGCTTGGGCGCGCCGAAGATCCCGCGTTCCATCTCCCACGCGGTCCCATATATTTCGGTATATACCTCACCACTCGGGAAAACAAGTATCAACTCTAAATTGCAACGCTTTCAGAAATGCCACCATCTATTCTGTATTCTCCACTCTGTGGAAGCCAAAAGCTGCTACTGCCGTCAATACACACACCTCTATTCGTTAAAGAAAAGATCTACCTATAACTTTCGAAATGCGATCTGCCATAGTTTCCCTGAGAATATTTTCTTGAATCCATGAAATGTATTTTTGTGTGTTTAGACGAAATAGCATTAGAGAAAACCAAAGCTGAGTGAAATAAACTGGCAAACAAAACCCTTAATTAGAACATTTTCATATAAACTTTTTATTCCTATTCCTTTCGAAACAAAGTTAATATTTTTTGTATTAACATTTATTGGTTTAGAAGGTACGACCTTCGCGTTACGCAAATTTAAACCCAAATTTGAGGCACCTAGCACACACAATGTATTTTTTATGGAAAAAAATAAAGCAGAAATTCGCAAATATCATGATTTTCAACAAAATTTGCAGAGTTTGGCTATCAGAAGCGGGGGGGGGGGGGGGGGGGGGGGGCTCAGTCGGTAGCGCGCCAGGCTCGTAATCTGTAGTTCCCAGGTTCGAGTCCCAGCTGGGTCAGCTTTGAGATTTATCTCCGCAAAATTTCCCGCCCTTCCCACGATCAGTAGGGGACACCGATGGGCTTGGAAAGGCCGCCGTCCGTCGGATGGGACGATAAGCCGTGGCCCCGTGTATGGGAGAGCCATACCCTGTGCACGTTAAAGAACATGCTGGATGGCCTTGACGGGAGGCTACCATCTGTCTCCCAACAGCTGTTCCAGTGGGTCCCCTCCCCCAACCTTCTCTGAGCCTTCGGGGTCCATGTGACCTGGCCATTTAGCCTATGGTGTGGAAAAAAGTGCCGCTCAGAGGTAAAACAACCCAACTTATCAGAAGCTGAACACAAAAGAGTATTGGAAGCCGGAATGTTTAACAGCGGCATGCCAGTCTTACAAAATCATCTCAAATTTGCTGAAAACGACTTAAACTTCGAATCTGACACTCCTTTGAGTCTTTTTTTAATTTCAAAAACCAATGCATTTAATCAAAAGAAACTCCTATCGCATATGTTTTTGAAGCACTTAAATCAGCGTATGCAGCAACTGCAACATTCGCATTGTTTCATTTTAATCGTCAGCTGCCAGGAACCCAAAATTATCCAAGCACATTTCTCCTCACTGAATTCGCGTTTCACATTAATCACTAATGTCTTTATTTCACATTCAAATGTTGTCACATATTAACAACGTTTTCGTTACCAGGTTCAGTCACCAGTGGGAATGGTTTCGTTTAACGTTTTAGCAATTGTGATTCCAGCGGAACGCGGTTAAATAGGAAAATGAAACATTGAAGTGTTGCAACACCTTCGACGTTTAATGTTCCTGTTTAGAAATGAAGTCAAACTCGAATTCACGTGAATCATGCCTAAAAAATCACTCAACGAAAAGAATAGAAATGGATGAATTGTAATTATACAAAACAGACAATGAAAGCGAAAATAAAATTTAAAACCTGCAATTATCAGTCATTCTTCTTTTTATAAGGCCACCTTTGTGAATAACTGCAGAAGCCATAAGATGAAATATACTTTTAGCATTATTGTTTTAAAGTTAGAAATATATAAGTGACAATGTATCGACATCTAAGAGTAAAAGAGTTAGAAAGTAATACTAAAATATTGTATTAAATCGGTTTTATTTGTATCAATTTAAAATTAAAAAAAGACCTTCTACTCTGGCATATAAACTGACAGGCTCCTGTCAGACCTCTGTGGCAAGCAACTGCTTGAGGGGGTATTTTTTTTTTTTTTATGATCCTGTTCATTCCTGGTTGGCTCACCCTCGGTATTCTGCAACGAATAAAATAGCCATTCCACCAATTGCTCTTCTTACCTAGGGTAGGGGTGACTCAGTCGGTATCGTACCTGGCTCGTAATCTGCAGTTCCCAGGTTCAAGTCCTAGCTGGACAAGAGTTGACATTTATCTCCGCAAATCCTATCCTCGGTCACCTATCCTCGGTCAGTAGGGAACACTGATGGGCTTGGAAAGGCCGCCATTCGTCGTATGACGTTAAACCGCGGCCCCGTGTGCCGGAGAGCCATACCATGTGCACGTTAAAGAACACGTTGGATGGCCCTCCCCCGGATGCTACCATCTGCCTCCTAAAAGCTGCCCGGTGGGGTCCTTCCTCCAACATTTTCTAAGTCCATGGGGCCGTTGTGACCTTGTCGTTTACCCGACTGTGTGTAAAGCGTTCTGCTCAGAGGTAAAACAACCCAAAACTGAAAATTAAAGGAATGTTGCCATTCTCTGTCGAAGTTCGTAATCCGTAATTGGTTTGAGATCTGATTATTTGTTGTTAACTCTTTTTCGCAAAGGAACAAAGTGACTCCTCCCCTCATCTCCTTTTCTATATATGAAAACTTTTTGTCTATCAGTTGTATTCATCCCAATATTTTTCACTCGATGAAACGTTGTAATTCTCAGTTTTGTATAAGTCAACATGATGATCACGATCATTACTTCACTGAAGATTACTTTTTGGTCGTAATAGAAATCACCTGTGCGAAATGGGATTGAATTAAACCCGAAAACCAAACAATTTTTCAAAATCTTAGTTGAAATCTTTTAATTATAATTTTTTATCAACTTTCCCACCACAATTGCTCTTTAGTTATTATTATTTAAATAATCTTCCGCTCATCGTCATCATCATCATCACCACCTTCAAGCAGTCATGGGCTACGGAGGTCCAACCAGACCGTGCAATTTAGTTCTCCAAGCAAGTCTATCCTGAGCTACATCTACTGCATCTGGCCACTGCACACCAATTCTAACAAGGTCCTGTTTGACATTGTCTGCCCACCGCATCCTAGGTCTCCCCTTCTTTCTGAGGCCTTTAGGCACACTGTTCATAACCCTATTCGCCAATCTATAATTATTCATACGGGCAACATGGCCAAACCAACGGAGTCTCTCTCTGCACAATATGCTGCTTAAAGGAGGTTGCAGACTCCTTTGCCTAACCTCATCATCAGTTACAAAGTTAAACCACCTAATGCCCAAGATACTGCGTAAGCATCTGGAATCAATCGCTGGTAACTGATTCCATGAAAACTAAACCTTAGGAGAGACGAATTTCGCCACAAGAATGAATATAAATAACTATGATTTTGTGATTGCAAATTAAATTTTCAGCGCAAAGAAGCCATATTTAATTTAAATAATGAACGGCATATACAAAAATCTTACATTTATCCAAATTTTACATTAAAACTAAATATTTTACTATAAAATTGAACGTAACATTAAACACTTTACTGGTGGGAAATGTTATTTTGAAATTAGGCAGATATGGTCGATAATATTTGCAGGAAAAAGATTTTGGAGTTACTGATTTGATGACCCAGCGATATCAAATCCACCAATATCAATGTTTTCCGTTTTTGAGACCTCCATAGTTACCTGGAACAAGAATGGTACTTTCAGTTGGTTTTCTAGCTGAATATCTTACCAGCATATTCAGATAGAGTGAACTCTACTCTTTCTTACTCTAATCTTTAAATCAAGAGTGGAAAGTCTAAATTAAACTTTTCATTGGAATATTTTTCAGCATTTCCTGCTGTAGATGAACTCATGATAAATTTTGAAAGGTTCGATTTAACATTAAAAATCCAGCAGAACAATTTTTGCGCATAACCAATATGGCGTCGAACGGAACTGAACATAGCGTTGTTTGGGTTGTTTTACCTCAGAGCAGCACTTTTTTCTCTCTTCAAATGGCCAGGTCGCAAGGATCCCGAAGGCTCAGAGAATGTTAGGGAGAAGGGACTCATTGGAACAGCTGTTGGGAGACAGATGGTAAGCCTCCCGTCAAGGCCATCTAGCGTGTTCTTTAACGTGCACAGGGTATGGCTCTCCCGCACACGGGGCCACGGCTTAACGTCCCACCGACGGACGGCGGCCTTTCCAAGCCCCTACTGACCGTGGGCAGGGCAGGGAATTTGAACATAGCGTGATTGATTGGAAGGATTGTCGCACGACAGCAATGTACGACGAGTCAAAGCGCCCTTAGAGCTCCCAACCAAACACTCTATAGCCAGAGATCATCTGTACATGAATCATTCCTTTCTGGAAGTTAACAAGATGTAAGTTTTCTTATCACTGAATGCAATGATGGGTAGAAGAGGATTATTTTGTGGTCGCCTTTTGACATCATCTGGACTGGGACTGCAGAGGCAAGGAGTCCGTCTTCACCAAATATCGACAATGCATTTTGAATTGTAAAATCAGCCATGATTCCCAAATAGCGACTGATATAGCGACCAATAGCATCCATGATTTCGAAATTTCGTGTTGCTAAATCTTAGCTGATGAACTATAATTTATAAATGCATTTTATTTCGGATACTTTAGACTTTTTAAATAAGATGAACGTCAAAAATATTTAAAATATATAGTTAAAACCGTTAGAACAGCATAGGGTAGCAGTTTTATAATACCATAAAAGTTGCTTTTGAAAACACATTCAGTGTTTAAAAGCACGTGACTTTTAACTTAACAGTTGAAAGGGAATAAAATATTAAGGTGCAATAAATAATTCCAGCACTTCGTAAAAAATACAAAATGAAGAGACAATGATGGATCTCCAACGGGACTCATGTCATTAACGGTTAGTTAACGGAGTGTAATAAACTGAATGGTAGGCCAGTTTATGTCAATGATTCGCAGACGACTGATCTATTTGTTGGCCACTGTACACGCATCATCATAGAGTTGGAGAAATAAAAACCAAATAGGTAAAACAACTAAGTTTTTACAGTTAGGGAATGGCTCTGTTCAATAGTGATAGCAAAGTGATAGGAAACTCGAGAGCGAATGAGAACCATTTTGTTGCAGACGCAGACATTTAATCTCTATGGTGGGGGAAGCAGTTAATAATCACCACCCCTACCATTTGGTAGTGCACGTGATCAGTTCTCGCTGGCCACCCGTATACGTCCCCCCCCCTCTTCTAGCCTTTCCCACCCACCTCAAAGCCCTCGGGTAGCTATCACACATTTGCCGCTGCCGCTCGAACCAGTCAGCCTTGGCTATCGGTGGCGACCAACCGCTCGAGCTCCCTCATCATCTCACTTCGTAGCCTTCTGCTCTGCTTCATTTCTTCCTGCGCGAGCTGCTGACGTCACTGGCGTACTCTTGGGACAGGTGAGAGGCAGTGGGGGGAGAGCTGTTGTAGGTTGCCGGTGGGGGGGAGGGGAACCTTACTCAACTCAGCGAGCCATAACTAATATTCCGAACGCAGAGGCAAAGCGCATATTTATAAAACGCATCTGGACTGGGACTGCAGAGGCAAGGAGTCCGTCTGTGCAGCTTGGTTGATTTGGTTCGCCTTTCTGCGGTCTGATTTGTGCGCTTCGGAATGCTGCCACAGACCATCTTGCGCGCTGTTCGGGAGAGAAAGCTAATATTGCAAATGCATATGACGACTGCGGAGAATTCAATTTAAGAGTCCGTCTGGCCATCGGTGCGAGGTGTTCGCCTCGAAGGTAGATTCTAAAGCAGACGACGATTAGCGGGTGGAATAGCAATTGCCACGGATGGTGGGACAGCGGCGACATTTTCCGAGCAATTGGACACACGCGTGCACACACGCGCACAGAACGAGAAAGAGAGAGAGGAGAGACAGATGAAGGTGATGAAGAGCAAGATAGGAGAGCGTACGGGGATCAGGGGAGTATTGGGATGCTGCATCACAGGATTCGTCCGTCGAGTGTTCACGTGGACGACTGGCAAAAGGTGGTTGCTTTAATGAGATGTAAGTTGGAAAATCTTAGCGGCTCAGTTTGGCGAATGTCATTGGAGAGACGCCTTCGACTGTGTCCCAATGAAGTTGCACTTACAGCGGATTTGTCAAAGGGGATGGATGAGTAGAGACGGGGGCTTTTAGACTAGTTCTCGTTCTTTTGGAGAAATAGGATCTCCGCTGTTGTACAGATATTGCACGAATTGAAATTGTGACCTCGAGTCGATAAAAATTAAGTAAGTGTAACATGGAGAATTTTGACTCAAATCCTCTCTTATTTGCCGCCTGTTTTCGGCTTAAGAATTCTGTTTATGGAATGGAAAACTTCTCCCCTTTCAGGAACTTTGCCAAGAAACTACGTGCAATAAATGGGAAGTTTCCGGATATTCGAAACATGTAACATTTCTAATGTAGGCTTTTAATGTTTGCGTCTATTGCTCTAATAATTTCCGAAATTGCATCATCATTTAGTCTTGGATATATAATAAATAAAAGTATTCAATTCTCTGGTAGTGTGGAGAGCAAAGCTGATAAATCAGCAGGGTTCGATTCTCGGCTTGAATGTTTTTTTGTTTACTTTAAATTGTTAAGCAAGTTCTTAAGTGGAGTGTGATGCAATTCATGATTAATTTATGTTTTCTACACAGCAAAATAAACGAAAATACATCAAATAAAACAGTTTGTTATCTTTTGCATCTAAGGGACATACCTTCATCTTCTGAGATATATGCATCCGCTGTTTAACCAGAAGAAAATTAAAAGAGAAATATAATTTCTCACTTTTAGCATCCATGAAACTAAACGTTATCTATCTGACTAACCTCGTATGCGAAGCCGCAGATCCGATCACTAATTCAATTTCCATGAACATAAAAGACCCAACCGTGGGAAATCCATCTGCAGCTTCTGGCTGTGTATGGCTCGGATATACTGTCAGTGCTACATGTGAGGATATTGATGTGTGTGTTCGAAAATGTTCACGACACTGCAATGGATGAGGATCTTTTCGCCTAGCATGGTGGATGGTGAACAACAGTTCACCATCCACCATGCAGTCCAGGCCTAGCACTGATGAATTTTCACTTGCTTATGAATCTGAAGAAGCATCTCTGAGGGCGACTCTGCCCAACAGAAAGTCACAAAGTGGTTCAGAAGCATAACGCGTCCTGTCGACAAGGCTTCGATAAGCTGATCGATCGTTACAAGTGTCTCAGCAAAGCTGGTAGGTTGGGTTAGTTGTTTTTCCTCTGAGCGGCACTTTTTTTGCACACAATGGGCCAGATCACAAGGACTCCGAGGGCTCAGAGAAGGTTGAGGGGAAGGGACCTATTGGACAGATATTAGGAGGCAGACGGTAGCTTCCCGTCAAGGCCCATCCAGTGTCTTCTTTAACGGGCACAGGGTATTGCTCTCCCTACACGGGCCACGGTTTAGCGTCCCATCTGACGAATGGCGACCTTTCCAAGCCCATCGATAGCCTCTACTGCCCTAGGGCAGGGTGGTGAATCTGCAGATTACCTGAATCTGTATATTACGAGTCTGGCGCGCTACCGACTGAGTCCACCCTCGCCCCAAAGAGACTAGTGACTAGATGGGAAAATAATATACCTGGGACACACTGGATGACATTTCCTTTCTGGGGACATTTCCTTTGTGTTGTCTTAGGTGTAATTACCTGCTCCCCCCGACTTCAGAGGGCGGGGGTGGCTCAGTCGGTAGCGCGCCAGGCTCGTAATCTGTAATTTCCAGGTTCGAGTCCCAGCTGGGTCAGCGTTGAGATTTATCTTCACAAAACTCCCCGCCCTGCCCACGGTCAGTAGGGGACATCGATGGGCTTGGAAAGGCCGCTGTCCGTCGGATGGGACGTTAAGCCATGACCCCGTGTGCGGGAGAGCCATACCCTGTGCATGTTAAAGAACACGCTGCATGACCTTGACTGGAGGCTACCATCTCTCTCCCAACAGCTGTTCCAGTGGGTCCCCTCCCCCAACCTTCTCTGAGCCTTCTTAGTCCATGTGACCTGGCCATTTTGCCCATGGTGTGTAAAAAAGTGCCGCTCAGAGGTAAAACAACCCAACCCAAACTCTCCCCCCACTTCAAGACATTTTGGTTTATAATGCAATTGACATCATTGCTACAACTGACAAATTCCTATCTGTATATCAGATTAAATGTTTCTTGATAGGAAAGTTGATTTTTGTTAGTTAAAATTTTAGAAAAATGTAGGTCCCAAAATTAGTTCTTTATTAAGACTGATACGCGAGTATCGCTATAAATGTAACAAAAGAGAAAGAAAGAAAATCTCTCATACAATTGGAAACAATATAAGTTTAAGAGTTTTCATTAGAAATATATATTTAAAAAACATCAATGCCAAATTTTTTGGTAATATATAAATTTTTGGTGATAAAGCTATTGCAATGGGAGAAAAAATATATGCTTTCGTTATGCAACTGAAATACTAACAAATGAGTTTGTTTGCAAAGTGGCAAATTGGAACGAGGAACAGTGATCCATTTTTTCCTTAAATTTTACGAATGACCATCTTTTCCTTCTATTCGAATGGAAGTGTCCTTATATTTTCCCATATTCTGCTTTCGAGATGTTGTTTTTTGTGTAGAAAGCGTGCCTTGCATAGTGAGCTCCCATGCTGCCTTCTGTCGCATCATCTAAGTCGTCCCAGGAAGACCTAACAGTCACTCCCAATCTATCGTGCTTTATGCGTATAATATCCGGTTCATAATTTAACGGGAGACAGTCCCTCAAACTGTGGAGACGGGTCACGTGAACAAAGGCCTCCCCTTGATGTCTGCGTCGTGAGGTGGCTTTGTTGGTCTATTCAGTGGCCACTTTAGTAAGGACTCTATTCTGCAGTCATTCCTGGTGAATCAACTGGCCAGCCCCGGCAGCTAGGGACAACTGGGGCGGTCGTCGGCTGTCTTTGTGTGAACGACACACTGGCTGAATTCTACTCCCACACCATTTCGGGTGCGTGGAAGTGTATGAGTCTCGAGCTCGCTGCAAAAACAGCAGAAAAGAAAAATCTATCGAACGAGGTCGGCCATTTCCAATACAAAATAGGAAAGGAAAATGGGTCTGATTTTAAAGAACCGTTGATAATTATATTTATTCGACAAATCTTCTGGGTATATATATATATTATAATCATTTCGTCATAATACGAAAAGCATTTAATGTCATTTACGTGCGATTTTATAGGTTTTGACTGACATGAATAGGGAAGTGCAACTCTTGGAAAGTTGCAAGGCTCCAAGGAAAACCGTAAAATTCTCGGTAAGACGGCATTTAAGAGCTGGCTTGATGAAGACCGGTTTTAAAGGAGAGATTTTTAGTGCGATTTTCAAGAGCTTCAATACTCAATCGATTATAAAGATGCGCAGATCACTCTGTGAGCAGCAATATCACTATAAGTCAAATAGCATTAAATCTACTTTATGAGAGTAAAGAATTACTTGCTTAATAAAGAACCCATTAAATCTTTATTATCATGGAGCAAGGAAGTATTTATTCATCATCATCATCATCCTCAAACAGCCATAGGCTACGGAGATCCAACCAGACCGTGCAATTTAGTTCTCCAAGCAAGTCTATCCTGAGCGACATCTACTGCAGCTGGCCACTGCACACCAATTCTAACAAGGTCCTCTTTGATATTGTCTGCCCACTGAATCCTAGGTCTCCCCTTCTTTCTGAGGCCTTTAGGCACACTGTTCATAACCCTATTCGCCAATCTATAATTATCCATACGAGCAACATGGCCAAACCAACGGAGTCTCTCTCCTTTGCCTAACCGCATCATTAGTTACAAAGTTGAACCACCTAATGCCCAAGATACTGCGTAAGCATCTGGAATCAAAAGCATCTAGTTTCCTGTTATCTTGTTTACAAAGTGTCCAGGTTTCACTACCATAACTAACCCTAGAAAAACCAAACTATTATACAGTCTAATTTTAGTCTTTAGGTGTATACGCCTATTTCTCCACACTCTCCATAGGTTCTTAAAAGTCCCGGCAGCAATCCCTATTCGTCTGTTAATCTCATGCCGCACATCACCATTATCTGTTACATAGCTCCCAAGGTAATTAAATTGTGACACCTGCTAAAGACTGCAACCATTCAGATTAACTGAATCACAGCCTGCCTGACCAATTTTCATCACTTTAGTTTTCTCTCTGTTTATAACCAAACCTACTCTACTACCAGTCTCATCAACAGCTCGAATGAAAGAGTTCATCTCATTAACATCATTTGCCAAAAGGGCTAAATCATCAGCATAATCTAAATCAGAAATTTTCGTATCTCCAGTCCATTTAAGGTCAAAATCTTTCCCTTGAAGTGAATTTCGCATAACATAATCAGTAACCAAGCTAAAGAGGAAAGGAGACAAAATGCACCCTTGTCGAACACCAGAAGTAATGCTAAATCAATTGCTACAAGCCTTACTAACTCTCACACATGACTCAGTGTTATTATAGAGAGCTTTCATTATGTTAACTAACTTGTCTGGTATACCATATGATTTCACAATCAACCACAAATTATGACGATCAACAGAGTCGAAAGCCTTTTTGAAATCAACAAAACTAGCAACCAAAGGTTTCTGAAACTCTAAACATTTCTCAAGAATCTGCCTAAGTGAAAATATCTGATCCACACATCCCCTACCACTTCTGAATCCACATTGCTCATCACGCAATTGACTGTCAACCAGATTCTTAATTCTATTAAGCACAATCATGGAAAGAACTTTACCTGGAACAGAGAGTAGGCTGATACCCCTATAGTTATCACAAGAACTGCGATCACCTTTTTTGAAAATAGGGATAACAATAGCTCTGGTAAAATCCTTAAGAACCATGTCTTTATCATAAAAGATATTCAGAATTTCAGTCATCCAAGTGGTAACCGAAACATTTCCAGCTCTAAGCATTTCTGTAGTAATTTCATCTACCCCTGGGGATTTATGAAGTTTAAGTTTAGAAACAGCCAAAATAACTTCGGATTGTGTTATAGGGCCAACATTAAAGCCACCAATGCATCTATCATCATTGCAAACAATGGGAATAGAACTAACCGCATTGTTTAGTACATCACTGAAATGCTCAGCCCACCTAGCCATGACAGAATCCTCACCTTCTATAACCTTACCTTGTTTATCCTTCAATCCCTGTATACCTGTCCGTTTTCTAGCACACAAAACATTAACTATCTGGTACAGCTCTCTGCTGTTGTGCTGTCTAACTGCTTCCTCGGCTTTGTCAGCCAAACCATCAAGCCAAAGATTCTTATCAGCAGCTAACTGATCTTTTACGCGTTTATTAAGTTCTCTGTAATGCTTTCTATTAGAAGTAGTAGGGTATTGATTAAGGACATTCTTGCAGTTCTTTCTTTCCGAAATAAGCTCAAGTGCCTTATCACTCAGATAATTCTGTCTCTTCTGCTCCTTTTTTCCTAAAAGAGTACTGTTAGTATCCAAAAAAGCCTGTTTAAAATGATCCCATTCTTTCTCAACTTCAGTAGTAAGCAAACCATGATTGTCATAATGACTAAGTAACCTATCATGGTAAGCTTTAGCTATAACTGGATCTTTCAGAGCTTCAGTATTAAAAGTAAATTTTTAACCCTAGCACAACACTTTTTAAGTTTAAGTTGCAAGACACTTTTAACAAGGTAATGGTCAGATCCAATTTCAGCTCCCCTATATGCCCTGGTATTCCTAACAGAACTAGCCCATTTGCTTAGTATTAATCCTGTTAGCGGACTGGCAAAAGAAACAGAAGGATGCTTAGGACACTTAAAAATGTGGCTGAGGAGGTTTTATGTTAATCGAACAAGCAGAGTTGATCTCAACTGTTCTGTAGGAAGACTTCATCATTTGATGCATAGTTAGCTTTAGTTTGTTTAGAAGAATTGGTAAGGTTATTCTCGATAGATTGTTCAAAAATATGATCAACTGTTGTAAAAAGCCTTAGTTTTATGCTTTGAGTGTATATTGTAGGAATTATAGAGGAAGCATTTCTTTGTATGAATAGTAATAAGTGCTAAGTTCTTCTGAAGATTTATTTTTATTCTGATAAAGATTTGTGTTGATTGACTTTATATAAATGTTTTTATTCATACTTTTGTAATAAATTATATTGTTTCAGAATTATAATTGTTAAATGCTTTTTTTTTTATTCACGCTCAGTTTCCATCGGTTTAATTCATAACAATATTATTAACGTTAGTTAATATTATTATTATTGCTATAAAATTAATTATTATTACTCTTCGATATAAATAATAATGGAATATTTATTTGCTATAAATATTCCATTTTGTCTATTTGTTTGGTTGATTGTTTCGAGGTTTATGTTACATGAGCAACTGCGATTAGAGTGCGCCAAATAAGACCAGAAAAGAAGTCTCTCCTTGCAAAATACTCCAATAAAAACAATTCAGAAGAGTATTAAAGGTGTATATTCAAGGGATACCAAAAACCGATAGACATCGCGTGAAGCAGTGATAGTTAGGCCCCGCGACCTGAGGTTCCCTGCTTTAGATATATATCTGCCAACGTTAAGATTTTCTCCTGTTTTCCATTCCCTGGTCTTAATTAAGAAGGGAACATCTATAAGCGTGGAAAAGTTGACATCCATCCTCTGGGATGTGCGGATAAATCTCAACGCCGGCCCAGTGGGACTCGAACCCGAAAACTATAGATTGAGACACCCCCGCTGCCAATTAAGAAGAGTAACCTTTCTTATGAATGTGCTGAATATAATAATAAATTTGGCTTCCTTCGCTGAATATCGTTCTTCTTGTTGAGTGAAGGATTTATTTGTTGATTATGTTGGGATGGGTTTTATTTTTTTTTTGCTTACTTTTGTTTTCTACAGAAACTTTTCGAAACAATTTCTGCGTTCATTGTTCTTCATGCTATTTTTCTTACTTTGTTATTCAGGTGTTTTATGTTATTCTGAAGAACATTTTAAATTACGTCATTAGCTTAAAAAGTTCTTCAGTAAATTTTCGGTTTATATTACGTTTTCAAGACTTACATTTTGGCACGAATGTAAAAAAATTTCGCTCTTACATATTTATAAAAATTATATATACTGTATATAGGATGTTCACATATCCTGACTTAATTTCCGGTTGTCCTTCTGAACAGGTAAACCTTATTCGAGGAATGAGCACCATTGGGAAGGATAGAGTGATCCTGTAAGTTTCTTACGGAATGAATCAAAAATTAATAAGCAGTGGCATCTCCCGTAAAGAAAGTGAATGTGATCTTGACCTCAAAATGAAACAAAAAATGCTTTCAAAGTGCAACATAAATTCTGTTAGCTTTTTTTGCCAAGACTCCCCGTCACCTAAAACCACCCTTCACTTGTTATCTCAAATTTAAATCTACTAACGTAGTTGATATGTCACGTTTCGGAAAGTCCTGCTGTGTAAACAACCACAATATAGTTTGTGAAGGGACCATGGGTGAAGCCAATTAAATCACTCCTGTGTATTTCTTTAGAACTGCAAATGTCTTTGACTGCAGTGGATAAAACCGTCCTCAAGAAATTGGCGTTGCAATTCATATAAATCTGAGAGTCGGGAGCTTTTGAATGCCCTGTATTTCTATGATAAAAAAGTTCGATTAGAGTATAGTATATATATGTAGCCTTTCCTCCAACCTGATTTTAAATGGAAAATTTACATTCTGAATATTTTTTTTACATTTCTGAAAACATTATCAGTCTAAACACAAAATTGGAAGCAGTAATCAATAACAATTTTAAAAAACGAAACTAAAATTGAGATAATTCAAAATTAAAATGTAAAAGCAAAACAAACAAAAAATATGTTCATTGTATATACGATAACCAAGAGGCAAATGTGCCTATCCAGATTTCAAAGATTTTTTGTCTACAGAAACCTTTTTGGCAACAGCTGTCCAATGGGCATTAGTTATAAATTTAAGCATATCTTAATAAATTTTTTTTGTTTATTTAAAAGTAAGAACAGAGAACAACCAGCACAGAGTCATCTGCATAGCATGCTAGTTTACCTCTTAATTTTAGGAAGCACATATCTTTAAGGTATATAAGAAGCAGTATTGAACCATGAACTGATCCTTGAGGCACTCCTTTTCGTACAGTTTCAAAAACACTAATGGTTTTTTAGAATCGCACTGCCTGTTTTCTGTGCTGTAACTTTAAAACCAGGAATGACCAATACTCTGATACCTGCAGAACGCATCTTTCTTAGTAAAATATAGTGATCAACGGAGTCGAATGCTTTGCATAAGTCCAAGAAAACTGATGCTGTTAAATTTCCTTTATCGATGCTTCTATATTTCCCTGTGTAGTTTAAAATTGCTTTTTCTGTATCTTTATGTTCTCTAAACCCATATTGATGAGAATAAAAATATTTATTTTTTTCAAGAATTTTATAAATTCTTTTTAATTACCTGTTCAATTATTTTTGAAAAATTAGATAAAACAGAAATAGGCTTGTAAATATAAAATAAGTCAGGGTCACCTGATTTAAATATAGGTTACTATTCTCTCTTAAATTCTTCCCGAAAGATCCCTGATTCTAATGAGATATTAATTATATCTGAATAGAGCTTTATGTTACATCTGCATATTATTTTAAGTGTTTTACTGTAATATTACCTGAACCAACTGTCTTATTATCTTTTAAGATATGAATAATATTTTCAACGCATCTTGCTTTGTGTTAGCCACATACATGGAATTACTGCATGACTGCAGAATCATTAGAAGCACCCTAAAATTTTCACTGACTATTGTTTTCAATAAA
The DNA here is from genome assembly GCA_038380435.1 of Ryuthela nishihirai. NCBI lineage: Eukaryota > Metazoa > Arthropoda > Arachnida > Araneae > Heptathelidae > Ryuthela > Ryuthela nishihirai. The sequence continues at coordinate 69,865,377 of JAWZYU010000015.1, read as the reverse complement.
ACCTTTGTTCGCATCGTTTACTAAAATGTGCAAGTTATTAGAGTTTTTTTTTTTTTAAGATTTTTTCTTTAACACCAGCAAAGCCATTTTAAAATTCTCATTGTTTCTGTGTATTTTTACCACATTTATGGAGCTGATTTTGAAAATATTTCTACTGTCCTTCTTTTAATTTAAATTTTACAGATTTATTGTAGGCTTTACATACGTGCTCAAACTCGAACATTCTGTGATTTCTTTTATGTTTCCTATGCAATTTTTCCCTAATATTTATGCATTCAATTAAATCTTTAGTAATCTATGGTTTTTTCGCTTTAAATTTAGACCTTTTAGACTATTCCCACCTCTTTCCATACCATGCCAAGAAACATTTCATACATTATATTAACTTCAGATATATGAAAAGAAATCTTTAAATGTTATTTGGCTAGCATTAGTTTCAATTTTTTTATAATCAATACAATATTTCTAATATTCTATAGTGCTCAAAGTGTGATACTATTATTTCGGTCGATAACACCTTCGGAAACAAAATGTTATCTCGTGGGCTTATGTGATGCGAGAATTAGATCCATTGAAGCAATCAAATTAAACTGGTTTGATTAAATTTTTCATCTTTTCACTTGAGTTATCGTCTTCGATGACTGATATTTATCATTACTGAGAGCTAATGGAGATGTATGGCTTGGAGATTTTTTAGGATACATCATCATCATCATCAAGCAGCCATGGGCTACGGAGGTCCAACCAGACCGCGCAATTTAGTTCACCAAGCAAGTCTCTCCTGAGCTACATCTACTGCATCTGGCCACTGCACACCAATTCTAATAAGGTCCCTATTCTAATAAAGTCTGCCCACCGCATCCTAGGTCTCCCCTTCTTTCAGAGGCCTTTAGACACACTGTTCATAACCCTATTCACCAATCTATAATTATTCATACGGGCAACATGGCCAAATCAACGGAGTCTCTCTCTGCACAATATGCTGCTTAAAGGAGGTTGCAAACTTCTTTGCCTAACCTTATCATTAGTTACGAAATTAAACCACCTAATGCCCAAGATACTGCGTAAGCATCTGGAATCAAAAGCATCTAGTTTCCTGTTATCTTGTTTACAAAGTGTCCAAGTTTCACTACCATAACTAACCCTAGAAAGAACCAAACTATTATACAGTCTAATTTTAGTCTTTAGGTGTATACGTCTATTTTTCCACACTCTCCATAGATTCTTAAAAGTCCCGGCAGCAATCCCTATTCGTCTGTTAATCTCATGCTGCACATCACCATTATCTGTTACATAGCTCCCAAGATAATTAAACTGTGACACCTGCTCAAGACTGCAACCATTCGGATTAACTGAATCACAGCATGCCTATCCAATTTTCATCCCTTTAGTTTTCTCTCTGTTTATAACCAAACCTACTCTACTGCGAGTCTCATCAACAGCTCCAATGAAAGAGTTAATCTCATCAACATCATTTACCAAAAGCGCTAAATCATCAGCATAATCTAAATCAGAAATTTTCGTATCTCCAGACCATTTAAGGCCAAAATCTTTCCCTTGAAGTGAATTTCGTGTAACATAATCAATAACGAAACTAAACAGAAAAGGAGAAAAAATGAACCCTTGTGGAACACCAGAAATAATGCTAAACCAATTGCTACAAGCCGTACCAACTCTCACACACGGACTCAGTTTTATTATAGAGAGCTTTCATTAAGTTAACTAACTTGTCAGGTATACCATATGATATCACAATCAACCACAAATTATGACGATCAACAGAATCGAAAGCCTTTTTGAAATCAACAAAGCTAGCAACCAAAGGTTTCTGAAACTCTAAACATTTCTCAAGAATCTGCCTAAGTGAAAATATCTGATCCACACATCCCCTACCACTTCTGAATCCACATTGCTCATCACGCAATTGACTGTCAACCAGATTCTTAATTCTATTAAGCACAATCATGGAAAGAACTTTACCTGGAACAGAGAGTAGGCTGATACCCCTATAGTTATCACAAGAACTGCGATCACCTTTTTTGAAAATAGGGATAAAAATAGCTCTGGTAAAATCCTTAGGAATCATGCCTTTATCATAAAAGATATTCAGAATTTCAGTCATCCAAGTGGTAACCGAAACATTTCCAGCTCTAAGCATTTCCGTAGTAATTTCATCTACCCCTGGGGATTTATGAAGTTTAAGTTTAGAAACAGCCAAAATAACTTCAGATTGTGTTATAGGGCCAACATTAAAGCCACCAATGCATCTATCATCATTGCAAACAATGGGAGTAGAACTAACCACATTGTTTAGAACATCACTGAAATGCTCAGCCCACCTAGCCATGACAAAATTCTCACCTTCTGTAACCTTACCTTGTTTATCCTTCAATCCCTGTATTACCAGTTCGTTTTCTACCACACAAAACGTTAACTATCTGGTACAGCTCTCTGCTGTTGTGCTGTCTAACTGCTTCCTCGTCTTTGTCAGCCAAATCATCAAGCCAAAGATTCTTATCAGCAGCTAACTGATCTTTTAAGCGTTTATTAAGTTCTCTGTAATGCTTTCTATTAGGACTAGTAGGATATTGATTAAGGACATTGCTGCAGTTCTTTCTTTCCGAAATAAGCTCAAGTGCCTTATCACTCAGATAATTCTGTCTCCTCTGCTCCTTTTTTCCTAAAAGAGTACTGTTAGTGTCCAAAAAAGCCTGTTTAAAATGATCCCATTCTTTCTCAACTTCAGTAGTAAGCATACCATGACTGTCATAATGACTAAGTAACCTATCATGGTAAGCTTTGGCTATAACTGGGTCATTCATAGCTTCAGTATTAAAAGTAAATTTTTTAACGTTAGCACAGCACTTTTTCAATTGCAAGACACTTTTAACAAGGTATTGGTCAGATCCTATTTCAGCTCCCCTATATGACCTGGTATTCCTAACTGAACTAGCCCATTTGCTGTTAATTAATATATAATCAATCATATTCTTATGTAACCCATCAGGTGAAACCCATGTGTACTTATGTATATCGCGGTGTTTGTAATAAGTGTTACTTATTCTGAATCCATTGAGTTTACTTACCTGTAGGAGACGTTACCCATTGCCATTGCAGCTACCAATAAGAAAAGGGCCTATCACCCCTCCCCAAAGGTCAGAGTCAGTACCAACTTTGGCATTGAAATCACCTAGAACAAGGGTAATATCTCCTTTCTTGACAGAATTCAAAATATCCTGAAGTTATCCGTAAAACCTATCCTTCTCATCCTCATCGGCATCCTCAGTGGGGGCATAACAGCAGATAACATTCAGGTCTTTAACGCTTGTCTGAAATTTTGCTGTAAGAAATCTTTCATTAATGCACTCATATTCTAGAAGAGCATCGCTAGCGTGTCTGTTGAGAAGCAGACCCACGCCTTGGTGATGCTTATTGTCGTCCCTCCCTGAAAAGAGAAATTTAAAATTATTTTTAAGAATCTGACCTTTATCTGTCCATCTGGTCTCTTGCAAGCCGAGAATATCTAAATTATAACAGTGGAATTCTTGTGTGAGGACATCAAGAGAAAATGCTCTGTGCAGAATCCTCACATTCCAACTACCTATCGAGAGAAAATGGTTAGTGGAATGTTTAAAGAAACTATATTTACTGAGAGAAGGAATGCCGACAATATCAAACAGCCCCCTAATCGCAGACATGAGGCAAAGACCCGTTCCCTCACTACTAATTGCTGAAGCCATCTACATTGGAAGACGTCCTCCAATGTAGGTCCGAAATTCATGATAGGAATTGCTCCAGGAAACTTTTCGAGGCCATGGAAACATTATCGATAAAAGTTTTAAAAGAATCATCGAACAGAACAAAGAATCAAAAAGTATGACAATATTGCTATATTTGAGATTATTTGCATCTGTTGCCTAAGAGATATAAAGTTACGAAATTAATAACTGCATGCAAAAAGGTTCAGAGCATCAAGCTTGCTGTCACGAAGATTTTTTCAACTTACGCAATTGAGCTGTAGATCTTGAGGACGCAAGATTAATGACTTAGCGGTGACTAAGAGAAGCAAAAGAACTGTTTTAATATCAGTCAGCTTAAAGCTATGCAGCAGATGATATTTTTGTTTGAGAATTCAAAGTGCCTTTAAGTGATCAGAGAGCCAGAATTTCATAGTAGTGTTCTTTCCGAGAGCCTAAAGTTTGTCATGTCAACAATTCTTTCATGAAAAACAAAAAATGTCAAAAATTACAAGTCCGTCACATTCCATACTTAACGAGACAGGAATGGAATTTAAACTCCTCGTTCTAAAAGTAATAAAGTCTCGAAAGAAGACTATTAATCAAACTCCAGACTGAAAGACATCAAGAATAGACCATCATTTGCCACATTCAGGACTGACGTTCTAAGAATAGATTTAGCTGACTCCAATGCACATAACCATTCTCCATTTCTCTTCGTGATGCTGATGATTGAAAGATACTAATTGACACTCAAGGAACTTACAAAAGAAGCTAGGAAAAGAAAAAAAAACATTTTATTTCAATCAAGTCGTTAATATACATAGGCCAATGCATGCATCTTATTCCTATTATTTTATATAGTTTTCGTTAATATTATTAAGTATTTTTAACCCGTGTTAAGAGAAAACAAGAGCAACATGTCGTCACTGATGAATAAGGCATATTCGTTTTCAAAGAGAATTTAGTTCGTCCTTTTCCTATTTTAGTGCCCTCTAGCGGCGGAAATTCGTTATTACCTATCCGACCGAAAAATAATTTTTCATTTATTAAAAAAAAAGGTGTTTCCCCCTTCTTTTGGATAAGGGGAGGAAAATCTTACTCTCATTGTGAATCCCATGATCACAACACTCTGCTGTTCAAACTTCAAAACTCTAGCCGTTTTAATATTCGTTTAGAGAACATTTGCAACGTATTTAAAGTTTTTGCTATTTTCCGTTTGAAGAATCGGAAAATGGGAATCTTAATATCTTAATTTTACTTATCCAACACCAAAAAAAAAAATGTCTAAATGCAGAAACGTTGAATGTCTACAGATGGACAGACAGGAATATACAAAATTAAAACAGTAACCTTTTTTTTAAAAAAAATGAACCGTAAAGCAAAGAAAAAAAGTTATTGCTTTTACTGTAAAGGTGTTTAAAAATTGTTAGAAATGTTTCTAATGAAATGAAACAGATATCTGAATTAAAGACATTGACCATTCAAAAAATCATATAGGTTTTGTAAAAAAAAAGAAATAAATACCCCCTCAAGCAACTGCTTGCCACAGAGGTCTGACAGGAGCCTGCCAGTTTATATGCCAAAGTAGAAGGTCTGAGAGGATGGCAGGACCTCAGCAGAAAAACAACACACACATCCATGCCCTACCTGGGCTCGAACCCAGGTCTCTTCGATCAGTAGCTAAGCGTGCTAACCACTCGGACATGGAACGGCTAAGGAAATGTAACCTAATGAACAAAAAGACGCTATCACTTCCTATCCCCATTATAGAAATCAAATTTTTACCCAACATCTGAATACAATATGCTTTATTTAATAGTGGAAAATATTGCTTTTAACAATATTATTACTGTATATTATACAGTATTTAACAGTGAAAAATACTGTATATTATACAGTCATACATTAACTGTTAAATACTGAATAATGTACAGTATTTAACAGTGGAAAATGGAATCTACTACTGTCTGTAGTAAAGTGTTTGCTTAAAGTACAATTTTTCTAAAGAGTCCACCCCTTGAAAAAAAATTCCTTTGGTTGTGTAAAGCGTTTTATTCCGTCATCGCCACTAACTGGTGTGTGAGAAGAAAAGATCTCAACCGAAGATGAAGTCAAAACTTGCTCCCTCTTGTGTCGCTTTGCCCAGCATTTTGGCAGGGAGTGTATCAGGCACGGTCCACAATGAGGACCTCTTCGCACTCCCCTCATCGGGCCGCTCGTGGGGCGGAGCGATACCTGTTCATCGGGACACGGCAGGGACCAGCTAGGTGTGTACTCCAGGTTAAAGGTCACCGTGTGATATATAGCACACCACTTGGCCTCATGAAAGGCAGGACGCACTAAAGCCACATTTACCATCGAGTGGCTTTCACGCGCTCCGTCGACCATCGGGTCTATCCCCATTCAGTGTCAATCTGTCCTCCCTTCTGCAGCACCCGTCCACCTTTGTGTCCCGAACTGACTCGTCAAGAGCCTTCCCCTCCCCCCAAACCCCCATAGCCGTGTCACGTGATGAAGCAGGTCGCGAGATGGAGATGTCAAGAGTCGAGAGGGAAGCTTTGGGAAACTACTGCTATTGCCAGGTCCCCATTTGCAGTCTTAGAGCGTCAACATAGCTAGAGCGAAATTGCCCGTATGTGTTACCTTCTGTGTGCTCTAGTTTTTTGTTATTTACAAATGATTGATTCGTGTAAGTATAATATCTCTATACTTACACGAATTATATTGAACTCGTCACAGATTCTCAATCATGAAAAAGCCGGCAGATCATAAGATTCTATCGACTTTTTCCTGATTGAGAATCTGTGACATGTTCAATATTAAATATTCCTTTAAGAACTGAAGGGTTAATCTCAGCAGGATTTTTGAGAGGAGAAGGGCGAAAAATTTTATTAGCATTTTATTTACATAAATTTAAGAAATAATAGTTTATTCAGAAACAATTCCCCAAAAGAGGGGGATTACACCAATAAACCCCCTCCACCCCATTTGTCTATCTCACTTGTTAATCTCAGTTCATTTAGGGAGATCTAACGAAAATAGTGAATTAAGTCTAATTAAATCAATCGGAGGAAAGAGTTAGGGGCGTGATTACTCCACGGAGTCAAAAAAGATCCGAATGATTCCTAAATCGATGCTTCAGTTAGAACGCTAACTTGTAGCTAGTAAATATATTGTTATTTTAACGCTCTCGGTATTATTTATTCAATGGCGTGATTATTCGCATAAATAATTTCTAACTTTATTTATCCCTTGATGAAATTGTTTTGCTTAAAATTGCCACCCATTGCGCTGCACTTCAGCAATTTATATACAAACGTCTTTCAATATACTGATAACAGAAAGTACCTATGTACTTTTTTAGCTACACTAGTTTTTGCACTTTAGAATGGGAGAAAAATAGTTTTCCTTGCTGTGTTCACATAACCTGTTTTGTTTACCTTTCAATTGCATGAATTTTTATTCTTCTTAGTATTAATGCTTCTTTGTATCTTATCTGCATCTTATTGCACTTCTTAGGGATATCAACGTACAGTCGCTCAAAAAAGTATCCGAACACTATGGTTGATTACAGAATTCAGAAAAAATATCTGGCAACGATTTTTTTAGAAATTAGTGATCTGGCAACTTCGTGTCACGTGACACGAAGTTGCCAGATCACTAATTTCGGATGCTATGGTCGATTACAGAATTCAGAAAAGTAAACGATCGGTTTACTTTTCTGAATTGGTTTCTGATTCTGATTGGTTTTCTTTTCTTAAACAAATGGTGATCGGTATGGTTACCCAATGAAAACGCGGTCCATACAGTCAGAGATTCACCATCAAATGTACTTATCTCAACGACGTTATGGAGCTGGTTGCCCCCCCCCCCCCCCCCCCCCCAGATCAGTAGACGTCTGCTGTTCGATTGTAGAGAAAATCTACACTCGTTCGTGAACATATGACTGCATTGTTCTTAGGTCCAGGTTAAACGATCAGGATATCATTTCCAAACAAGCCTATCTTGTGTTTGGAAGTGAAACGAACATATACAAAGTTGTAGACGGGCATAGAGTCCAGCTTCTATCATCATCATCAATCGATCCTTAGGAAGCCATTGTCTACCATCTCATATAGCAAACACTCCCATTTATATATTTAAGATATCAGATTTCATTTTTTGTTTAATTTTTTTTTTCCATTTCACAACGTTATTCTAAATGGTGTCTTCGATATAAACGAGGCTACTTCTGATTTATAAGGTTCAAGATACGCATTTTAGCTTTTGCATTCATAGAGTTATTGAGCCAAGTCCAATTCGCAAATGTTCTTTTAGATATTATTTCACCTAAGAATGGTGGTTGTTCTGGATGAGAGGTGTCTCTTGAATGCATGGCAGATGACTGTAGGAGATTTTTACAATCCTTAGAATGGGCAGCATTAAGAATAGGAGCGAAATTGAATTTTTTTCTGGTTATAATCTTCGAGGTTGTGGGGTGGTAGTCCAAAATTTCAATGTTTTTAGAAGATATTATGTCACAAATGGTCATGGAGTTTTACTTTTCTGCTTTTTCGTTACATGTTGAGTCCATTTGTAGTTACAGTGAAAACAGATACTTGCCTTCCTGTGTCTGCAATGAGATCTGAAGACAGATATCATGCTATGACTCTCCTGTTTCTTCAGGACCGATATAGCGATCAACTTTAGGGGTTGATCTTGAACCCCTAAAGACATTATGAGACGTATATACAGTTATCAGATGCCCTTAACCCTTAAACAGGGCTTCTGATAACTGTTTGCAGTTGCTTCCATATCCTTGAGATAACTGAGTGGAAGACACCAAAGGATGTGGCTGCCTCCTTGATTGACCTGTCCAAAGGCTTCCTGCTTTTGGAGGCATGTAAACATTTTGCTTGACGCATTATGAAGCAATCGTCTAGTTTCAGACTGGCAATGCAGCGTTTCAATTTGAAACAATCGTACATCTAAGAAAGTACTCCTTTTAAAGGGTATCTTTTTTTACATATTGCGTATAAATAAATAAATACCTACTCAAGCAGCTGCTTGCCACAGAGATCTGACAGGAGACTGTCAGTTTATATGCCGAAGTAGAAGGTGAGGATGGCAGGACCTCAGCAAAAGAACGACACATCCATCCATCCATGCCTTACCCGGGGCTCGAACCCAGGTCCCTTAGATCAGTAGCCAAGCGTGCTAACCACTCGGCCACGGGACGGCTATTATTATTAATTTACACAGTCTGGTTGAACTATCGTAGCCCATGGTTGCATGAGGATTTTGTTCGTATGTATGTATGTATGTATGCATTATTTATATATATATAAGCATGATTGATCTGTATGAAATAACAATTCATCATTGATACTGATTTGAAGTATCCAATAAGATTTTTATCAACGGTTATTGAAAAATTAAATTTTGTTGAAATTAATATCTGCAGAGTTACCAAAAAAATTTTTTTTGGTTTGTTATAAACCTGTCTGTTATTATGCAGTGAAATCACCTTAAAGGATGCTAATAGTTTCTAGTGTCCATGCTTGAGAATTTGCACTGTGTTATATTCAAAACTATCACAATATAGAGAAGTCTGTAGATTTTCTGTTTGAATACTAAGCTCCTTAAAATCGTGGTTCACCTCATTTATTGGTATCACTTCAACCATCAATAATCCCTCACTATTAAAAAAACTTTTCAATTGTCATAATTTTTATATTGGCAGAGTCTCTTTCACACGGCGTCTGCATTCTGTGTTCATTTCAATTCTTTTTACTCTTAGTATCGTTTTAAATTTTTATTCTTCGGTTTTTGTTAAAGAACTCTTTCTATTTTTTGTCTGCTGCGGATAAGGCATGGATGTTTGTGTTATCTTCCTGCTGAGGTCTCGCCTTCCTCACAGGTCTTCTCTATGGCGTATTAATTTGACAGGCTCCTCTCAGACCTCTGTGGCAAGCAGCTGCTTGAGAAGGTATTTTATTTTTGTGCTTTCATGCACGTGTTCATCAAAACAATTATCTCATGCCCTAAACCACTATTTCTCAACCTCTTTGGTGTGCGGATACCTTACGAAGTCAATCTCATTCTGCTGATCTTCTACACAAAATTATCTTTGTAATATATTTTGATTGAATAGCATATAAACTAACTAAAATACAGTTAGGTGTGGTTTTTCATCATGTTTTTGTAAAATATGAAATTAAAAAATGGATGGAAAAAAATCTTAAACAACTTAAAAATACAGTTAAAAGATTCTTAAATTATAAGAAAAAAATTATCAAGTCAATGCAAAAAAATCAATAAAAAAACTTTATCTGTTATTTGAATAGAATCTACTCCATTCGCGGACTCCGTAGGAGCAACTCGCTGATTCCTTTCTCCTCAGTTATGAAATATATCCCTAAGCAAACTGACTGGTTCAAAAAGGAACATAATTGCTTTAAGTTGTCATAGATACAATTAGGAGAATGGGATAGTTCGGCGTCGAATTTCGCTCTTCCAACAAACAAAACCCTGAAATCAGAAGGAAAATGCTTCTTTTGAAGTAGGATCCATTTTAGCTTCAGGAAGAGGACAGACGCGACCACTCTTCTTCCGAGGCATGATTTGCAAGCAGTGAGGTCTTCTTCTTCGTCGTCGTCCATTCCCTCTTCCGCTACTATTGAAACGGGGAGCCCATTGACCACGACGCAAAGCACAGAAGCTGATGCTGCCACAGGCGGGCGCTGCTGGGCATCACAAAAACTCGCTCCCGAGCAAACAGTCGAATCCCGCCAAAAAAAAAGTCTCCTCCATGGAGCAAATGCAGGGGTGTCACTGTAAGGAAGTGGAGGGGAGGAGGGCCAGCAGTGCATGTCGCGTGTTTTGCGTTTAGTCGCGACCGATGACTTGGGGACCATCCTTCGTGCAATGCGGGAAAGGAGCTGTTAGGCATGGCATTGCCAGCAAGCCAGGCTTGACAAAGGGATGTTCAGAATACTGCTGTCCATTCGGATAGGTTACGAACGGGAAACGAGTCGACCTCGAAATCTTCTATATTTCCAAATAGATAATTCTGTATGTAGCAGAAATAAAAGTTGGCCACGTGGTTAGCGCGCTTGGCTAGTGATCAAAGGGACCCGGGTAAAGACATGGATGTTTTTTTTTTCTGCTGAGATCCCACCATCCTCTATTTTTTATTTAATGTTTGTATAGAAGGGATAAGGGTTATAAAATGTCAAGGTAAAATATTTTAGCAAAATATAAATCGGGAGAGAAGAAATTGTATATATAGCGTGTAAAGTGCACTCCTTTCGACTAATAGTAAATACTGAAGTGTTAATGCATATGGAATATGGAAAATTTCGATTGAAATCTGCACTACCAAATGAAGAAATATAAATTTTAAGTGAAAGGAGATCGATTGATTACAGTAGCCAACAGGTGAATTTTCATTTAGATTTTGAACTAACCTGACAACACCCTTGTATTTTAATTTGCTTGGAATGATCATCATTACATCGCCTCATAATTTTGACTGGATATTTCAGCACTAGAGATCCTTCAGTTTTGCCAATGGATCATAGTTTCCTTCAGTTGATAATTTTTACATTATGTATGATATTCAAATATGTTTCCTTTATTCCCATCAATCATTCGTATTTGCTGATTTCTAACAAAATCCGGTAGATAATTACCTTTATTTTTTTTTTTTTTGGAAGATAATGTGTATTTGTTAGAAAAATCTAATTTTTGTAAACCTTTATTCTGCGCAGTTTAACTAATCCACGATTATTATATTTCTTGTCGAAAGAGCCAAAAAATAAAGTATGGAGAGAAATAAGACAAGCCCGAGCCAACATGGAGTAATTATTTGTTTACTTATTCAAAATAAAGTCTTCATAAAAAAAAGTTGCAAAAATGCCTTGATTGATACCCGAGGAAACTTTTTTTTAATTGCATGAATGGGCCCCTAACAGTGACCCTTTCTCTGAAGTGTGAAATGTGGCCACCAGGCGGTGTCAGAGCGTGACAAGCCAACCAGCCAGAACAGAAGAACCAGCTCGTTCGAATTCATCCATTGAACTGAAATGAGAGGCAAAAAAGAAAAAGTCGAAGAAGGTGCTCAGTTTCGGAGAACAAAAGAGACGAAAAACCAGCGAGACTTTTTCGACTGTTTAACAGACATTTCGCACCCCTGTTCTATTTCCCAGCATTCCGTGGCGTCGAACAGCGACAGAGTGGACGTAACAGCGAGCTGTCTCAGCGATGACGGAAACTGTCCTCTCAATTAAAGAGCAAGTGGTGACGGGCGAAAAATGTCGCCGTCATCGTCTCTGCTAGAAGCAAACGAAGAGGTTGGCAGGAGGAGGAGGAAGACTCCTCGAAATGCGCGAGATCGATTGCCACTGCTGCTTTTGTTTGATAGCAAACGTTAAATGAAAAAAATTAAGAAGCAGAGGAGACAGAATAGAATATGCAGATCATCACAGATATCATTTTTGCTTCTTTCTTCCCTGGGAATCAACATAAGGAAGATTTTGAAAGGGGTTGTGGTCAGACTGGGTTTCAGATTAAAGATAGTGAAGGGCAGTAAATGCTCTCAGAAAATAGATTCTTTTCTGCTACTTTCCCTTCAGCAGTTGAACCTCTCGAGAGTTTATCCACGCATTTGAGATTTTCGTATCATGCAATTCTGCCCTCAATGACATAAAGGACATGGAAAAGCAGCAGTCCATTAGATTGAATGTTAAGCTGAGACCCATTGTGTAAGATAGCTTATACATACGTTAAAGAATGGCTTTGAAAAGAGTTTCCATTTATCTACTAACAGACGTCTACTGGATCTGCTTTATCTACAAGAGCCTTTGTGATACTTGTCACCTCGTTAATTGCGTAATTGCTTACAATTGCGTAATTACCCAAACTGCTCTCAAATGGGTCCTCTCCCCTAACCTTCTCTGAGCCCTCGGAGTCCTTGTGACCAGGCCATTTAGTCTGTTATGGTGCAAAAACGTGCCGCTCAGAGGTAAAACAACCCACCCAGGCCGTATGTTGTGCACGTTGAGGAAACTTTGAGTTGGCAAATTTTTTGGGGTGTTACAATGTTATTTTAACTATATTTCAGGACGCTATTATGTTAAAAGAAATAAAATTCACTTCAGTCAACCCAATTGTTACTGAGGTCTTGTAGTACAATATGATACGTCATAAATAAGATAGAAAATTCGAATAATACTGATTTACAATAATTTTATAGAAAAATTATAATATATCTTTGAATTATATAAGACATAAAAAGATTCTAGAAACTACCCCGAGCTTAAAAAGCCCTCTCAAACAAAAACATGCTTCCCTAAGACGGAAACAGATTCCTTTACCATTACCTCAGATAGACAAACACAACACATATTGTTTTCTGGAATAGTACCTAGTTCCCTAACCACTCTGTCAATTAAGGCCTATATTTTTCAAGATTATATTTGTTCTGAAATTTTAATTTTCTTCTTTCAAATTACTAAACTCCATTTTCTTTTTTCGTGTATCAAATGTTGCTTGTAAAATTTCTAAAATAGATTTGTAGGAATATTTTGCTTAAAGGGTCAGTAAAGACATATAGGAAAGATCAAATGATAAAGTCTTTAAATAAAGATGAATAGCTCCTCAAGCGGCTGCTTTCCACATATGTCAGCAGCTATCAGTGCAATACGACATAGCACAAAGGCTGTGAAGAAGGCGAGACCTCAACAGAAAGACAACACAAATAAACATCCATTACTCGTTCGGGGCTCGAACCCAGATCTCTTGAGATCTCTTCACGAAGAACAGTGGACCAAATGCAATAATTGGAAATATACCATTTCAAGTTTTATGGAACAAAAATAAAACAGTTTTCAGAATGCATTTTCAGAGTATCATTATTATTTCCACTTATTATTATCCTATATCTTAACAGGAATAAGTGGGAGTTTCAGGGTTCTTGGGACTCTGTACAAAACATTCTTTGGGGTTCGTTAGAGGATTCAATTTGATGCCTCATTTGCAACTTACCAAGTGGGAGATTTCTGACTTAAAATTCACTTTATCCACGAAACTAAAAAGAAATGTGTCATAATGCATTCAGTGTAATTAATACTTATTTACAAATGTAGTGCAAATATTAATAAAATAAATAATAAATACCCCCTCAAGCAGTTGCTTGCCACAGAGGTCTGACAGGAGCCTGTCAGTATATATGCCATAGTAGAAGATCTGTGAGGATAGCAGGTCCTCAGCAGAAAAACGTCACATACACCCATGCCTTACCCGGGGCTCGAACCTAGGTCCCGTAGATCAGTAGCCAAGCGCGCTAACCACTCGACCACGGGACGGCTGCAAATATTACATAATACATAATTTCAACAAATCTGAATTTTTTTATGGAATGGGTGAGGATGGTATCAGTGGATATCGCACTTATTGTTTTTCGTATGTTGTATTTGCTTGATCACAAACGAAAACATTGCAATGTACACTGTTGTTATTTAAATGCTTCATTCTATAACTATGGTAATCAAGCAAAAGAGTCTCATAATAGTAATTGTTGAGGTATCCCTATGCACCCGCGAGCAAGTAACATATTCGCTCTCCCTTAAAGGCAATACTACCAGAAAACAAAAACATCTTTATAAATAGGCTAATATATTTACTGCCGAAATAAAACAATAAAAAACAATCAACAACTGAAAGATTAAGAATCATATTCTATGTCATGACTCGCACATGAAAATTAATCGCATATTCATAAAAGTTTCTGAAATAAATGATGATTAGAACTCTTTTCTAATCACTATCTGTTTGTATAGTTTATATTTTTTACCACGGTTTGTGGTATATAGGCACTTAGCCAGTGGGAAGATGCTGGTAGCGGGGTGGGGGGGGGGGAGCTTTCAGAAATTCTAAGACGGTAAAAAAAGAATTTTTTTTTTGTATTTAGTTATTTCTAACCCACTTTTATCATGTATCTATGATACATAATTTTAAATCTGTGATCAGATGCACAAAGCTGCTAGACTATCTGCAGGCGATGACAAAGCAAACGACCATATCATCCCGTAACTCGAACCCAGACCCTTATCTTATGCGGCATTCATACTTTACCAGCAGTAAGTGAAAAATACTGTAAACGTATCCATTTTATTATTATTACTATTATTTTGATACACTTCCGAAAATTTTCTTCCTTTCCAATTTTGAATGATCGCTGATGTTTTCCTCGTGTTATGTCTAAAGCACTTACATAATAATATGTAAAAAAGATCTAAAGCGAATCTTTCAGACAATGTTTCCCAAACCTGTTTGATCACGATCCAAAATTTAAATACCTATTCAACTCGCGACTAAAATTTAAAATTCCTATTCAGCTCGCGACCCAAATAACAACGTCTATACTATAGTCTAACTGGTCAAGTCAAAAGCTTTCCATAACCCTGGGTTTGAAGAGCTCTGATTTAAAGAATAGGCAATTTAAATGGTATTAGGTTATGATTTCTTTATCTCAGATGCGAATACGGAAAATCTTTGCAAATATCCATTCTATTAGGGCACACCATTTATCACAGAAGACACTCATTTCTTATTACAATTCAAACATCAGCTACCTCTGGCATTATGCACATTTTTCTCAGTTACCTTTGAATTTCAAAAATTTAAATATTTGCTATCTGAAATAAGGCACTGTTATAATTAGTATTAATGTCACTTCTTGGAAAATAGTATTTCTTTTTCGTCTTAATAAATGTGTTTTTCAGCGCCAAATTAAAGTATCTTGAATATAACAACTACACCCGTATCTAATCTATATTTGGAAACAGATGCTAATTGATCTCACTCTTCTTCCTCATCTCCTTCCATCTTCTGTCTACCCTGTTTCAGTGTTAACTAGGCGTGACGGAAAATTAATCGAAAGATGCTTTGTCCGATTATTCCACGAGCAGGGGATCTTTATCACCATCTGGTTATTTAGCCAGTCGTGCGGCAAAGCAATCGTCGCAGGGGCAAAAACAACCGAATTTGGCCTTGATTTTCAGTTTGACCTTGTTGTCGAATGACGCAGCGCTCGACTGGCAAAGTGGAAAAACTCTTTTGCAAACCAATGTAAATATTGTTCAAGTTTATCGAATCTGCATTTGCCATTCATCACGATTGGCATCTGCATTACTCCGTAACAGCACAGAGCTGTATTTATAACGTAAATAGCAATTTGCAGCCACCCGATTCCGTGAGAAACTGAACGGTTCATCGAATGAGTTTTTTTTTTACTTAATGGGCGAATTTCATTTTTGTGGACATTTCGCAGACAAAGACAATGGTTCTTATTTTACGCCTCTTTTCAGCAATGCGAGTTGTTTAGAAATTTATTTCAACTAAAACCAGTTCAATCAATGAATTCAGAGTTTTATCTCCTTTCATTGATTAATGGTTATTCTATTACAACGATTCTCACGGTCCAAGTTTGAATCCAGATGAGACAAGGAGAATGGTGTTTCTATTCTGTTGATAACTTTTTCAACTTATGGTCCTCTTTTGTGGTCTTTCATCTCAAGTGGATTCCTACCCTTATCGTAGGTGACGAAGAGAAACCCTCTTCCTTACTGAGGACTGGGATGACAGTCGTCCGACGTCTACGTAGTTAAATTATTAAATTATGAGTCCGTGTTTAGAAGAACTGTAGCCCGAAAAGAGCAAGCTGGATGGCTTTGACTAGAGGTTCCGTCTCCTCCTAACAGCCATTCAATGGGTACCTTTTTCAACCATAACCTGGATCCTAATGACCTGCTAATTGTCAAGGTTGTTTCCATTTGTCAAATAGTCACTGCACGAGTATCAGGTGTTGTTGTATTACTTTAATGTTTTCGTTTCGCCTTACAATGTAGATTCGCACAATTACAAGAAAGTAACAGGCTACGATGAAAAGTGTGCATCCATGCTACGATGTGCATGCACAAATAAGATCACAAGAAGCGATTTCTGTTAAAAAAATATTCGGTTATTGAATAATGTCTCCCACATTGCATTTGATTCGTTAACTTTTAGTATACTAACGTGTTTCGTTTCACTTTAATCAAATGTGCTTCATATGAAATGAAAAATAATCGATATGTAACCTCAAACATTTTATTAACTAAAAGAAAATTTCGTAATTTAAAATCTCAATGTGAAAAATTTTCGTTTGACGATGAAGTCTGCATTGCCAGAAGGAAAAACAGAAGTCTATATTTCTAACCTACTTCTACACCCTTGACACTAGCAGACTTTTAAGGCTAGAAAAACTGATACACGGTGATGAAATGTGGAATTAGATTTTATACTTAATTGAACATAACTAAACTTTCTCTTTTTTTTTAACTTTGTCTTGTTTCCTACTACATAAAGCGAAAAAACTTATTGATTTAAAAAAAATTCACTTTATTAGTTCACAGAGGAAGAATATTTGGAACTAATGGCTTCTAAAAATTTGTTCTAACGTTTTGAAACGTTTCAGAACATCATCTGATCAATAATCTTTCAGATAAATCTAAAAATACTATTTTCGAAAGACGTCTCTAACGCTGTTGAGTCACATTGGCATTCTGCTCTGTTCGTGCGCTGGGCGTGCTTGCATGTGTTTGTAAACAACGCTTCACAGCGAGCGAGCCTCCATTGTACCACACTGCGAGACAAATTAGACGATGAAGGGGATGGGTAGAAGTGAGAGAAAGATGAAGAGAGATGGGGGGGGGGGAAAGAAAGGATGGATAGAGTTCACAGGTCAGAAGGTCGCCACTCACCGCAACGCTTCACGGTTGCCCAAGCGCGGCTCTTCGGAGCACGACCGTCTTGCTGCCCGGAGCCATGACGGAGCGACCATTGGGCGGCTGCCTGCGGCAAGCTGGCGGGAGCTAGCGCGAGGCCCTCGCGTCACTGGCTTCCGACGGCGCGGCGGCCCCACTACGTCACAAGTCACGTGACAGCGGTGGCACAATCCGCGGCCACGAACGCACCACCCGTCTCGGGATGACTTTGGGATCGACTTTTTCAAAGTTGGGCATGCGGCGAGCGCGACCATTGGTCGAATCAGATTAGTTAGGCTCAATTATGATCGGGAGGCCGTAGCAGAATTAATATCGGGTTTGGTGGGCCCCGTGCTCGGCTGGCGGCACACGAGTGCTCTTGCCCACCGCTCACTTGGCGACGGCTGCACCATGGCCTGCTGGAGCTAAAACTTGGGCCAAGGATCACGCAGACCCCTCTTTACATCCGCCAAGGACAAGGACATCCCTCCACGCACGCACGTACGCACGCACACATCGCTCGCTCGCTCTTCCTGTGTGTTGGTTGTTGCAGTCCAGCGAGCAGCCATGGACCTCAGCACTGCCTACCGCTACAACGCCAGCATGATGGAATATTATTCATGTAAGAGTAAGTAAATGTTTTGCATGGGGGAAAAAGTGTCGGGTTTTCGGGTGGGAGTGCTTGAAGGGGTGACGAGAGAAAGGTTTGTGGAGGGGGGAATGATATTTTTTCTGAGGTCACTGATCTTTTCGATAGGTGGGTACGAAGAAAGTATTAAAGAATGAGACGAATATGATCCCCCGACTGGAGATGCAAAAACACAAGACGATCTCCTTCGCGACGAGGATTCCTTTCTGTCGGCAGTTTCTCTGCTCGTTGTGCGCTGTTAGCATCCCGCTTTTCGCCGCCTAACTCGATTATGAAGGGCGAGCTTCCATTCGCACGTAGTGAGGCCGTAGAGCGCGAGCCGCGTGCTGGCGGGCTGACTGGCTGGCTGTATAAAGAGGCGCCTTCCGACACGCCCGCGCTAACCTGGTTATCCGGGAGGCCCCAGGTCCGAGCGCCCACTGGACGCAACGCCGGAGTCGATTTAATCGTAAGCGCCGTCGGTGGGTAGGGTCGTGCGCTCCGAGCCACTGAAGCGCAACTTGGCCGTCGTCGCAACCGGCTGTCGCCGCCTGCGGCACATCGCTCATAGCTCGTCCAGCGTGACCACCTCGCGCCGCGGCTCGTCCCCCCCGGCTCCCCGACAGCAGCAGCAGATATCAATCTTTTTGCCATGGATCTACTGCCTCTGGCCTACTACAACTACCTACTGGATGTGCGCTACCGCCTCGCCAAGATGGGTACGCATCTCTGATTTCCCGTACAATTTGTGTTGCATGTCCTTGCTGCAGCATGCTCCTCCACATCTTGTTTGCTTTATCCATGACCGTGTGGCACGTAGTCGTAATGGCGCATCAACCAAACAATATTGCACTGTAGGTCAAGCTCTCTTTACAACTTACATTTAGCGCAGTAGGAATTGTTTCACGCATCAACTGAAAGCCTGGACGCTCTCTCAATCAGTCGTCCTTTCACTCATCATTGGTTATTTCAGATGTTATCTTACTTGTAGAAAGAATCCGAGTACTTAAACTTCAGCGTTCAGGACATCAAAATCTGTTTCGTTTCTGTGATAACATTATTCTGAATTTGTACGATCACACAAGAGCAGACTTTAATTCTTTTTTGCCAAGCTGATGTGATCCATGATGATGAATCCTCCACTTTCCATCCTTGAATCACTTTCTCATTTCATGTCACCTCTTCAAAAACAATTTTAAAGTTCATCATAAACGCAGAAGTGATGGGTGTCTTCCTTTTGCAAGCAACTGACACTCAGCTGACTGATTCGCGTGATTCGCTAATCCATGTCATCACCTTTAAAAGTCACCGGGAGTGGGATTTCGTGTTTGCATGAGGAAAGTGTTTTGCATGAAACTATATTTAATGTTTGCAAAATTTTCTAAACAGTTATTTGATCTAATTGTACAGTAAA
This sequence comes from Ryuthela nishihirai, assembly GCA_038380435.1. Taxonomy (NCBI): domain Eukaryota; kingdom Metazoa; phylum Arthropoda; class Arachnida; order Araneae; family Heptathelidae; genus Ryuthela; species Ryuthela nishihirai. Next base: position 69,845,808 of record JAWZYU010000015.1, on the reverse strand, counting down.
TGTTTATGTCTTTAAATTTAGCATACGAACACAATTCTTTAAAGAGTTACAAAAGCAACTCTTTAGGCATGATTTGACTGCGTTTGTCATTGACATTTTTCTTAAATATTTAGTTTTAAGTTTTCTTATTATATTTTAATTTCAGATGTGATACGACCCTTATTACCGATACACTCTTCGATTCAAAACTTCAATATATACATGGCCCTGCTTTCCTTTATTCAGCTATCCCATTTGTTGTTCTAATTCCGTTTTATCATTAAATCCAAAACATTCCTTTGTTTTATTTAAATTTCTGCTTTGCCAATTTCTTGTTAATTAGTGGAAAGAAAAATTATCTATTTATGTAAATAAATACTAAGTTAAGTATATTTTTACACTGAAATTGATACAAACAATTTCTTTTACGTGTTAGTTGAACGTGTGAGCTTTTTGTGTAGGGCACATTTTTCAAGTACTACATAGAGTAAGCAAATGAAAAAACAAGTGTCGTTGAATGTCGAATTGTTAATGTACTGTAGCTGTATACAATCCATATATATATATATGTATAAAAATGGCATTATATAATCAAAACACCAGGATATATATTCATAATAAGTACAGCTGCACTTTTTAATAAGCATAAAATGTCGAAATTGAAATTCTATTCGTCGACTGTAAGATGTGATCATCTGTCGACTAATTTAATAAAATAATCATTTTCATTTGGATGTCATAATCGTTTTTCCTATAGCTCCACCATTGATCAAGTAACTTATAAAACAATAGTTTAAAGTTTTTAAGGCAATTTAACCATTAAAGCATTAGTGCATTTTACCTATCATATTCTAATTTACACTTTAGATTATCACGTTATTCTATGCTTAAAAATTTTTAAAGATAAAATGAATTTGGGAATTTAATTATTAAAAATATTTAGCCTATAACTGAATATTGTCACCATTAAAAGAAATCTATATTTTCAAGGATTAAACTGATTTATTTTCTACACTTAATTCTAAGTATAAAAGGAACTTATTTAAAGAACAGTTCTTTAATAAGTTTTTGGCAAAGCAATGCCAGAAATGTTTAAACAATTCTGAAAGATTTACCGTGGAAATCGTTAGTCTCTTATTACATATAACAGCCTTAAATCTAATGATCATCACGAGTGCAGAACAAAGATGTAATTGTAAATAATTAGTAAGAAAAGGGAATTGGTGTAAATTTGCAAGTGAGATAACTCCAACCTCTTATTCATTTGTCTCCGAATGCGATGCAAGGTCACCTGCTCTAGGTTACAGTTAACTAAATTAAACTCATTGGCAATGTTCTGACATGTTGTGTGACATGATGTTCAAGTTCTGACAGCCCTGCTTTTCTGTCTGATAGAATGACTCAAAAGTCAGACTTCCTGATAATAAAACGATTTCCAGAGCTCCAAATTTTGTTGCTGCTTTGATGCCCAAAACAAACGACACCGATGCTAATGCGAAATATGAAATAGCTTTCAATTAGAAAATTTCATTTCACGCATTAGAAATCGCTTAGTATCGTAAATCATGAAATTCAGCTTTGGGCTTCGATAGAATTTGGATCTGCATGATTTTCTTGCCTCTAGGTGCAAGTTTTGCTCAATGTTCTAGAGTGAAAGAGGCTCAGAATTTGCATAAATTTGGCACTCCAAAATGCAAATAAATGGTTTCTGATATCTTTATCTGCATAAAATGTCATCACAGTTCCTAATTCCTCATATATTCTTCTCTGAATTCCCACGTTAAATATTATGAATATTTTAAACATTATTATTATTTTGTCTCTCAAAAAAACATCTTTCAAACTGTGTATTTAGTTAATTAGAAGAAAAGCTTTTAATTCGAATGTGCTTCCAATAATAATTCTCTTTCTTCAGTTAACAAAAAAATCGTTGTCGTCATCGTTGATAAAGATTAATAGAATATTTCATCTTTGTAATAATCAGCAATTTCTGAGATTCTTAAACAACACAATATAGTGATAATAAAAGAGGAGAAAATTTGTTCATTTCCTACTTCTATGGATTAAGCGAATTTGGTTGAAATTTTATGAAACCTGTAGTTGCATGAAGTTAAAACTCTTCAGCATTAACTCATTCAAACTAGTAGAACGATTGCACTGCAGTTTAGAAGATTCGAAACTAAACGCTGTGTTCAACATTGCATAACTGAATTATTAGTAAATATCCTAACGCATACGTTCAATGGCAATTTCAAACAGCCTCTGTTCTGTCTGTCTTCCTTTATTCAGTTGCATTGAAAAATCATCGATAGTAGTTTTATGAGTAACATTCTGTTTCTGTAAAGTTTCTCTAGATTATCATTGGACTCTTCAGTTGTCTTTTATCCTTTTTCTCATAACCATTGAAATCAGATTTTCGGTTTGTTTTGAACTTATTATCTTCTTTTTTCCTCAAAGTTTGCCAATGCATAAATTGTCGTAACTGCCACGGTACAGGAAGTAGATGGGTACACACAATCTAGACTTACTCGTTATCTCATTGTCTCATTTCTATCACCTGTTTCGAAAGCACGTAGGAACATAAGAAAGCAACACTGAAATGGCTGCACTAGGTTCTTTTGTGTTATAAACTATTTCAGTGATTCTCAACCTTTTATGCTTCACGTACCCCTGGAAATGTGTATGTAACTGGCGTACCCCTTATATAGATAGATAAAACTATAGTTATAGTATAACAATGGGAATAAAATAAAACACACACATATATATATACATTGTTAGCGACTTTTGAGCTCTCGCCGGGTATCTCAAAAACTTTTATCGCAACCCCACGTTGAGAATCCCTAAACTATTTAATTATCTGCAATATATTTGTTATACATTAAAAAAACTGTTAGTTTTCTTGTCTGACTTCCGTGACCAGTGGCTGTATTTTAAACACACGTTGCATAATTTTCTTCTCTAAGTGTTCCCACATTTTTCCCTTTGTGCATGCTTTTATTATATCTAATACTTTCAATATAACTTTTAATATTTACATTTTATTCCATACATAATTCACACCACCAATAGAAAAGGGTCTTAATTCGAAAATTCACTTTCTGATTTATATACATTGCCAGAAAAGCCTTTCTCGGCCACTATCTGAAAAGGAAACACTCACAACTCTGTGATAAAATTTAGTGCAAAAACATTTAATCTACCCTGAGTATTTCTGTGAAGCTGAAAAGTCTCTTTTTTATTTTCAAATGTAAAATCAGTCTTTTGGAATTTAAACCCTTTTCTGCTACGGCTACAATACATTGTGGGTGCGTAATTCTCAATGCAAGTTTTACGTGCTATCGCAGTTTTGTAACGAGGCTGCAGCTGATGTTCATAGAAGAATTGCGTTAAGGACTACAAGTGAAGACTCACACGTGCAATCTATGCAAACCCGTTTGTTCAAAGAATTCTTGCAACATCAAGGCATTGGTGAACGAAGCTGGGAATGAGTAGAGGGAACGCTAAATTCTAAAATTCTTGATTTACTTTGCCTTTGGAAACCGAAATCGCCTGCTGCGAAGAATAAATGGAATGCTTGAAGACATCGGGACGCTGAAGTAAATTTTCTAGGCAATTGTATTTAAGATGCTGAAATGGATAATGAAATTTGTTTACAGCCTATTTGTCAGTTTCATTTCTATCTAGAAAGGAAAACGGCGTAAATGCTGCAATGAAAATTTAGGCAAGAACTATCTCTAAAAGTCTCTTTATTTTATTTCTTTAGATCCTTGTTTAGGTGATGATACTTTTGATTTTGAAATAATTCCTTCTATTAATATGTTTGTTTCCGTTTTATTATTCGTACCTGCATGTCTTGCATGTGTATATTTGTAACAATATGTTGTAGTTCACGACACACCATCTTTTAACCACCTTCTTGATTATACAGCATTCATGTTGCAGCTATTTCAATCTACAGTTGGTTGTATTAAAAATTAAATAGCCTGTATTAAATATTTCAAAACATAATAATTTCATATTTTAAATTCACTAACGGAAACTTTGTTTTTCTACGCAAAGTTGAACAGAAATGGATATTTAAGTCAAGTTTGATGATATTTTTCTGAGAACCAATCTTATAAGATACTAGCAGATTTACCCGTCGTTGCTCGGGTCTGAACCTCTTTACAATATAGATATCCCCATGTCGCAAGTTTTCATTTGGCATAAAAATCATTTACCATCAATCCTCCTTCGGTTTAATTTTTCTCCGTCTCTTTTAGGAAAGGAAAGAAATGGACATATTTCGAGATATCGTATGAACATTCCCACGTCAGAGGTTTCTAAACCAAAAAACGGAATTGCCTCGCTCAAATAAGCCAACTTTTCAAATCATTTCGTATCCACCAGATTCCCTCGGATACAGTTGGCCAGGCATAACGAACTTTACAGAAAAAGAAAGTTAAATATGGTCTGAGTTGCACAAAAAATTTATAGATACTACCGAAAATTATTATTTTAATTAAAAAAACATTATAACATATTACGTTTATTAACTTTTACGTATATTTCAAAATAAGATGATGATTGTAATTTCCGATACGAATTCTTAGTTTTTAAAGCTATCATTTCACAAAGGATCTCGTGTTCCGCTCGTGCTTAATTAGAACGACTTCAATAGCCACGAACGCTCGCGCTCTTGAGCCAACAAACTGAACAATGACTTTATCACGCGAAATCAGAAACAAATTAGTTTTAATGCATTCCTTCTTTCAAATTTATTGGTGCCAACAGTTATTTCAAATAATTTTCAACCGTTAATGTAAGTCTATGGGATTCTGAGAAATTTAAACCCTCCCACCCCAATTTTGTTGGGGTGGGTTTGCACCCCAACAAAATCCCAGGAGAAGAATAGGGCTATTTTGCAGCGGGTTTGCAAAATAGCCCTATGCTTCTCCTTGGATAAGGGAATGTTCATGAAAAGTTTGGAGCCTCTAGCTCTTCTGGGGGCCGAATGCATAAGCTAACAACCTCACAAACACACAAACTTTCTTTTTATATTAGATGGAAATTAAATTGCTTTACATCAGATGCTCATCATCACTCTTTATGTCTCCTGATCGCTGCTCTCTTATGCATCTTCATCTGCTGAAATGCGAAATTTATTAAAAGTATTCTAACAATTTCGATTTTGATAGACTTTTGTGTTTGCATTTATGTATCATATAAATAATAGCTGAAGAATTTATAATCAATTTGCCTGACCATAATTCATGAAAATTGAACGTATGTTGGAAACAAACATATTAAATTGAGTCTAAGAGGAATGCGATCAGGCACATAGGCGGAGTATTTAATCGAATTTGCATGAACGAATCAAATCGTCTGAAAATGAAAAGGAATTTTGTTTTAAAAAATGATAAGCTGAAGGATCACTTTTTTTTATGCTTCGATGTTCTGGAAATTGTTTTTTAGTACTTACGTAACTTGACGTTTCTTTAATATTGAGTTTAGATCTCTAGCGTTTATCAGAAGATTTATTTCCAATGGATTTTGCCTTCACACTTTCGGTGCAAAGTGTAAACCAAACAAATTGAAGCAGTTGGGACAACAGTTATGGATTGTAACTTATGGTCTCTTCATTTAGCCACCAAATGCTTCAACAACTCCTGCAGTGGCATGAGGCTAAAAATCGTAATGAGTGGCAGTTCTTCTTCGAAAAAGAATCATTAATCTCAATCTGGTTGTTAGGAGGGAGATATATTAAGCACACTTTTCTACTTCGGTTGGCATATATGAAGGGGGGATAAAGAGTTGTCAGCAGAAAACTGAAACGACACCTCCGCAGGAACATTTCGCCCCATTGTTAGAGTCAAAGACAGAAGGAACTGGAAGAATGGTCTCCAATTACTCTTCGGTAATTAGCAGTTATCTCAAGCAGAGAGACCCTCCACAGAGGCCGGAAATTACCTGGGCAGGTGTGACGCTCGTGCTGGCCACGTGCCATTCATCTTCCGATAAGTACGGCCCCCGGGAGGTCTCCGGAGGTCATTGCTTCGTGACCAGGTCAGCCGCATGGAACCGCAACCATGCACGCCGTGCAGAGCAGAGTGCACGTGGTCTTGCTTGCACACAACACGCACACTTACACACACAATGCAACAGTTCGAGACTAATACACGTAACAGGGTAAATACTAGCAAGGACAGAATGGAGACCAGCGCGTAACTCATGTACCAGATTTATGAACATTCGAAATACTTAATGCTTGAATAATCCGAGACATTCCCTCTTCGTTTATCGGAAATATTAATTTCTATACCAGTCCTTTTCTCTAGACTTCGTGGTTTCAAAGTTTTTTTTTTCTTTTCTTAATTTGATAGAAAAGTGGGCTTTAAGTATTCATTACTCTATTCAACATTCCGATATTGCACTCACAACACATTTTATTCTGTCTTAGTATTGCAAACGCTGCGGAAATAAGTTCAGTAAAGCAAAATTTTTGCTCTTTCATTACTCTTCGCTTTCATATTACTTGTACAGCAAAAAACTCTTTCATTACTTTCGCTTTCATACTTTCGCTTTCATATCTTTCATTACTTTCGCTTTCATATAACTTGTACAGCAAAAAAGCGAGGTGTGATCCTTTCCAGACTGATTTTATGTTTCGTTCATTTTTACATCTCTTTCATCTCTTACTCGTGACCAAGCATGGAAGCTGACTGGGAAACATTTTTTTGTGGCTTTTAGGATTAATCTTTATATGATTGTACAACGATTAATTTACCTTTGGCAGATTTACCCTTGCTCCTTCTCTTAACTAACTCTTGCTGCCCTCAATGACGTCCACATTGTCTACAGCCAATGATCTGTCCACAGATGTAGCCAACAAATTTGAATTGTTTCTAGTCATGCTCATAGTAGTACTTAGATCAACGGATTTTAACCTTTTTGTTTTTACCTAAGTAATCATATAATCTTTAAATTCTGCAAAACCCTTATCCTAAGGAAATTGCAGTAAGATGTATTATGTTCGAGTAGCGAGTACATATGAACTTGTCTGAAGGGAAACTGATTAACTCCAACTTTTATATTATTTTATTTCCACTGACAAGGTCTTAGGATCTCGAGAACTATCTCTAGAACCTGAGATCCTATTTCCAGAATATTAGAATACATTTGTTTTGAAAGACTGCACTGCTTGGTTCAATTGCTAAATTTAAAAGTTTCAATGGGAAACTTATTGACAAGTTGCCTACAAAGATGATACTCTTTTAAAGAACTTTTGGAAAGTTAATCAGTTTAACTTCTGACACGTTCATTTATGATTCTCTCTCGTATTAGACATTGCTGCAGCTTCTATATCAAATTTCAAACGATATGAATTTAAAGAAGGAAAAAATCTCTTCTTCTTTGGTACAGTTTTCAAATGATGTGAAAATTCTGCAGAATTCCTGATTGCAAAACCGTGACGTAGATAAAGAAAAGCAGAGGTTAAAAAAAAAAAACACTTTGAATAAAGGTAGGAACGATTAGAGATGCAAGCGAAATATTCGTTAATTTACTTGCTTTTTAGACTTAGAGCTTCAATAATAACTTCTTATTTATTTTTGACATATTTCGGTGGAGAGTGGAATTTGGAGAATTAACACACACAAAACCATCGTGCACTGCCGTTTTTTCGTATTTTAATACTTTATGAAAAAAACTTTGTAACCTTACATGGTTGTCACAATTTCATTTACAATACATTTTAAAAATTATTGTCTTTATCCCTCACATTTTTGCCCATTTTAAAATTTCTTATAATGGATGCCCCTCACTATATTTTCCTTAAATCTTCTTGATATGGGACCTCACTATATCATTAGATAATTCTAAGATGAATATAGGTAATGATATATACAATATCGCATATACATATGTACTATAAGCATTTTGTAGAATTTCTGGGCATAAAGTACAACGCCTAATTTTAGAAGTGCAAAATAATACTCATCCAACGCCGTAATGCAAACTCTGTCTATTCATTCCGTGTAATTTCTAATTATTCTATACATATACGATCAGAATGTTGTAGACTAAGTTAAATAAATTAACAGAAATGCATTTTAAACTTCTTCTTACACGGCGTTCTGTATTAGTTGAGATTTACTACTAGGGATTATTATTATTATTATTATTATTATTATTATTATTCAATGAGATTATTTCATTAAATAATCCTTCATTCAGGATTAAAGGGAAACCTAAAACCATTCTGGAGTGAGTGATGCTCATACTTGTAACAAAAATGCCAAACAATGATGATTGAATTTGAATTGGGACCGAACCGAAAGGTCAACGTTTCATGATATCCAAAACTAGAGCTATTCTCAATCATTACTTGCCCCCATCTCAAGATATAGTGAAGTCAATTGAAGCCTTGTGTTCCACATTTTAATGAACTGGAAAAGACTCGGTCGTTTTTGTTTCTGTCAAGAATTGCCGACTTCCGGTTGTCATTATGTAGGATACTTCGGGAATCGATGGATCGTATCTTTCAACTTTATCCTCATTCAAGCATTAACAACACGCAATAAGTCTGCAAAATACTTTTCTTTCGGCACTTTTCATGTAACATACACATTGGAACTTCGTTAGCACGTTTCAAGGAAACAGAATATTAAGTCGTACCAGAAGGGGTAAAATATTTTGTATTTCTATGGTTAGATTGTGTATATATGTTATGTAACACTCACACACTTAGCAGTTCATCGAAATTTTAACAGCAAACATTTTCAGTTAAAATGAAATACATAAGAAATGTTTTACATCTGAAATTGTTCAAATTTATTAACAGTATAAGTATTAGGGGTAGAAGATGGAAAATAATGACTATGAGTTTTTCCCCACGTTTTATATGAGATTCTGTTATTTTTTTTTGTGTATCTATATTCTAATAGCAATACTCTAAACCGAACCTTTTATGAAAAAAAGTGCTTGAAAATAAATTAAAGATCTCAATAAAATCTTTGAAAATCGTAATAAGTTAATGATCTAAAACAAGTCCATTTTAATTTTAAAGAATATTACTTCGGTAATTAAAGAATTATTTTCAAAATTCAAAACCTACTGTAACATTAAATACAGAGTCAGTCTCTCTAAGAGGTTTTATATTTTTGGAAATAAAGTAAAAACTGAAGATGAAAACTTTCAAGAAATACTCTTATTTTAATAAACTAGTTAGTTGATAAACTGTTGTCTGCTTTAATTAGAAAATGCTATTGACTAGCAGCTTTGCATTCCAGTTTCCATAACTCTTTAAATACTGGAAAAATATTGTTAATAATCAAAATTTAAGCGACATTCCAGTGCAATCTTTAACTTAATAGTAATAGTTCTTCTTCAATCTTTAACTTTAATAGTAATAGTGTACATCTTGTCTCACAGCTAGAGACAGTACAGGTTTTGATTTTAGCTTACCTTAACAAAATATTAGAAATAATCGTTGTTCTGTACTCCCTCTGTATATATGACTACTTTTAAAATTTTCTTTGAGAACTTTATAACGATTTCTAAATCTAAACATATTGCCAAGAAATATTATAATTTACTGAAGCATTTTAAAATAACCCTAAAATTAAAATAATTAATTTATAGTGTAAAATATGAAAGAATTAATATTTTTCATTGTGAATTCCAAGGCTTGAATAGCCTTCATCTGGCATCTCTCGTGCCTGCAAATTGTTGCCTGGGCTTAATTACATTAGTTTTTACTAAAATTGCATTAGTTTTTTGGGTTTGGGTTTTAAGAATTAATCCAACAAATGTTTGTTGATAACAGGATACAAAGTGTTCTTTAATGAATAGCAATGCTACTTTTTCAGTAAATTTCAAATGTAAACGTGTATCTTTGTCATTGATTGACTTTTCGCCCAACTTTTGAACTTTTTGATAGAAAATTAATTCCTACTCTATTCATCGAAATTGTTTCGATTGAAATAATTGTGGTTATTTATTTATTTATGATCATTTAGCCGCTGACGTACAAGCAATTTTCTGATTTATTTCAGATTCTCAAAATTTGATAACATTTGATTTAAAAAAATAAAAAATACCCTCTCAAGCAGCTGTTTGCCACAGAGGTCTGACAGGAGAAAGTAATTAGATATTTTATTTCTTAAAGAAATCATTTTCCCGGTCAAAATTTCTTAGAATAATCAATACTACTCAAAAAAAAAACATAACTATGCTTAGAATAAATTGTCAGGTCTATTTAAGACTAAGATGATTGCTTTAAAAAGTTTTGGCAAAAGGCGCATCAATTGAAATATTTCCAAGATCCAAATTACATCCCATGCTTCATCCTTAACATCTTAATGCCATCGATTTGTAACGGATGTTGCTTAGAGCTGTAACTAATTAGTCAGCAGAGAAACACTTAAAACCGAGCATTTAGAACTAGGCGAGGTGAGGTAAGAAACGAGCCTTCAGTGTTTAAGGAATTCGTTCAAAGTGATTAAGATTCCGCGAGTCCATGATCATATACATAATTCAATAAATTCTTCAAGAGACCGACCATAAGTTTAAAGGAAGAATTGCGAGATGTGTTTCTGATTAGTTAAAGGTCTCATTTGCTTGGCTGTTTAAAATGTTTAATGTTTTTGGTGAAAGGTAAAATATCTCCGATGATCTAGGAACAAAACCCTCTCTTGTAACAAATTAAAAATGAGACCTGTAGAGTCCAAGAACTGAAATGATATGAAAGCGATGTTGTTCCACTTCTTCGATTTATAAGCATTGAACAAATGAATTTTGTATTAGGTAGGAGATCTTAATTTTCACCTCCTTCAAGCATTTCTTTTTTTTTCTTCAACCACTGACTCTAAGTCACATGATTAGTATTATCATGCTTCTAAAACGTTAAAGAGCAGTGATTATTCTCCTTACACTATTCACTGCAGGTTTATCTTGAAAATAGCGACCCACTTAAATTGTATTAAAATATTAAGCCTAACTAAAATAACAATATAACTTTTAGCTATAACGTTGAGTAGGATACTTATGCACCTGTTTACGTATCCTTGGGATTCCTTTAGAAAATCTTCCTTCTATGTTTTTCTTCCTCAAAGAAATACAGAAAACAAAGTAACTTTTGGTTTATTTGTTTGCTTGGGAACCTTGATCTGACTTTCCGTTGACATAATTCGAGGGTATTTAGAATGATTAATTCATCAAAATGATGCATTAAATTAATTAGGTTGTTCTAATTTTGGGAGGGATGGAATAAAGCAAACTCACCTTCAATACATAAATCAATTAGTTGCTTTGAGCATTGCATGAGATGACTAAGATTTTAATTTGTTTACATACATCTCATTTTACTCTCAGTTGTGTATAAAAGACTAAGACTAGTCAAAACTTTAACTAATTCCTGAAATACACTTTAGAGGACAACAAATAATAACGGTTGCTTTTCATTCTACAGCTCTTCATAATTTGATTAAATCACTTCGTAAGTTTACTATATATTGGATCACTATTATATTATATAGGTATCATGAGTAAGAAAAAAAATTGTCTTAAACAGAGTGGCATGCAAACCCACGAATTAGCTATGTATTGGACCACTCTTACACTTGTACAGCGTAATAGTGGTCCAATACATAGTCAACTTGTGAAGGACAATCAAACGAAAACGATATTATTTTAGAATTTTCATCTTGTAAGCGTGCAAACGAACCCAACTGAAACCTACTCAGTGACAAAGAGTTCCATTTATGCCCACCCCAAGATACATTTTTCCTATTCTCCAACAAAAGTGTTTTCCCTGAAGTATCCAATATTACTTGCCATATATAATTGTTTCCGGATAATTCCAGCCCTAACAGCTTCGGATATTTTCCCCATCATTCTTATTGAACAGAATTCAAGTTGTGTTCTCGTTCTTTCTCGATTTTTGTTCGAGACACCCAGTGACTACAGTAATCAGCATGTTAGATCGTATTCGAATCATTAAATCAAGATCGTTTCTGTTGTCTGGTGAGGATTTGTCCTTTACTCACAAATCTTTGCCTGCAATAATTTGTACTCACCCCTAAAGATACTATTTGATTTCTTCTGATGGCTGCAGGAGATTTTCTTATGTGACGTATGCATGCAAGGTTCCAGTGTTTCTTATTGCTATTTTTTGATAGAAATTAATTCGCTTCTGAACTCTACGTGAATACGTGTTTGCAGATTATGTGAAACTTCTGAATAGTTGTAAAAACTATTTCTCAAAATGGAAATATACAAAGTCCTCTTTCAAAAAGTAGGATTGACAATCGCCATCTGGTGATTTATATTGTGTCACAAAGTGAAATTCATGTTCTAAACTGTCTCTCTTGTCAGTTTAAACACAATTTTTTTTATGTACCCTTCCGAAAAGAAAACCTCAACTAATAAGATTCGGTATTTTCCGCCAACAGAACAAACACAAGCAAATGCTGATTTCTTTTTCCTTATCCCAGTTTTTTTTTCCTTTCCCTTCAAAGATATTTTCCCTGAAGCAAATCTGCTGAATGTAATAAATATTTCACTGACCAGATAAGCGAACCCGAGATGACCCACGTTGTTGAATGAAGGATGACAAGAGATGCTGAGGAGCAAGTAAGATGGTAATCAGCTGCCATTCGCTACAGCTAAACTCTGATGAGCATCATCTACAATTCTGATCTTCTATCTGATCGAGAAGAATTTCTCTCATCGCTCGTCTCTCCCATCCCTCTTTCCTCGTTCGTCGTTCTGTCGATAGCCTCGCATGGCAACGACTACCGATGAATTGCGATCTCTGTATTCGACAGAAATGTCATTGCTCAGTTGATGTCAGTTGGACTTTTTCGTTGTGCTTCGCAGGGTTTTGCGAAACACAATAAAACTCCAAATCGTGAGTAAAACATCGAAATAACGACATACCGTAGTTCATGACGAGGGATAAACGAGAAGAAGAGCTAGAAAGTAAGATCAGGGATGGTTGAGTGCATTTCACCTTATTTTGTAACCTTTCATTTCTACGTTTTCAATGATAGGAAAATGCTGCATCAAGCATCTGGATTAATAAAAGAATTCAGTTAATTTTGTTTCTTTTTTTAGCATATAACTGAAACAGACCCATTTTAATAACAGCTAATGAGTTTATTTTAACGTTCATGTTACAAATAGAACAAATTAAACCAACTAACTGACACAGAACCATGTTACAAATAGAACAATACAGAAGAGTACAAATTTTCAAAACTGAAAACAGAACCCAAAGCAACTCATGAACAATTTCCAATTCATAGCAAACTTTGTTAGTCTGTCTTTAGAGTTTTAGCGACGTAGCAGACTTAGATTCTGTCTCATATATCGTAGAAGTAGTTTCTGCTAGTTTCATCAATGTAGTCAAGTATTGAAATTATCTCATATGCCTTGTAACTGATTGCTTAGAGAAATATAAGTTAGAAAACAAAGAATTCTAACGTCTAAAAATGCACTGAAATAGAATATTTAAATTTACGAGTTTCAGTGTAACTGAAAGTGTCGCTTCCGTACGAAGAAAAAAGTTAAAATATAAGTCCATCGAATGTTAGCGATAAATATTTGTCTTGTTTCTTCGTTTCGCGCGTGATTCAAGTATATCGTTTAGCGCATGAATTCATTGTTGTTTTTTGCTCTCTCAGATACATTCTTCCATTCATTTGAAGAACTTTATATTCTTTAATGGCAGGTCCGTATCGGATATTTTCCTATTAAGATTTTTCCTTCTCTAATGTGTTTAACACTATTTTCACAACTTAAAACACTTTTTATCCTTTTTTCTAATAATCTTTCAGTTTTTACCAAGAGGTTTTTTTATTGATAAAAATAAATGTTTCGGGAAATGTAGGCTGCAAGAACCACACTAATCTTCACAAAGAGTGGCATTGATAAATATGCATAATAAAACACTCTTTATGCACAGGAAATAAAGTTGCAAAAGGAAACCTGGGGTAAAATGTGAAATATCCAAACATATATTGCAGATTTCTGATGATCCAGCAGACAGCAATTGCATTATCTACTTTGTTACGCTAGTTTCTTTTCCTTTTTCTCAGCTTCTCATTCACGTTTCCCAGAGCACAGGTCGCCCCCACTCGTCGTCCTCCTCCTTAAGCAACACATGTCGGTACACACGAATGCCTCGCGACTCAGAACCTGCTCCTCGTGGCCATTTCTGCAAGCAACAACAATAGCCTGTAAACCGACATTACCTCACAGCCAGAGGGCTACGTCACGCTTCTCAGCTTTGTAATCATTCGCCAAGGTTTGATGGGCGTAGAGGTCAGAAGGTCTCCCGATACTTGTTACCCCCCCCCCTTCTTCTCTCATCTCTTTGCCCCCGTCCAAACATGACACACGCAACTGCGATGTGGTCACACTCCTATTGGGTGGTGCAGCAACAGCAGCAGGCAGCACACCGCACTCACATGACCACTCCATGCGTGAACTCCTTGCATAATGGATAAGATAATTATGATATGACGTTATCTGTGGCACGTGCGCTGTGCGGCCACTTAGGCCGGTTAGCGGCAGCGCCAACGACGTGCTATAGAAAATACTCAGTTCGATGAAGAGCGCAGCATGAAAAGTGGAGAACGAAAAAGGCTGAACCGGCTGCAAAGTTTGGATATTTTTGATTGCCGTATTATCAACGATTCCATATTATACCTGAAATGCAAACTAACATAAACTGGACAACGATCGTAAAAAGCTTGAAGGAATAAGAAATTTTATATCTAGATATCATTTGTGAGGATCAGAGATTAATAAATTAGAATGACCAATGTGAATAGTGATCCGGTATCTAGAAAAATTATCTTCTATCTCTTCTATTTAAGGAGGAATGAGTTCATTACAAAATCCCTCCATGGCTTTCTATATATAGAACCACACTGTATATATAGGAATCTGCTCCAGCTGATCGTTTTCTACTATTCATTTTCTTCTTGTTCTTCTGGATGCTTTTCACCACTCTGTTATTCAAAAGTATATATGGGAATCTGTTCAGCAGCATTCTGAAGGCATGACCAAACCACCATTATTTTAATACAATCCATTATTAAGTTCAATTCCCTTTTGAACACTTCTTAGATTTATATCTATCAAAATATTTCTATATAGCCTTCTTAAGTACTTATATTTGAATTCCACTTGTCATTTTTTCCCTTGGTATTCCTTGTTCTTTTTCATATAGCTATATCTAGAATAAACCTAGTAGGACTGTATTATGATAGGGGACTGAATAATACGCATATAATGTATATAATTATGATAGAGGACTTCAGGCAGAAACACAAATTTTAAATTTCGATCTTCAGATCAGAAAATGAATTGTTATTTTTTTTTCAAAATCTTTGAAAGTGTGTCCATTACTATTCCTCCTAGGTTTAATTCTATGTGTAATCGATTCTTCATATTTCAAGAATGCTCTGATCACTATCCCCAAATAATTAAATCTCCTGTTTCGCTTACCAAGCACGAAATTTATTAGTTTTTCGTTTCTTCCAATATTCTTAATGCCATAATTCATCGATTTGTTTTATTGAAGGTTTTAAATCAGTAAATTAAATTCCCTTCTTATCTCAAAGAAATACCACGTGATCAGCATATTTAATATGGTGTATATTCTTTTTTTTATTTATTAACCATCTCTTTACTAACGGTAACTGATTCATCCAGCAAATTTTCAATAATTAGGTTAAAAATAATTATGATATTAACTGTTATCTTTGCCTGACACCATTTCCATTGAGATCTGTGTTTTTTCTATGTCCTATTCGATTTTTATTAGAGTTCTTATAGCGTTGAAATAAGATGTTATGCATTTCCCGTCTGTCGTCTTACTATAATTTATTTTTACTCAGCGTCCAGTGATGCAACAATAATTGTCCTCTCCTGTTCCCCTCTCCCCCCTCACTAACACAGATATATACAACGTAATACATCTCGCTTCAGTTGTGGGGTGTCTTCCTCTTATCTGCTCCTCACCCACGCCCTCTTTATAAGTTGTTTTGATTCTGCTCTTAGGACCATTCCGAAGAATAAATAAAAAGAACTAATATGTGAACCAAATGACTTCATGAACATATTGTTTAGAATTCTACCGAATTTAAAGCATTGAAGAATCAAAAGTGGAGCAGATGAAATCCTCATTTGTATTTTTTTTTTTGTTTGTTTGTTTGCAGTCTTTTTCACGATAATGTTTTTGATTGAAATAACTGTGATAGAAATCCAAATGCTTTTCTTCTCCGAGATAGTTGAAGTCCTTAAGATGCATAAAAACTTCACGATCCACGAAGTCATTCAATTAATGTCGAAGTTCATTTTATCTTTTCCATGCATTCTCCTGACAATTCTTTGTTGATTGTTTTCTAAGAACACCAGGAAGTTTCATTTCAGAATAAAGGATTTCAATTATTCTCAACGTTAAATGAATCTATCTTGATGAATGAACGTTGTCGTATCCATTTTTTGCAAGCAAATCAGCTCATTTTGAGTCATAGATAACCATCTCCCATCCAACAGTTCCATCAGTCATTTCACTGAAAAACCAAACTAAACTTTAGAGGAAGATCTCAAATCTCCATGTGCAAATCTGATTTCTTGAATTGCAGAGTACTGTAGCTACATGAAGGGTTCGAATCGATTCCTATGGCATTTTTTTTTAAATCCAACAGAGAAATCATCGTCATAAACAGAGGCTGTGTTAAAATTGAGTACCTCTGCTCTTGTAGATATATAATACGCACAAATGGACACGTTCAGTCGGTCGTTTAAAGCCTGTGTTTTCTTTCCATTAACTTCTGCTCCAATTACTATATGCTAAGTTAGAAACTACGACCAATATTTTTATTACTTTATGCTTAGGTTTATTTTTTTTTAAAAAGATGTTTTTTGGTTATGTAATAGTGGCACCGAAAATATTCATGCGCTAATCGGAACAAGGATATTTTAATTTCTCGTAGATTTATATTAATTTAATACTTAAAAATGAATAATAAGAGTTTAAGATTACTTCATAATAATTACATTAATTTTTTTGATAGCGCTAAAGTCCCATGATGATCCTTAAAGATGTTAGAATACAATGGTCTTCATTCTTTTTAGCAGTTTATACAATGGTAATGGTAGTTATTCCTTTGTAACAAATATACAGTTTAGAAAATTATTACAATGATGGTCGATTAAAAATTCAGAAGAAATAAACAATAATACTCCACCAGAGTAAATTCTTCTTTGTGGAAGTAAAGGTATAATTGCATTTTCACAACACTAGTAATAAGAACTTTAATAATTTTCATAATAAAATAAATACCCCCTCAAGCAACTGCTTGCCACAGAGGTCTGACAGGAGTCTGTCAGTTTATATGCCATAGTAGAAGGTCTGTGAGGATGGCAGAACCTCAGCAGAAAAACAACACACACAACCATGCCTTACCCAGGGCTCGAACCCAGGTCCCTTAGATCAGTACCCAAACGTGCTAACCACTCGGCCATATCGACAAAATAATTAATAGTATACTACAGTAGTAAAGAATCACAGGAAGTGTCCTGTAGACATGGAACTTATAAAATAATAAGCTGTAAAAAAAATTGGTTTTGCCATGAGTGGGATTCGAACCCACGTCTTTTCGAAACCTGCCAGTTATGCTAACCATTACACCATCAATGTCTAACCTTTTTTCACCTTGTGTGGCAAACAATTATAAAACCGTTTTAAAGCTTTTTTTTAAAAATCAATTAATACCTGATATATTTTCAATTTAAACTTAGTGCTTATGCCTAGCAGCTTCATTCTTTGCAATCTAAGCAGCAATTCTGAGTTAAGTTTAATCCCTCTCCTTACAAAAAAAGGGACAAAAAATACTTGTATTGAACATGAGAAAATATCTTCTAATATTTTTCCCTTACTTCTATAGAACACTTTGCTTATTCCAGGTTGAAGACCATTGTTATATCCAAAAGATAACCTTTTTTAAGTCATTAAATTTTTATTAATTCGCTGTTCATAATTATTAATTCCCTGTTCATTAACTTTCTAATAAACGAGTTTTCACTATTCTAAAAATATTCTTTAAATATACATCAATTTAAGCTCGGAAAAGAATAAGCAGTATAATTGTAACTAAAGTATAGAAAATTGTTAGAGAGAAATTTTCAATACATTCAATGCTACTTCCAAAATATAATATTAAAATAAAATTTACTCGTCAAAACATTTTTTAATCAGTTTTCAAATATTTAGCAACTGAAAATGGCTCTTCCAAAGTAAGAGAAAGAAATGCAAGAATTGCAGGAAGAAAGCCAAAATTGGAAAGTTATCATAACTAAGAAAGAAATGCATATGTGGTTAAAGGTTTTAATGTTATAGGGTCACTAAAAGGCATTTCTATTCAAGAATAACTGGGAAATCACTACCTGAAGATGTGGCTTATATGTATGTACTTCTTTTATGTGACATCCCTTTGCTACACGCTGGAATAAGTGAGCAATTCACAGGACGCCAATAGGTTAGAACATCTTGAGCAAGATGAATCACCGTACAGCTAGTAGTGATAGTCCAAACTCAACGAAATTTCTTATTACGCATTGGGAGTTGGAGATGCAGATAACCAGATACATAAGAGAGAAAATTTCAGCGTTATTGCGATCAAATAATATGCTTGTTGTAGGTTTTGATTCCTATGCAAAGCGTGGATGGCTTTTAGTTATCTTTTCGTGAATGATTATATCACGACTATTCAAATGGCGACCCAAGGACCACACCGGACAGTGAAAGAAATTTTACAACTGCGGTGAATGAGTGAAAAATACATCATCATCATCATCCTCAAGCAGCTGCGGAGGTCCAACCAGATTGTGCAATTTAAGAGCACAGCCAAAACAGATTTGTTTTTGTAAATAAAAAACGAAAAACGAAAGGGTGAAAAATATGAAATATTTTGCATAAATTTAATTATGTGAATTGTGTTTCCCTCATGTTTGGCCAGTGATTTTCTCTTATCCTACCGCCTGTCGCAAAAAAACCCGAACTTCAAAAATATGAGAAAATCTGTCCCTCTTGAAAATGTAATTGAGTATCCCTTGAAAGTGTATCTCCAGTTCCCATCTACTAGGCCTGCGTGGCATAGTGTTGCAAAACGGATAAATATGGTAACAAAAATAAAAAAAATTGGCTTTATAAAAATCAGATAAATTATTAATATCACATTGTAATAGAAAATTATACAGAAGAAAAATACGTCTGTTCAGCATAGAGAATTTAAATAGGGAACATTATAGTGCCAGACCTAGCTCAGGTATTTTTTTATAAATAAAAAAAAATTCCCTCAAGCAGTTGCTGCCTCAGAGGTCTGACAGGAGCCTGTCAGTTTCTACGCCAAAGTAGAAGTTATGTGAGGATGGCGGAACCTCAGCAGAAAAACAACACAAACATCCATGCCTTTTCCTGGACACGAATCAAGAACCTTTATGGGAAATATCAGATCGATTTGCATCGTTTCAATGTACGTTCAGATTTTCGGGAACCTATCCCTGATGCAAAACGCGGTCTTGGTGTACTTTGCATTACTAACTTGTGTCTCTTTCAGCATAATAAAATAATATTGAATACAACTTTTTTGTCACTAAAAGAAAATTTTCTGTCACTTTTTACCAGGGTTTCTAGATAGTTCTATCAGTTGCTGGTTTCTGAACAGAGGATTCTAAAACAGAGGATTTTCTTGTCTAATTGTACTCAAATTAATGCATCATTCAATATTATTTGTTAAATACACAGTATTTGTTAAATCTCAACTTTTATTTTCATTACATATTAACAAGAGTTTCCTGTTAAGAAATACGTATTATCCACTATAATAATATTACGTTCCCATAAACTTTGCAGCTTCCTAGTCTATTGAAAAAGACAGCCCCAAGCCCTGCTTTTTGGTAATAGAATTTGAAAGGCAGAATATCTGTGCCGGGGTTGGCTCAGTCGGTAGCGCGCCACAGGCTCATAAGTCTGCAAATCCTAGATTCGAATCCCACCTAAGCCAGCGTTGAGCGTTATCTCCGCAAAACTTCCGGCCCTGTCCTCTGTCAGCAGGGGGTACCGATGGCCTTGTAAAGGCAACAATCCGTCGGATGGGACATTAAACCGTGTCCCCGTGTGCGAGAGAGTCATACCCTGTGCGCGTTAAAGAACTCGCTGGATTGCCTTGACGTGAGGCTACCTACCACTGTCTCCTAACAGCTGTCCAGTGGTCCCCTCCCACCAACCATCTCTGAACCCTCGGGGCCCTTGTGACCTGCCCATTTAGCCCATTGTGTGCAAAAAATTGCCGCTCAGTGGTAAAACAAACCAACCTAGCAGAATATCTCTTCCACAACTGTTTTACGGATCTGGGTACTCTGCAGTTTATAACCCACGAATACTTATGCTTGCTAGCTTCCCTAACTATGAAAGGTATTGCTCTATTTTCCGGAAATGAAAAATAGATGGTATTAAGAATAAATCTCTTGCACGCAGCAGAATACACGAGATGTGCAAAATCAAAGAAATTTAAGTCTAGTATATCTTGTACTCAACCTTATTGAATTCCATACTCTGGAAATGACTAATCATTTAAGTCTTACGGGCCAAGGTCGAGCTATCCTTGGCCCACACAGATTAAGGGACAGCGAAAGCTAAAAACTGAATATCATCTAAGTGGTTTCGCATGACAGATTACTCTTGATCACACTGTGTATTTCTCTTCTTCTCTTGCGTGTCTTCCTTTCGTTCACAGAAGTCAGCTGATGTGTGTGCTGAGTCAAGATTTCGTTCATCACGATCTTCCACTCTTTGTGCGTGCGCTCACCTTCCCCAGAGTATCTTTGCACGTGCGTGTGTCTGTCACATCGCCTGTCCTATGGGCTACATCTTCTTCTCGTCTGACTTCGATTTCTTTATTAGGCATCTTTTTTTTTCTCTGCCCCATCTTCTGAACAAATGCCACTCAGTATCGTATCACAAAATATTACGACACATTTCTTATAATAACTTTGGAAGTCCTGCATGGTTCAGTCTTTACTGTAAACTAAATAGAGTTCATAGGAGGAATTAAAAAAAGAAAACTCTTAACATGTCGTCGTGAGTATTATCATTTCAGTATGTTAATATATCTGTACCCTCATCTGATAATTTATGAATCGTGATCCAACCTCATGTTCGTAGAGCTTCTGTTTTACCTTTCCTATTCTCGCCTTCATCACAGGAAAATTTCGTGTTTTTCTAGCAGGTGGCATCGTTAATATCATTTTTAGGGTACAATATTAAAAGAAGAAAACAATTTCTCTGTAGGCATTCAGCATCACACAGAGGATTGAGAGGGGTCTATTAATATAACACACCAAAGAGCTGATCTGTGAGGAAGGCGAGAACCCCGAAGAAAGGCAATATACATTGAAAAAAAAAAGCCATGTCTTATTTGCGATTCGTACCCAGATGATCAAACTTTTCAGCCTAATTCCCAGTTATATATAATATTCGCAATTGAATTTATAGAACTATATTCTGTAGAAAACTATTGAATTTTTGTTTCCCCCTTTTGACATCCTCTGGTTTGAAGGTTTTCCTTTAAGCTTTGTCCAGATTTCAGTGCAGATTTCATACTTTAAAACATCTTTTTTCAACTGGCCCAATTTTTCCCCATTTCCTCATTTAGCTTTCTACTGATGTGGATTTTTCCACTGATTCTTTCTACTGACGATCATTTTTTTGGATACGATACTGAGTGGCATTTGAGCGAAAAAGACATTTCCTTATTTCTTTTTGCCAAGTATTTCTATATCTGCAAACAACGCTCTAGTTTTCACATTTTAAGAATTGCCTTTATTACATTATATGACGAATCCATAATACACTAACGGTTTAAAAAGCAAGGCATTTATAATAAGCATATTAACATTAATCAATGTCAGTTTGTCATCAAATTGTATTGCTCTGTTCTGAGTCACGTATATTTTATTTCCTTTCTTCTTTTAGGCGTATTTCATTTTCACTTTTCCATCTCTCAACTAACTATTCTATCAATCATTTGGTCATTTTTTAAGATTCTCTATGATGTTTTACAATGATCTCAATTTCATCATTAGATTAATCGTTATCAAATATTCTTTTTCTGACTCTGTCTAATGAATTACACATTATCGCTCCAAGAAATTTCAAATCCTTGTTGCTCATTTTAGTTTCATGTTTTGTATTCTATTTTGATAAATAAACCTCAAGAAATCATTTTTTCCCCCCATTTTGTTCATGTTTCTCATAACAGATTGGTAAGAAAACACCAGAAACACATTCCTCAGAATTTGTGGAAAGCATATTAATTGTTTATCTGTTTTGCTGCGAACTTTATCATCATTTATATTTCACTGTAAATGATATTTAGGATTGCATATTCCTTGAATTGTTTAAAACAGTTGTTCTTTAGCTTAGTAATATTTTTCTTTTGCAATCTCGTTATTCTAATTAAGTGAGAAAAAGCTGAATATTTGAGAGAAATAAATGCACTTAATTTTTTTTTTGAGTAATAGTGCCAATAGTTATTTTATTTGCTAAATTCTGAACTTTTTTAACACTTTCTCTTGGTATTCGAATTTTTTGGTTTTTGAGTGCTATCAAGGCTACCAAGAGTTTCCTCTCTATAAAGTAAAAGTTTTATAATGATAAAAACCCTGAGTCTTAAGTTTCACCAGTTAATAAACATAACACCACGAAGGAAAGATGGATTTCCGTGTTATGGAATAAAAACTTTTATGAAATTCAAATTCAAGAATATCATTGCGAAATAGCATTGAAACTAGCGTACGACACTTTCTGTGTCTATCTTTTGCAACACGAATAGCCAGCCAGCCTGTGTGTGACTTACATTTATTCATAATGGTGATGAATTAAGCAATTTTAAGATTATTCACCAAAGGCAATCAAAAGACAAAAAATATATTAGTCCAAACATCAAATAGTTCCTGCGGAAACTATTTAGAGCTTTAATATAGCTCTGTTTTCTGTTAACTTTGAAAAATATAAGAATTATGCCACTAATATGAAGTCAGGCAATACCTACTGCATTACTAACGATTTTAAAAACATAAAGTTGATTTTATGATATGGTTTCAGATCATTCTTAATGAAACCGAAAATATAATAATAAGGATTAGAACCGAAAGAAAAAAAAAAGAAAAACATTGTTCTATAGATGTTCTTATGGATGTTAAAAAATAAAGTGGAAAAAAATGGCACACATTTTATGAGCCTAAACTAATTTATGAAATTTTTGTGTTGCATTTGTAGTGAAACCGTTGGAGCCAAGCTTCAATATTACTTTCGTTGGCATCTCTTCGTCTTTATCTTCTAGAAAGAGGAGTCATGGTGGCAACATTCCAGATGATAGGCGCTTCTTAACTGTCATCATTTCTGCTCTGGAATCCATTTCTCTGCTGCACGCTCCACTTAGCATGGCTTTCAACAACCACACAGAGTTA
Source organism: Ryuthela nishihirai (assembly GCA_038380435.1). Taxonomy (NCBI): domain Eukaryota; kingdom Metazoa; phylum Arthropoda; class Arachnida; order Araneae; family Heptathelidae; genus Ryuthela; species Ryuthela nishihirai. The sequence continues at coordinate 69,822,300 of JAWZYU010000015.1, read as the reverse complement.
GCATTCTTCTTTTCGTTCACATAACAGAAGCAAACTAAATTAATTTCAGAAAATTAAAGAGATGCTCTTAAAGTTGATATTCAATGCTCTGCCCCTCTGGTATCATAGCTCACGTCTAACTGATCTTTATTGGAGATATTTTTTAGCGTCAGCATTTTGATCCTCGTGTAATTTCGATGTCGTTACAAGTCCTGTTGGATTTGTACAGTTTTGTGAAATGATTTTTCTTCCGCTTGGATAAGAAAATTCTTGTGATTGGTTCCTTAGTAGTGACACATTAAGAACCATCAGAAGATTCATTAGGACATTTCAATTTAAAGTTTATATATGCACTCTTTCAAATAATTTTTTTCACTCTATCAGATATCAGACCTGATTCTGAAAGCATAGTTGCAAGTCAGATATAACACAGCAGTTATCTATTTCCTCAAAATATTAAGTTAAATATATAATAGTGATTAGGTCATTTTAGATAATAAAACCAATGTTCAAATTTTGAGTTGGAGAGGGAAAATATTTTGGAGAACTACAGATAGTTGAGGCAAGATTCTCTGACTGACTAAATGCATAGGTAGGCCATTTGAAATGAATTTCTTGATATTAAGTACATCATCGGAAAAGATGCATTTGAAGAAATGAAGGGTATTTTAATGAGTTCTGTAATAAAACAAAATTAAAAGAACACCTCAATTCAATGTGTCAAATTTAATCATCGACGATGATTTCTAACTGATGTTAGTTTCTGATGGTATCTGCATCAAAAACTCATGCGAAAACTAATTCAATTTAGTGAAACCTGTATCGTGGAAAGAAGTTCGTTTGCGGCGAATCGTTAGAACACATCGTGACCTCTTCCTTTTTCCATAGAGCTCAGCTGATGTCATTACTCAGTGCATTGTAATTCTACAATCTGGACTCCTTGTCATAATGAAAGAGATAAAGAATGCAAGCACACAATAGGTTTTATGCCGCCGAAAAGAAAACAGTTTTGTCATTTCATTTTACATTCTTGTTAATCTTCAGCATTTTCTAGCTTTTGGGTCCTATAAAATTGATCATCAGGGGAAAAAAAGAATTGATACCAATATTAGGCCTAGCTGTTCTGCCATTATGCATGCTTAACGAGGCATCGTCCCCTCGTCTGACGTAATTTGAAGCCTTTCCGTTCTGCACGCACTAACTCCCAGCTTCATCGCTAACAACTGTCTTCAGCCGTGATGCACAACACTCAGTCACGGCTAACAGGAAGCCGCAGGTAATAATAACCTAAACCACAGGTGATGCCGCTTTACGTCTACGGCTTTTGCCGTGGCAACTCCGGCCCATCTCGGCGGCCATCGCCGTCGTCATCGCTCCAGCGCCATCCCCGTCAGCGGCATGCGTGCAGCCGACTCGCGTGCCGAGGCAGGGACGGAAGCGGCGAGGGTGTCGGCGGGTTGCCCCCACTAGTGACGCGGTATCTCTGGGCGGAGACACCGTCGGTTATGAGGCCCATGCTATTAGATAATTGAAACATTGGCGTTGACGTGGCTGAACCCTGGTCCGGTAGCATGCGTGACACCCGCGGCGATTTACGGACTCGATTCTTATCCCGCAGTTAGTATCTGGGTTTTTTTCACTGGGAGGCACAGAAACATGCGAGCAATAGAAACACCTAGCGCCCTATCGCCTGCAAGAGAAAAAGCCTTTTGGGGAAATATGCTTTTCCCAGTCCATTCAGTTTTCTCTCATTATCTTATAATTCTGAAAAGAAAAACACGTATATCGTGAATTTGTAAATAAAGAATAATAAAGTGTTTTGATATGTATTTTTCAGCCACACCACACGAAAATTGAGATCTGTGGTTAATTGATCACCGTTTAAAGTTATTGAAATTGCTTCACTAGATAATTCACGTAGAGGTTTATATATTCACTTTCTTATAGTCTTCATTTAACTGAAAGAATAAGGAGTCGGCACAGAATAAAACTTACATTGCAATTTCTACCATCTAGGAAAATATTGTCATACACTTCAACTCTATCATTTTTCCTAAACGGAAAAGATGAATATGTCCAAATATATTTGAAAAGCCTTATGTTCTTTCCTATTAGAATATTTTTTCAACTAAAGCATGTTTCGGGCATTTAGTCCTTTACAACGATAATTTGTTGTAGAGCAATATTCCATTGACCTAACTGTTCGACATCCCTCCTTCCTCCCAGCTGTCTAATGCAATTAACTAACCAGCTTCCTTCAAGTATTATTTATCAAAATATAGTTCTTTAATTACGAAAACTGGACTATCAAGAAGTTCTATATTCGCATGTAGTTTAGTGTTCTTTTTATCAAACTGTAAAGAATTGCGAAAAAAAAAAAACCCTTCAAGAAGCTGATTATCACAGAGATCTGACAAAAGGTTCTCAATATGATACTCTACAGAGAATGTTTATGAAGAAGGCGAGACCTCAACAGAAAAGTAACAGAAGAACAATCCATGCTTTATGAGGGTCTCGAACTGGATCCCTGTGATCAGAAGCCAAGCACACGAGGACAGCATTCGACCATCGAGGCGGGTTAACAAGTTTATATTTAGAATAAGAAGAGAAAAAACAACGGTTTTACAGTTTTGCAATTACCTAAGATAATATGCAATTATCTTTAAAGATTGCTAATACAATCCATGTTGTTGATTTCATTCTTTGAATGAAAAAATAATTAATTTCGTGTCTATTCCCTTACATGCAACAAACAAGCATTTCCGTTTGCAAATTTTTAATTTCCACACCAATAGCCTTTTATTTACTCTTCTAGATTTTCGTTTTGCTTTTCGTCATCGAATTTTGTAAATCATATCCTACATTACGCCATTTTACTGAACTAAACTGATTTCAAAAAAGTGATGCACATTGATTAACATTTAACTGATCTTAAAATTAATTCCCTTGCTCCAAATTTCTTTTAACTGTTTCATCATCGGAAATGATTTATAAATATCTGCCTAATTATAGTGTACAAAGATTGTTGTTTTGATGTTCTGGTCTTGTTTGCCGTATAAACTTATAAACATAACCAACTGCAATCACAAGATCCAATTCGTGAACCTTTCAATGCATTAAGAAACTGCTGTTTGCGACATAATGGTAGCAAAAATTAACCAACAGAAAATCAATAGCTTAGTTTTACAGAAGCTTAATGTCTAACGTCTTTAGGTTTCCTTTCTTATAATTTCGTTTTTTTATTCTTCAAAATGCATATCTAAATTGAAAAACCACTTTTATGGATTTCCTTTCCATTACATCATTTTAACCACACACACCAGAAACAAGACACAGATACGAAAAGCTGTATCTTTAAACATATTTTTCAATAAGAATCTGGTGAGCTGATTAACCAATAGAGTTAGGAACAGTGAAGCAAAAGGCACCAGAAAAAGAGGTAGACGCAGAACGCGGTCGGTGGACTGTGTCAAACAGGATCTTGTTAGAACTTGCCCGCTATGGCGAACTGCAACAGTTGTACCTTAGGATAGACATGTTTGGAGGACTAAACTGCACAGTCTGGTTGGACATTTGTAGTCCATAGATGCTTGAGGATTATGTACGTGTATGCATGTATGAGCCGATTACAGAAAGTTGACAGTTTGTCAGGCAGTGGTGTTCAAGACGTTTAATGAGAACAGGCTAAAATATTGTGTCATAAATTAGGGGTTAATTACTATGCATGTTGGTAACTGCATAGAAATAAACATCAGAATATAAGTCCCCTTGCTTCATACTTAATTTACACATTGAAAGGCAAAACTTTTGAGACAGGAAAAGAAAACAAACCTCCAATCATCTTGTAACTTAATAAACACTATATAATAAAATTTCTATCGTAAAAAAAGGCGTTCAGTAGTAGATTTTGGAAAAGATGACAAAACTCCATCAGTTGGGTTAATTCGGAAGGTTAGATTTTTGGGATAAAGATTTAGGAAGTATCTCGACATGCAATTGAATTAAGGAAGAAATCAATAATTACTTTCTTTAATAGAAAAGGAACAATATGCGTCCTGCAATTCATTTTGTAGTAAATTGGTGTCTTTCGTTCTTTGACTCCACTCTTGTGAATTTGTCTGAAATATTGTCTTTATGATATTTAGCAGTAAACAATATTATGTCTTGTATAATTGGTTCATTGTCTATTTTAAGGGAAACATGAAAGTCGGAAATAGGGAACTATACTTTGAAATCTCATATTTTATAGATAGCAATATGTAAAAATCAAGTACTTGTAGATATTCTTGTAAATAACATTTTTAATCTTAAATACTGTTTAGAAGGTAATTTAACGTTCCCATTATGCTCTGACTGTTTCGAGGTTTATCCGCTTACTACCAGGGGCGGGGGTGGCTCAGTCGGTAGCGCGCCAGGCTCGTAATCTGTAGTTACCAGGTTCGAGTCCCAGCTGGGTCAACGTTGAGATTTATCTCCGCAAAATTTCCCGCCCTGCCCACGGTCAGTAGGGGACACCGATGGCCTTGGAAAGGCCACCGTCCGTCGGATGGGACGTTAAGCCGTGGTCCCGTGTGCGGGAGAGTCATACCCTGTGCATGTTAAATAACACGCTGGATGGCCTTGACGGGATGCTACCATCTGTCTCCCAACAGCTGTTCCAGTGGGTCCCCTCCCCCAACCTTCTCTGAGCTTTCGGGGTCCATGTGACCTGGCCATTTAGCCCATGGTGTGCAAAAATGTGCCGCTCAGAGGTAAAACAACCCAACCCAACCGCTTACTACCACTCTACCTTGGGAAAGAAACTGGAGTAAAAGAATTTAATTGGCTTGGAAAAGCCGCCATCCTTCGGATCTGAATCAGCGCCCCCTTGTTCATCACTGTGCACATCAAAGCACACACTCTGGGTGGCCTTGCCGGGAGACATCCATTTGCGTCCTCATAGCTGTCCATTGGATCCCATTCTCCTACCCTGCTTTGAACAGTTGGAATCCTTGTGACCTGACCATTCAGCCCTAACCTAAATACTGCAATATTTATATATCTCGATGCAAGTAGTTCGTTAGCTAGGTGTAAATGAGGAGTCAAAAAGGAGACGAAAAGCATCGAGGTGACCTCCAATCAAATCCAAAAATTCCATTTACAATGCCAGACGCTTTTGTTATTGAAGTCAAAAGCTAAAACTGCTCTGTTACATATTAAGATTTTTGTTCAATTTTTAGAGTTCGTAATTTCTAACACAACGTATTTAATTGTATCGTTGTCCCTTAACAGTGCGACCCCGGTTTTAAAAATTGCAGTTGAAGCATGGAAATATATATTGTATATGCATATTATTATATTTCATATTATGTCTATTGATATACTATATAAATAATATATACATTGGTTTCCATAATTAAGGAACAACAATATGTTACATCAATGGGAAACAAACGTCGAAGCTCTATAATTTGTAAAATAGTTTCTTTTTTACGAAAAATTTGATAGTAGATAAAGATCTCAGTCAAATATATCAATTTCTCGATTTTCAAAAAAATTCTGTCAGTATTTAATGAGTTATGTAAGTGTGAATATTTAACTAGCAATCCAGTCTTAATATAAAAAAATTGATGGATAGGAGATAGAATTATTTACACAAAATTCTAAAATAACACTTGTTTTATTAATAACTGATACAATATTTATAGATAAGCTTTGATTAACTTCTGAAGTCAATTTTTGTAACTGGCATTGGTATTGTTAAATATTCAAACTTCCACAATTGATTAATGAAGAACGAATATTGCTGAAAATCGATATGTTGACAAATGTGATTGAGATCTTTATCCGCTATCACATTTTTCAAACAACATTTTTTAAAAGTTATAGAGCCCTGACGTTATATTCCCATTGATATAACATAGGGTTGTTCCTTGATTTATGGAAACTAGTGTATATATAAATCTTTGCAGTACAGCAAAGTATGATTGCTGGAACTAGATAATTGTTGACATTTGTTGATTACATTTACATTAGCCTAATACGAGCTCGGATGCATTAGATTAGCAAGATTTCTAATATATTTATTGCATACCTTTTATGTTATTTCATTTTTTCATATAATTTAATATTTTGATTACTTTTTATATTTGTTATGATCGTCGCCTATTAAATAAATGCTTCTTTCTGTGAAATTTTTGCAAAATTTCCCATTGAGCTTCCATTGGTATTATTTGCTCAAATGTCCTGCAGCTCTCAGATGACAGTAGATCGAAACATCATCTTAAGATGTAGTTTACCATTATAGAGTCGTGGGGAGTGGCTCAGTCGGTAGCGCGCCAGGCTCGTAATCTGCAGTTCCCTGGTTCGAGTTCCAACTGTTGCAGCGTTGAGATTTATCTTCGGTAATTCCCGCCCTGCCCTCGGTGAAAAAGGGGACACCGATGAGCTTGGAAAGACCTCCTCCCGTCGGATGAGTCGTTCAGCCGTGGCCCCGTGTTCAGGAGAGCCATACCCTGTGTACGTTAAAGAAGAACACACTGGATGCCCTCGACGACAAGCTACCATCTGTCTGCTAACAGCTGTCCAGCGTGTCCTCTTCCCCCAGTCACCTGTGAGCCCTTGTAACCTGGCCATTTAGTCTATTGTGTGCAAAAGAATTCAGAGGCAAGCCAACCATTGCAGAAGTAAATTTGGATTCACTTTGTTACTCTACAAACAGGTTTACCCTCAAACATAGAGCAGGGTTGTTTTCCGGAAATTGTGGTTTGCATTTCCAATGGCGAATTGACTTCGTCACGCTTGATCCTCCACGTGACGAATTGGACCTACCTTTAGAAATGGAAACCACAAGTTACCGAAAAGCTTCTTGTTTTGAGTTTTAAGACCCGTTTATAAAACTACAAAATAACCCTCAATCTTCTTATGTAACTTCGTAGAAGGCTAGTTTGACCTTTTCTTATCTTTAGACGTTTAGTTTACCACTGATCAATAAATTTAAAATAGGTTGTAGAAGAGATTCCAATAGCTGCTAATGTTATTAAACTTAATGCATTTAATTACTATAAAACGAATAAAATATGATATGAAATTTTTAAATCTGATGATACTTATTCGAATTTAATACTAAGCCCCTTATTTGCTCTTTACTGTGTGAGTGCTTTGTAATTCAAAATACTGAAATATATTCAAAATTCATTAAGCTATATTTTGTTTTTGATGAGGAAATGGTACACTTAGAACGTAGAAACCTGAGCTACTAGCTTAACCGTGTTTGCTGTTACGTACAAGAAAGTGCCTATTGAAGCAATTAAGTTGTCTTACTGTAGTAACAATTTCAGCAGATTGTCAGTGAGCAGCAGCTCTAACCACTAGCAACCCAGATCTTAAAAGTTACTTTGATTTGGGTTGTTTTACCTCTGAGCGGCACTTTTTTGCACACCATGGGCTAAATGGCCAGGTCACATGGACCCCGAAGGCTCAGAGAAGGTTGGGGGAGGGGACCCACTGGAACAGCTGTTGGGAGACAGATGGTAGCCTCCCGTCAAGGCCATCCAGCGTGTTCTTTAAAGTGCACAGGGTATGGCTCTCCCGCACACGGGGCCACGGCTTAACGTCCCATCCGAAGGACGGCGGCCTTTCCAAGCCCATCGGTGTCCCCTACTGACCGTGGGCAGGGCGGGGAATTTTGCGGAGATAAATCTCAACGCTGACCCAGCTGGGACTCGAACCTGGGAACTACACATTACGAGCCTGGCGCGCTACCGACTGAGCCACCCCCGCCCCCCAAGTTATTTTGAAAGATACCTTCTATCCACACTTACTTATCGAAATTAAGTGAATCAGTCAGAGATCTTAAAACCGACGCCATGATCAGCAGTGCTGCTGACATCTGGTGTCTGGGACCGCTTTGCAAAATGTCAAGTTTAATAATGAAACAGCGAACAAAAGATAAATTAGAGACCTCATTTATTCTGCGCTGTTTTAGAGTTTCTGTATTAATTGAACTTTTTCTTTACAAATATCAAGCAAACAACGTAACTACTTCCCATCATGCGTAATTTCGCACAAATAACCCGGAGAGTTGTGTTAAATGTATAAAATGTACGTCTGAGATAATTTTACAAGTTTTCTACGCTGAACTACTACAATCATCTGGCTTGGTATTTGTAAATTTGATTACGTTAAACATTGAAAGTGAGATAAATATATAAAATGTGTACGCCTACTAACTTGCAGCGAGTAACATAATAAAATTTGGCCTGGCTGGAAAATTTCTTAATCGATTGAATTTTGAATTAGAATGTTTGGGAAGAATACCCTCTTAACCCCACTGAAAGTGAATGCAAATATTAATTGCACTTTGTTAGGGAAACTGTTGAAATATTTCACGTGGCAAATAATTGCGAATTAGGTGTGATGTCCTATATATCACAAGTATCTACTTTATCCCTTCAGGGAAAATAATAATAATTTGAAATTTACGTAATTAGCAACTTTAACAGCAAACTAATTGCAGGAGGGCAGCTACATATTGAGTTAAGAGTGGCAAAGGTCCACTCTCTGATTTGCTAGTTCATGATGTTCACTGCATGAGCTCGAAGGAATAATGTGTTTTGAAAACTGCATCTTTTAGCGTTAAGCACATAGATGGCATTAGATATTTAGTCGGAAGACTCGGGAACAGGATCGTGAATGATTAATAATACTCTTCGTAAACCTAATAATGCCTCTTGTTTACTGCCGCTAACACGTGCGCCGGAAATAATCTGCCATCGCAGCGCGTTCTCCTACTAATCACACAAATTAAAACATTGCACCACGTGCACTGCAACAGCGGTGTTTCTGACTTTTACATTTCAAAATTTCTCTTTCTCACGAGAGCTGACCAAGGTGTTCCTTCCCTAAATCATCAGAGCTTTTTTCGGTGAATTTTGAATTGTATAATCAAACGAACGAATAAATGTTCATCTGATAGTTGCTGCACTTTTCTAACTTAAGGAACCAAAATTCCAATACCGATTAAAGCAAATACCCCCTTGAGCAGCTTCTTGCCACAGAGGTTTGACAGGAGCATGTTAGTTTAAAATGTCTTAGAGAAGCTTTGTGAGAAAGGCGAGACCTTAGCAGAAAGACAACACAAATATCCATGCCTATTACGGGCTCGAACCCAGATACCTTTGATCAGTAGCCAAGCACGCTAACCACTCAGCCGCAAGCGGAGATTAAATTATTCTTACTCTGTTAGTTACAATATCGTGATATTTTTCACAAAATAAAAATCGTACAATTTATTTTAACAGATATTCCCTATAATCTATTTGTAACAGCAATCACAAAAAAGTGTACCAAAAAGCAATTTATTTATTCACTTGCAACCTGATGTCTATGAGGCTTTTGAATTAGCCTTTCTGCCCGAAACCAAAGAGCCGATGTTGATAGGTCCTAAGGTTTCTTTTCCTTTCAGAAAAATTTAAATCCGTCCAAATACATTTTAATATGGTACGATTTTTCTTTTCTGATGAATTCTTATGTTTTAAAGAAAATATATCTTTCAAAATAACAAACCATTTTAATATTGATGCGTACATCTGTTTAATGGCATGCACAAACAAACAACAAAAAAATCCCCGACGAACACTGGTGGGATCATAATTGATGAACTGCTAAATGTAGGCTAGTTTTTAAAACTCCTTTTCCCTCCTTCAGTAAGTATCTGCAATTTTGGCACATTTCCTCAAGTTTCTACTTACCACTGAGGTCTGGCAAGAGTCTGCTATTACAATACTCCATAGAAAAGAGCATGGAGGGAAGCAGAAATCAACAACAGGTTCTACGATACCTTCCTTATCCAGTGAATTCTGAAACTAATCTACCATAAACCATTTAATTACTTTGGCTTTTCTATTAATTTTTATCACTTTTTCAGGAACCTTATATACTATAGAAATTCTTTTATGGTACATGTATCTTTTCGTTTTCAGAATGAAGTAAATGAAACGCTTCAAATGCGATAATTTTCGAGAGTTTTGTGTATCCTAAGACTGAGAATTCGGGAGGTGAGAGTGATATCATCAGATTGCAGAGTAAAATAAATCCGTAACTTCAAAAAGATTAATGGGCCAAGTGTCGAGAAAAAAAACGTGACTTCAGAACAGTTGTCATCGCCGTTAAAGAAAGCTGGAGGAGTGGCTGGGGTGTCAGAGGGTAGCACGCACTCTCCACCCTCGCAAATTCTCGCCCGTGCTGCCTCGTAGCGGTTCGCAGCAGGAGACTCGGTTTCCCATTCATCGGTTCAAGTGATTTAAAATACGCAAGTAAATAATGACGGCTGCTCAGTCGCCGGGTTGCTCTACCAACTCCACATGCTGGCAGCTAATGATGCTTTTCATAGGATTCTGAGAAATAACACAGACTCCCGAGGATACGAAGAGCTCGGTTCAGCAGGCGAGAAATGGCAGCGGAGAGTAATTATGAAGCCCCCTCTTTTTTTTTTCCTTTTCTTTTCGCTACTGGTGTTCAAGGTCGGGAAAAGGAGCTTCGGGCAGTTCATTCCAAAGCGGATTTAAAAATATTAAATTAATTTGTGGTATTTCGTAACAGGCTAGTATATATGTTTATTTTTATTAAGTTGAATGTTGCGTTTCATTCTTTGTTCACGGTTGCTTAATTTTTTTTCTTGTTTCATGTTTAGAAATAACGTCATGATTTTGACGAATCAACAAGAGTCTTGAAAATATTATCAAAATCCAAACTGATAGTTGATTTTCAAATAATAAGTTATTTTACTCCATAATTAAGCTTCTCTTTTTCTAAATCACTAACACACGAAAGAAATGAAAATAATTGATTTATATTTGGTTTGAAAGCACATGAAATGTTTGCCTGTTTAGATATAACCTGCGTAAAATGAGATACAGACCCGGTATAACAAGGTATCATTACAGACTCAAACAAAAAATAGGTAAATCATAATACTTTTATTAACTACAAAACAAAAAAATGTTTACGTTCACTATCTAAGGGACCTGGGTTCGAGCCCCGGGTAAGCCATGGATGTATGTCTCGTTTTTCTGCTGAGGTCCTGCCATCCTCTCAGACCTTCTACTATGGCATATAAACTGACAGGCCCCTGTCAGACCTCTGTAGCAAGTAGCTGCTTGAAGGGATATTTATTTATTTTATTTTTTCACTATCGATTTAGTGCGATTAAGATACATTTAAGAGCTATTGAATATGGAGATATGTCGATGTATCTCATATTCAATAGTTCTTAAATAGGCTTATAGTTCTCATATTCAATAGTTCTTAAATAGGCTTATAGTTCTCATATTTCATAGAAATTGCATGACAAATCTAAGGTAAAAATAATCATGTATTGCAAGATGGATTTAAGTTTGCTGTATCTGATAGGCTGGTCTGTGCTTTATCTTTTGTGTTTGATGGGATCACTTATATCTTGAAATGTTTAAGAATCACCCTTACACTCTAAATTGAAGCACATTTTTTCATCTGATCCGAAAAGACTCAATATGTAGCGCTCCAGTCTCTTAACCTTAAATGTTTCCTGTTTGAATTCTCGCTGTGTCAGATCGACATTTTATCCGATAACCCCACCCTGTCCTCTGTTAGAGTGGGGATTAAAGAGCTGCTGTCATTACGATGGATAGAGGGCTAAACCGTCGCTTCTTGGGCAGAATACTCATCCTCCGTGCACGTTAAAGAACGCACCAGATGTCTTTCAGACTTCCTCTTTTTCCTAACAGCTGTCTTCCCCCCCCCCTGAAACTTAGGATCGTTGTGATTTAGACATTTAATGTTTTATGTGCAAATAAAGTGTCACTCAGAGGTGAAAGAGCTCAACCCCCATCTTGATCCGAAACATGGTGCTCCTTTCATCACTTTACTTTTATTCTGGACATAATCTACACTAAATAGTTCAGTCATTTTTGGGATGATACTCTCTCTTATAAATTGTATGTGAAGATTAATAAATTTATGTGAAATTTATGTGAAGATTAATAAAAAAGATTTTCGTTTTATTTTTTATGATTGTATGTTATTATGATAGCTGAAGAAAAAAAATCAATATAGTTCGCAAATTTCAGTGTTAATTTCTGCTGATTACGATTATTCATTTCCTGATTCTTTTAAAAATCTTTCAATCTTCATTTGCTTAAATTTATATATATTTGACTCCAGTTTCTTAGGTTTCAGAGATTTTTGATCTCTGAGATATAAATAAATTTATTCTTAGTAACACTCTAAATGTTACGAAAGAATATTATTTTTCTCTCATCCTTCCGATAAACAAATTTAAATAAAAATTACATGAGAAACAAAAGAGAAATATGTTATAGGAAGACAAAGAGTTATTTGCTTAAGTGTGTTCCTTAATCAATATCTTCAGCTAACTTTCTTAAAGATGTAAATAAAAAAAAATAAATACCCCCTCAAGCAGCTGCTTGCCACAGAGGTCTGACAGGAGCCTGTCAGTTTAATACGCTATAGTAGAAGGTCTGTGATGATGGTGGGACCTCAGCAGAAAAACAGCACACACATCCATGCCTTACCCAGGGCTCGAACCCAGGTCCCGTAGATCAGTAGCCAAGCGTGCTAACCACTCGACCACGGGACGGCTCTTAAAGATGTACGACTCTTAATATTTGCTGTAAAATGGATTTAAATCAAAAAGTACATAAGCTATCAGAAACTTCTTCCTACATTGCTGAATATGTTTAAATTTCAATGATTTGCAGAATTTACATATTTGTTCTCTGCCATTAAGTTTCTTATACCTTTCAAAACTATATACGGGAGACTAAGATAAAACAAAATTGTTGTGCCCTCAGTATTGAATCCGATGATTTCTTTCGAGTCAAGCCTGTTGCGGATAAAAAGAAAGCAACTGAAACAATTTCCAGTGACGTCGGTTCTCTACCACTCTGAGCGAGAGCAACCCTCGAGCTCTGCTCTCCAAACATAAGCCTAAATCTGCTGCCATCCTCTCCTACAATGACTCTGATGGCCATTAAATGGCGGCCACCGTGTATCGTGGATTTGTGGGAATGGCGGCCGCCGTTGTAAGGGAGGCTTTGCACGGATTAGCAACCCGTCTCCAATGTTTGTACGGAGGTCGGAGGGCAGGGCGTGCCGCGATTGTCTCCTGCTGTTATGGCTTCTTTGGGGTGTTAGGGTGAACAAACTGTAACACCCTCTCGACGATGTCATCGGGGCTCACTGATAAAGGATTGAAAGGTGAGCGCCGTGCCATTCGCCTCTTCGACCCTTCTGCTTTTCTTTCACGCAGCGTCTGCGAGAAAAAGAAAGGATAAAGGCTTCGACCTTTGTTATCGGGCTAACAGAATATATTTTTTTCCCCTTTGAATAAGCTTTAATATCGGAAAAGCCTTAATAAACATAAAAAAAAGAACAGATATATTTTCTTCTCATTTCAAATGACCTTATTTTAAATGCTTACTGAACTTTAAACAGATGAGGGGTTCTAAGAATGTAAACACTGTGTTAAGGAAGTGAAATAATTGCAACAAAATTTTAGAACATTATAATAATAGGTACAACACAAAATGTTTCAAAAATAGGCTTAGGAAGTGTTTCGTTTCGATCTATTATATGGTTGAAACAAGTTTAGAAAATGAACTGTTTTCATTTAGTGATTTATATTTTGAACGAAAGACTGTCATGTGTTAAGTCCTTTTCTTTTCGAGGAATTCTGTTTTACGTAATAATATCTAGGCAAGTGGGAGAAAAGCATTCCATATTTATGGTTTTCATTCTATTATTTATCTTATTTATTGGTATTTGATAAATAATTTCTATTATTTATCAAATACCAATAAGTATTATTGGTATTTGATCTTATTTTTCCATGCTTTTGTAACAATTTAACACTTCGTTATACCAGTATGTGGGGGGGGGGGTCCATACTGATCCCAATCTGATTTTTGAGTAAAATTATCCCAATACGTCCAAAAAAATCACCAGTGTAACAGCTGAGAAGGTTTGTTTTGACACCCAACTAAGTAAATAGTACCATGATCTAAAGTTTGTTATTTATTAAGGACTTTTTTATTGAATTTTTTAATGAATTTTTATGTTGTGAAAGAAAAACGATGTGTTATGAAAGTAGGTCCCAGGAACTGATGCCACTACTGAAACTGCTAATGTTGTCAAGCTGATACAGTTTTATTCGTTACTGAATCGTTTTTTACCTAAGAAATCATATCTTTGATTTGACGATTTTGTTCTGGGGTCCACGTGGAACCCAGAACAAATATTTATATCTTAATTCCAGTTGGATGATTTACAGAGAGTAATTATTTTTTATGAATACCTTTTCTTTCATAAATTTACGCATTTTTTACTAGGAGGTATTTATGGCAAGCAATGTGTAAAATACAATTTTTTAGGTTTAAAAAAAAGTATTAAAGGAATAAAAACCCTAATTATTTTTTGACTGGGGTCCATATGGACCTCCTCCCCCCCCCCCTACCAGCATAAACGAATTGTTTAAAATTCTAGGAACTTCGCTCCATCCACAATGATCATAACTCCTGGGCAGCTGAAATGAAAATAAACATTTGCAATTAAACTAAACACATGTCTCATTTTGTTTTTGCAGGTCATGGTGGGGTCAACCAGTTGGGTGGAGTGTTCGTCAATGGACGCCCCCTTCCAGATGTCGTCCGACAGAGGATAGTTGAGTTGGCCCACCAAGGGGTCAGGCCGTGTGACATCAGCAGGCAGTTGAGGGTTTCTCATGGCTGTGTCTCCAAGATTCTTGGAAGGTAAGTCTTCTCATACGCAACAATTGTTACTATCTTAATAAGTTTCTTAAAAACATATTAAATAAATAACTTTCGAAACATGAAGCAATATCAGTCACATGGATATCAGGTGGTATGCAAAGAGCATAACACTCATTGTGATGATTGAGATGTTGAATCTCTTTTATCGAAATATAGCTTAGCATTTTCATGCTTAAAGCCAAAAGATTCCATTTATAAGAAATTTTAAGATTTTAGTGTATCAGTTTCATTACGCCAGTGCGTATTTGTTTAAATATTGTTTCAGCTTTCATTTATGCCTGGAATATTTTATTACTTACCATACATATTTAAAGCTATTCGAACTAAAAAGAAATTTCAGCGACGATAATATTTAACTACGCCTGCGCAAAACTGTAGTAATGACTGAAGAATCTACGCAATTTCATCTCGTGTTGCGAGATCCGCAAACCCATCTTCGTATGCGTAAATATATTTGCATTTCGGTACCATCAAAAACATTCGCTTTGCTGGTACTCTATTTTTCAATTTATTTACCTCACAATATAGTCTTTTAAAACTAATTTGCAACATTGTTTTGTCACTAACGTTTTTATTGAGTATTTAGCTATTTCTAACGCTGTGCTTAGAAAAACGGTTTTGACTATGCATATGTTGTGGCAACACTATTTACATCCCATACTATTATTCTTATACTGACACGAGTTTTTTATCGAATTCTTCTTCACAAGCAATGTTTCTTTTTTTATACAAATTTGCTGTTAATACAGAATAGCGTCAGAAGAGCACTTATTTTTAGTATGTTTTTGGAATTTTTAAACTTAATTCATTAACTAACTGGGAAACATCATCAGATGAAATAAAAAAATTCCAAGTTTTTTTCTTTTGAGCGCTGCATCTTTTAACGAATCCTAACACCTCTGGAGGAAATTTAACTCACATTTGCATCACACACACACCGATTTTTGTCAGATCTTTTCCACTTTTGCTTCCTGATCTGTAGCCATCGTTTCGTATATTTAAGCCATTTCATAGACATTAATAATCAAATTTAATGTTAATTTCTGACAGTTATTAATTACAGAATAAAAGTATTATTAATACAACACAGCTAACAACTTCTAATCACAAAACAGTGATAATTTATCATAAATTGAAACGTAGGTTTTAACGCTCAGATCACAAATGCAGTGATAAATTGACAAATTCATCATGAATGATTTTTTTTAAAGATTTTTCCCAATGCCTACCAACAATCAAGTAGTTAGTAGTTGGGTTGCAACCACTGAGCAGTATTCGATTTACAGATAAAAATATCTGTTAAAACCTTATGACTTTAGAGATTTATCGCATGGTCATAAACACATCGGAATATAGGCTGCCTTTTTAGGTGTTGTAGGGATTAACCCCCCCCCCCCCCCTCCCTGTATAATATATAAATATCGTGAATGAAATGCATAAATGATATTACACTTCTTCAGCAATTAAAGTATGAAATGAATGCGAGATTATCTCTGCAATTTGATTTCTTGTAAAACGCCGAATGAAACACTGCCTTTGCATAGAATTCGTGGAACTCGATGGGAATGAAGCGAATGCAGTTCACACAATTCATTATCTTGGTAGCTCGCCACGCTTTATTGAGTCGATTCCATTGCCAGTGGCAACGAGCCAGCAACGGTGTTCTTCCTACTGCGCAATCAGGTGCCATCTTTGTTACATGATCAACTAACTCTTCGGAGTTGCGAAACCCTAAATAGAAACAGGAAAGCAGGATGGGAAGGACACTTCCCACTCTATAGCTTAAGTTCACTCTCTACAAGTGAAGAGCTTAAAACTGACCTGTAACGAGATCTTTGAAAAGCAGAAATGATAAGCTGAAATGCACTCACTTAGAAGAACAGAATTTGGCAAACTGGTGTACAGATTTCGCCTAATACAACGATCTGCCTAACTCTATCATTTTGCTGTTTTCTGCCTACCATTTCACTCTATTCTCCCTTAGCTGCCTTAATTAGAGACCGTTTTCTGATATGATAAAGAGTCCAAGGGAGCTTCGTGTAGCATGCAACGTTAACATTTAACTGTTGTTACTGTTTTCATAAAAGAGATTGTAATTTATCGAAAGGGTTTACAGACGTTAATAGGTTTCAAGAATCTGAAATTAAACCTGAAATGAAAATGTTACGAAAAGATACTTAAAAACGTGAGATCGTTTCAGACGCCAGAACATCAATGAATTCTACTGACATCATTAGCAACAAAGCTACTCTATCCCAGTGATCTCCGGACAGCATGAGTCCACGAGCTATTTTTAATATTTCAGATATCTCTAACGGAAATTGTATATTTACCGCCATTACATAACAGCTTCAATTTTTATTGGTTTTGGCTGGAATTGTCAATTCAATAAGGAGCATTGGCTAGTTGGGTTGTTTTACCTTTTAGTGGCACTTTTTTGCACACAATGGGCTAAATGGCCAGGTCAGAAGAACCCCTTAGAACCAGGTCACCAAGACTCAGAGAAGGTTAGGGGTAGAAGCTCACTGGACAGCTGTTTGGAGAGAGAGCTCCTCGTCAAGGTCACCCAGCGTGTTCTTTAATGTTCAAAGGGTATGGTTCTTCCGCACACGGGGCCACGGCTTAACGTCGCATTCGATAGACAAAGACCTTTCCTGGTCCATCGGTGTTCCCTACCGACCGAGGGCAGGGCAGGGAGTTTTGAGGAGATAAATCTCAAATCTGGCCAGGTGGGACTCGAACCTGGGTACTGCAAATTACGAGGAGCCTGGTGCATTACCGACTGAGCCCCCCCCCCCCCCCCGCCCCTAGCATTGGCTATCTGATGCTGATCACAACTTGTGACTGGGTGTTTAATTTCTCGAGCATCGAATTTCTCCACTCACATTACTGGTTTCCATAAATTAAGGAAAATCCTTATGGGTTGGGTTGGGTTGTTTTACCTCTGAGCGGCACTTTTTTGCACACCATGGGCTAAATGGCCAGGTCACACGGACCCCGAAGGCTCAGAGAAGGTTGTGGGAGGGGCCCCACTGGAACAGCTGTTGGGAGACAGATGGTAGACTCCCGTCAAGGCCATCCAGCGTGTTCTATAACGTTGGATTGTTTTACCTCTGAGCGGCACTTTTTTGCACACAATGGGCTAAATAGCCAGGTCACACGGACCCCGAAGGCTCAGAGAAAATTGGGGAGGGGCCCCACTGGAACAGCTGTTGGGAGACAGATGGCAGACTCCCGTCAAGGCCATCCAGCGTGTTCTATAACGTTGGATTGTTTTACCTCTGAGCGGCACTTTTTTGCACACCATGGGCTAAATAGCCAGGTCACACGGACCCCGAAGGCTCAGAGAAGTTTGGGGGAGGGGACCCACTGGAACAGCTGTTGGGAGAGAGATGGTAGCCTCCCGTCAAGGTATCCAGCGTGTTCTTTAACGTGCACAGAGGTATGGCTCTCCCGCACACGGGGCCACGGCTTAACGTCCCATCCGACGGACGGCGGCCTTTCCAAGCCCATCGGTGTCCCCTACTGACCGTGGGCAGGGCGGGGAATTTTGCGGAGATAAATCTCAACGCTGACCCAGGTGGGACTCGAACCTGGGAACTACAGATTACGAGCCTGGCGCGCTACCGACTGAGCCACCCCCGCCCCAAAAAAATCCCTATGTTAAGTCAATGTCGAAACTCTTATAACTTCTAAAAAAGTTTTTTTTTGTTTCGAAAAATGTGATTTCAGATAAAGATCTCAATCAAATAAATCAATATCTCGATTTCCAACAATATTCCTTCAATATTAGTGCATTATGGAAGTTTGAATATTTAGCGATAACAATGCCAGTCACAAAAATTGACTTCAGAAGTTAATTAAAACTTTGTAATAAGTATTGTATCAAAGTATTTAATAAAATAAATTTGTATTTTAGAACTTTATGTAAAGAATTCTTTCACTATTCTTCAGTTTTGCATAAGTTTCTTAAGACTGGCATTACTGTTGTTAAATATTCAAACTTTCATACCTCGTTAAATACTGAACGAATATTGTTAAAAATCGAGATATTGATTTATTTGATTGAGATCTTTATCTGCAATCACATTTTTCAAAACAAAAAAACTTATTTGATCTTTGACGTTAGCTTTCCATTGACTTAACATGGGGATTTTCCTTAATTTATGGGAACCAGTGTATTTAGTTTCAAATTACAAAATAGCCATTAAATGAACAGCATATATATATAACCCATTCTTGAAACTGTTGTGAAGCCCTCGTTCAGAGAATCTTTATTTTAGTTTAAATAATGTATCTTGGAATGATGGGAAGAAGGTTGGTAGAAAAAACTGCGCTTTACTTGAGGTCGGCAGAAAGAGTTCACTTCACAACGGGTCTTTGGCGCCTAAAAGGTGAACCACTGCTCTACAAAATTGCCTCGTGAACTTTCTTAGATAACGTTTCACTGGGTGATTCAGAGATGTTAAAACTAGGGGGGGGGGGGCGAAAGATATTATGTTGGGGATGCAAACGGGTCTATTCATACTTTGGAAAATGTGGGGAAAAAGTTTCAAAAATTGTAAGGCGTCTCCGTAGCCAAATGGTAATCATGAAGGACTGTGTAATAAATGATCCTGGGTTAAAGCTCAGGACCGATTTTCGTTCCTTGTGTTTTCTTTCTTCTAAGGTATCGTCTTCATCACAGATCTTCTCTATGGCTTGAATATAACACGCCGTAGAGAAGATCTGTGCCGATATGCGTCACATCTGTGTTGTAAGCAGCTCTTTCAAGAGTATTTCATTATTTTTTTAATGAAATCTAGATTAACGAAATATGTAATGTAACTGATTATGGTAAAGTTACATATTTTTAATGGTTCTTATGTTTAGACATATTGCTGGGTCCAACTGGCCCGTTGTAATCAAGTTGTTGCCAACAAACACTGAAAGAAATATAAACCACAACTGGGTAAGGTTTCAAAGCGAAGAGAGAAATTATTCTCTTTGATCGATTTTTCTGTTAACGATTTGCTGAAATTGGGGGATATCTTTGCGACTTTCAAGCAGGCTCGTTTTTCTCATTAAGAGAACTAACAAATTTTAGAAGTAATGAATTCTCTTTTTCATGAAAAATTCAACGAACTTTTCGTTTCTATTTTGATTAGACTAAGACCACTTGCACAGGGAAAAAAATAAATGGATGGTTCGGAGAATAACTTGAAATTTGTGTATGTCTGGAGTGAGACACGTGTTTTGTTAATTTTCACCATCGATCGATAATTGACTCAGCGAACAATTATGATTGGCTTTATGTATTCAGTGGTTGCTTGAAGTATGATTTCTTTAAAATCGTCTCAGTCTTATTAACACCCCAAAGACTCTCCTTTTTGTATATGCATTTCGAGACATACTGAAGAAGAACATCCCAAATATCTCCTGTTCGGAAATTTCCATCATCTTTTCCTATGCCTAGCAGTTTTCGTGAATTTTTCTCTCCATACTGTTATCGCACCTGAGGAGCAGAATTAAAAAATCAGAAAGGCCGAACACAGTGCATCACCCACGCCAAGGATTTGTTTCCAATGCTTCGATGCTGATACGCTAATGACTACCGGGGACACTTGGCGCAAACCCACGCAAACTGCAACCGAGATGTTTAGAAGACGGCTCCACACTGTCACAAGAAACTTCTTCTGCCAAAGAGAGATCATCATTCATCCGCGAGTCCCACACGAATGTCATGCGGACGTCTGTGATCGCTCGCCCTCCTTGCGTCTCAGCTCGTGCCACCCCCTTGCTGCCCAGAATATGCATGGGATGATTACTCCACAGTTTCAGCTGTGGGGTGAAGATAACGCTCCCGAAATACATCCGGGACGTTCCTCCGTTGGTGCTGATGATTACACGCAAGCAAATCGACCTCGGCACACTCGAGCAGAGAATTTTTTCCTTCCTTAAAAAAAGCAAAGGACGAGGAGAAAAAAATACCCTCTCCCAGTTTTCTTTTTAACTGGCTTACATGTAAAGCATAAATTTTTCCCTTCAGGCATCCATTAACTCGTTCGTAGCCGCATTAATTACCTCTCTCTACGTGCGAGGTATAGGAAAAAGCTCACATTTTTTTCCCCAAGCTGTTGCATGTCTAATTAGCAGTTTGTAAAAAGCACCTGTAATTTTGCCGTGACACGTTAATCAGGCAGCTTTTACTCGCTCGTTTAGTTCTGCTGGCCAAGCAGAGAGTGGCAAAGAAATCGGTTTTGGAGAGTTAGGAGAGGGGGAGGGGGAAGAAGTGGCAAAAGAGGAGTTGCAGACAATGTTGCGGTTTACGGGGCATCCAAATTCATGCGTGCAGACAGTGACTTGCTGTTAGTGTGGGTTTGACTTGTTGCTGGTGGATTAAACACTCCATGGTTACGACATACTTTTTGATTGGAAGAAGCTCGAGCTGCCATTAAAAGAGCAACTTGTTACTTTTGTAAACGAAGCCGGGAGGTCCAGGTCACGCTTCTTCTCTTCCTCGGAACGTATATTTTGAATCCCTCTAAAAATGATTTCTCTCCCCATATTTAAAAACTGACGAAAACACTCTAAAATAAACAATTGGAACAACATGATGAGAGCACTAAGCCTACAACATGATGAGAGCACTAAGCCTTAGTTTCCCTTATCCAACCACGACAAGACGTAACAATAGAAACTCAATAATTGCGGAACGAAGTGTTTTAATGACGCCCACATGAGACTTATGAAACCCTCTGAAACAAAACAAGCTGTTGTCTTCTCTCCATTAATCCAAGAATACTATTCTCTTTTTTTGGCGATAAAAAATGTTCACATACAGGATTTTTCTTTTAAAACTAATGTTTTAAAGACTTGAATCAAAACGTACATTGTTCTTTTATTGATTCCTGGATTCTGAAAAATTTGCATTTGGAGACTTTTCTTTGACAACTGGAGAAGAAAGTTCTTCGGTGAACTTGGACTTTTGATTTAAATACTAGTATATTTAAACAAATAGGTGTTCATTTTCTGAAGACTTATTTTGCATGCACTACTTTTCCATAAGGGACCTATGGGGATGAGATAAAATTAATCTTTAAGCATATACTAACGCTACTGAAGAAGTCAACATTTGACAGTATAAATACCCCCTCAAGCAGCTGCTTGCCACAGAGGTCTGACAGGAGCCTGTCAGTTTATATGCCACAGTAGGAGATCTGAGAGGATGGCAGGACCTCAGCTGAAAAACGACACACACATCCATGCCTAATTCCGGGGCTCAAACCCAGGTCCCTTAGATCAGTAGCCAAGCGTGCTAACCACTCGGCCACGGGACGGCCATCAAAATTAGAAGAGCTTAAAATTGAAAAAAACAAACATTGCAACTATACTACTTAAAATATTTTATTAGGCTGTAAATATATACTTCATATCTTACCAACTGAATTACTCCCACCAACAGAACGAAATGTCTCACAAAAACTTTTCATTATTGATCACAGTGGTTTCTAAAATCTGGAAACGTATCTTTTGAATCCTTCCAAATATAAATTTTCGTTCCATATTGCAAAAAACTGACGAAAACACTCTAAAATATTTATTCGATCCTTAAATTACGTGTGCATTAAATATAGGTAGGGTTACTGTGATTGCGCCGTTCCGTGGCCGAGTGGTTAGCGCGCTTGGCTGCTGATCTAAGGGACCTGGGTTCGAGCCCCGGGTAAGGCATGGATGTGGGTGTGTTGTTTTTCTGCTGAGGTCCTGCCATCCTCTCAGACCTTCTACTTTGGCATATAAAACTCACAGGCTCCTGTCAGATCTCTGCGGCAAGCAGCTGCTTGAGGGGGTATTTATTATTTTTTATTTTTTTCACTGTGATTAGGATTTATATTATTCGGAATCCGGTTGCAGAGTGGTGAAAGCAGATCAAAGGGACGTGGGTTCGAGCCCCGATAAAGCATGTATGTTTCTTATGTTGTCCTTCTGCTGAGGTCTCGCCTTCCTCACTTCACAGACCTTGTCTATAGCACATTATACTGACAGGTGGTTCCTTTCAGACCTCTATGGCAAACAGTTGCTTGAGGGGTAAAATAATCGTTAACTGCTTAACTAGGTTAATTGCTGTAGGATATTTTTTCCTGAAAGTATCGTTTCCTATCGATAATTTTCTTTCACTGCTGCAGGTGATTCAATTTTCCTTTTTGAGCAACATCTCTTTCTTTATATCGTATCAAAAGCAACACCATTCTTCCGCTACCATTCCAGAACAAAAAAAAAAATCAAATTGATTTTTTTTTTGTTCTGGAATGGTAGCGGATGGAGGAGAGGAAGTGATTAACCCTTCGTCGAAGTGTTATTCAGGCAGAAAAAGTTTCAGAACTATAAATCTGATGCACATTCCTATTTAAGTGTTTTATGATAACAGTTTTATTTAAACATGGCTTATACAACTCATTTGTGAAACAAAATTTTACGCAAACCAAAAGCAAAATTTTCACTTCAAAATTCTTCAACTGGAAAAGAAATCTCTTGGTAGTGTATTAGCATGAGATATAATCTCAGGTATTTATGAAAGCAAAAGCAGAATACCTCTAAATGGCAGAAACAGTAACAAAATACGTCTTATGATTAGGAAAATTTGCATTTTCCTGTTAACTGCTCTTTCTATATTACACAAGGAAGAGCTGTCGTACAATGTGCATCCAATTATTTCCTATATTTAACGAGGAGCGCGCATGAATAGGAGCCCAGAAACAGTTAACAACGTTGTTTCAAATGAGTGCTTGTCATGGCAGCACCACTTCCACATGACTACATTACAGACTGTTTATATCGCGAAGCGCGCCCCCGTTCATCTATTGTTCACCCTCTATTCCTCTTCTACCCCTCCCCCCCACACGACGCCCCACTCGCTCTTTTCCCTCTCATCCCCGAGCTCACCCTCCCTACCTTATTCAGTCACGCGCCACTCAGTCCACACACATACATCCTCCAACTCGCACAAGCCATGACTAGGGCTAGTGACGGCAAGGCCGTGTCGAACGCTCTGCAGCCAGGCTGCTCTGCCATAACGGCAGGTGGCGCAGGGTGTGGCTTACTAATAAATTTAATCACTATAAAGTTGCTCCCGGGTCTGATACGGCATGTGTTCAGCGAGGGGAGATGTTGAGAGCAGTTCGGGTTTTGCAATGAAAATATCCCCTCGTTCATTTCTTTATTATATACCTACGGTACACTCCAAAAAATATCACGATTTGTTATAGGAATTAGTGTATATAAATATCCTTATTTCTCTTAATGTTACCACTCAATCATGACTCATTTGATGCAAACTATTGGTGACTATTTTATTCAGATTTGTGTGTGCTGAGGTTAAAAAAAATGATATTTGACAAGCGAAGTTCACTTCCCGACATTAGTGATTAGGATTTTACAGTGAAACCAGTCTAAATTGACCACTTATGTCAATTATGGTTTCACAAGATGGGTCAACTGAAGGAAGTAGGCTAATTATACAGCGTAATTATTACAGAGCATAATTTTTGACTTTCACGTAACAAAATGGTATCTTCCCAGCAGTTGAGCTTCCAACTCAACTGTTTAAAAGCCTTAATTTAGCGTAGCGTGTATCCATCAATTAATGTTGAGTCTTTAAAGCTATTAACTAGTGAACATTAAATAACTGACGTATTCAGTTTCACTTTAGACACGAAAAACAATAGGGTAAAATCTCCATATTCGACGAATTGAAAACTCTGTGATTTGTTTATGAAATCCAGTTTCATTCTTTCAAAACCCTAAATGTTTGGTTCCGGTTAATATCTCGAAGAAAATGTTTGGTTTTGATAGAAAATTTATCTTATTTCCGAGGACGTAACGTTAAAAGGAGACATCCTTTTAACGTTTAGGAGAGAGAACTGCGATTTGGTCGACTTGTGCTTTAGGCTACTGGCAATATTATATTATTGGTTGTATTCTATTAACAATCGTCTGTCTATCTACGTTAATTCCAATGTTAAGTCAGAGATCGATGAGAGCAAAGAATAAACTGGAAACGATCTTTTTCATAGGGAGAAAAAAGGCACCGGAGAAAATCCAATTAAACCCAATCAGCAAATTCACACAACTTTGAAAAATCATAAAACTTACACTATATAAAAAAAAATCCCACTGAAACGTAGGATTGCCATCTTGGTTTTTATAAGGACAGAGTCGTATCATACTTTGTCCTTCTTAGCCATCCAATATGGCTTCCTTATAGCGATTGAAACACAATGACTTCACAAAAACTTAACAGTATACAAAATTAGAAGAAAATAATCAAATTTTCGTTAAGGAAGTTTACAAAGTCATCAAACATAACACCAATATTTTATTTAAAGCAGAAATAAATCAAGCAAAAGCACTGAAATAGCACCCGAAGTGGTATAAAAAGATTTACCACATTTTCAGCTGCACATAACAGACTAAGCAAAACTAAAATGAGCTTATACAGTATGCTGGGTTGGGTTGTTTTCCTCTGAGCGGCGCTTTTTTGCACACCACGGGCTAAATGGCCAGGTCACATGGACCCCGAAGGCTCAGAGAAGGTTGGGGGAGGGGACCCACTGGAACACCGGTTGGGAGACAGATGGTAGACTCCAGTCAAGGCCATCCAGCATGTTCTTTAACGTGCACAGGGTATGGCTCTCCCACACACGGGGCCACGGCTTAACGTCCCATCCGACGGACGACGGCCTTTCCAAGCCCATCGGTGTCCCCTACTGACCGTGGGCAGGGCGGGGAATTTTGCGGAGATAAATCTCAACGCTGACCCAGGTGGGACTCGAACCTGGGAACTACAGATTGCGAGCCTGGCGCGATACCGACTGAGCCACCCCCGCCCTATATATACAGTATGCATCAATGAATCAATGAAAAGTAGTATTTCTTTTTTGAGTTGGCGAAAGTTGAATTTTGAGGACGAAAATATGTGTTTTTTTTTTTGGTAGGAGAATACCTTCTTCCCTTTTAAAAGAAAAAAAATTCCCTCTCCTGCAGCACAATCCTTTCGCTATTGCAGTGGCAATGCCATGAAGATTACACGCTGGACCAGAAAGGTCAAAGGGAATAGATACTGATAGAAAAAGGAATGGCGTATGATGCCGAACACGAGTGAAGTGGAAACGGATTTAGGAATTCATTATTCATAGCTAATCACGAATCTCTAATTCCTGGCATTAGACAGCGATACAGATGAAATGAAAATAAATGTATTCAAAGAGTGCGAAACTTGAATAGTTTGACAAACACGCTAATCAGGCCCGATTCCAGAAAAGCAATTGAGGGGGGGGGGGAAGAAACGCAATCGAGCCGAAAAAATGTAACAGGGGGAAGAGACTGGAATTTCGATGCAGGATAACATTTCCCCCTGAATTTTAGAGGTCTTTAAAAATTTTGTAGAAAAATTAATGAAGTATAAATAAGTTTAATACTTTTCGCCTCTAAAACCCTTCCCAGCATTCTGAGGGGCTCTTGCCCAGATCCCGCCTTGATGATCATCATTTCATTCCAAAACAATTTTAAGCTCAGTTATATCTTATGACGTACAACTAATAGAATTACGGGGTTACATCTCATTCAGAAATTTACTTTAAAAAATTCTTTTTGAGATAATTTATTATTATATCATCTAAGTCTTTCAACCATTTATACTGACGGGCCATTTTTCGATAGTGGGAGTAACTCGCAGGCCACTTTCCAATAACAGAGGCAACTTACGGTCTAGAAATGCTTATTAGAAAGTGTAGAAATATTATGAATAACAGTGTTCCGTCGCTTCAGATGCGATCATCGTAAAAAATGAGTAAAGCATCTTCTATCATAAATGTGCCGATTGAGTACTGGAGCTTTCCTACAGTTTGTCTTTAAGAATAACATGAACATCTATAAATATGAATGCCATCTCTCAGTCACGTTACAATATTGGTAGCCATCTACCTTCACTTGGCTGGAAGATAAAC
This sequence comes from Ryuthela nishihirai, assembly GCA_038380435.1. Taxonomy (NCBI): domain Eukaryota; kingdom Metazoa; phylum Arthropoda; class Arachnida; order Araneae; family Heptathelidae; genus Ryuthela; species Ryuthela nishihirai. Next base: position 69,795,530 of record JAWZYU010000015.1, on the reverse strand, counting down.
CTGCTTCGATTAGTTTTCATGTCCCTGATCGAAGTCAACGAAACGAAAATCCATCATTGAAATCTTTCAGTTTCCATTTTTACTTACATGAGCCATTCTTTTAAGCTTCAGAGAAATCAGAATTTGTAATATATCGTGTAAACATTCGTTATTTATATATATTTTATGCCCGTGATCTAACAATTGAAAGTCATTTTAGTGAAAACTCAAATTGACTTTAAAATGTTTGCTTCTAATAAGCGTACAAATTTAGTAGTGTTTGTTAAATTTCGAAAGATTCACTGTCATAAACATAGTCAAGAAACTGCACGTGTTTAATATTATAATATAATACTTCAATTTTCGTCAAAAGGAAAACCATTCTATTCACTCTCTCCCTGTTTGAAGTTGCCAAAGTATTTGCGATATTCCATATGCCGTCGGAAGCATTCTGGATGATAAATTATTTTACTTAAAATTCCGAAATTTGCTGAATGAAAATTTTCAAGTATATGCGCTTGTTTCTTATCTTATTTCAGTAGAATTAAATACCAAGGAAAATGACTTGGTTACCAACAATAATTAAGTCATGTTTTTTTCCGAGTGACATTTCTCGGCTATTAGCCTGCTTCCTTCTCTGTGATGTCATTTCTCGATTTGTCATTGCTTGCAACATCTGTTCTCTGCATGGATCGCGTCTAGCTCTTCGATGCTCCCAGTTAAGCACCCTTTAGTTTTCTGCAATGTATTTTTAAATAGCATTTACCAACTGAATTTTTCATGATGTTTTCTCTCTAGTGCTAAATTTTTAATAATATTAAAGTCGATAAATCGCACAATATTTAAATCATTTGGCATTAAAAGACGGCCCTTCTTATTCTTTTGTGGAGTTTCTCTCAAATGAAATTTTCTCCTTTTATGACGAAGAATAAGTGAAGCCATGTGTTTCAAATAAGAAGACATTAAATTTAGCCCGATCAGAATTGATCCCAGCGAAATGGCTTTAAATAATTCCTATTTTGTACGTCGTGCACAAATAAATACTACGTTCTTAGTTTATCAGATGTTAAAAGAGACCAGAACAATCCATTTAGTCCCACACATTGCTCCCAAGCTTCCACACATTGCTTCCAATTCTTCCCCTTCTTCATGCTTCCCAAGCTTCTTTTTTCTCATCCGTCTGTCTTACTCTTCCCAATAGTTCCAATTTTGTTTTCTTTTATTCTCCGATTCTTGAAATATATCTTTGCCTCAAAAAAAAAAATCCAATCGGAATATAGTAATCTTCAAGTATAGCAAAGCCGTCCTATAGCCGAGTGGTTAGCGCGCTTGGCTACTGATCTAAGGGACCTGGGTTCGAGCCCCGGGTAAGGCATGGATGTGTGTGTGTCGTTTTCCTGCTGAGGTCCTGCCATCCTCTCAGACCTTCTACTGTGGCATATAAACTGACAGCCTCCTGTCAGATCTCTGTGGCAAGCAGCTGCTTGAGGGGGTATAGCAAACTGTTTGTCACAAAAATTGCCAAAGTTGTAAGGAGATTATTATATATTTACATGAAAGAAATCATTAAAAGAGATAAAAAGCAAGCTAATTAGCTCTCAACACTGCAAAATTATTTTCCAAAACTTGCAAATTAAAATCCTGCCATCCAATTACATGTAAACCATTCTATCTACAAACATATACATGTGCCGATTAATGACTCTGAGCTTTAGGTAAGCCCATAGTGTTATTCTATAATTTAGAACAATGAATTTTGGTTTATTTAATTGTATCAAATTACTTTTGTGTCATATTTGAATGATGATGTTTAAGACCTATATACATATATACATAGCTTCTTTTGGTTAGATTTAGAATCTACATTTACTATAACTATTACAGGTTAAAGAATGATTTGAAAACAGCTTTTGGAACCTGTCACTTTATTTTGCACTTAAAAATTATCTCATTACTAAGCAACAAGGTGTTTCAAATTGTCTGCTAACGTAAAAAAAGTTATAAGAATATGTAAATTGACTTTCAGGTAATTAAATAGCAATTTCGGAAAAATCAATTTTTAATAAAACTCAGGCCTGTAAATGGTAGCTAGGCGTAAACTGGAAGGAGAGCTGTGTACCAATCCCTATTGATGATGCACAGAACCGGCCAGGTCTAGCACCTAATGTCCGACCCCGCCTTCTCGTGGTGCAGGCCGTTAGTACCTTTCAAAAGAGATATTCTCTTTTGGAAGGGAACGGAAGGGGAGGGCTGCCAGTTCAGTATGGCCTACTGATCTGGTCATCTATGGCCACTTTTTTCTTTTTTTCAACCCTGCTGAGGAGTGGTCAACTTCACAGGGTCCTGGTGCTGACCATTTATACCTACTAGACTGAACTTGTTTATGGATTTGAGCTTGATTATGGATCCTGGACTTGCTGCACTGGTGGGCCTCTGTTGAGGGAGAGTCTGCTGCTGTGTTTTCTGTTTGCTTCTGGGTTGCCAGCTCTAAGTGAACAGGGGCATGGGATACCTTATATCAGCTGGTGGATAATCCTAATCAGAGGCCATCGCAGGTACCTGAACCTTACTTTGCTAGTTGGCCATCGTCAAGCCTAAACTGGAGTAATGTGTCTCAGGCAGGCCATATGGCTCTTGAAAAAGTCCACTTGAAAAGGTGGTGCCTGAAGTTCCTACCAGCATCGGTGACTTCAGCCTTTAGCAGAGGAGGAACAGGTCTTTGCCCCATGCCTGCGATCAGGGGGCTGTTTGATATTGTTGGCCCTACCAATCTCAATAAACCTAATTTCTTTAAACATCCTACTAATCATTTTCTCTCTGCAGGAACGTGGAACGTGAGGACATTACATAGAGATTATTCTCTTGATGTCCTCATGCAGGAATTCCAGCGCTATAACCTAGATATTCTAGGCTTGCAAGAGACCAGATGGACAGGTAAAGGTGAGATACTTAAAAATAACTTTAAATTTCTCTTCACAGGGAGGGAGGATGGATAGCATCACCAAGGCGTGGGTCTGCTGCTCAGCAGACATGCCAGTGATGTTCTTCTAGGATATGAATGCATTAATGAAAGGTTTCTTACAGCAAAATTTCACACAAGCATTAAAAACTTGAATGTTATCTGCTGTTATGCCCCCACTGAGGATTCTGAGGATGAGATGGATAGGTTTTACGGCAACTTCAGGTTATTTTGAATTCTGTCAAGAAAGGAGGTATTACCATTGTTCTTGGTGACTTCAATGCCAAAGTTGGTACCGACTCTGACCTTTGGGGAGGAGTAATAGGCCCTTTTGGTATTGGTAGCTGCAATGGCAATGGGCAACGTCTCCTACAGGTAAGTAAACTCAATGGTTTCAGAATAACTAACACATATTACAAACACCGCGACATACATAAATACACATGGGTTTCACCTGATGGGCTGCATAAGAATATGATTGATTATATATTAATTAACAGCAAATGGGCTAGTTCTATTAGAAATACTAGGGCATATAGGGGAGCTGAAATTGGATCTGACCATTACCTTGTTAAAAGTGTGTTGCAACTTAAACTTAAAAAGTGTTGTGCTAGGGTTAAAAAATTTGCTTTTAATACTGAAGCTCTGAAAGACCCAGTTATAGCCAAAGCTTACAATGATAGGTTACTTAGTCATTATGACAGTCATGGTATGCTTACTACAGAAGTTGAGGAAGAATGGGATCATTTTAAACAGGCTTTTTTGGACACTAACAGTACTCTTTTAGGAAAAAAGGAGCAGAAGAGACAGAATTATCTGAGTGATAAGGCACTTGAGCTTATTTCAGAAAGAAAGAACTGCAGGAATGTCCTTAATCAGTACCCTACTAGTCCTAATAGAAAGCATTACGAAGAACTTAATAAACGTGTAAAGGATCAGTTAGCTACTGATAAGAATCTTTGGCTTGATGGCCTGGCTGACAAAGCTGAGGAAGCAGTTAGACAGCACAACAGCAGAGAGATGTACCAGATAGTTAATGTTTTGTGTGGTAGAAAACGAACAGGTATACAGGGATTGAAGGATAAACAAGGTAAGGTTATAGAAGGCGAGGATTCTGTCATGGCTAGGTGGGCTGAGCATTTCAGTGATGTTCTAAACAATGTGGTTAATTCTACTCCCATTGTTTGCAATGATGATAGATGCATTGTGGGCTTTAATGTTGGCCCTATAACACAATCTGAAGTTAGTTTGGCTATTTCTAAACTTAAACTTCATAAATCCCCAGGGGTGGATGAAATTACTACGGAAATGCTTAGAGCTGGGAATGTTTCAGTTACCATTTGGATGACTGAAATTTTGAATAACTTTTATGATAAAGGCATGGTTCCTAAAGATTTTACCAGAGCTATTATTATCCCTATTTTCAAAAAAGGTGATCGCAGTTGTGATAACTATAGGGGTATCAGCCTACTCTCTGTTCCAGGTAAAGTTCTTTCCATGATTGTGCTTAATAGAATTAAGAATCTGGTTGGCAGGCAATTGCGTGATGAGCAATGTGGATTCAGAAGTGGTAGGGGATGTGTAGATCAGATATTTTCACTCAGGCAGATTCTTGAGAAATGTTTAGAGTTTCAGAAACCTTTGGTTGCTAGCTTTGTTGATTTCAAAAAGGCTTTCGACTCTGTTGATCTTCATAATTTGTGGTTGATTGTGAGATCATATGGTATACCAGACAAGTTAGTTAATATAATGAAAGCTCTCTATAATAACACTGAGTCATGTGTGAGAGTTGGTAAGTCTTGTAGCAATTGGTTTAGCATTACTTCTGGTGTTCGACAAGGGTGCATTTTGTCTCCTTTTCTCTTTAGTTTGGTTGTTGATTATGTTATGCGAAATTCACTTCAAGGGAAAGATTTTGGCCTTAAATGGGCTGGAGATACGAAAATTTCTGATTTAGATTATGCTGATGATTTAGCCCTTTTGGCAAATGATGTTGATGAGATGAACTCTTTCATTCGAACTGTTGATGAGACTGGTAGTACAGTAGGTTTGGTTATAAACAGAGAGAAAACTAAAGAGATGAAAATTGGTCAGGCAGGTTGTGATTCAGTTAATCTGAATGGTTGCAGTCTTGAGCAGGTGTCACAGTTTAATTACCTTGGGAGCTACGTAACTGATACTGGTGATGTGCGGCATGAGATTAACAGACGAATAGGTATTGCTGCCGGGACTTTTAAGAATCTATGGAGATTGTGGAGAAATAGGCGTATACACCTAAAGACTAAAATTAGACTGTATAATAGTTTGGTTCTTTCTAAGGTTAGTTATGGTAGTGAAACTTGGACGCTGTGTAAACAAGATAACAGGAAACTAGATGCTTTTGATTCTAGATGCTTACGCAGTATCTTGGGTATTAGGTGGTTTAACTTTGTAACTAATGATGAGGTTAGGCAAAGGAGTCTGCAACCTCCTTTAAGCAGCATATTGTGCAGAGAGAGACTCCGTTGGTTTGGCCATGTTGTCCGTATGGATAATTATAGATTGGCGAATAGGGTTATGAACAGTGTGCCTAGAGACCTCAGAAGGAGGGGGAGACCTAGGATGCGGTGGGCTGACAATGTCAAACAGGACCTTGTTAGAATTGGTGTACAGTGGCCAGATGCAGCTGATGTAGCTCAGGACAGATGTGCTTGGAGAATTAAACTGCGCGGTCTGGTTGGACCTCCGTAGCCCATGGCTGCTTGAGGATGATGATGATGATGAATAAAACCCATGCCTAGTATCAATCACAACATTATATTCAACGCAGTGAAAATTCATCCCTTCTCAGAACTTTATCAAGAAATATCGATTTTTTTGTCCAAACACCATCTACTGCAGAATAAGATTCTAAAATCAAAACGAATTCTTATTTGGTGTCTTATCGGCTTAGCTTTATTTTCGTTTCCTCTTTATACTACAACCATCACATTATCCAATGAGGCTCAAGTGTTCGCACCACATAACTCCCGCGTGGTATTATATATATATTAGAATTTTATTTAATCTTTTCCCTAAAAATCTGATGCTCTATTTCCTACACTTTACCTTATTTTTTTGCCAATACTTGTTATGAATGTGTCAACACCGATGCTCAATATTCATGTAGATGCGCTAATCGATTTTAACTGCACAAACTGAATAAATAAGGAAATAACTGTAGTAGTAGTAGTCTTCTCTTCTTGGGTGTTTTTGCTATGCATGGACGTTTCTTTCTAGTTAAATTTGGAAAAGGATAGTGTTAATCTCGATCTCTAGTGATAAAAAAACAAGAAGACATCTGATTACAAAATAATTCTAAATAATAGAAAATATAAAAGCTTCTTAAGTATTTTTGTTTTTCATTCAGGTGACAAAAAGTGATACTGTCATTTTTATTTTGCTTAAGAAGATAGAAATGTCGGATGAGATGGTAAATGTTAGCTTTTTTTTTTAGATTAATTATGTGCTAAGAGTGTTTTATTTTCTTCTGCTGGAGATGTCGTATTATGAAGTCATGGATATTAATTTTTTGAAGTTTTCTAAATAATAATTTTTTTTTGTTTTTATAATCGTGGCTGTTCAGAATAAAGGGAGATATTTTCTAAGATACTGCGATGGGAATATTTTGGGGAATTTATTTTTTTTTACCTTATACAGAAAGTAATTTAATGTGCAGCCTCCAGTTCTCATTCTTACTATTTTGATCTGTTCTTTTCTTTTTAATTTATTAGGGTTTGTTAGTAATTATTCTTTCTCCAATTTAATCTTGATAGCTTTATGATATTGTTGCATGCAGTGGCTTCCCTTGCACGAGAATCTATCTTTTTTTAAAATAGGCCAATGTGACTTGGTGTCAAATAAATGTAGATATAATTATTAGCTTTAGCTGTAAATAAATTGGCAGCTAATTCTTGGTGTGTGTTTTAGTTTGGAGGTGAAGCTATGGTTAGAATCGCAGATAGCAAAAGGTAATATTTTTGTTTTTTTAAATTAGAGGCCCTTTCGATTGCTTCATAGATGGCTAATATTTTTTTTTACAATGATGATGCTTGTTCTGACGTTTGTTTTAAAAATATATATGTAGTCATCATTTGGTATAAAGTACGCACCTGCAGAATCTCCTGTGGTTGAGTCTAGGACAGGGTTAGGACTATGTTACCAAACAAATACGGTCATAATTACGATTAGACATGGGTAAGGCTTTGTATCAACATTTGTAGATTAAAGCGTTTTTTGTATAATTTAAGAAATAGATTATCTCTGTGGAAATTATTATTTACGTGGAAAGAAATTCAAATGCAGGCGAAAACGTTTTGTTCGTTTCTTAAGCCGTTATCACAACATAAGCTACATCTGTCATGCGCGAGATCAGTGATCTCCAAAGTGGGGTATCCGCACTGTACGGTGCTTGTTCTTCTTTTATGATACCTCATGGATCAGCTCGTGCTGATCCATGAGGGTGAACGAAGAAATTTTAATGATTATAATAGTTAATTTTTGAAAATATTTTAAATTTCGAGAAAAAAGTATGAAGGAAAATAAAAATATATATATTTGATAATATATTTAACTTTCGAGGTCATTTTGCGTAAGCGAGCGAATTTGGAGAGAGAATTTTAAAAACGGATGTCCGGAAATGTTTCCATCGTTATGTGATTTTGTTGTCGAACACGACATAAGTGTGTCTCCAATAACAACTCTTATATTATTGCATTTGAAATAACTTGGAAACAGAATTTCCTAACTTATGTAAAAATCTTCCAAGTGAAGAATTTAAATAGATCTTAAACCCATTTGAAAAGAATGTAAAAAATGGAGCCTTTTCCGATCTCTACCCAAGAACAGCTGATTGATATCAGGGAAGATGCAATTTTACGAACCGAATTTCAACAAAAAACTCTGCATGATTTATGGATGGGATTGCTAAATGAGTAGTGCTGCCGAGTGGTTAGTGCGCTTGGCTACTGGTCTAAATAACTTGGGTTCGAGTCTCGGGTAAGGTATGGATGTTTGCGCTGTTTTTCTGCTGAGGTTCCGCCATCCTTACGGACCTTCTACTATGGCGTATAAACTAACAGGCTCCTTTCAGACCTCTGTGACAAGCAGCTGCTTACCACAGAGGTCTGACAGGAGCCTGGGCAGTCTAACGCTTGAGGGGGTATTTTATTTTTTTAAGTGACTAAATCAATGGAGAGTCAAATTCGAAGATCCGTATTTGTACAATAAGCATTTTACAGGAAAATAACACTCGAAAATTTAAATATCATTATCTCTCTAAATCTCGATTTTTCAACAACATTGAGTATTTAAAGAGATATGGAAGCTTGGATATTTAACAGCAGCAAAGTTAGTCCTAAGTAACTTATGCAAAACTGACGATTACTGAAATAATTATATGCAGAAATTCTTAAACACACACTTATGTTATTAAATAGTTTGAAATAATTGAAACTTTTTTAAAAAAAAGTATTGACTTCTGAGGTAAATTCTTATGACTGACATCACTCTCGTTAAATATTCAAACTTCTATAACTCTTTAAGAACTGAACGAATATTGTTCAAAATCGAGATTTTAGAGATATTTGAAACGAGATTTTAATTTTTCTTGTCATATTTTCCCAGAGAAAGCTTATTGTAGAAATTACGAATCTTCGAATTTGACTCTCCGCTGACTTAACATGGGAAGGTTTCCATTTTTTTATGTCCATTGCTTCTATTTTATTGATTAAATTTAAAATTATATAAAATACTGAATTACTACTTACAGCTCAATTTGCCCAACATATATCTTAGTATCGACTAGAAAGCTATTTAACCAAGTTAAGCATTAGCTACAGTGAAAATGGATGATAATTAATTCATCTTCCACAGTGATTAAATTCTTACTTAATCGTTGGAGAATCCCTATCCAGAAATTATACTCTTGGAGGAGGGTTCCTACCAAATGTTTGTCGATAAGGTTTTATTAGTGGTTCATTATATGATCATCAGCAATGGCTATCTAGAAGTGCTGCCCAAGTCACTAGTTTATCATCAGTCGGTACATCAAGGTGTCGGAATTGCATTGCAATGGGTAATGGAATTGCATAGATAGAAATAAAATGATAAGAAGACTGGCAGAGGATGTTTTACTTAAAACACCTGCAAGTTGAATGACGTACAACGTTGAATTTGGATATAAATTATACCATTTCTAGCTAAACAATTTCCAAAAAAACCTCTCAAAGAACTTTCATAAAAAAAAATAATTTAGAAACCATTTATCTTAATCAAATTGTTAAGTTCTTCTTGCAGTACTTCTGCTGGGTGGAAATAAGGTTCAGGGATATGAAGGAGATTTGTTAACACAGCCAAAACGTTGTTGCATTTGTCAACAAGGTTGGCGAATACATTTCTCTGGTACAGCGAACCGTGTGATAGCCAAAAGCAAACGTGATAGAATGCATACTGTAAGACAATGAGTAGCACGAGTTTAAAATAAATTCTCGGGATATGTATGGAAAGAAGTAGATGGATGAGAAACAGTTGTAGGAAGGAAACTGAGAGAAGAATGCACCCAGGGAGATAAGCATAACAGACAGGCATATTTATAGCTATAAAGTGGTGCTGGGGTATTGCAGATAGCAAGGAGTCGTTGTTGTCTTAATTGTTCATTAGTAGGCAGAAAGGTTTAACTGATCGTTTCCTCAAACGCTTATTCTTACATCCAGCTATGCTAATCTCGATCTAAAAGAGCAAAGAGTAAAAAAAATCCGAACAGATTGCAGAAGAGGGGAAAAGGGAGAATGGGGCTGGCTCTATTGCGCAAGCCTCATTTCTCGGCCACAACGGCCCTGAGTCCCAGGGCACACCAAATGTTGCCGTCATTAAGCGTGATCATCTGACTTTAAAATTGCACAGTGGTCTATTGAGGCTAGATCGGACACACTAAGGACCAGGCACATTAGGTTGATGAATTATCCCAACCCCACGAGGGGGAAAGGAATCAGAGCTCCCCCTTCAACAGGGGGTGGGAGAGGGAATGAGCAGCAAAGAGCAGCCCTTCAATCGAGTGCTGAAACATGTCGCGTTGCGCGAGGTCGTGGGTTGTCATTTCCATGATAAAAGCTGCAGGAGGGCGACTTGATGTGGGTCCCGAACTGTTAGGTGCCGTTTATATACCATTGGACTTGCTACATCGCCCCCTCTTGCTTTCCTCATCATCAACTGCTACGTCCCCATCCAGCGTAAGTGGGGTGAGTAGGGACTGCTCATTGTTTCATATGGTCCGGCCATCCTCCAGCCTCCTGTTCTCCCTCTCTCTCTCTTTCCGTGTTAAAGGAGCGGCTTAGCCGCGATTTCTGATATGGAAATGAACAGCGGACAAAGAGATGCTCGTTTGCAACTGTTCTTCCTCAGTTGACAAGATTGAGTTATTAAACTCTATGATGTCCTTACTTGTTGACGCAAGTCTCGGGAGAATGAAAAAAACTTTGCAAATCTTGCAGCTGGCCTATGCTGGTTGTAGAAATGTCGTCAGGCGTTTTCAAACATGACGATTTCTTTTAGAGGAAATCCCTGAAGAATATTTTTCATAGCATATGCTTCGCTTAGAACAAAGAAACCATTTCGTTTCTCCTAGCTTATTTATATCTTCTCACACAAGGACATTTCCATAAAGACTGCAATCAGGTTCTCTAATCATTGTATTAGTTACAGCTTATACACAAGATATCCACTTTGAGAGTAATTTGGTTCTGTAATCACAATTTCAGTCACATCTCACTGATCTGTTTTTATATCTTTTTCTTTCATTATTTTTCCTCATTTAGTATTTAGCATATTTATATTAGTTTTTGTTTTTTATTATCGCTATTTGATGCCATATTTGAACTGCCATTTTTTGTCATAAAAAACGACATAGTCGTAAGGACCCTAAGATACAGATGAGACTATAGGAACAAAACCTACTTGTATTGAAGATGTATGGTTGTTTTCCGAGAAATTCACCCAGCAAGGTCTTTACCGTGCTTAGTAAGTACATTCCACTCGATTAATGTTTTAGTGTTCACTGTGAAGGGTCCAATATCATTTCCTTCCTGAAATCAAGGTGCTGGCAAGAGAAGGTTGATCTGAAAGAGATCGAACCTTCTTGCCTCGAGGGATGAGACTGAAACTTCTATCTAGAGGTTAGAAGATTAAGATTACGAATTAGAAGGAGTCATCCAATTGAAATGTTAAATTTTGGAGACTGATGAGTGAGTGAGATTCACGAATGGTTACATGGATGGAGGCCGGATGATAGCTCGAACTGTTTCTATGATTAGAATGAAAAGCAAAACGGACAATCATGTTTAATTACCAAAATGCAAGTAATTGCAAAATTTTATTATATATGTACATGTATATTATAAAAAAATATATTATTATTTTATATATCCAGAGTGATTTACCATTATAGGTCATATAAGTTAGTAGAGGATGTCACTTTCAGCCGAAATGCTGTCAGCGGTATGTTAAATCCGTTTTAGTTATTGAATTATGGCACACCTAAATGTTTCTTTGAACCTAACCAGTGTTAAACGTGTTAGCATCGATTAAAACAAGTGAAAGATAACGCATTAGATGGAATTTCAACTTTAAATGTTGCCTTTTAAGCCTTTTCTTTTCATTTTCTTTTACTTTCACATTACAGTAAAAATTGCGACGATAAAGAAAACCTATCTATATCTATAATATATTTCAGTTTATAGTCTACTTAATCAACATGTACAAGATAGTTTTTGGACGGTGTTTCCAGAATGAGCGAGACTGCGAAAGAGTTTCCAGAATAAATGAGACTTCGTAAGGGGATCCCCGGAATACGAGAGACTTCGTAAGTAGTACCCAGAATGAGAGGGAGTTCTTAAAGGGTTTGGAGAATGAGGGATGGATACCCAGAATGTGAGAGAATTCGTGTGGGAGATCCCCAGAATGAGAGAGACTTCATATGGGGATATCTATAATGAGAGAGCCTTCGTAAGGGAGTCTCCAGAATGAGAGGTGCTTCCTACATGGATACCCAGAATGAGAGACGTTTTGTACATGAATACCCAGAATGAGAGATGCTTTGTACATGAATACCCAGAATGAGAGATGCTTTGTACATGGATACCCAGAATGTGAGAGAATTCGTGAGGGGGATCCCCAGAATGAGAGAGACTTCATATGGGGATACCTATAATGAGAGAGCCTTCGTATGGGATTCTCCAGAATGAGAGATGCTTCCTACATGGATACTCAGAATGAGAGATGCTTCCTACATGGATACTCAGAATGAGAGAGACTTCATATGGGGATACCTATAATGAGAGAGCCTTCGTACGGGATTCTCCAGAATGAGAGATGCTTCCTACATGGATACTCAGAATGAGAGATGCTTCCTACATGGATACTCAGAATGAGAGATGTTTTGTACATGGATACCCAGAATGAGAGATGCTTCGTACATGAATACCCAAAATGAGAGATGCTTTGTGCATGAGAGATGCTTTGTGCCCAGAATGAGAGAGACTTCATACGGAGATACCTATAATGAGAGAGTCTTCATACAGGAGTCCCCAGAATGAGAGAGACTTCATACGGGGATACCTAAAATATTAGAGAATTCGTAAGGATCCCGAGAATGAGAGAGACTTCTTACTTGGAAACCCAGAATAAGAAAGACTTCTTACGAGGAGACCCAGAATGAGAAAGACTTCGTAAATATCCAGAATGGGAAATAATTCGTAAGGGGTCCACAGAGTGAGAGAGCCATCGTTAGTGGGTACCCAGAATGAAAATGACTTCTTAAGGGGTCCATAGATTGAGTGAGACTTCGTAAAGGGTTCCTAAAATGAATGAGACTTTGTAAAAGGTTCCCACTACCAAAGAGATGGCAAAACTCTGACTTGCCTGACATTTCCCTTCAGTATGATGTATGCTTGCGAATCATCTGTATGTTATTTTTGTGCGTTAACAAAATTCTTTTAAACAACTACTGGTATTTCACAAAAAAATGAAATTGCCAATTTCAAATTAATATCACCTGCATCACTACAGTTTCCAGTACTTAGTTAACGTATCAGACATACAGTACGTCTTATTGACTCTGCTTAATAAGGTAACGTAATTCTACCTGTTTTAGTTGAGTTCTAACTTTAAAAAAATCGTATCCTATGTTCCTAAAATGTAGCCTGCATGCATGTTTTTATTAGGGAAAATGTCTTCTAAGATATTTCACATCACAAAGCGATATGACGCTGTGAATGAACTCTTAGGATAACTAGCAGGCAGAAGAAAATTCAGTTCAAACTCTTGATTGAAACCAGAACCATTTCAGTCAATGACGAGAAATCAATGGAAATTTGCTCTTGTTTAAGTTGGGGATGCTTTTTTAAACGTGTTCAAATGCTCATAACAGATTAAACGAGCATATAACTTTATATAGATGAATTCGAGAATGCCAGTTAGCCTATTTTAATATTGATAGCAATTCATTCCTTTTGTTGTTACGTCACAATCTCTATTAATCCATTGATTTCTCTCTCTTCAACTTAAAATTATTTTCGATTTGTCTGTCACCTACCTAGCACTGAAAATCTGCTTCTGAAATGGTATTTGTTAACGACTTTGCTAACAGCTGAGCCGAAAACAGCGAAGCAAATGAGCACAACCTTTGCGATGGCTTGCACCGCCATTCCGTTTGTCACACGGATGCTAAAAAGAAACATTGAACAGAGAACAAGAGTAAGTAGGGGGAGGAGGGATCTCGCCCGCAGTGTTAGGGACATCCATGATGATGATGATGATGATGTTACGGGAGGGTCTTTCATTCTCGCCCCTATCTAACTGCCACGTTGCGTGTTACATGGGGTGTACCCCAGCTCTTTGTTTGAGAAGCCGGCAGAATGGAGCCTGTAATCAAGCCTGGTCCCGACGTGGGCATTTGGTCGAAGCACACCTTCCCCCGCCATTACCTTTAGCTGGCCCGCGCCACAACCAAATTAGCTGAATTTAATTTGACAAGAGTATGATTCGGAGATCGCGTGAAGACGCTGTCCAGAGCAGCGGCACGTGGCCAGGCGGCGTCCGTGGGCGTGGCCACGGCCCATTACTGCAACTGGCACGTGAAATTTTGGCTGAGCGGTACCCACCCCCCTCCTTCTCCCCCGCCCCGGTACTTTGCAGATATGGTCAATATCATCAGCCCTATACGCTTGGGGCTACTTGGCAGGGCAATGGCGTTTCTCGGATGGTGAGGATGGCGATGGAGAGGAGCAAGTCATCCTCGTCGTGCTCCAAGGGAACAATCGCTCGCTTCTACGCTTCGGGGTGTGCCAACGATGAGCTCTTCCGGTTGCGCACATTGCTGACGAAGACGTTTCTCTGTTTTGCTCTTTCAGCGGCATTCAGTTGGTTCTAAGGATTCACATCCAATGCCATTGAATCAAGTTGGTTCAGCATTATGACTTCTTAACTGAGCAATGCACATGATCATCGATCTTTTTATAAACTCATACAAGAGAATTAAGTTTAAATATACCCATTGTACCAATTTGATTTCAGACGTAAAGATCATAGTTCATTTATTCTTCGGGAAATATTCTGATGCATTCCTTGAATGAACGCAACTCATGTACAAAAGATTTTATTTTAGATCGCAACACTCGTTTCCCTTAGCTCTGTAGCTAAAGCTAAATTTAGATTCCTTTATTCGCCTGTTTATTTACTTTGCGCTGTAACAACATTTCTGTCTGTTGCGATTCACTTCTGCTCTTAAGTAGTTACAGCTAATTCAGTTTTTTATTTTTCGTCAGTAATTCTAGGGTCGATTTTCATCTTTTTCCGTTAAAGTCATCATTTTTTTCCTTCGATAGAAATTCTCTGCATCCTTCCTTATCTACATATATATATATTCACCGAAGAGCCAAAATATTATGACCAGCGTATATTTATGCAAATCGAAGCAACTGCAGGTAAACGACGGCCCGTGTGAAGGTCATGAAACGGTATAACACCAGATACTGAGCTCTGTAAATCAGTGTTATTCTTGATCTTCAGATGGGAAAGGCATCAGACTGAAGTTAGTTTGACAAAGACCAAATGCCAATAGCCAGACAACTGGGTCAGCGCATTTTCCACTATCAGTCGTGGTTAGTACCTTCAAAAAGTGGTCCGAAGAGAGAAAAAACACGAACTGCCGGCAAGGTGTGGGCCGACGACGGCTCATCGATGCGAGAGGTGAGCGAAGGCTATCCCGTATGGAACGAAACAACAGAAGGGATACTGTGGCGCAACTCGCCTGTAATTTGAATGTAGTGACTGGAGTAATGTGTCATAATACACAATGCATCGAACCCTGCTGAAAATGGGCTGCGTAGCCGCAGACCGCTCCGAGTACCCATACTAACCTCGGTTCACCGTCGAAAGCGCCTACATTGGTCATGCGAGCATCAAAACTGGACCTTGAATGATTGGAAGAAAGTCGTCTGGTCTGATGAATCTCGTTTCCTGTTGCACCATGTGGATGGCTGCATCGTTTACCTGGGGAAGTGTTGGCACGAGGATGCACCGTGGGATGAAAACAAACCGGTGGAGGAAGTGTAATGGTTTGGGCAATGTTCTGCTGAGAAACCCTGGGTCTAGTCATTCATGTGCAGGAAACTATGATGTCTACCACTACCTAAACATCACTATAGAGTAGGTACATCCTTTCATGGCAACGGTATATCCCTCTAGTAGTGCCTTCTTTCAGCAGGATAAGGAGCCATGCCACACTGCCCGGATTGTTCGAGAATGGTTCGCAGAACATGAGGAAGACTTCCAGGTATTGCCCTGGCCTCCAAATTTCCCAGACATCAATCCAATCGAGCATCTGTGGTTTGTGTTGGAACAGCATATCCGATCTGCGGCGGCTCAACCGCATAACTTACAAGATTTAAAGGATCTGTTGGTAACGGGTTGGTTCCAGATACCACAAGACACCTTTAGAAATCTTGTAGCGTCCATGCCTCGCCGGGTAAGAGCTGTTTTAGCGACACGTGGAGGACCAACATTATATTAGGCAGGTGGCCATAATGTTTTGGCTCTTCGGTGTATACATATACAGTATCCACCTTCATGAATTGGGATTTAGGTTATATTTGAGCAGCACTTTTTTTCACACAATGGGAACTTTGGGGTCACAAGGATCCCAAAGGCTCAGAGAAGGTCGGGGTAAGGGGACCCACTGGAGAGTTGTCAGGAGACAGATGGTAGCCTCCCTTCATGGCCATCCATCGTGTTCTTTAACGTGTACAGGGTATGGCTCTCCGGCACACGGGGTAAGGGTTTACGTCCCATCCGCAGGACGGATCCAAGCCCTTCGATGTTCCCCTACTGACCGAGGGCAGGGCGGGGAGTTTTGCGGAGATAACTTGGAATGCTGGTGCAGGTGCGACTCGAATCTGGAAACTGCAGATTACGAACTTGACGTGCTACCGACTGAGCCACCCTCCCACCACCACGAATTGGGATACGTATGTGTTATGCGCATGGAAAACGTATTCAACGCTTTTAACTTTGCCATCTGGCTGAAGATAAACTGAATACGTTACCCAAAGCTCTCTAAATCTCGATTTTTCAATAACAGTCATTTGATTAAATGAGTATGTAGAAAACATTTTCATTAGCCAGGTGGGATCTGAACCCATGACCTCGTGATGAAATCGTGGGGGGGTTTCACCCGGCTAATGACAGTTTTTCCTCTACACTTATTAATTGCATTTGGCCTACAGGTCCTTACCTATTATTCAACATAGTAATTTTATTCTATTTTAAAAAGGAAGAAGGTACTTCCCTACACAAATAATGGAGATAATCTATGTTAGGCTTGTCCTGGTTTCTCATACAACATAGAAACACTTACACAAAGACGTGTTTCGCTGGTCTTAGGAGTCAGGTACTCTAACCACTAGACCAAGTAGGGTAGACCATTTGGGGCGGGGGTGGCTCAGTCGGTAGCGCGCCAGGCTCGTAATCTGTAGTTCCCAGATTCGAGTCCCAGCTGGGTCAGCGTTGAGATTTATCTCCGCAAAATTTCCCCACCTTGCCCACGGTCAGTAGGGGACACCGATAGACTTGAAAAGGCCGCCGTCCGTCGGATGGGACGTTAAGTCGTGGCTCCGTGTGCGGGAGAGCCATACCCTCTGCACGTTAAAGAACATGCTGGATGGCCTTGACGGGAGGCTATCATCTGTCTCCCAACAGCTGTTCCAGTGGGTCCCCTCCCCCAACCTTCTCTGAGCCTTCGGGGTCCTTGTGGCCTGGCCATTTAGCCCATGGTGTGCAAAAAGGTGCCGCTCAGAGGTAAAACAATACAATACAATAATAAACTTAATCATTTAATAATTAAAGAGTATGGAAGCTGAAACATTTTACAGCTGCACTTTGATAGCCTTAAGAATTTACTTCAAAAGTTAATAAAAGCAAAAAAAACTTTTGGAACAAATTGTTCACTATAATAAATTCAATTTTAAACATTTATGTAACGATTTTGTCAATTTTTCAGAAATGTTTAGACGAGCGTAACAGCAGCTTCTGCTTTAAATGTTTCAGCTTCAATAATTCATTAAAGATTAAACAAATATTGTTAAAAAAATAGAGACGGAGATCAATTTATCTCCAGTGACATTTTTCCATAAAAATATTTTCAAAGTTAGGGAGCTTTGAATGTGGCTTTTCGTTCATCTAACAGGGAAGTGTCCCAATGCATGCCGGCTGAAAGTGTTTATGTTATAGTAAATATGACTAACTGGAGATTATGCGTAATCCCTAAAGACATTGGTAAATGTAATCACTTTTACCGTATGCTTTACATAATTACAAATACATGTGGGCAAAGCTTTAACTTGAATAGTGGTTAGGGAACTAGCCACTGTTCCAGCAAAGCAAAGTTTGTGTGCTGTGTTAGCTCAAACTAAGGCAGTGGTTAGCAGTCACTTCGATCTTAGTAAGGCATGTCTTTGTATGACAAGGACGGTAAAAGATAAGAGTACTTCTAGGATTCTTCTCTGTCCTGTATTTCCAAATGACAAAAAAATATGAAATATTTGGAGCTATTTATCATCGTTAAAGGTTATTTTATACACTTCCCAATGTATGTCGGTGATTGCAATTACGTTTTAGTGGTTTTTCACTCGGAAACAGTAAGCAATGCTTACCGTATTATATGTAATATAATATTATATATATAATATTACCATGTATATACACAGTGTAATAATATACACAGTGTTTTAAAATAGCTTGTCGTTAAGTATTTTCTACATATTTATGAAAAATAATCTTCCACTGCTGACTCTTTAGCAGGCCTTTAGTTCATTCTTAGTTGCGTTCACGCAAATTGTATCAAATATCTGTTAGTAATTTTCTTTTCATTTGCATTTAAAAGTAGTATTTCGTAAAGAACAACTATGCTGAATAGAATAATGTTAACGCTGGCGCTTAACAAGCGATTCACTTTAATTCTTTTCTCTTTTAGGGTTAATGTTCCGCGTTGATAATCAGGTTAGGGTTTTATTCATTCGGAAAATTATTAGGGTTGGGTTGTTTTACCTCTGAGTGGCACTTTTTTGCATACAATGGGCTGAATGGCCAGGTCACAAGGACCCCCAAGGCTCAGAGAAAGTTTGGGAGAGGGGATTCACTGGACAGCTGATGCTTCCGTCAAGGCTATCCAGCGCGTGTTCTTTAACGTGCACAGGGTATGACGATTCTCCCGCACACGGCATATTTACTAGGTTATCTGACTGCGGACGTTCCGTAAAATTAGACCAAGTTACAATTTCTCATAGTCACAGTTATTTTCCATTTGTTACCTAAGATGATTTCTGTTACGTCTGAGGTGCAGTTAATTGTATAATTCTTGTTCCACTAAATTTATAAATTTTCTTGGAGAATTTATGAAGTGGAATTATTTTTAAAGATATCAGTATTGCTTTTGAAGTTAGCTATTTAACACAGTTATATATCTTTCATGCAAAATTAGGAGTTTAATTATGTTACAACCAGATAAGCACAAATATAGAAATAGGAACTAGAGACATCAATGATGTAAGGAGATGTTATTTCTTTTTCATTCCCCTATTCTAAGAGCTGTTTATTAAAAAGGGTTGTTCCTTTTGGAATTTTAAAATACAAATCTGAATAACAGACTAGGGAATTCAGTAGTTAAAATTAAAAGCATTCCATTGAAAAATGAAAATTTTGGTTTTACGAATCTTCAGCAATTTACCTTCATTTAATTCTTTAATTAGTATTTTCTCCCAATTTAATAGAAGTATTCATCGATTTAATCGCACTTTTAATAAATAAAATTCATTATTTATCATAAATAAGAATCATTGTTTTTATATCCAATTGCAGCTTTGCCTTTAACATTTGAATATTTCTTAAGGTGATAATGAACGATTCTGAAGCACCGTCGCTGCAAAATATTTACAAATAAAGGATTAGAAAAATACTTGACAAAATGAAAATTTCCATAAATCGCAATGGAAACTGAAACCCTGGAACATCAGATTACGAATCTGGTGCCCTACATACAGACTGAGATAACCCATACTCCAGTGGCGATCTACTGGCAGTTCTCAAAGGAAAAACGCTCAGTTGTTTACACCAGAGAGATTCACCTTTTTTGGCAGTAGAGCAATCTAAAAAACACAAAGCTGGGAATAGGACACAGTGGCTGGAAGGATCAAAGAACATATCTGGAAAAGAGCTGCTAAAGTATCTAGGGTTGGCTTTGATATCACAGGGCAAACGTGCGTCTGACATCGGCTCATCGTAGGTCGAGGGACCACTTTCGGCGCAAGAGATCAGTCACCCTTTATCATGAGAGGGAAGACAAATGCTGCGAAGGTCATAGGTCGAACCACGAACCTCAAGTTACAAGACTATCATGCTAAATAATTCGTCATCCCACAGAAACATTGAGAAGCTCTTTGCCATTATCAGTGTCGATTTTCAGTAGCTATTAGTGATCAGATCACTTCGCCACTGAGTGTCCCAATTAATTGCATGAGTTCTTTTCTTCCTCTCTCTGAAGACACACACACACACACTGTTGTCCAAATGGATATGCACCACGTTACGTTAATGGGAACCAAACCTCGAAGCTAATTTATTTTTAGAATAAGCTCTTTATGTAAAAAATGTAACAGGAGATAAAGATCTATCTGGATTTGCAGCGATATTCATTCGGCCTTGAAAGGGGTTAAGGAAGCTAAAAATTTAATAGCACAAACTTCTATTGGCCTTCGAAACCTTTTCTTTCAAACTTGGCGAAAATGCAAAGAATTTTTACTGAACTTAAAAACGTTTAAAAACAGTTTAATCTAATGGTTAATGAGATTCTTTAACTATCGTTCGTCACGTTTTTCCATAAAAGGTTATTGTAAGGAAGAGAACTTCGAATTAGCTTCTCACTGAAAAAGTTAGTACCCAAACCTTAACATTTGGACACCATTGTCTATTGGCATAACAAATAATCTATTAAACAAGAATTTCGAAATTCTTTATATGAGTAATTGCTAAAGTAATTATAAAATTCTGTTTATTTTTCTATTTTAAAAGAGCGATAAAGTTAATGCTACGTGATATATCAAGGAAATATCTAAACTCATGCTCCGAGATTATCATATATAAATTTAAAATATATTACCTAAAACAATATGCGTTGAAACATTATTTACTGCACATAATGAAAATGCAAGAAAGATACAGCATTAATTTCTTAATACTTATCTCATATGATATTTTCCCTTATATTTTCCTTCCCATAAAGTTTAGCCGAGTGAGAGAGAGAGGGCATTCGATCCAGTTTTAATTGCCTTAATGCATACACTAACATAAAATAGACCATTCGAAAGCAGACTCGAATATCTTTAGCTACCGCAACTTTTGAGGTTTCTGATGATGAATGATCGGCGCGAGCATTTTTCGTTACTGCTTACTTCTCTGGCTGTGAAGGAGGTGGAGGAGGAGGCGAGGATGAGAGCTTCTCTTCCTCATCTCCGCTTGAGCATGAAGATGCCTCGGAAGAAGTGGCACGCTCTTTTGCTGCCCATTTCCCAAGATCATCACGCCCGCATACTGGTGTGCACGTGCCTCTCCTGACCTCCGATCTGCTGCACGGTTGGTCTCGAGGACGAAGAGGTTTCTCTCTCCATCTATCGGCCTGTTGTGAACCTCCATCAAGAGTCCCCGCCACTGCCATTCCATCCCCACCCTGACGTGCCTGTCGGGGTGTATGTGTGCGCGTGTCTGGTCCGCTCGCAAGCCAACGACTGAAGAGCCTGCGAAACCATTCCTGCCACGTACCGCTTCTCGTGCCACTGGTCCGCGGTGATGATCAGGTTAGGGAGCGCCGCAGCATCCCGTTGCTGGGAGACCGACACTTCCTGGCTGCGAAGCCCGGGAGCGGCGGGCATGTCACTCGATGTGGAGCTGATGGTGTGCTCGCATAGCTGTTGCTCAGTGGAGACTGCTGCATTGCATTGCAGTCATATTTATAATGTTCCGTCTTTAGTCTTATGCCGAAGAGGAGCATATTTCACGGTTAGAGAGAGAAAAACAGATACCTCAAAAGGTGTGAAAGCCACGAAGAAAAAAATCAAACAAATGTGATGATTGCTAAATGCATATATCCATAATTGCAAATAAATTCAACCACTACCAAAAAATTTATTATAACTATGTAGCACATCTTCAATGATGGAAGTTTTATTTCTATGGGAATGATAATAGTCAGGTATCGAGGTGAACCAGTCACATTTGTTGCCTTTATTCAGTAACATTTTTTGCCACCCTACAAACACATTAGAGAAATTATACAACATTTGAATTGCCAACAGAACGATTTTTTCCGTGAAATAATCATTAAATCGCCAGAATTTGACATTATTCGCATTTCTATGAGTAAGTTATGAGGATGGATATTTCTCACAAACTAATTTTTTTCTCTCTAAAAGGCAACAAATAATAAGGGGAAGCTAGGCTTCACTGCAGTGTACAGGGCTTTGCTGGGGAAGTGTTATTAGTATTTTATATTTTTTTGGAGTCGATTGACATATTTCCTTTCAGGCAACTGGAATAGAAAAAAATTCATACATTCATAAACATAATAGCAAAGGCATTCAAAGTATCATGGGAACAGTCCTTTACGAATCCTAACAACAGAATTTTCCAAATCTTGGATCTAATCATGCTACAAAAACATACTTCTGTTTTCATTTTGCATTTAAATCGATAAAGAAGGCATGGTGCGATAATAATTTAAATAAAAAATAACAGCTGAAAACGAGGTGCCAGAAAATGCCACTTTTTATTGCTGCTATTCACATTTATAGTCTGTGATTTAATTTATATGATTTTATATTCTTTTCATTTTCCATTTATTTACCTCTACCGTTATTCTCCGTATGTTGAGGTTGCTACTCAACATGTTAATAATAGCGACTGTTACTCAAACAGCTGGAAGTAGAGGTTGCTATTCATTATGTTCGTAATAGAGACTGCTACTCAGCATGTAGGCAGTAGAGACCGTTACTCAAAATGTTGGTAATAGAAGCTGCCACCAACATGTTGATAACAGAAGCTACTAAGCATGTTGGTAGTACAAGCTGCTACTCAAATATTGTTAGTATTAGATTAGTCAGTATGCTATCAGCAGAAGGTGCTATTCAACATATTGGTAGTAGAGCTATACTCACCGTATTGGGGCAGGGGCTTCTCATTCGGTAGCCCACCAGGCTCGTAATCTGTATTTCCTGGTCCGAGTCCCACTTGTGCCAGCGTGAAATTCATCTCGCTAACCCTCACCTTCTCTGAATCTTTGGAGTCCTTGTGACTTGGTCATTTAGCCCATAGTGTGCAAAAATGTGCCGCTCAGTGGTAAAACAACCCAATTCAACCAACTCACCATGTTAGTAGCAGAAGCTGCTATTCAGTATGTTCATAGCAGAGGCTGCTACTCAGTATGTGGGAAGCAGAGAGTCGACACTACACAGTAATAGTTCGTAATGTTTATGGCTACAGTAAAATTAATTTTAAGGGGACATTTACTTTACAATCTTTTGCTTGGTTCTGCAAACAAAAGCCCTTAATATAATTTTTTTTATTTTTTTATTTTCTTTATCTAAAATTTACGATTATGCTTTCTGTCCAATCATTTCTAACTTTTCTTCTAAAATAAATTATTTATCGCATATTCAGCCATTTAATTGCATTATTTAGTACGCACCTTCGTATTTCAGTATAAGAGTGATGATGTCATTCATAAGACATCCTATTGTTGAAATACTTATTTTTAATCGATTTTGAAATGGCTATTTAGATATTCATATGCATTGTAAGCAGAAACAGTTATAGGCAAATAATCCATTAATCATCAAAAACAAAATTCTTGTTCCTACTTTTTATTCAAAATTTTTCTCCTATTAGTATCTCCATAAATTGGTTTTGCAGTATTGATTAATATTCTTTCGCCTAATATTCTTCTGAAACAGTGTTGTTGTTTTTTGCAGAAAATCTAAATTTCGTTTCTCTGTTCTTTTTCAGTGTGCTTTAACCATGCCTTTTACGATGAAGGCCGCTTGACCTCTTCCTTGTTTTGTATCAGCCGGCTCAATATTGCTTTTTGACATTTCGTTTTTTTATTCCTTATTCAACTTTAAACGTTATTCCTTTCAATCTTTCCTTACCTTATACACTCGGTAATCTTTGAATTATGACCAACTTACACTAAGTAATGTAATGGGAAGAAAATTTCGCATCTCCATAACTTCTGAAACAAGACGTTTATAAGAACATGTGACCGAACATAAATTTTTTATTTGGATATAGATTTGATCTCAATCAATTCTAACTAAATATCAATTTCCAATATTCCTTCAGTATTTAAAGAGTTATGAAATTTTTAATATTTAATAACAATAGTAATGTCACACATAATCTACCTTAGAAGTTAAAACTTTAGAATTTTAATTTAAAACTATTTATTTCAAAGCGAATATTTAAAAAGTTTATCAAATAATTCTCTCAATATTCGTCAAATTTTTGTCTTAGGACTGGCACTTCTACTGTTAAATGTTCAAACTGTATACCTCTTTAAATACTGAACAAATATTGTTCAAAATAGATATTCAGATAAATATAATTGAGATCTTTAACTTCATTCACATTTTTCCATAAAATGCTTAATTTATTGGTTATAGAACTTCGAAATTAGTTTTCCATTCGTATAACATGGAATGGAGTGGTCATTCAGTGTATTCACCTCTAGTCACAATGCTTTCTAACTTCGCATCATCCTCAACCCTCCCTCCTTTTAACTTTATCTTTATTTCATTCGCTTTCAGTCTGTTTATAAAATTTTCTTACTTTGCTTTCATATTTGACCAACTTCAACATTCCCAAATAGTTATCTTCTTTGCAATATTCATGACCTCGTCAATTCTACCCAGCATGATTTTTTCCCCTCTGTTATACCATTTTTATTCATTTGTTTTAAAACATACTTTTCTAAATAAAAAAAATTTAGATTTTTTTTCATTGCAATCTCCTTTTCACTGAATGCTCGTCTCATTTAAAAAATCAAATAGCCTCACTTTAAATGATGAGCTGAAAAAATTGGTTTTGCTGTGAGTGGGAATCGAATCTCCCAGTAACCTGCCAGGTATGTTATCCATTACACCATCGTCGACTTACAAATCATTGGCTAAAAATAACATACCCGATCGGGTAGTGGGAGATGTAGGTTCGAATCCCACTCACGGCAAAACCATTTTTTTCCAGCTTATCGTATCATGTGTTCCATTGTCTACAGCAGTGGTTCTCAACCTTTTATGCTTCACGTACCTCCTCTAAATGTGCATGTAACTGGCGTACCCCTTATATAGATAAACCTATAGTTATAGTATAATAATGCCAACTTAGCGACTTTGTTACTAGATCTAGCGACTTTTGAGCTCTCACGGCGTACCCCAAAAAATTTTACCACGTACCCCACGTTGAGAACCCCTGGTCTACAGGATATCTCCTGTGATATTTTACCACGGAATCCTCACTTTATTTGAACTTTTTTTTCTCATAAGCACGAATGTTTTTTCTTCTAAAAAACTAAGTTACTCAAAGTGAAATTTAATCAGTATTTTGCCACAGTCATTGGCCCTTGAGCCATGAAAACCCTATTCTATGCTGCTGTAGCACTATAAATATTATTTCGCTATTTACGCAGTATCTTGGGCATTAGGTGGTTCAACTTTGTAAGTAATGATGAGGTAGGCAAAGGAGTTTGCAACCTCCTTTAAGCAGCATATTGTGCAGAGAGAGATTCCGTTAGTTTGGCCATGTTGCCCGTATGGATAATTATAGATTGGCGAATAGGGTTATGAACAGTGTGCCTAAAGGCCTCAGAAATAAGAGGAGACCTAGGATGCAGTGGGCAGACAATGTCAAACAGGATCTTGTTAGAATTGGTTTGCAGTGGCCAGATGCAGTAGATGTAGCTCAGGACAGACTTGCTTGGAGAATTAAACTGCTCGGTCTGGTTGGACCTCCGTAGTCCATGGCTGCCTGAGGATGATTATGATCATTCATACTTCATGCAGAAAAACATTTCCAACCATCAATTCACGTGCCTTGAACACTTTCTTTGAAATTTTAAATTCATTATTCCCAAGATAATTCAAATTTAATATCCCCCTTTTTTTTTGCTCGTTTTCTAAAAACAATCAAAAACGCTCTAATCTTTTTACTTTGTCGTCTGTCTGTTCGTCCATCTGTAGTCTTTCGTTTTACAGATAAATGAAATATTCTTTCTAT
The DNA here is from genome assembly GCA_038380435.1 of Ryuthela nishihirai. Taxonomy (NCBI): domain Eukaryota; kingdom Metazoa; phylum Arthropoda; class Arachnida; order Araneae; family Heptathelidae; genus Ryuthela; species Ryuthela nishihirai. Next base: position 69,769,708 of record JAWZYU010000015.1, on the reverse strand, counting down.
GTTGGATATCTATTGATCAACTGTTACGATTCACGCTTTTTTTATCAAACATTTTAATTGCGCCTTTTTTTGACGGTTTTAATCGAATATCGCAAATGTGTGCCAGATATTTGATATTGAAAGTGGTGGAGCGTGATGATCAAAGGGTTTACATTGGCATCAACAATTTGATCCTTCATACCCAGTGGGTGGGAAAGAGCAACTTTTCGTTTGAAGTGATTAGGCGCTAACGAAATATGACGATTCATATCTTTCAAATCCTCCAAAAGGCTTCAATTTAAATCGTTAGGAAGCACTAAATATAGGCAATGGAAAACTTAAATATTGCAAAGTATCGAAGTAGTATATACTTACGCTAGAAATTAAAAATTACTGTGGTAAAATGTAATGTAAATGTAAAATCAAGAACGTATACCCAGATAACATCCACGACTATACAAAGTTTATTATCTTCATGAAACAGAGTAATTTCTTCCTAGAACGGAATTTATTCCGCTTGAAACACGACTATCATTTCGAAATCGGTCACTTTTCAATCACAAATCTTAATATGTAACCAATCCACCTTTTTTTTCGTAATATTTGACGAAAGGGAAAATCCTGCTCTTAATTTTCCTCTCATTGCGTCACGCGATTTCCTCCAATCGGCGGTCTTCCACCGTCGGCCGCACGTCGATCAGACATTAGCATTAAGGAGAGGAACTTTAAGGGACAGTTATCTAAACTAGGAAGTCTTCCGAGGCACATTTGTTATTTCGCAGCTCTGCGCGAGCAACGCCTGGTGTCGGCATGTGTTGTTTCCGCCGCAAGAGGTCGCCGCTAATGCGGATCCGGCCGATGCTTGGCAGTGGGCTTTTAATTAGGCTCCTCGTCGGCCGCTCCCTAATCAATCACGGCCTTAATGATTTTCTTAGTGGAAAGTCGGAATTCCGGAGTGAATTTTCCTCCACGTAACATGGGAAGAAGGAGAGCTGGGAGACGACACTGGCATCTCTATGGATGAAGGATGCTGACTCAGCAAAGGGCATGGTTCCTGGAACTAGGGCCTTCAATCAGAGGATCTGGCACCTCTGAAACACAAGATAGAATAAATTCATAGGACGTTTTAACTATCGTGAATGAGTCTGTTTCAAAGAGTGGAGAAAGTGTTTTTCATTCAATAATAAGTTCAGAACTGTGAAAAAATGGCTCTTAAGATATTTGAGCCTGCTTGTGTTCAAATGTTGCGATTGGAAAAATGGATAATGAAGCATTTTATGCAGAAATTGCCAAATGTTTTGGAATCATGCACAGAAAAAATAGAAATTTTCTCTGCTTTCTACGGATATTTCTGGCGAAATGGATCCGTCAGTTTTGTTAACTTGAATACAATCTTTTTTTTTTCGTTTCTATTATTTTTTAAGTTAAATCATTTAATGCAAATGTTTTTCTTAACTACCAAAAATGAAAGAAATAAAATGTTTTCAAAGTGAAATAAATTGGACTATGGTGTTGGGATAATAGCAAGATGCCAATAAACTATCACATTTCCCTTATCTATCTGATGGTATACAATTCGAAAACTGTAGGTATATATATATATAATCCAAATCCGCATCTGCTACATTTCTCTATTGCATGCTTTTCAATCTGTATGTTATGTAAAGGGTCTCGTGTGATCAGATACTTCGCAAAATAATTGCACTTTACAAAAAACAAGCGCAGTCTAAAAAACAGTTAAAGCAAATAACTTCTATTATCCTCACTAAAGGCAATAATAATAATAAAATATTTTGCTGAACAATTTTTAAAATTGTTATCAGGACCCAGAAAGCTGACTTATTTCAGATAACAACACATTTTCATTTTGTTGTCAACCTCGTTAAAATATTAACAAAGAAATTTTTGCCACGAGAAAGCTGAAAGATGTGATTCATGTGAAATAAAAAGAGCAAATGACATTTACTCTGTTCATTTAGAAGTTTTACTTCCGGTTCTGCAATTACAAGGATAATTTAATCTCTTGGCTTTATCAAGTTGAATAATCAAACTCCCAATTAGCTATATTGCAGAATTTTGTCTGTTATATTTTAAAAATTTTTTAGACTTCCTCAATTTTGTTGTAATAGCCGTAGTATCTTTACTATGCTGAAGTAATGTAATCTTTTGTAAATGAGACAGTAGGAAACATTTTACGATGCAGAATCTGTCTTTTTACTAATGTTTAACGAATTTTATTGATAAGTAAAATGCTCTATCATAAAATAGTTTATGAAATATATATACCATTTAATTTTAAAGGGAATTGTTTTAGATTAAATTTAACAAAAATAATAAACATTGGATTCCATTTCATAGCAGTACACTGCCGTAATTATTATTAGTATTCCTTTCAAATTCACCACTACGTCATGTGCTATTGCTTTTTGCAGCTTCTGAAAAAATAACAGAAAGCAGTATCAGTTTCTAATGACTGTCTGTCGCAATTGTTATTTTTATTTTTATCTATCACCAAATTATCACCAAATTTTAGCTATCACCAAATGATTTAAGGAAACGTCTCTCACTCATGTCAAAATTTTCGTTATTTAGATCTACATATCCGTTTAGCTATGGAGAAAGATAACGATAGCTGCAAGTAATTGAATATTTGTTTTAAAGATAATACTGATAACTAAGGAACCGGAGTTGGTTCAGTCAATAACACGCAGGTCCCCAATGAGTCTCAGCCGAGATTTTCTCCGCTAACCCTCCACTCTGTCATCGCTCAAAAAGAGGATGCCAATACGCTAGTAAAGGCCCTGTCCGTCGAATGTGTCGGAGCCATGGACCCGAGAGCAGAAGAGTCATACCCTGTGCACGTTAAAGAACATGCTGGATGGCTTTCGTCTCTTAATAACTGTCCAATACATCCCTTTCTCCAACCTTCTCTTAGCTCTCAGGTGTGACTTAGTCATGTAGCTTGGCCATTTAGCTCATTATGTGGAAAAGTGACACTTGGAGGTAAGACAACCAACTCAACTGAAACAAAAACTTGGAATGATGGATACGAGAAGGCTGGATACTGGAAGGATGTGGTAAATACACGACGAATACGAGAAGATTGTCTGTCGATGCCTTGACAGTGGGATAGTATCGGAGTATTATCATTTATACTGGATGGACACGGTGGATGAGGGTAATATGGTGCTACTATTTGTCCAGTAGCCTCCACGCTAACTTTACTTTCTTCAAAGCATTGGAATCCTTGAGATCCATTTAATCCGCGGTGCTGCTCGCATGGAAGATTTTGCAAACCAAATCTTTAGGAAACGATTGCACATCTTACTTTTGTTATAATCATCTTCCAAGAAGCAGCAAAAAATTCTCGATAGTAACATAATAATAATAATAAATTTCTTCATCATGTACATCAAAAAGTGCTGAAGTTAAATTTGCTAATATCTATCAAGTGTATCAGATGAAATGGCAGCACTAAGAAAGAAGCCCATTTAAACCATCACTTCCTCTATGTACAGCAAAAAATCAATTTCTGAGATGAAATTGATTTAATTGCTATTCTAAAGACGCTAAAGACTGACTTGAATTGCAAAAGCCACAATGTTTTCCATCCAGATTTTTATAAATGCTCTGAATGTTGATTTAATAAGAATGAATAACATATTCGAATGAATAAGCGGTACGCGATATTAATGTATTTTTTCCAATGCACCGTAATCAATTATGCGCCTTCCGTTACTTCTTTATTTTATTATTAGCCTTTCTACTCTGTTTTCTTTGCGCATCTTAGGTAAAATAGCTTGACTAAGTATTAAAGTTTGTTTTCTGTTTTACGCTTTTCATAAAAGACCATAAGAAATGGAAAAAGTTACTTGAAATTTTAGTTTTCCTCAATACAAACAGAACATTTCCGCGTAATAGAAATATTTATTCGCTATTAAACATTACCTTGCAGAAAAATTACACTTTTGCTTTTTCTAATGCGACTGAATTTGAAGGCATTTACCAGTTGGCTTCCGGATGTAAAGTGCAAAACTTTCAGATTTTGTCTCCTTTCCCAGTGACGGTTATTATGTTCTCTTCTTCACCCAATGATGCATGAGAAAAGCGGTTTATGCGCAGAATTCATTTGCATTTGTTAAACGCTAAGAAAAATAAATGTCACAAGTGCAATTAATCTCAAAACTTTAACTTATTTCTCAGTATCTACATTTCCTTTCAAAACCAATGGGGTGATATGAACCCATCCCCTAAAACTCTGAAAATAAAATTAGTTTCCTCTTCTATTTTTATGACCAACGTTTGGCTAAAAAATGGCGTTTCAGATACTTCAGTGAAACTGTCGAGACAGTTTTCCATTTCAAGGAAACAAAAGCTGTCTCATAACGATGCTAATGCCAGACTTATGTCTGATGTGGCAACGAATCAATGACGCATTGCCGTATTTTGATGTTTTCCCTTTGCACTAAACACTTCATCAACTTTTAACGGCACAAGCTCCACAACAAATGCATGCCATAACCGTGCATAATGTCCGCCATGTTTTCACCGGTGGCCGACTATGTTCTGGCAGTAAAAGAGGCGACTTCCCATCATGGCGCTGAAAGTGTAAACGTCACGTTTTGCTGGTTAAATAGGAGATGCTTCCGGTGACATTGTTGAGATGCGTTCACCTCCATGATGCATCTGTGCATACGTGAGCGGCGGTATGTGTGCGACGACGCGCCCGTGACCTGTGAGCGCTGGGTCGGCGGGCATGAAAGGTCGGCAGATCGGTATCTGAGAGGTTGCTGAGGAGGACGAAGAGGAGGCTGGTGCGATTGGTTGATAACGATCTGCACATCCAAGATGGCCGCCTTCCCGGTTTTCTCGCGCTTTCCCCATTTACTGCTCTGGCTTTGCCACTTCTCTTGCTCCTCGTGCAGTTATCAGTGGCTTGTTATGGTTGCATAAAGGGCTTCCAAAAAGGGATTTGTGGTCAGTGAAGAAAGAAAGCGAAATGTGTTTAAACTTACAGCGCGCAAATGCTATTTATGTTTATCTGTGGCTATCAGTTATAAGTTATTGATTGTAACAATTCACTTTATTTGCTTATAAATTGGGGTGCAACTTCCAATAAGATTTTTCATCAGTTTAACAATGAATAGAACACGATCTTTTTTTTTTAGCAATAATAAGTTTTTAAGCAATATTTCCTTATGACTCTGTGCAGATATTCATTGAAGGTAGAAAGATTGGGAAATGGGTTAAACACAAGTTCTATAGCTGAAGATATTTGATTTCTTATTTTAAATGCATTAAATTGAACACTAAAAAAGTAAATTTCTGACCTCCATTCACTATTTTCAATTCCTCTGGAAATACACAAAAACGTAATCTTAATTTATTTCCTCGTGACACGTACTTTTCAGAATTCAAAGGAAACCATCGATGTATAAGTGATCTAGTAGCCAACAGCAATGCCACGGAATGAATGGAGACATCAAGAGGATTAACGATATTAGTCTAATCTTTATCACATAAATCCTCAAGGCACTTGCATCAAATTGGCAGCCTTAATAAATAAATAAATAAATACTCCCTCAAGCAGCTGCTTGTCACAGAGGTCTGACAGGAGCCTGTCAGTTTATATGCCATAGTAGAAGGTCTGAGAGGATGGCAGGCCCTCAGCAGAAAAACGACACAAACAGCCATGCCTTACCCGGGGCTCGAACCCAGGTCCCTTAGATCAGTAGCCAAGCGCGCTAATCACTCGGCCATGGGACGGCACAAAAATAATAAATACCCCCTCAAGCAGCTGCTTGCCACAGAGGTCTGACAGGAGCCTATCAGTTTATATGCCACAGTAGAAGATCTGAGAGGATGGCAGGACCTCAGCAGAAATCAACACGAACATCCATGCCTTACCCGGGGCTCGAACCCAGGTCCCGTAGATCAGTAGCCAAGCGCGCTAACCACTCGGCTTCAGGCTTCAGAAAAGATCAAATGGTTGCACTTGAAGGGGAAAGGGGCATTTTTCAGAAAAATAACATTGCCTGTAAGTCGCAGCAATAGTTGAAAGAACAATGATCCTCTTCTCTCGAATGTACACCATCCTCATTCTAACACTTTAGCAATTGGGACCTCATAGGTAATCTGCTGATCTTGGAGAATCCATCGCTTCCCTCCAAGAAGAGCTTGTGCTTCTTGTTGGTGACTTTAACTTCGGATGAATTGATTCGAAGTTATCCAAGATAGGCACGTGCAGGAAGATGCTCGAGGGGCAATTTTTATTGCTTTCCAGCAACTTGTGAAATTCCCTGCCAAATGAGTCAATTTTTTAGATCTTCTTTTCAACAGCAACTTTGCATTCAATATTCAACCATTCCATCTTTTCTCGTAAAACAACTATCTTTCGCATATCCAAATATACTTCAACGTTAATTCAACCTGATAATCTTAGACTCCATAAAGGACGACTTCTATAAAACCGACTCTTCTGTCTTGCCTCAGAGTATTAACTAAATGTTCGTTAAGTTCGATACAGTCTTCTCACAATATCATGACTGTCTGATTACGTATGACTATTAGAATCTGACAATATCTTCATATTTCCTTTTGAAGTTAAGAAGAAGCCTATCATTCCGTTATCGAAAAGACTTGCACGCAACAAATTGTAAGAATGGAAGAAATGGCATGATGACAATGCTCTCGAAAATTGCTATATAACATTGAAATACTGCTTAAAAAAAGTTACCTTCAAGCCGTAGAACACTTCTAATTTACAGTTATACAATTCGACGAATCGCAATATAATTTTTAAAGAACTTCAGTTAATTACCTGTCGTTATATTAACTCTTTTTAAAAAGGCAAGATCACTTTATAATACGGCCAATGTTTTTAAAAAGTATTTCTGTCTGTGGATGCCTTTACGGAAGTTTATGTATTATACGAATATGATGGTATTGTTACCTCCTATACCTATTAAGGGTAGAATCCAATGATCTAAAAGGGAAATTTACTGGGGAATTCATGCAAATAAAAGTCTGATTTTCATCTTGATCCTAACCCGTCTCAATATGCTCCGACTCATAGTTCGTGTTCTCGAATCGCATTCAACAAATCACAGTCAACGATCAATTGTCACCAAATTATTTTCAAAGTTAAGGAACATTGAATGTGGCTTTCCATTTACGTCATATGAAGTGTTCCAATACTTTTGGTATGTCAGCTTTTTTATTTGTTGAATGTCGTTGTGAAACAATTGATAATGCCTCACCAATGTGGAGCCCACACGAGGTCTCTGACATTTTATTCTTAGTGGGGATCGCAACTATTTATCTACAAAAAAGATTGCTAGATTTCTTCAGTTTATAATACGAATAAAGGCTACCAAATCTCAATAGCCATTCACTGGAAGGGAGACTATTCGAATCAGACTTGAGAACTTTCTGCAAACTTATTTACCTAACAAGCCACATAGTATTGAAACTCCTTTTATAACGAGTAAGCATCACTAGAAGATATTCCACGTGCATTAGCATTCCCTTAGCGAAGAAAAATCGTAATTACAACTTTTCTTTATGCCGAGCAAGAAAAGTTGGAATCCACTTCCTGTCGATGTATGCTTTCGTCTTCATTCGAGAGCTTAAACAGAGGCTTCGGTTCGTTTATCGCCATTTCTTCGATGCTTAGAGCGTTAAGCCTGATGCAATATAAGCCTTTACTACTGCACAATTTTTTCTTTAGTAAAACACTTCCAAGCTGAACTTGGAACAGTAAAAATGCAGTGTACCATTTGACCTTTATGTACAATCAATCCCAGTAAGTAAATTATTATAAGGGATAACCGCCTTATGTTAAAAGTTTTGCTTTTCACGAGTTTACACTCTTGTTCCAAAAGATGGTTCCTCGTTATTCCCAATGTAAATAGGTTTTATTTCAAGTGTTACAAATATCCGTGGGCTTTTCCACCATTCTACTTCTTTTCCTGCGTTGAAACCGCACCCTTTGCTCTAAGAGATGGTTGGGGAAGGGATCCACTGGACAGCTGTTAGAAGACCGATGGTAGACTGAAGTCAAATCCATCCACTGTATTCTTTAACATGCGCACCGTGTGGATCTCCTCTGCATATGAGCCAAGCCTTAACGTCGCATCCGACGGAGGGTGACCTTTCCAAACCCGCCGATGTCCCCTTTCTCCCCGAGGGCAGAAGGCGGTTTACGGAGATAAATCTGTACGCTCTCACAGTTGGGACTCATACCTGGGGCCATCTTATCACGAGCCTGGCGTATTACCGACTCAGCCCGCCATGCTCATGCTTTCCTAGGAGTGACAAATAAAAAGAGACAACACTCTTTTTCTTCTCTTGTTTCACTTAACAAGTGGGAAGGTAAAGACAAGCCCAGAAGTAACATATCCTAAAAATGCGAATGACTATGACAGTAACTTTCCTCATTTGTCCTATGATATTTTATGTTTATGGTGTAAAAACATTTACCGTATATGATATAATGAACTCCGGGGCCTAAATAGCATCCTATGCTTGAATTGTTGGCGGATAAGAGAGAAGAATTTAAAATAGTTGCAGGGTCTCAGACAGCGATATCAGACGTCCCAGATTCTGCGGAACTTTTCAGCATAGCATCAGTTTGTTTCACGTCCCCCCACCAATCTTCAGATGCCCTGCGGAATTCAATCCTATTAAGTCGGTATTATCTCTTATACAGTGAGCTAAAACATCCGTGTATGTGTGTGTGTGATTATTACACAATTTTTCGCTTCTCAGTCGAACTCCATATACTGTGTAAGATTTAATTACACGCCAGAGCCTAAATTGCAGTCTCATTCAAGCAAGAAATTGTAAATTCTAGCCCGCGTTACGATTCAAACATTTATAGTTCCGTCTTTATTTTTTGTAACTTTTGATTTTTATCTAAAACAAATGATATTACTAACTCCATTTAGAAAATCAACAATTTTTTTCCTTAATAATTTACGACCTTTATGCGCTGTTTTTAAAAGAAACCAAAATTTTAAAGAAATAATATTTATTTTAATTCGTCTGCCATTCTTCATTCTTTACAGCAAGGCTTTTATGTCTTAAAGATGCAAATTAGCTTAATACATTTTAAAACATACTTTTAATTTTAAATTTCTCAGTTTTTGCATTCTTGTTATAATTTATGTATTTAAAGATGAAATCACTATTTTTCTTTCAAGTGAAAAAAAATTGCATGAGTAGAAGTTTTCTACTTTACCTTTTCTTCTTTAGTTCCTTTCCTTTTATAAGAGAAAAGAAAGGACCGAAAGAATTTCTTAGCAGCGACCACCATCTGCTGTTAAGAAAACTAGAAAGGGTTCACTTCTTTCGTTTCCCGTTCCTCGATATCTGCAGCTCTTGCAGAAATTCAGGGCTGCATATGCAATCAATTCATTGTTTCCTGTAGTTGAAACCGAAATTCTTTTCAAGGAACGAAATCAAATTAAGATATATACAAATCCATATGTATCTTTCCTGAAACATAATTCATCTATCTTGCATCCTGTCAAAATTCTAAATTACTTAAACTCAGAGAAAAAGGAACTGTAAGAAATTCAGCAAATCGCACTTTGCAACATTTTATCAAATGACATCCACTATTCAGAGATGCAAGTCTCAGAGGAAATTGAAGCCTCGATATTTTAATCATGTATAGTGACAGTTGAAAACTCTGCCATGTGCCGAACTCGGATGGATTTTTTCTTATCATCATTGAGGAAAACGAAAGTGGTGCAGTGCAATACCGATAAGTGATTTCCAATATCTTTCCAACGCCTGGTGCTGCATAAGTATCTCTTCACTTTTGATTTCCTGGTCTAGGTATTACGAGACGGGGTCAATCAAGCCAGGGGTCATCGGCGGAAGCAAGCCAAAGGTAGCGACGCCCAAGGTCGTCGATGCCATTGCCAACTACAAGAAACAAAACCCTACCATGTTCGCCTGGGAGATAAGGGACAGGTTGCTGGCAGATGGTGTCTGCGATCAAGACAACATCCCCAGCGTCAGCTCCATCAACAGGTGAGTCGAGCTCTTCTTTTCATACCAATTATTAGGTTTTAAATTTAGCTCTGAGAAATATTCTCGTTTCATGAATATTTGCAGACAGAAAAAATGTCTATGATAATTTACATTTTCTTCTGTTTTCGTTGTAAAATGCATTTGGCAGGGCGTGAGTCATTCCTGTTTTTACATAGCGTAAGAAGGATTCGAAAATATTTAAGAGCAAAAATGTTTGGTCTAAATGCAATGCCTTAACTGGCATAGTGGTTAGGCAGCTAGCGACTGTTCCAGCAAGGCAAACTTTGTGTGTTGTGTTAGCTCTAACTAAGGCAGTGGTCAGCAGTGACTTCGGTCTTAGTAGGGAATGCCCTTGTATGAGAAGGCCTGTATTAAGCTAGGAGTAGCTTCTAGGATTCTTCTCTGTCCTATATGTCGTAAATCAATCAATCAAATGTTTTTTTTTTCTGTGTAAATGAGAAAGTTTCTGGTGCTCTTGTATTTTTTATATTAGCTATTGAGACATGAAATTAATGTCAATTGTTTTCTAGTTTGTGCTTTTTTTAGTTTGTGTTTTTGTTTATTAATGATATTCTCGGTACATTTCCCATAGCTTCATAAAACGTTAGTGATGGCAGCTGGTAAAAGCAACGAGGAGACTGAGACTGCGCAGTTGACTCTTCAATAGTTCTCACCGATCATAAGCCAATGATCTATCAATCCCTTTTGAATCAACCAATGATCTCTGAGCACTGTAGGAGCATCAACTGCACATTCTCATAGTCTCTCCATTGCTTCGCCAGTTTCCATCCATGCTTCGTTGCTGCTTAAAGAGTATCAAACCTTTTTTCATTTCATATATATGTGTACAATAAGTTTAAAACATCATTACAATAATACAATAATGTAAGAGTCAAGATTTTCTTCTTATAGAAGATGAGAGGAAATTGGAAAAAAGCTTAAATTACTTTTAAGCTTTTTTCCAATTTCCTCTCATCTTCTATAAGAAGAAAATCTTGACTCTTACATTATTTTTTCTCCTTTTCAAACAAGTAATTCATTTTTTCAGAGAACTTTTCGAGAAGCTAAATTTAAGGTTTGTTATATCTTGTGAACATTTTCGATGGTCAAAGATATGAAGCAGTTATATTGCTTCTCTGGGACGCGTATCACTTCCCTCGTCTGTTGGTGACTTCTCTTCCTCCTCACTTCCTGCCTTCATATTTTAGTCGGAGCTCAAGGAACCGCTCTGCCAGCCAGAAGTATTTCGCCAGCCCATCGACGGAAGAGTCTCGGTATCAGCAGCATCATGGCTATATAAAGCTGTCCCCAGACACACCCGCACATCAGGCTGGGTAATGGGCCGTCCGTCGGTATGTTCTCTCTGTTCTCCTCGCCAGTACTGTGGCGTGAAGTCTCGGTACATAACGCCACCTTCAGCATTGCGCTAGCCGTCTTGGGGGCGGTATATAAATGCGGATACAGGAGATACCCGCGACGGTTCGTTAACGCTTCGGATCGCCGGATCATTCTCCAACCCTCAGTTGACGTGCACTCTTTCTTTTGTAACGCGATCTCGCGATGGCACAAAATTTTCGCATTTTTCCTTCAAGAGTGTTTCGGGCTGTTTGCTCGTTGTCCCCATCTTCTTCTTCTCCTTCCTCATCCTCTTTATCGCACTTATCGGCTGTCTGCAGAAAGGACCTGCTGATTTAGCGTGTCTCGCGTCGACGAGATAATTTGCTACCGCGACAAGCGTAACTCTCGGCGAATGTGCATTGTGTCATTATGCGATGATATTTCGGGGCGGTTTTAAAACCAAGAACTCTTGATGACAAGAAACAAAGAGACTTCCAGTGTCAAACATTTCGTTGATCTAACGAGTGATTGGACGATACCTTAGGTTCTGCTGATATTTGAAGCAGAAACACATGAAGTCTTACAAACTGGAAATAAATGTATTTTATAGTATACGTAATTTAGTAATAGTAAATAAATGTAATTTTGATACTACTTCTAAAACATCAATATTTTACTCGACGGATTTTTTTTCTGCTTCAGGGGTGGCCAGCATATGGCTCCTTGAGCTGCACCAAATATACCAATAAAACAACAAAGGAAGGAATAATATTTACTTTTTTCAAAAATAAATTTACCTAGTTACGGTAAATCAAAATATTACAATCAAAATAAACATATTTTCAACAAAACAATTATTTTGTAAATATATATAATTTATCATCATCACCATCATTCTCAAGCAGCCAAGGGCTACGGAGGTGCAACCAGACCGTGCAATTTAGTTCTCCAAGCAAGTCGTCCTGAGCTGCATCTGGCCACTGCACACCAATTCTAACAAGATCCTGTTTGACATTGTCTGCCCACCGCATCCTAGGTCTCCGGTGGGCAGAAAGTTTGTTGAAGGTTCGTTGGGCGTTCTTCGACTTGTTTACAAAATTTATAATAACTGATTTAACCACGTTAGTTAGCGCAATATTTGTTATAGTAAAAGTTTCTGATCTGGCATTTGCCATATATAATATAAATTAGTATTCTGAATAAATTTCAACATGAAATTTAGGTACTTTAGTACAGTAGTTACGCCAAAACCTTTTTAGATTTTCATTTGGCCTTACAAAAATGTTGTCCACTCCTAGTATTAGGCATTATACTTAAAAGTATTCACAGAATAGCCAGGTAAATCATAATATTAATAATAATAACACCGTGTTATTAAACTTTGTCTCAAGCTGTTAGGCAATGTATAAAATTCCAGAATTTCAATTTAATATTTTTCAATATTCCACTTACAAACACTTATTACGTATAAACGTTACGTACGTACGTAAGAAGAATTTATAATTATAATTTATCATCATTGAAAAATACGATAGAGAATCACTTTGTTCAAGGTTCATTGGGCGTTCCTCAACTAATTCATTTAGAAAAGGATAAGACACGATATTTCGTTTATTTTTCATTTTTTTTGATCAAATGCAAGTGATCAATGTGCACATTACCGCTAACATATATAATAAATGAAAATGTGGAATGTTGAAGGAATGGCATTGTTGAAAATTTCTCTACTGAAAACCGTGATGGGTTGGGTTGGGTTACCTCTGAGCGGCACTTTTTTGCACACCATAGGCTAAATGGCCAGGTCACATGGACCCCGAAGGCTCAGAGAAGGTTGGGGGAGGGGACCCACTGGAACAGCTGTTGGGAGACAGATGGTAGCTTCCCGTCAAGGCCATCCAGCGTGTTCTTTAACGTGCACAGGGTATGGCTCTCCCGCACACGGGGCCACGGCTTAACGTCCCATCCGACGGACGGCGGTCTTTCCAAGTCCAGCGGTGTCCCCTACTGACCGTGGGCAGGGCGGGGAATTTTGCGGAGATAAATCTCAACTCTGGCCCAGCTGGGACTCGAACCTGGGAAATGCAGATTACGAGCCTGGCGCGCTACCGACTGAGCCACCCGCGCCCCTAACCGTGATGGCAAACCGACAAAAACATTTCTGTCTTCTATCGTATTCGTAAGATTCAGTCGCGACTGAACACTTCGCTTTAGTATAATCAGACTCTACCTACGGAAACTGAAAATAAGTTTGCAGCTACTTGCAAAAGTCTGGCAACACCCTTATAAAGGAAGCTGTTTTTGTGTTTCAGATTATGTTTCGAAAACTAAATTTGATTCTGAATTAAAATGTTTTTTAGATTCTAAATATCATGAGTAGATCTCATGTTTAATGTTTTAGCCCTGAACAAGCACAACTGAACTGTAACTTCTGCTTAATCGTCTCAGTCAGCTTTGACATCTCTAAAGTTCGATTTGTGTCTACATATTTTCAAATAGTGAGCTGCAGTCAGTTTTTTTGAGCGTTTGTATCACCTGTGAGCTGTTCTTCAAGTTACCAGTATAGTGTAAATGTCAGGCATTTATTCTAGATTCCTAAGTTATGAGCAAAGGTGTAATAATCTTTTCTTTTATGTTTAGAACTCAGTGTTAGCCAGGTAACTGTAAATGTGGTTGCCATTACAGTGAAGTATCTAGTATACTGAAGAAATATGAAACTTCGAAGGTTGCTGATCGACCAAGAAATAGGCGACCACAGAAGCCATCAGCAGGATAGATTAATGAATTGTATTTCAAGGGATAAAAGAGGACTTCCTTTACCATCATTGCAAAAGCAATGGAATGAATATTCTGAACCAAGATAGCTTAAACAATTTCTAGTACAGTCGCTTAAAAAGTATCCGAGCACTGTGGTTGATTACAGAATTCAGAAAAAATATCTGGCAACGATTTTGTTAGAAATTAGTGATCTGGCAACTTCGTGTCACGTGACACGAAGTTGCCAGATCACTAATTTCTAAAAATATCGTTGCCAGATATTTTTCCTGAATTCTGTAATCAACCATAGTGTTCGGATACTTTTTTGAGCGACTGTAGGTGGTCAAATTATTTTTCTACTAGATCGTGTGGGCTCACTCACGGAAATATTGAGCGTGTGCAGTTACCGTTCACAGCAAACTGGAGCGTGTGCAGTAACCGCACACGCTCCAGTTTGCTGTGAACGGTAACTGGAGCGTGTACAGTTGCTGTACACGCTCCAGATATTTTTCCTGAATTCTGTAATCACGTGACACGAAGGTTGCCAGATCACTAATTTCTAAAAAAATCGTTGCCAGATATTTTTCCTGAATTCTGTAATCACGTGACACGAAGTTGCCAGATCACTAATTTCTAAAAAAATCGTTGCCAGATATTTTTTATGAATTCTGTAATCAACCATAGTGTTCGGATACTTTTTTGAGCGATTGTACCATCCCACAAAGCTGTTAAGACCACCTAATCAAATAATAGAGACTTGTGTCAGGCTGAAGTGGACCAGGATGTACTGTCGCTAGACTCCGGAGCGATGGGACAGAGTTCTCTGAATCCACTGTATAGCTGCTTCAGAATTAAATATTTCAACAAGTAGATAAGATTCCTAATGGTAGCAATAAAAACGGTAATAATTTCTTTAACTTTTCACTTTTTTTGTCAGTAATCACTGCAATATTAAATAGATTGAAATTGTCAGTTCATTGTATAAGAAATATTTCGATATGATGTGAAAAAAAACCCTCAAGATTGCAATTTAAAAGAGAATTTTTTAAAATGAATAAAACAGGTAACAACGTGTGTGATCATTGCAATTCGAAAGGAAGATAACCATATTATATTTAACTGTCCAAATTTTCAGACTTAAAGACATTTTTAACTCTAAAAAGTATGGGAATAAGGAATCCCATACGAACTCAGTTCGTATGAGAAAAGAAAAAAAAATATTAAGAAATATTTTTGATTGCTTTTAACATTTTTGCAGGAATACGATGCATATAATAGAATTGAATGATTTTTATTAATATTTATTTGTAAATTTCCTTGATGAGATAGAAGGATTTAGTTTTATTTCCTGGTTTTCTCATGTGGAGGATTTTTATTGTAACTGAAATTGTAGAAAACTAAAAAAAGTATAGATATAAATACTATACACCCTATAATATGTTTAATACCCCTAGGTGATAGCAATCCTACATCCAGCTGAGAAATTGTTATTCGCACAAAGCTTCAAATTTCGTTGCAAAATTTCATTGTATATTTGCGTTTTTCATATTATTTATTTTGCTAAATTTTTAACTTATAAGGCATAAGTCTAAAAGTAATCACGGTTCCAAATAAAAGCCCTTGGTCCATTATTTCGAAATCTTGTCGTTTTATTTCTTTTTTCCTGCTACAGCATTTTTTTTACCCCATAAGTTTTTTTCTCAGTGATTGTAGAAGATATCCTTTCAGATTCTTCCGAATAGACGAACTTTTCTTTTTTCAATTTTCTTCCGAAAATGCTGTTTTTCCTTTTCAATTCATTAATTATTCAGTCAACGATTCTGTTGAAGGAAAAGACGGCAATCGCCACTGCGAGAGATCAGTCAAAGGTGTTCTTCAGATTTTGCAAAAAAGCTAAATCACTTAACTGAAAAGAAATTAATTAGTTCTTCTAATTCATTTACTCTATAAAGTTAGTTATATGTGAGCTTTTCAAGAAACTTTCGATAAAACGGATGTTATTCAGTGGTGAAAATTTAACCACTCTATTTACTTTTGAAAATGTATAATTACAAATCTCCTAAAAATGATTATTCATTTTAAAAAACCAACTGAAAAAAAATCACTTTTTTTTCCTTTTCCTTTTTGCATATAGTTTGTGCGTAACAGATTTCTGAGATTTCCTTATTAATGGCTTGTATTAATATATAAACGCTTGGCTATGTAAAAGCAATGAATTCAGTGACATTATTAAAATACCCATATATGGTGATCTTTATTATTTAACCCTTGCATACATCTTCGCTGATTTCAAAGAATCGCCACTTTACTGCAATTATTTCTTAACGTAGAAAGTTAAAAAGGTTTTTTTAAATGAACCATTCTGTATAAGTGGCTAATGTTCATTCAACAAATAATAGCCATAATTGGATCAAAGAATCAATTCTAGCGTGTCCGTGGAATGATTTCAAAGGAATTCCAGAAAACTTTTGTTTATTTTATCTCAATGCAGCTGATTCATTTGTTGAATTCTTATTTCCTATAATTGATCATATTCGCTATCATTAAACCCATAAGCTTAGAAAGGCCGCCCTCTATCCGGTGGGAGATTAATCCGTGACACTTTGGGAGGAATCCTCAACACACTTTTAAAAACAAATACAATGTGGCCTTTGACGGAATGATTCCTCTGTCTCCAAACAGTGGTCCATTGGATCAGTTTTCCAGTCATCTCTTGGGTTTTGGAGTCATGGTAACTTGCTGAAAAAGTGATGCTTAGAGGTAAAAGAAACTAGCCTAAAAATTCCTACCAACGAGATAATGTTCTCTTATTTAGTTTTATGAAATAAAAACAAAAAAAAAAACAGAAAACTCATCGGGTCAGAAAACACTTCAACCCCAAAGTAAAAAAGGATAGAACTAGTTTACATTTTTTCCCTCTGAATCTCACCGTCGTTCTCACTTTCTCTACAGTCTTTCACTTCTCACCATCTGCAAGAGATGGTCCTGTCAACTTCCGAACGAACGTCGTCATGCTCATATCGAAGCAAATGTCCTCTATAATTTCCCGCGTGCCCGCAAAGGGCATTTCCAGATATTTATAGCGTATCAGTCTACGTAGCTTCGGCTTTGCGGGACTTGTGACTTTGTGTGCATGTGCACCTCTGTGTACGGATCTCTCTCTGCGTACGTGTGTATGCCGGCGCTGGCGCACACGACGCTGCAGCGAAGCCCGACTACAACATCACCATCGGAGGAGCAGTCAGCTCGACCATCAATCTAGCGTCGGCTGCCACGTTCTCTTCCCACGGCACTTGGAGACGGTGAAGAGTGGGCACGTGGTATTTTTTATTCTTCCGCGAAGAATATCGGTGTTCACGGAATGTAAACGAGAGCTCGTTTGCTCTGTTAAGCATTTTAGGCTCAGGCAGCAGACGACAAATGTATCGTGGAAGGCAATGACTGGTGGAGTATGAAGGAAAACAACAAAAAGAGAGGAAATTGGCAAGTGCATGGTGGGATAGAGAATATCATCATCGTCATCACCATCATCATCATAATTATTCAATCTGGTTTCGTCTGTGCGTATGACAAGGAATCTGGAGTCTGCTATGGCAGCCGTTCTCATCAAGCCAGAAATAACGTGAACTGATTTATAACCCAATTTCATTTTGACCCACATCAACAGAGAATCAAAATGATTCCACATATATAAATTCTTATCAGCTAGTAGTGAATCAAACAGGAGAGAGTGAGATGGAGAAGAAAGAAAGAAATCCTTCTCATGAGAAATGGAAGCTGAAGGCCAGTTGCATGATGGGAAAAATAGGTTAAAGAAATGTAAATTTTCTAACGTTAAAAGAAGACAGATTTCACTTCATTATAATTCACTAGAACTTCGTGTACAGTCGCTCAAAAAAGTATCCGAACACTATGGTTGATTACAGAATTCAGAAAAAATATCTGGCAACGATTTTTTTAGAAATTAGTGATCTGGCAACCTTCGTGTCACGTTGCCAGATCACTAATTTCTAAAAAAATCGTTGCCAGATATTTTTTCTGAATACTGTAATCAACCATAGTGTTCGGATACTTTTTTGAGCGACTGTACGACCTAATTAGCGCAAAAGCTGGCGAAGCAAGGTTTTCTGATATTCTTATGAAAATATGCGATGGCAAACGCAAACATTGGAATTTAAAACAAAGTAGTGAAATTTATTGATCTTATTATTCCCTAAACACCTGCTGAAATTTTCTGTTATTTTTTGAACGTACACATATCGTTGCCATTGTGATTTCGCAGCTTCACCAACTCCTTCCCCCCTCCCCCTGCTCGAAAGAATGAAGAGGTAGAGGATGATTTTCTATGACTGAGATGAACTAACCTTTTTAAAATTAGCTTTTAGCCCTTTGTCCTCCTACTGCATGATCTGTTAAATATAATCCAATAGTAAACAACAGTTTTTATCGTAGCCAGAAATGAATCGATAAATTTGTGCTGCTTCAGTGGTTCAATCGTGAAAAGGTTAATCTGCTAACTTGATGCATTTCCTCATATTGAGTGAGTTGAAATGTCAGATATGATATTCTAGTGTTAATCTGCCGTCTATAAACTTTAATTACTCCCAAGATCAAAATTTCTTTCATTTTCACTTTTACTTTGCAAATCTTGTAACAATGGCCTATATCATCAGTTTCAATCACAATTGTTATTATTTTTAGGTATTAATTAAGAATATATTATCGTAATATGTATGAGACAGAATATTATCTCATCGGATGGGATTCGTGGCCCCGTGTGCGGGAGAACCATACCATGTGCAAGTTAAAGAACAAACGGGATGGCCTTGACGGGAGGCTACCATCTGTCTCCCAACAGCTGTCCTGTCCCCTCTTCCCCCAACATCCTCTGAGCCCTCGGGGTCCTCGTGATCTGGCCATTTAGCCCATTGTGTAAACAAAAGTGACGCTCAGAGGTAAAACAACCCAACCACTAAGTATCAAACAAAAAAACAACAACAATATACTATTCCAAACTTTATTCTGTTCCATTTTGGAATAATGACATTATGAGCAAATATTTCTCTTTTACAGGTGTTTTAAAAATATATAATTAAGTTTTGCAATGAAAGACATTGCATCATTCTTAAGCTT
Source organism: Ryuthela nishihirai (assembly GCA_038380435.1). NCBI lineage: Eukaryota > Metazoa > Arthropoda > Arachnida > Araneae > Heptathelidae > Ryuthela > Ryuthela nishihirai. The sequence continues at coordinate 69,750,463 of JAWZYU010000015.1, read as the reverse complement.
TCTATATGTAAAATAGGCCCTAAGAGTTCTTTGTTTTCTTTTTGTTTACACTGTTGCAAGGAAATTCTACTGAGACTGCTGCTAAGTAAATAAATGTTACCACTTGCCATGCAAGTTCGATAAGAGCTTGTCAATGATCACAAAACCCATGAGGTAGGCGATAATCAATAAAAGTAGAAATCAATAGAGAGCCAACACGCTCGTTCCTTGTCTCAAATTCAAATCAGAGTCCCTTTGCTTCAAAGTTAACTATACTGGTCACTTTTCCAATGACTACTTTGCCTCTTCTGCTTTTAAGATATTTAAAACAAAACAGAGAATACAAAAGATACGATTCGGAAAGTTCATAATTATTGATTTTTGAAGAAAACGAATCCTCTTAAAATTGTAAACTTAATATCACTGGCATATAGGGTGTCGAAAACCTCTTTTTTAGCTATTGTTGGATATTCAGCTTTCTAGAGCGTCATCACCCTCCAGCTCTTTTCGTCCTCTTTTATTTTTTAAATCTTGCAGCAGCAATTGTTCGGCATCGGCTTTTCATAAAGCTACTTCTTATTCGAATCTATGTCGAAACTAGAAGAATAACACACCGCTTTGGCGAATGCGGAATGCTCATTTCGAAAGAGAATGAATGATCATTTTTCGAATTTATCACTCTGTTGCGGTGGAAATTCCAACTAATGAGTGATTCAAATTATCCGAAAACTAATATTTCATTAGTACATGTCTGATCACAATTTTGTTTTCCATTTCTCTCTTAAAACAAAAAAAATGCGTTTGCCCATTCTCCCCCTGGGGATAAGAGGTCAAATCCCTGCTATCAGTATAATAAGCCCCTTGACCGCTACACTCTAGCACCCAAATTTTAAATTTCTAGCAGGAGTAGATCGTTTACAATAATTGTTTCGAGTAATTAAATTTTCAACTTTATGTCCCTCTAACAATGAAATTTAAACTATTAAAAGATTTTTAAAATGTGAATCGTAGCATCTTATCAGTACCTATCCAGCCCGAAAAGAGTTTTTCTTTATCTATTAAAACAAATAGAATTTAATATCTCCACACAGACAGACAACGAAGTTAAAAAGAGATCTTTATTTTAGAAAACAAGCGAAAAATACAAAAATTATTCTTTTGAAATTTTGTTATAAAACTGACCCCAAAATATAAGAAATAAATTTAAAATAGTGAAATAGGTCAAATTAATTTCATTTCGAAATATCTTCACTGGGAAGAAGTGTTCCTGGCGTGCATATTTCTTCCAACTGTCATTTTCTTCAGGAGGTAACAACGTCACATATGAATGTTTTTGCTTTCCAACGAATGTTATCAATCGCGTGTCAGAATTACTCACTTTTAGAAATGGCTAATGATAGTGATCTGTTTTCCCTATCAAAAAAAATGTCACATTAACGCAAATTAAATCTTTCTTTTTCGCTCCTGGTGCCTTTTATAAATTCTTCAGATACTGCTGCGCTTCCAAGAACAGTGCCAAGTTGCCAAATTCTCAAACTGAAACTCCAAACGCAAAACAGGAAGGAACCTTTATGATTTGACTTTATCTTTTCATACAGAATAATGATATACCGATCGAATCAAAAGTTTTGCTATGTGAGTTTTTAATATAAGAATTCCACTCCGTTACAGTGAAATTGCACCATTCAGAAGGAGTAATCACAGAGTGGTCATCAGAAGAATACAAATTCCGATTGATACAAGAAAGCAGAATCATGAAGATGAGAACATGTTAATCAGAGTCATGCTCCCCATCTTCGTGACCAAAAGGTTTCTAATGTCTTCCTGTGAAGCATTCCACCCATCCTTTTGGTATCTGCTCCCCTCAAATGAGAGATGGTTTCAGCCAGACGAGAAAGGGGACCTCAGATGGTCTCTATTGATGATAGATCACGTGACCTGGAGGGACCAAGGAAGCTTCCAATCATGAAGTCATCGTCAGTGTCTTGATGAAACTGTGAGAAAAGAAAATTAAACTGAAAAATGAGAAAAATCTCTTTAAAAAATATTTTTTTCAGTGTTTTCTGCATATAAATTACAGTGTGAAGTATATCAATTTCTTTCCACAGTGAAATCTAGATAATAAAGTTCAGTGCGAACTTAGAATTCTACTTCAAAGCACTTCAGCGACTACCATAAATCGGCAAATGAGCGAGATAAGTACTCGTAGCTACGTAGAGAGCGTCTCAGTCCCTTGGACCGCAAATGCCGTGGGAAGAGCTAAGAGTGCGCCAAGACTGGGGTATATCGACGGTAGCAGTGATTACAGGGGCGACAGCCAACATTAATCACTGGCCGGGGGTACATAAGTAGCGGTCGGAGCCCCTGCGCTCCTTCTGCTGTCATGACTGCTCGGCTCACCTAATATTTATTAATTTGGTGGTGGTGCGGACTCCGCAACAGTGACCCAGGCAGCGGAGGTCACTGTTGAGGCAGGGATTAAGTCCAAGATCCAGCTAATCAGCTACGTACACGATGTACGGGACTAGGGGTTAGTGCAGCTCTGCGAGCTGAGGTGGCGGTGTCGGGTAATAACTAGTGGGCTTGCCGGCTTAAGAGACATAATGCCGACACCCGAGGCATCTGTCTCTGAAACGCGGGAAAAGTCGACGGTTGCCTCTCTCTGCTCTGATCGCAGCTAATGCAAGATGCAAATTGTCGCCGCCATGCAACACTAATAGCGAGGAAAAAGAGAGATAAAAAAACGCTATCTTAATTAAAAACAGTGTTCGATCCATGACAGAACTTGATGAAGATGATAATAGAGGAAAATGACACTGATGATAAAAATTAACGAATTTAGTATGAGGAGCAATTTTCGAAAATTCATTGGCTTTGTATTATAATTGGACTGTGTTCGCCTACTCCTGAACTCACTTATTTTTTGGCGTACAATGTCTAAGTTACAAGGACCCCAAGTATTAGAAGATTGAAGAAGGCAGAAATGTGATGTTTGTAAGTTAAGTTGTTCTGTTCATTGCAACTGAAAGACAGGCAGAGTATTGACTTTATGTACCTTCCTAAATCTCTGCTACGTCGATTTGCCGTGCTGATTTCTACCCAGAAATCCATGACAAAACGATTAGCTTCCTGAGAAGTTTTCATGATTTAACTGTCAAATATTTTCCATAATATTCAGGGTTTTCTAAATCTCCTAAAGCTATTTGTTTCAAGATATGGTTTCAAAAACGTATTTAGAACCGATAAAAAGTCTAAAATGTTTTTCATCTAAAATGTAAGCTTTCATTAATGAGAGATTTGAAATCAAATGGTTTGTTTAAAACGTCTTATTTCAGCAAGAGTTTTTAAAATGACGTATATTTAAGAAATCTAAATTATTATATTACGTCTTATCCCAATTTTCTTTTACTTGGACAGGGATCGCAATTTACTAAAGTATCATAAATTTGTCCACAATTGTGAGCTCTGCCACACCAATTGCCAGTTTCAACTTATCTCGCACATGTTCATTTCAAATTCTTTGCAATTCGCTCCAAAGCAGGTTTTCTGTCTCTTAAGCCGTCCCGTGGCCGAGTGGTTAGCGCGCTTGGCTACTGATCTACGGGACCTGGGTTCGAACCCCGGGTAAGGCATGGATGTTCGTGTTGTTTTCTGCTGAGGTCCTGCCATCCTCTCAGATCTTCTACTGTGGCATATAAACTGACAGGCTCCTGTCAGACCTCTGTGGCAAGCAGCTGCTTGAGGGGGTATTTATTTATTTTTTTTTAAAGAATAAAGTTGCAAGCAGAAACAAAGTACTGAAAAAACAATTTTTCCTCTTATGTATTTATATATATATTCAAGCAATTTTGCTATCAGTAACAGCTTCCCAAGTGGCAGATTTCTGCAATGGACCCCTTTGGATTATATTTAAATACGTGAATTGCAAATGGTAAATATGCCCAACGCAATTAATTGTGTAGTTGATGGAGCAAAATCGATGCATGCTGACTGTCAAATTGTTGCGAAGATATTAAGGTACGTCTTATTGACTTCTTTCTCCATGTTGTCATGGAGGTCGAGTCTATTAGAACGATTCGTCATAGAGGATATCTTTGAGGCAGTCATTAGCTCAGTAAATATCAGAGAGATTCAATAAAAGTGGTGTTGAACTTAGTTTTAAAAAACGTTGCATTGAAAATTGTTATTCTAGCCAAACTATCATGAACTGTTATTGTAAATTATGGTTGTTGGTATTTCAGTAATGCATTTTAAAGCTGAAAATATTGTACCCGCGAGTAAAAATGTGTGTGCTCGTATTTTCACTTTTTAATGAATGATCTGAAAGAGAAAGTGAGACTTTTATGAAATCATCTACTGCTCACTAGAAAGTAATATCTGTGAGAAATTTTACATTTCCACCTGAATGTGAAATGGTTCTCTAGGAAAACGTAGTTTAATGTACTAAAGTTATATGGGTCTGCTACAAACGAATTTTGATGTGAATGCCTGATGCTGAGTTCTGAACCTCTGAAGCATGGGGCATTTTGGATCATTAAAGAGGCAATTGCGAAGTGTCATATGAAGAAGAGTGCAGCTGAGTTGAGTGAAAAACTCATATTTCTAAAAAACTTCAGAATCAGTTCTCCATTGAAAATACCTACAACTTATCTATTAAATTAGATAGTACAATTCTTCCTGAAGATGTACTCTAAATTTCTGAAAGTATGCTGGTTTTAAGACATCAGACAATAACAAGTGAAATTTAAATACAGTTAATAGATTTAGATGCCGAAACGATGATTACAAAGTATTTAGTAAACATTAAAATTCTTAAAATAATATCCACTTTTTAAGTCTACAAATTTCACCATAATTATATCTACTATGCTTTGTCAAATATTTACTTAATGATTTAAAGCATATCTGTTATATTTAAATTCGGTAGATTCTTTAACAATACATTCAGTATACAACTGAATTTAAATTACGTTTTGGTAAAGCCGTCCCGTGGCCGAGTGGTTAGCCCGCTTGGCTACTGATCTAAGGGACCTGGGTTCGAGCCCCGGATTAGGCATGGATGTGTGTGTCGTTTTTCTGCTGAGGTCCTGCCATCCTCTCAGACCTTCTAGTGTGGCATATAAACTGACAGGCTCCTGTCAGACCTCTGTGGCAAGCAGCTGCTTGAGGAGGTATTTATTTATTATTATTTAAGCTTTATTATGGCTAATCTGAACTCTTTATTGAGGCTGAAAGGGGATCCCCACCGGTTCTTTTCCAGTGATATCAAAATTTATGCAAAACAAGTCAAATATTTAGCAAGCTTCGATTTGTGGTTCGTTTTGTGTACAGAACAGTGATGTTCCCTTTGTTGTGTACGTAACACCAACTTGAAAAGGAAACGGACAACAGAAATTAGTCTTAACGTGGACGGTGGATGAAAAAGAGGCGATCTCTTTTCTGACCGAAACTGATCGCGTATTAAAATAACTGATTCGCATTTCCCATTCTGCGCTCGTTTCTCATTATACAACTTTCTCTTTCTCAATGTGGAGAAGACGCGCGGGCCAAGAGGAACACGAGGAAGAGGAGGAGGATGAAGAAGAAGGGGCTAGTGATGAGGACGTTTCTGCTGCTGGTGGTGGTGGAGGAGTAATGGCAGCGGGCAATGGAGCTGCGTCCCGCTGCCTCGAGCCACTCGCGTTAGGTCGTAATGAGAGACGGCGCTTGCCAAAAGTGCCCGATGATAAATAATTGATTGTGTTTGGCAAGTGCCGGCGTAAGGGAGAGCGCCGACGACTGGCGGCGGCCCCGTGGTAGTGGCTATTCTATTATAGACGGACGCGGCAACAGACAGAAGCAGGCTTCCCAAAACTCGGCGCTGTGGTCCCCCTGCAACTATCAGGTATCGGAGGGGTTGTGGGGAGTGGGTGGGGAGGGATGCAGGGGGAAATGGACAGCTCTGATGAAAGCCTAAGTCGATTAATGTCATTAAGGTTTAGTGGCCGCCAAAGGCGCACACACTCACGCTCGCCGCGAGGCCACGCAGGCGCCGTTGGATCGGGTCGGCGCCTGAATTGACTTCCCCCATCTCACCTTCCCTCCCCCCCTCGTGTAGCTCTCTCGCCTCCTTCTCTCCCCTCCTCCCCTCCTCCGCAACTTCCCTCGCTTTCCGCTGACCGCTGTTGCTTTGGCGAAGGAGAGAAAGAGAAAGGCTTCTTCACACAATCTGGCTTGTTTGAGCAACAACGAAAGCTGACAGTTATGTGAAGTGGTCTATAGGGAGATGCGAAGGTGACGTTGTCCTCCTCCCTCCTCCCTCCTCTCCCCTCTCCACCCAGTTGAGTGGTTATCGCATGTACACCAGGGATGTGGTGGATTACTCTTAGCATCTGGCTTGTGTTGGTGGAGAGTTACCGCCATTGTGAGCGCGTCTGTGAGTGTGTGATGTCGAAAAGCGCACGCTGAACAGACCGAATAGGGTGGTCGGTTTTAGCGGGGATGTGGGGAGGGAGCGTGTGGTGATAAGGTAAGGGATTGGGGATGCGGATACAAAAGAGGCATGCACATCAAGTGTACAAAGAAGGAAATTGTTAAACCTTGCTGGAGAAGATTATTTTGCCATTTCGTTTTAATCCTCTTAATAGTTTGGTTGCATAACCTAATGTTACGCAAGACTATGTTTCAAAGCGAACCTTTTAATTTTATGCTATTAACTCATTTTTTAAAATAAGTATTAGCATGTTAAATTATCTTCCGCAGTATTGAATCTTCAGACTGCAAAAGATTGAAGTCAGACGCTGGCAGCAGAAGTTCATACAAATTATGGCTGACTTGTGAAGACAATGAAAATTGCGGCCACTTCAGACACCAACAATAAAATCCATGCCACGAAGTAACTTGACCGCAAAATCATTTTTTGACTGAATCGAAATTTTCTCTGCTGTCAGTGACATTAATAGAAAGCATGTAACCTCAAGAACAAATTGTTGAAAATGTTTCAGGTTTGACTGATGTGTTGCACAGGGTCAACAACCTTTTCTCTGTATTAAAAATCAGTTAACAGCCCATTAGAGATGTTACTAATAACCAGTTGTCTCCCCTGCTGACCTGAGCAGGTCGGGGAATTTGCGGAGATAAATCTCAACGCTGACCCAGCTGGGACTCGAACCCGGGAACTACAGATTAGGAGCCTGGCGCCCTACCGACTCAGCCAGTTCCAGCCTGAAAAACTGGTTTACATCCAGTGGCCAAATTTAACTTTAAAACTTTTTAAACAAATCACTAATGAAAGGAATTATGGCATGTTATATGCCAAATTAATCGGCGTTTAATTCTGAATTTTCTAAAAAATAAAATTTTTAACAAGAAAGCGACATGTTTCCTTTTAATAGGACTTTTTTAGAGTCATGTAGTAAAAGAAATGCACCGGCTTTCCATGTGTAGAAATCAATTAATAGCCTGTTCTATATATTAGAAATGAATACAGTGGAAAGAAAAACTTCTTTTATTTATTAGAACAATATGTAAATCCTTCTTGGCAAATTAGATAGCCTTAACTGGCATAGTGATTAGAAAGCTAGCTACTGTTCCAGCATAGCAAACTGTTTTACTGTGTTATCTCTAACTGAGGCAGTGGTCAGCAGTCCTTTTATGAGAAGGTATGTAAAAGCTAGGAGTAGCTTCTAGGATTCTCCTCTGTCCTACATGTTGCAAATGAGAAAAAAATGATGTTCAGAAAAACTTTTGCAGTAGAAATATTGATGAGGATCTCAAGAGAGCAATGTTTGATAAATATAGAGGAAGGTGAAGTTTTAGAAACCGATCAAATAGGTAATATTTCAGTGCTTTTGAAAACTTGTGCATTAGAGCAAGTTTCTCATTTTAATTATCTAAGAGTTACGTGACAGATAGTGACAAAGTGCAACGTGAAGTTAATAGGAGAACAGACATTACTCCTGCTAACTTTTGAGAATTTCCAGAAACTGTGGAAAAATAGGTGGACACTCCTAAAACCTAAACCCGGACTTTGTAACAGTTTGGCCCTCTCTGTGTTTATAATTATAACACAGAAAGATTTCATGTATACACAAAAATAACACATATGAAATTAATTTAAATTTTAATGCAAACAACAACTGAGCTAAACGGATAAATCTGTGTAATTATTCAACTATCTACACATTGAAATTGCAGAAGACAAATTTCAACACCTAGTACACAGCCCACGACAATAATATTGTATTATCAAATTATCTTTGCACACACTTAAGCAAATATCGGATTCCGCTAATAAAAAGATTTTGCCAGGTTAGAATCACCCCTTCTGTTTGACGGGAGACTTGTCATCCATCTCCTAACAGCTGTCCACGGGTCTCCTTCTCCATCCTCCTCTTGAGTCCTTGTGACCTGGTCATTTGTCTCATTGTTTGCACAAAAGTATCACTCAAAGATCAACAGCAGCAAAAAATACTACTATAAATCGTAGGACTATTTTAATCATACCCAACTGCAGAATCAAATACTACACGCATATCATATGCTCGCCATCTAAACTCGTCTCTCTGCTAGAACTAAATGTCTGCGTCCTAAGCTCCCACAGTAATTTGTCACCTCCGTTATCAAAAACATCTTCTGAACAGTTCACAATCGGGCGAATTCTAGCATGACGGGCACAGCAAGCCATTGTTGATTTCGAACTCAGCTGAAGCATCAGCACAGCGGAAGACTTAATTATTTATTTATTTAATAAATGTCTTGTAATGAGGTGAATTTTATAGACTAGACTAGACTTGTGCAAAAATAACTATGCAAACTGTAAAATTAAGAATGAAATACCATATTTTCAATGAGAGATTTAAAAGTAAACCAAATGAATTCTTTTTTAAGTAGGAGATAGCTTAATGCTGTAGAAATTGTTGTCGTCATGGAATATTTCTAAATAGCTCCATTTTGAATATATTAAATATGATTTTTATATGAGAAAATTCAATGTTTTATGAAATTAATGTGACATTAAACAATTTAAGAAATTAAGAGTTAAATATATAGATAAACTCATTCATAAATATTATATTTCAAATAACTTCATGTCAAAAATATTACACACGATTTATTACAAAATTTAAAAACTTTAAACGAATTCTATAAGAGAAAAGTAGTTTATTTCTATATATATATATAAAACTCTAAAATAATGTAAAATTATAAGAAATTTAAGGCTTAAATGAAATAGCTGTTAAATTATAAAATATTGATTTGTTGAAATGTTCGTTTTCCCATTACTGTTTTGTATTTAAGGGAATTAATGCTAATTAATATAAATCAATATCAACTATTTTCACTCTTTTATCGAATTTTTTTATCCCATATATCAAATAATATTGCTAATATTAAAAAACAGCAATCTAATTTATAATACGAAGGGAGTACAATGTTAAGTTTATAATTACGTTAGAAATTCTTTTCGCTAAAATCTAAATGCTACTATTTTTCATAAAAATCCGAATTTCCTCGTACATTTTACTGCTAATGATTATGAGGAGAATTACCGAGAGTTGAGCTTCATCAAAGAGCATCCTAAAGATACCTTTATGCAAATTAAATCACTTCTGTAGTAGATGATATTGTTCGTTGTCCTTGAAAGACGACCATGCGAAATTGATTCCTATTCTGATCCCCTACCCCCACCGCTTTTGTTTCACCTTCATCTCTCTGTAGACAGTTTTATGCTCTTGCTGAGTGTTTGCCTCGTTTCAGAGCGTCCGTATCCACCCGCCACTCTTTGTACCTAGTGTGACCCCGGGAGTGACCGCTGTGACAAGCGCCGAGTGGCTTGTCCATTCCGTGGCCATTTGTGACGCTGCAATTGCCATTCCAGTCGAGGCGAAATGCGACTTGCATGTTCATTGCCGTCATATTTCAACGTAGTAGGATGGAGTGTGAGGATCACATCTCTCTCGTTTCCAGCGCCCAGTTCCTCTGCAGCCTCCTCATGCTGAGCGTTAAAATTTCCTGACAGCAATTAAGGTTGCCCTGCAAGCAAAAGGGACTGTATCTACAGAAATTCAAAGTGTGGATGAAAATGTCGGATGCTTTTGCGACTTTTTGTCGATTTTAGAATTATTATCATGAATTTCCGACGGTTTTTAACATTCTGAAGAATGTTGATTTTTTAGAAATATCTGTTGCTTTATCACAAAATTAAATGCAAATAAATTTAATCTGGCTTAAAAACCTTTCTAACTTTGAAATCTTCTGACGTTGTCATTTCTCAAAAGAATGGCATTCGGAAATTCAACTTTCAAACACCCAGACGCTAGGTTTCATGCTAAACGGCAAGTTTCTTGGTTTTTTTGTTGCATCCAATTGGATAGATTAAGACAGATCAGAGTTTAGTAGCCTTGAACAAGTCAAGGGGTACTTTAAACTTTTAAACATATACGAACTTGAATAATCGATAGAACTAAATAACTGATCATTTTCGTTTTTGCGATATTTTCTTGTCCATAGTTTCTCGAGTATATTCTGCAAACACCACTCCTCTTAGAGGCAGGGTTTAGTTTAGTCGGTAGCGCGCCAGTCTCCTAATGTACAGTTCCCAAGTTCGAGTCTCAAATTTGTCCCTACGTTGAGAATTCTCTAGATTAGATCTCTCTGCCTTTCGTAAATGCAACACTATAAGCACACATGTTTCCTTTTGGGAAGAAATTGGCTACCAAAAGCTGGTTGGCCCAGTTGTACTACTATTACTGGAAGCTGAGACGAGAGTCATGTTCTACCAGGATGATGTCCAACTTCGTACTGTTCCCATCTTCAGGGAGTCCAGACGATGGTGACCTTATCAGGTCCTAAGATTTGTAGCCATTCGAACATGTTTTGGAGACGATAGAGCATCATTGCAAGCCCATCTTCAACCAGCACACTATTTAGTTTGCTTTTGCGATTAAGTACACAAGGTGTGGTGATAACATACTTCAGAAATATTAGATACGTGAATGATTCTATGCAGCGAGCTGTCGCTCTGTGTATCGCTACCATGGTGTTACGTGAAGTAGGAAAAAGCTAACTCTTCGTATCTGGAAAATTAAGTTTAAATCGAATTACTCAAAGCAATGATGAGATTAGAATTTAATGTAGTCTAGGAATACATAAGACTGATCAGACGAAAAAACTCCTCAGAGAAAAGAGACAGCAAATTTAAGTGAAAATCACTTTCTGGTACGTGATGAACACATATACATTTATGAGACTCTGAATTAGACTACTGAAGTGAATTTTAGATACGACTTACTTGGAATTGGGAAGTAGAAAACATATACCAATTCAATTTGATGAATTGCGGATATCAAATTGTAAAGCCGATTTTTCGAATATCTTTCCAACTATCTGTATGTAACCTGATTTAATAATAATGATAAATTCCTGGGAAGCAATTTCTTAACTTTCCTATCCACGAATTCCGATTTCAAGCCATCCAGCTTTCCACTCGTGATTTGTCTAAATAAGCACAGTGGACTGTTTTACCTCTGATGGCTCTTTTATGTACACAGTGGGCTAAATGGACTGGACACGAAGACTCTCCAGCACCTAGAGAAGGTTGAGGGAAATAGAGACACTGGACAACGGTTACCAGATAGATGGTACCTTCCTTCAAGGACATCCAGCATGTTCTTTAACGTGCACAGGGTATGCCTCACATGCACACGCTGCCAAGGCTTAACGCCCGATTCGAATAACGGTGACCTTTACCAAACTCATAGGTATCCCTTTTCTCATTGAGGACAAGTTTGGGATAGGGGAGAGAATTCTTAACGCAGGAAAAATTTGTGACTCGAACCTGGGAACTGTACATTACGAGCCTGGCGCACTATCGACTAAATTAATCCCTTCCTCTAAGAGGAGTGGTGTTTGCATTGTCGGGGAAGGTTCTCCATACGTCGATGAAGTGGTCATGTGCACCTACACAAAACCAGGACTCGTCGCCGAAGATGACACAGTGACACTCTTAACGGCGAGTTTCTCTAAATCAATTGCAGTCCATTCACTTTCAGTGAAGATGAGAATGTCAGGAGCAACGGATGCAATGGATGGCAGGCGATAAGCCTTGCCTCTGCAAGTCGCCGAGCAACAGTGCGTCCTATAGTGCCCATTACAGCCCATCGAACGGTTGTTAATGTTGCGGTTAGAAATGTTCGATGTTTGTTTCTTTATTTTGGTTTACGATTTATCCTGCAGTCTGCAACGAATTCCTTTTTCATTCTACTTTTTCTTTCCACTGAAAAGTATTAAAGCAGTGAACTAACGTCCCTTCCAACATGTAATGAATGAGACACATCATGTTATTTCAATGGGAAAAACACCAGAACATGGGCTTTTAATAAAAAATGTCATTTGCAGACAAATAGAAGATTTCAGTCAAATATCTCTAAATATCGATTTTCAGCAATATTCGTTTAATATTTGAAGAGTTATTGAAGCTGGAAGAATTAACAACAGATGCTGCTGTTAGGCACGTCTTGAATCACTTTCTTTGAAACTGATAATTGAATCATTATGCAAACTTATAAGATGACATTTTTTTAATCTGTTATAATAGTTATTGTTTATGTTTTAGTTGTTCATTTTTGGTAAATAATTTTGCTTTGCGACGCCGCAGTTTAATTTTTCTGCTCCCATTATTCTTAAATTATTGAATAATATTTAAATATACGAAAAATCGAGATATAGATAAATTTGATTCATATCTTAAATTTATCTCCAGGGACATTCTTTCGTAAAATCTTATTTTCAAAGTTAAGCAGCTATGAATGTGACTTTCAAGTCACATAACGTGGAAGTGTCTCAATACTTGTTGGAGGGTAGTATAGATTAAATGCAGCTTAAGTAAGCCTTTACTCTTAAAGTATTCCCTACTACGGTGGAAGACGAAGGATCCTCTGCGTGTGTCTTCAGAGGAGCGCGATGTGTTTAAAGCCTCCTAGTGGCCGAAGCCAGATGGCATTTGGTGTCGCAAAAAGGCCAGCGACGTGGCAGTAATGGCAGGGAGGGAGAGCGATTGCATCGACCTCTGCACCAGGTCACAAGTCCCAGCTCCCGTCCATCAGGCGGCCTTAATGCACCTGAGTCGTTAGTGGGCCGCCAAACTCGCCACTCTGCCGAATGAGAGCTGCTGAAAGCAGAGACGAAAGGAGGTGGGGGGAGAGAAGGGGATGAACTGGTCATTGTCGGGGAAGTGCTCTCCAAGAGATTATGGAGTTGAAGGCCTTTAACTCACAAACTCATCAAGAGCACTTGCTGTGCAAGCACACGTTGCCACTTGATAACAGATGAAGTATGAAAAAAAATCACAAATAACCGAAACACTCAGAATCACATGGAGCTTGCAGATCTGGTGTGGAGCTAAACCCCACGAGTGAGAAAGCATTTTTAATTTTTTTAATTTTTTTCTTGTTGCAAAAAGCTTCGTAATTCATTAGTAGTTCATAGCGTTGATTTGAAAACGTTTCACTCCATGCATTTGCTTCTTTACTCATTTTTAAATAATCGACGCATTTAACGTTTTAGAATTGCCTTTCTTCTTTTAGATGTGCGTGGATTGCGAAAAGATTTAAGTAAATAGTTTCACGAAATCAATCAAACGGCCCTGATGAAAAAGGTTTGTTGCAAGAGATGTTCATATATTTCCCGTTTCTTTTAAGTTCCACAGATGATTTAATAGTATTTTAAAGGTTTGAAATCAGTTTAATTAAAAGAGACTGCTCTCGGGATGAACTAATTTGAGAAGAAGTGAAATCAAAGCTGCCCAGAAGACGTTATGGAAACACATTGATTAATGATGCAATGCAACTGCAGGGATCCGGATCCAAACTTCGGGTAATGATGAAAATGTTGCCTAAAGGACAGAGGTGTTGCAGGCCTCACGACTCTGTTCCCTGACCACTGCCTCCCCCCTCCCCGTCTTCATGTTCTAAGTATAATTTCCTTTTTCTTTTTCGTATTGGGGCGGGGGTGGCTCAGTCGGTAGCGCGCCAGGCTCGTAATCTGCAGTTCCCAGGTTCGAGTCCCAGCTGGGTCAGCGTTGAGATTTATGTCCGCAAAATTCCCCGCCCTGCCCACGGTCAGTAGGGGACACTGATGGGCTTGGAAAGGCCGCCGTCCGTCGGATGGGACGTTAAACCGTGGCCCGTGTGCGGGAGAGCCATACCCTGTGCACGTTAAAGAACACGCTGGATGGCCTTGACGGGAGGCTACCATCTGTCTGCCAACAGCTGTTCCAGTGGGTCCCCTCCCCCAACCTTCTCTGAGCCTTCGGGGTCCATGTGACCTGGCCATTTAGCCCATTGTGTGCAAAAAAGTGCCGCTCAGAGGTAAAACAATCCAACGTTATAGAACACGCTGGATGGCCTTGACGGGAGGCTTCCATCTGTCTCCCAACAGCTGTTGCAGTGGGTCCCCTCCCCCAACCTTCTCTGAGCCTTCGGAGTCCATGTGACCTGGCCATTTAGCCCATGGTGTGCAAAAAAGTGCCGCTCAGAGGTAAAACAACCCAACCCAACCTTTTTCGTATTAGGCTATTTCACTTCATTTCGTTATACGCCAGTATATATTTTTCATTAATAAATGTTTAATGAAGGATTTGAACGAAAATAAAAATAATTAGTTATATAATCTTAAATATTAGATACTTCAAGCCTGCCTCAGATTTAGCAACGCCGATTCGTCATATTTCAAGAGAAATTAGCATTAAGTTTTTTCATCTTTCGGTGACTTAAATTCTGATCTTTCCACCCTAAGAAAACATTTTAGCTCCTTAAAAACCTGATAAAAATAAAAGGTTAATTCCATGCCAATTGAAAATACCGAAATGAATGTAGTTTCTACGATTAAATGTTTGCCTCAAGAACCGATTTCATTGTGAAATAAAACCAATCCATTCCGTCGAATCAAAGAGATTTTTGTCTCGGCGTCGGAATTGAGAGTAAAACAAGATTCAGAATTAACTTGCGAGTATCAAAGAAATGACAAACCAAAAGAGAATATGGCTCATAACGCAGACGACATAACCAATTAAAGATGTACGATTTGCGAATTTTTAGGAAGGCTTATAATCTCAATGATGAAATCTGAAAATATGATTTACTGAAGAATAAAATAACAGAAAAAGCCGATTCCTACGATCAGGGAATGTTTCCTTTCTGTGCATTCCGTGCTAAATCGGAATTGTCCTTCTACGCTTCCGTTTCGATCTCCGCATCATTTGCACACCCTGCTGTGCAGGTAGCCATGTTGTTGTTACGTTGGGCACGCGATATCCAACAAAAAACGTTTATCGTCGACGTTTCTTTTCCGCCGTCTGCGATGTTGCTCCGCCACTTCCTGACAGCTTGTAGGAGGGAGGCCGAGGGATGTCCCCCAATTGTTGGGTTCATGTCCCATCACGATAAGGGGGCAGTTAGTGCGCGAGTGGCGTGCGGTCGTGTTAGGGGGGGAGGACACTGATTGCGCTCCCATGCCCCCGGCGGGGCACGCCGCTTTGTGCCCAGAGTGCAAAATAATGTCATCACCATCCATTGTCCCTGCCATTACTGTTCCCTGCGATAACGGGCACGTGTGTGGCTGACGTCAGCGCGCGGTCAGATTACGTCACCATCCAGACCTGTTACGAGCGATGCGCGAGGAGGACGAGGAAAATGCATCCTCGTGGTCATGAGCAAAAGGAATTTCTCCCTCGTTGTCCACCTCGCCGATTCGTTTCTTTGAGAGGTGATGCTTTGTTGGTAAGATGGTTATTGTTCAGGAAGTAAGGCACAGGTAGTTTATTCATCCTATGAAATGGGAATAATATCACGACAACTATTTTTGTAAAACTTATCTAGGTTTGAGTTCCGGATAAGGCAGGGATGTTTCATTTCTTATGTTGTCTTGTCTGCTGAGGTTTCGCCATCCTCACAGACCTTCCCTATTGCTCATTAAAGTGGCAGGCAGCCTCTTGAGGGAAAATTTTTTTTTTATTTATATTTTTTATTATAGGAAGCAAGATACTGAAGGCAAAACAATCAATGCTTAGAAATAAATAAATGTGTTCTGTGATTCGAAAAACTTTGAATTTTAATATTTACTATCACATAGTTGCGTTGCAGCAAGAGTAGCAAAATTCATTCCACTGAAAACAACAGAATCTTCAGTGTGCGCGTAGAATATCATAGAAGAGAAGGAACTAAATTGGTATTGTGCCAGGCTCGCTAACTGAGGTTCGAATCCTAAATGTATCAGTGAGAAAAGTTTCTCCGCTTGTCCATGCCCTATCCTCATCTGAAAACGGGACGCTGACCGATGGCTTTGGAAGTGCCCTGCGCTCGTTGAAAAAACGGACATCGAAACACCCTGCCCTCACTGAGAGAGAGAAGTCATTGCGAGACTTGAAAGCACCCCGCCCTCAACGAGAGAGAAGTCACTGCGATACTTGGAAACACCCGCCCTCAGTGAGAGAGAAGTCACTGCGAGACTTGGAAGCACCTCGCCCTCAGTGAGAGAGAAGTCACTGCGAGACTTGGAAGCATCCCGCCCTCAGAGAGAGAGAAGTCACTGCAAGACTTGGAAGCATCCCGCCCTCAGTGAGAGAGAAGTCACTGCGAGACTTGGAAACACCCACCCTCAGTGAGAGAGAAGTCACTGCGAGACTTGGAAGCACCTCGCCCTCAGTGAGAGAGAAGTCACTGCGAGACTTGGAAGCACCTCGCTCTCAGTGAGAGAGAAGTCACTGCGAGACTTGGAAGCACCTCGCCCTCAACGAGAGAGAAGTCACTGCGAGACTTGGAAACACCCGCCCTCAGTGAGAGAGAAGTCACTGCGAGACTTGGAAGCACCCACCCTCAGTGAGAGAGAAGTCATTGTGAGGCTTGGAAGCACCCCACCCTCAGTGAAAGAGAAGTCACTGCGAGACTTGGAAGCACCTCGCCCTCAGTGAGAGAGAAGTCACTGCGAGACTTGGAAGCACCTCGCTCTCAGTGAGAGAGAAGTCACTGCGAGACTTGGAAGCGCCTCGCCCTCAGTGAGAGAGAAGTCACTGCGAGACTTGGAAGCACCTCGCCCTCAGTGAGAGAGAAGTCACTGCGAGACTTGGAAACACCCGCCCTCAGTGAGAGAGAAGTCATTGTGAGGCTTGGAAGCACCCCACCCTCAGTGAGAGAGAAGTCACTGCGAGACTTTGAAGCACTTCGCCCTCAGTGAGAGAGGAGTCATTTGAAAGCATCCCGCCCTCATAGAGAAAAAGACACGAGGTCCTCTGTTATGTGCAAAAGTAGGCACCCAATGGATTTGAAAGTACTCTGACTTCATTCAGAAAGGAACACTGATGTCATTGGAAGTGCCCTGTCCTCGTTCAGAAAGAGACACTGATGGAATTGGAAGTACCGTGATCTCGTTCAGAAAGCGATACCGATGGCATTGGAAGCTCCTTCCCCTTTACGTGAAAAGCGACGCCAAAAGGTTTGTCAGTACTCTCGTTCAGAAAGAGGACACCACTTCCCTCCTTCCTTAAACCTCACGGCAAGGAAAGTGTCACCAGTGGATTTCAAATAGCTTGAGCTCAGTGAGAAAAGGGACAAAGATGGACTTTGTCGTCGTCTTGGACATTAAGTCATTTGCATCTTTAAAAACATAATGGATAGTTTTAATCAGAAAGTCTAATCTGTCTTAATAACTACCAAGTGGTTTCCGTTCCTGAATTTTATCTGAGTCATGGGACCATCGTTTAGTCTACCGCCGAAAACGAAGTGCCTTTCAGATGTAAACTAACCAATGCCACATTCCTCATTTTCTATACTAAAGATTTTTTTACCATTGCTTCGTGTAATATTTATGCATGATAAATTGAACGTAACTCTACGGAACAAAATTTGAAAAACCGTTGGTTATATGCACATTACCTTAACAAATATTTCAGAAGGGATATTGCTCATTGTTTATGATACAGTTATGAAACAAAAATTCATTTTTGAAAGGATAAATTTTGAGTGAAGTATTAAATTATATGAATATTTTAACTGCTGCAATTTGCATAGTATTCTATTTGAAAAATGTAATAAATTTACTTCCCTTCCCGTTAGTATTAACATATTAATTTTTTAATTTTTTGAAACATATTTATATTTGCGCTGAGAGGGAATTTGTTCCACGTCATGTATTGCATTCATGTAAAATGTATATTAACACTTTCAAATATTTCTTATTATTTGTCGTCACAAGTTAAACCAGAGTACGAGAAATGAATCAATATATTTGATGATCTATAAATATGAAATAAAACCTGCAGAAAGAATTCTTCCATCACCCTGTGCGAGAGAGAGGAGGTATTTTTCTTTTTTTGTAGCATCAGCTAAGTGTCTATTTGGGATCCCTTTTCAGGATCGTGAGGAACAAGGCAGCAGAGAAAGCGAAGCAGGTGGCCTCCCAGGCCAACGGTGGCAGCCCTCAACCTACCTCCAACACAACCTCCGTCATTGCGCATGCGCCTCCCGCTCACGAAGGCGCGCCTCAACTTCAGCGGCCGTCGTACTCCATCAACGGTATCTTGGGGATTCCCAACGCAGACCCCAACGCCAGTGTGAATAAAAGAAAAAGAGACGAAGGAGGTAGGTTCTCTCTCTCTTTATATATTGGCATGCACGAGGCGTTTTTCCTCCTCTTCAGGGTGGCTCTTTATTTTCCCATCCAAGAAATAACCATGTATTTTTTTTGCATATGGGACATACAAACATCAGATATTTGTCACGTTATCTTTTGCTTACAAATGCAATAAAATGTTTTATTTTGGCGAAGCCTACTAAACGGGACACAACGCAAAACGTAACGTAACGCTAGTGTTTTGACATCTAATTTAATAAAATATATATATTTTTAATAGTTTTAAAAAAATATTTTTTAGTTTTTATTTTCGTGTTTCATGTAATTAGTGAAATAAGAAAGAAATTGCTCCTAAAGCAACTTCTTTGTCACTGTGCTGTGAAACACAAAACACAACAGAAACACATCCATGCGTCATCCGGGACTCAACCAGGTGTTTTTATGCCTCAGCGAATCACTTGATCCAATCGGCCATTCATTAAGCAATTCAGTACTTTTTGGGCAAAGAACACCTTTACTCAAGAAGTAGTGCGAAATAAAACTCTCGTTGAGAAAAAACTTCAAATTTGTTTATTCGATCCCTTTCTCAATATATTGAATCGCTTTCACTGAATCTTTCTAATGTATCCTCTGTTTTACAACTGGAATGTATTGATATACAGTCGAACTTGGTTATAAAGAGTATCAGGAGACCTGCAAAATTTGCTCATTGTAACCATTACTCACTACATCAGTGATGAGTTAAATATGCTATCTATTTTGCTTTTTCAATTCTCAATTTCTTGACAAGAGATAGATTCAAAAAACAGAAGAAATGTTAGAGAGAGAAAAATAATATAATAACATTTTATTTGTATTAATATGCTACAATACACTTAATATTAAGCACAATTTGTTTCTCCGCAATTAAAAACAATACTAATTCCTAATAAACACGATTTCAATTAGTCTTTTTATTTATGAATCTTAAAATTGATGTCTGTTTTAAAGATTTCTTTTTGATATTTCTCAAATTTCTCCTTAAAACACCCAACGCGTTAAAAGTCTCATTATTTGCCTCAGTTCTTTCAAAAAAATTGACTGATGTGTGCATTGCACCTTCAGCTTGGGAGGTTCTCAGCACAGATTTTGATTCACTTTCACTTGTCATCATATTATCATCACAGTCATCGTCTTTATCATCGTCTTTTTTCCGACTACCCGAGCAATTAAGAATGTTTACATGTTTCCATAGTTACCAAAATTTGTACGGTATATCCGTGTAGTAAGCTCGTTATAAAAGAGTGAGCAATTGTATGGGAATACGCATAAATTAAAATCATTATGTCTTTTTGCTCATTACAGCCGTGATCACATTATTTCCGTGCTCGTTACAACCAAGTTCCACTGTGTGTGTGTATATATATTTATATACACATATTGATATACATATTGTATATATGTATATCAATATATATGAAAATTTCACACAGAGAAAGTCCATTCTCGACAAATCCATCTTGCAAGGATATCATCAAAGCGTAAAGTTGTTCGGTTCATTCAGAGAACCGCACTTTTACCCTTCCGTGGCGAGTATTTAGTGTTCTTGGCTGCTGATCAGAGGGACCTATGTTCGAGCCTCAGTTTAATCATGGATGTTTGCTTTGTCTTTCTACTGAGGTCTCCCTGCCTCACATGGTCTTCTCTATGGCCTTTGAAGTGACAGGCTTCTGTCAGATCTCTGTGGTAAGCAGATGCTTAAGGGAGTATTTAAGGGAGTATTTGTTATTAGTTTTTTTTTTAAAACACACTACTTTTAATCGTAATCGATTACCTGTAAACGCTTCAATCGTAACTTAAGCAATAAAAATCTAATTTAATCAATGTTGAATAAACTGTTCTAATGTAAATAAGGCGCCAAATTTCCCTATCAACAGAAAATAGTAATTTATTTTAAATAATATTTATTTTATTAAAATATTATACAATTTGTTAAAATAGTAATTTAAATAAATTCTCTTGAGGCAGTACAGTTGTCATAAAAACCTGATAAAGGCTAACTTGCAATATACTTACAAACCCTACGAGACACAAAAAGACAACAAAAATGCTCATCCCAACCGCTAGGATTCGAACCCAGGCCTAATCTCCGCCTTGCTCTTGATGAGATCCGCCCATCGGATGGGACATTAAGCTAAAGATACTAATAATTTAGCAGATGGACATACGAGTCATACCCAAACACACTGAATGGCCTTGACGGGAAGCTCCCATCTGTGTCCAAACAGCTATTCCCCAATCTTCTCTGAGCCTCTGGGGTCCATGTGACCTTACCATTTAGAGTAACGCTCAGAATTATCATTAGAGTAACGCCATTTAGAGTAACGCCAGGTGCCTTTGCTCCGAAGTGGAAAGTCTAACAGCTCGCATTATAACACATGAATATGAATAAAATCTATTAAAAATATTTAAATTTTGAGGCGAAAGGAAGTGCCAAAGGAGATGAAAAGTGCAAGTAGATTTCACTCTCTTCTTATTTTTAACTTTCCTTCTATCGCATCTAGAAGTGTTTCGCATCTTTTTCGGTATATAATTAGTTTAAAAATTTTAATCGAAATATTTGCATTCTTAGTCGTCCCGTGGCCGAGTGGTTAGCGCTCTTGGTTACTGATCTAAGGGACCTGGGTTCGAGCCCGGATAAGGCATGGCTATGTGTGTTGTTTTCCTGCTGAGGTCCTGCCATCCTCACAGACCTTCTACTATGTCATATAAACTGACAGGCTGTCAGACCTCTGCGGCAAGCAGCTGCTTGAGGGGTGTTGTTTTTTATTCGTGATATTAAAGTAATTGGATTAAATTATTACCTTTTAGTCGAAAGCAATTTAATGTCGGTTTTGATAAGTAGAAATACAAATGCAACAATCATTACTTCAGTAAGTGAAAGGTCGAAGAACATATTTGTGCAGGAAGAGAAACATTTTCGGTTAAGATTCAAGTGATTGAGTTGGGTTGAGTTGTTTTACCTCTGAGCGGCACTTTTTTGCATACCATGGGCTAAATGGCCAGGTCACATGGACCCCGAAGGCTCAGAGAAGGTTGGGGGAGGGGACCCACTGGAACAGCTGTTGGGAGACAGATGGTAGCCTCCCGTCAAGGCCATCCAGCGTGTTTTTTAACGTGCACAGGGTATGGCTCTCCCGCATACGGGGCCACGGCTTAACGTCCCATCCGACGGACGGCGGCCTTTCCAAGCCCATCGGTGTTCCCTACTGACCGTGGGCAGGGCGGGGAATTTTTGCGGAGATAAATCTCAATGCTGACTCAGCTGGGACTCGAACCTGAGAACTACAGGTTACGAGCCTGGCGCGCTACCGACTGAGCCACCCCCGCCCCAGATTCAAGTGATGACACACCAAACGATTAGCAGGCTGTCGCTGTTTTCACGCCTAAGCAATTTAAGCAGTTTTCTCACACAAAAGCTGAAACGTAAGCTTGGACTTACTATATTATGGCAATCAAAATTTGAATTAAAAATTATATCATCTGCGCTCGATGCAAAGACAGAGACACCAAAAAACTAACCTCTGTCCTTTCTCTCACCAAAAAAAAATCTCTTCGTGATATAATGGCTTTTTGCAGAAGCTCCAACATTTGCTCTGACTTTCTAACGATAAAGACTTTCTCTTCTTGTAGACCAACAACCGCATCATTAACTCTGGCATTTTTATCATTCTGCATAGTTTGGGAAAATATGCAGAGAAATTTATTCCCTCTCAATTTTTGCTTCACTTCATTATAAAAATATTTCGAGAATACGCAAATGTTGTGTCTGTGTGAAGCCACATTTCAAACCCTAACTTTGTATGGGAAAACATCACTAGACATTAGAATAAACACACCTCAATTAATTCTCTCCAAAATCTTATTTTCAATAATATATTCCTTCAGCATTTATAGACTCTGGAAAGTTACAAGGTGACGTCACATTTCACGACAGTTTCTTGCTGAAATTGAATCAAAACTGTCAACTAATACATTTAATTTAGTAAACGACTAAATATAAAATTTATTATCTGCATTTTAATTAACTTTTGAGACAATTAGAAACGCCATTACTTAATATTACACCTTCCATAGCATTTTAAATATCGAACGGACATTGTTGAAAATTAAAGTTTAAAGAGATGTCATTTCGATACTTAACGCATTTCTAGTGACGTTTTCCATAAAAATCATATTTTCCAAGTTAGGTAATTTCGATTATGACTTTCGAGTGACAAGCTAATTATCCCGTTGTTGTTTGGAGCATAGTATACCTGAGGCAGGATATAGAACACCACCAAAAGCTGGCAATACTTACTTACTCTACTTTTCAAATGTTTTTTTTAATCAAATTTAAATAATTGGAGCCTATATGTTTTCTTAATTTTGCAAGGAGAGTAATTATAGTGTAACGATTTTAATTTTGCCAAATGCAAAGGGGCATCAACGCCTAATAATCGTTAGCATGCCATCAATCGGATGTTCCCTGGCAGGAGCCCCAACCCGTGCCCGCATTTAGACCCCTCCCCCTCCCCCCCTCCCCCCCTCTTCCAAACATTATGAAATCGGTTTCAAATTCAAGTCGAGTACTATATAGCTTCAGATGAATAACAACTGAAACAGAGATTTCTCCTTGGAAATCTTTTCTGCATCTGAAAATGTGAACGAAGATAGATCTTGACAAGATTAAAGAATCCAAGCAAGGGAGGTACCGCAATCAACAGAAGTTTTCAATGCATGTTCGTCTCCGCCTCACCCTCAACCCTTGAATAATAGTGGGGCGGGGGTGGCTCAGTCGGTAGCGCGCCAGGCTCGTAATCTGTAGTTCCCAGGTTCGAGTCCCAGCTGGGTCAGCGTTGAGATTTATCTCCGCAAAATTCCCCGCCCTGCCCACGGTCAGTAGGGGACACCGATGGGCTTGGAAAGGGCGCCGTCCGTCGGATGGGACGTTAAGCCGTGGCCCCGTGCGTAGGAGAGCCATACCCTGTGCACGTTAAAGAACACGCTGGATGGCCTTGACGGGAGGCTACCATCTGTCTCCCAACAGGTGTTCCAGTGGGTCCCCTCCCCCAACCTTCTCTGAGCCTTCGGGGTCCATGTGACCTGGCTATTTAGCCCATGGTGTGCAAAAAAAGTGACGCTCAGAGGTAAAACAACCCAACCCAACCTTGAATAATAGTTTCGCAAGCCTTTCTCAACTTTATGCTGCTCCTTTGCCATCGCTTTTTAAGCGTCGTTTTCGCTATCAAGAATATAAAATTTTTCTATTTATCTCAAAGAACAATTTAAGAACAATTTGCATCCCAAATATTTTTGTTTCTTAATTTGAAATTTTAATGAGTATTATTCTGGTCATAATACTTCCGTGACGATTTACTCCTTATTTTCTGTTTTTCTAGTCTCCCATTTTAACTCGTATTCTCTTTTTTTTTTTTGCATGCTAAATGTAATTTTCATGCATATAGATATATCTTGCGAACATAAGACTTTGATGCATATTCTGCTTGTTATTACTCTTTCCAAAAACTTTCTCATTTTCTGCAATTATTATCTTTTATTTAATATTTCTGCTGAGAATATAATCATTTTTGTTTCCTTTTGACGACTTCTCACTGCTCGTTTTCTTTTCTGCTTTTTACATGCTTTTATGAGTTTTTATTCTCTAACAGTTTGTTCATCTCTTTTTGGGGGAGGGAGGGAGGCATTATCCATTCGTATCTGCCTCTTTGTTTTATTTGCATATATCCCATCTCTTTCTCAGCTTTCTGTATTAAGGCATTTCTTTACGCCTTTCAAGCGTCGCTCTTTATATCCATAAAGTCTCCTTCTTCTCCTTATACATTCCTTTGCTTGATTTCTCTCTCATCTTCTTACTTCATTTCTTCATCTTTTTCACCTTTTCTTTCGTCACAGCTCTCTCTTTCGCATCCAGTTTTCCTTCAGTCTCATATTTTGCTTTTTCCTCCTCCTCCTCCTCCTCCTCATCTTCCATCTCCTTACAATGCACCTCCGTCGAATGAGGTAAATAACAAACTTCTAGCTTCTTGCTTCACAATCATCTCGCACACTCGCCCAGCCTCCTCAGGATCTCGTACATTTCTATAAGTACTGTCATTTCCAGTTGTGCCGTTAATTTTTCACTGCCTGCCGTCCAACGACATCTTCGCGCGCGCTCGCTGCTTCCTTTACCTCGTTTCACTGCTGCTTCCGGCCGATGCTCGATCCTCTGAAACGCGAGTATTTTTTAGTTGACATAAACCCAATTACCAAGACAAAGCTCTGCACGACAGGGCCTCACATTGCGTCGCTAGCCGAATTATGAAGATCTGGAAACATGCGGACGAAGGTAGCCGGCGATGCTCGGCGCTGTTTTTTCGTCGACACCTTCTTTTGTGCATTTCTCTCTGAAAGTAGGAGGAGTGGGAATAAAACGAGGCTTGCTTTGAGCGCATCCACGTGCACACAGACCCAGATTCTGTCGCACACATACAGCAGCAGGCTTTCCTTTTTACTGCGGATAATTAGTATTTCTCTCACATACCCCTTCTGCGTTGCTGGTCTTGTGTGCGCTCTCCAAGGAATTCCCGAATCTCCAGCAGCAAAGCCTCAAGCGCTGGCCCTTTTGAGAAGGAAGCTCATTTTCAATAGACTCAAGAGCAGAGTCGTTAAAGGAACACAATTTTATTAGCTTCCGTTGTCCAATTAACAAAAGAATAAGAAGGGATGGAACGAGAAATGAAGGGGAAGAGAGAGGGGGAAGGAAGAGGTCGTGGAAGGAAGATAAGGTTGACGCGAAAGGCCACGAGGGGAGGAAAAGCTGAAACTGAGTCAGCTGAGAAGACGGTGTCGCTTGCTGCTGCTGCTGCACGTGCGAGAAAAGAAATTAGCATGGAATATCGTCGAAGAAGAGAAAAGAAACCGATTGCAAGTTGGGAGTGGAGGACGAAATGAAGAGCCGGAAGAATTCAATTCCGAGAAAGAGTTTCGCTAAAAGAGGAAGAGGGCGATTTTTTCGAACAAAGAGCGTTGTTGTTTAATGTATTTATTATTGATCCTGAAGGAATGAGTAGACAAAGAAATTTCTATCTGCTGAAAAAGGAAAAAAATATCCTTCGCTGAAACTGTTTCTCACTTTGAAAGAGAATCGTTAGCATATGGTATCGAGATTAAGCCCATTTCTTCATTGCTTTTATCTTCCTGAATTTTCCCCTTTTTTGTTTTTTCTTTTGATTTTTCAAGTGTCGCTCTATTGTGTATGCAAATTCGCTTGCAACTAATTATCCCATAGAACTTTGTCCATCCAGAATCAATTCAGAGTGAACGACTTGAGATATTTAGCAGCGAGTGCAATCAAAGTTTATGATTCTTTTTCTCTTAAGCTTAGCCTTCTAACTCGAGCAGTAATGATCTTTGTCAACACTCGATATGCAAATGCAATGTCTGTCAGTTGCAGCTATTGCACTTCGCAAAGTTCAATGCAGAAATTTGACTATAGGTGCAGTAATGTTTTGATCTCGATAAGAAAGAAAAATGACGCTCATTAACTGTTAGGTAACGGAAAGTGCAGATGCCAAAAGAGTTTTTTATGTGTGTTGCTGTATCGCAACATCACTTAGAGAAGCATCTTAAATCTCATTTTAGACAGTCTAAGGAAATTAAAGTTAATTTGCTTGACACTGTAAAATCTTCGGAATTTTTATATTAGAAAGAAAAGGAAATATGCATCTAGAGCGGATAGGGATAAAAAGAATTCATATATATGTATGCAGCGCGACTAGCACACTTTCTAGAGTCTACTAAGGATAAATTAGGAGTTTTATAATCAATAGAAATTGAGCATAGACTTATTCATCGATTTAGAGCAGCAAACGAATAATGGTCTTAAGCATGTAACTGAAGAAGGGGGTGATCTGCTGATACATTCTAGCACACTCCGTGGCTGTGTGTGTTCATGAAAGTGTTTTAAAATGATATGAATTTTTTTAACTCCGAACTGCATTAATTTACACATATAGATATATATTTCACAACAAAGTTTCCTATGAGAAAGACTCAGACCTTTAGTCTACTATTGCTTGCATTTCAGATCCCCACAGACAGATGAAAATATCTTTAGAGTCCTTTTAAAGTACTCATTAATTGCAGAGAGTATTACTCTACTGAGTAGCATCCTACTTGAGAAAGAGAAACTTCACAAATTCAACGGCATTAATGGATTTCGACGATATACTTATTCCGGCAACAAAATAGAAAAATAAAGCATAAATTTTATCGATCCGCTGAGATAGCAAATTTGGTGAAATAAACTGAGAGACTGGGTTCGGTTCGCCATCTTCACCAAATTATACAAACAATGCATGTATTATGCTCCCATCGTATAACGTTCAGATTCTAACCCTGATAGGCTCGCCACAGTTCAGGGAATTGACGCCGAATTGGTCACTTCATTTTTCCGTGCTCTTAAATTCTTTGAGGAAGATGAGCAACGAATTTTTTATTTTTCTACAAGGTATAGCACTTCGATAAATGGTAATGATCATTAAATAAATTCATTGACTGAATATCCAGTTTTTGTTCACTCTATTTTTAGAGAACTTCTACGATCGTTTTCAATATTTCGATTTGCTAGAGCTTCCACTGTGAACGCACAGCAGACAGAAGTAGCTCCCAGTACAACAGCGAGATCGAGACCTCCAAAGCCCTTCGAGAGCAGACTCACGGCAAACACGCTCCGTCACTTGAGCAGAGCAAAGGCTCGTTAGTCTCGAGGTATTATGCAACTGTCAGCAGTTTCGCAGAGTTCGTCTGGGCGAGAGAACCACACCCCAATCTATGTACCAAACGTAATCAGCATGTACGTCGCAGGGCTCCGGCCACCCCAATCTGCCTTGGCCTCTTCCCTATGGCTCAGAGCGAGCGGGTTGCTGTGTGAAATGGCGGTTGTGGCTCCCGTACAGCCAGCTGACTGGCTGATGGGGAGGGCAAAGAGGCAGGGAGGGGCTGTTACTTGCAGCACAGAAATCGCATTACTCGCTGCGTCGGATGACGTAATGGAGTTACCGCGTCAGGACGAGTGCCGCGCCTCGGTAAATAAGAAATGGCGTTTCTTCCCACTCTGATGCCCTTTCTTGCACATTCTATGGGCTGGCTTTGGGGATGGGGACCGTCCACATAGTGCCCCGCGTTCCCCTCTTCTTCTGATGCTTCTCGGCTCTACGATCCTCACTTCGATTCTACTTCATGCCGAATTGGCTTTTCTCAATGATTATTTTTTTCGCATCACTTGCTACTCAAAAGATTCGCGACTGTTGTTTCGCTTAAAGAAGTGTGTTAGGTTTATGTTCGGATGAGAACAGACCAAAAAGGACAGAACTGAATTAGCAAAACTGAATGCTTAAGAATATGTTAAGTACTAAAAACTCAGCCAATATGAGACTTTTGGTTTTAATAGTTGTAATTGAGTGTGTAATAATAATAATTAGAATTCGATCTGTAATGCAATATAATTTGCCCTTTGGACGTTGCAGGGAAAATATGACACACTTCAGTGAATATCTCACTTCCGTTTCCGTGTTTTTTAACAGTTACCCAGTGAATCCCCTTCCCCTACCCAACTCTGAATCTTTAGGGTTCTTGTGACCTGGCCATTAGACCCATTCTGTTCAAAACAAAAATGCTGCTCAGAACAAAACAACCAAACTAAGAATCGTATACTTGAGTTCGTCGTATACTTAATCATCAACAACTAATTCTTTATCATCACATTCAAGTTTACTTTTTCCACACATTTTTTTTCCTTTCATAGTTTCGGGTTACTTGCTGACGCAACAAAGAGACCATTCTGTCTGAAAGATCACTCTTTTTCATGTATCTGTTGCTCTCAGCAAGCAACCGTGGTAAAACTCTCAATTGAACGACAATCAATTCCAACATTTAATCAATTTCTTTTTCTGTTCTTTCACTTCTTTCTAAAGATTCCATATTTAAATAAAGGAGCATTTCCTTCATATTTGCTAGTTTGCGAGACATTTTGTCTGCGTAAAGATCAACTAGTTAGTGGATTACAGAGAATTCTATCGCTGGAAAGTGTAATCCAAAACACACGAAAAAGATTTAATCCTGAACAACAAATGTATCTATTCTTTTAGATGGCTTCGATTCCGGAACTGCGCCGTCCGCTTTCCATCGCTATTCTGCTTGATGGGATTGAACCTTTCCTCTATATTAAGAGCTCCGGCTATCTTCGTTTACTCTGCGATCGGTTACCACAAA
The DNA here is from genome assembly GCA_038380435.1 of Ryuthela nishihirai. NCBI lineage: Eukaryota > Metazoa > Arthropoda > Arachnida > Araneae > Heptathelidae > Ryuthela > Ryuthela nishihirai. The sequence goes on along the minus strand of JAWZYU010000015.1, from coordinate 69,721,585 downwards.
CAGTTTATTTTATCTGCTATTGGCTATTTGCTCTGCATCAACTTCATTAGATCAAGCATATTGGCAACACTAAACATATCCCGTAAGCATATTGCAGGGATTTTTTATCAACAACACCTACCCATCTTTTTTAAGAGGTAAGAAAAGAGAAATTTTTATTAGAAGCATTCAATTGTCTTAAAGATCATTCTCGAAAATTGGCGAAATTGATGTGGCAATACTGCACTGGAAATATTTGCAGATTTTATTTCGGTCCCAAATTTCATTACTAACTCTTTCTGTAAAACAAAAAAAGAATTGTAAATATTATTTCAGCGTTGAATCTGGTTTTCTTTTCTTGGCATGATATATAGCAGTACAAATATAGGTTGAGCAACGAGTTGATTAAATCGGAGAATGGGCTTTTCGGAATGTTTTTTTTTTATTTGCAACGTTTTGGACGGAGCAAGGCCCACTAAGACCGAAATCACTTCTGACCATTGCCTCAGTTAGAGCTAACAGCACACAAACAACCATACATCCCTGGACTTGAACCTGGACCCCAGCAGTTCCAGTTCGATTGCGAATCAACGCGATATCACTATGCTACCGAAGTGGCTTAGCCTTTAAAATCAACAAAAATATTTTGAATCATTTTTATTGTCCTTTTTGAACATTTTAACCAACCTTTAACACGAAAAAATGCTCCCTAGCATCGCCAATCCTTCTTTCTCTTCCTGATTAAACACGGCGTTGACGAAACATGATCGCTGAGGGCCAGAACCGATGTAAAATTTGGAGTTAGGAGAAGTGATACTTGAGGGAGAGGATCAAGGTCCTCTCTCACAAGTAAAAAAACGCTTCATTCCGATTAGTGTTTTTTTTATGTTATGTTGGTTAGCACGCTTGGCTACTGATCTAAGGGACCTGGGTTCGAGCCCCGGAATTAGGCATGGATGTGTGTGCCGTTTTTCTGCTGAGGTCCTGCCATCCTCTCAGATCTCCTACTGTGGCATATAAACTGACAGGCTCCTGTCAGACCTCTGTGGCAAGCAGCTGCTTGAAGGGGTATTTATTTTATTATTATTATTATTTATTAAATTATGATATTTGTATTATATTTCTTTATCAGAATTTTTCTAGGTTTTTCAAAAATTGGAAATGAAATGGAAATTTTTTTAGGAAATATATTTCGCAGCTTATATGCTTCAAATTTTCTTATTTCTATATTTGTGTATCGTAACTAGGCCCGGGGAAAGGAGAGGTCCTAATAAAATAAATAAATAAAACCTTTGAGCCAAAGTATTTCTCTTTCTATGTCCCAGACAATACGGAAAGGTCTGAATGCTTTGGATAGAATGCTCATTCTCTCCATCCACGAGCAAAAGAAAGAGTTTCCCTGGCGCCCAAGTGTCAAGTTGTCGAACACAAAGGCAGTCAATTTTGATCAATAAAAATAGGCCCAGATTGATGATCTACTTTTTATAGGAGAGACAAGCATTCATGCACCAAGTGTCGGATTTTTCGCTATAATATAGTACGCATAAAGTATACTTCATTTTGGGAACAAGAGAATTTAATAATCCTACTGCAGATAAACACATTATTTTTATCAACATGCTAAAAGTGCTGAGCTTGGTATTCAAACTTTAAGCGAAATTAAAAGTAAGTTAAAATGTAGATTTTAAGAAAAATATTTGAGTTGTGTAAGAGTTCATTTTTTCTTATTGATATTTGAAACTGATTATGGAGGCCAACTTCTGAAACCGCCCAAGTTGCTTTAAAAGTGTTTACAGGAATAATTAGCAAACGTAAGGAAGCAGATAGCTTTGTAAAATTCGAAAATTATGATCAGTCCAATAAGATGATGAACTGCTAATGAAAATTATCATGATGATGATCAGCCTGAGAAAATCTACAAAGATATTGGGCATAATTTGATTTAAGAAAAGGTCTTTAATCATTGATTATCTCTTTTTAGCGTTATAGTGTTAGTTTTATTTTATTATTGCGTATTTTATTCTGTAATTTAGCTAATTTATCATTTCTCTTTCATTTTTCTAAAAATAACGTATTTCCTGGTGTACAGTGCGTTTATTATTTCCTTTCTTTATGAAAGCAATCTGTTCCCATTACTGGGAACATATCTACTGAACTCAAAACAGGTATTTTAAGACCTATTTTTAAAGGTGGTATTAAGGAGGATTTATCTAACTATCGACCAATAACAATTCTTCCTATTTTTTTCGAAAATAATGGAAAAATATATTTATAATACTGTTTTTAACTTTTTACTTAAACACAACATAATTAATGAAAATCAATTTGGCTTTCAAAAAGGAAAAAACACAATTTAACTAATTTCCAAAATTGCAAATAATATTAATAAATCATTGAATAATAGAGAAAAAATTGTAATTATGTTCTTAGATTTAAAGAAAGCCTTCGATATAATAGATCATAGCATTTTACTAAATAAATTGGAAAATTACGGTATTCGCGGTACATTGTTAGATTGGTTTAGAAATTATTTATCAGACAGATACACAATTACTAAAATAAAAAACTGCTACAGCAGAAAAGTAATTACACGATATGGAATTCCCCAAGGCTCAATTTTAGGTCCTTTACTATTCTTAGTATACATAAATGATTTGTTCAATACAAAATTAAATAGTGCTATTTATCTATATGCTGACGACATTGTTTTAATAAATAGTCAGAAATATTTAAATGATAGCATTTCAGAGGTTCAAACAGATTACAATAATATTACTAGATGGTTAAATCATAAAAAAAATCTTTTTAAATGAGAAAAAAACTGGTGATTATTCATTCACCAGGATTTTATATTCATCAAAACCTCTTTATCAAAACTCATAAAATAAATTGCAGAAAAAAGGATGCTTCAAATTATGAATCATTATGTAGTTGCCCACTTGTTGAGCAAGTAAATAAAATAAATTACTTAGGAATCATTTTTGATGAATATTTTAGGTGGAATGCCCATATATCCCACATATGTGAAAGCTTGAGAATATCGGCGATAAAAATTCAAAAATTGAAATACGTATTGAATATGGAAACCTGTGTAATATTTTATAAAGCAATATGCGAATCTATTTTAAATTATGGAATAATTGTGCATGGAACAACTAACCTAACTAACATAAATAAAATAGAAAAACTGCAGTCTATAATAGCTAAAAATATTATTCCGTTTCATTTGCAAAAATTTATAAAACTTCCACCGATTAGTTACCGAGAGGTTAAAATTTTTAAATCTTTTATCCTACAGCAATTTATATAAATATAATGTAATAATTAAAAAAAATTTTGACGAAACTTACAAACTAAAAATTCAACATAACAAAAATACAAGCCTTCAAAACCAAGGTTATTACAAATTGCCAAATTTTCGAAATAATTACGGGAAACATACCTCCGAATATCAACTACCACTTATATTTAATGCTATTCCAAAAGAATTACTAAATATAGATTCTTTTAGAAGACTTAAAATGGAATTAAAAAGTTATTTGGTATTTTCTAGTTAGCTGATTATTATGTGTTGTGTTTTGTGGATTTATTTGATGTACACCATTTTTGTGACTGAATGACCTATGTTTAATATAATTTATTCATTTTCCTGCAGATAAGCTATTTAACTTTGCGGGTCAAATTGTAAATGTATTTGTATTCTTTATTCTTATGAATAAAAATTATATTCTTTAAAAAAAAAATTGGAGGAAGCTCCTGGAACGCACACCTTTTTATTTCAATAGCTAATTGTTGGTAAAAAGGGATGATTAATCCCAATTAATGAATTTCGTGCAAATGAGAGAAACACCACAGCATTTTAATTTGCGGCACAATACGTAATACTATGTAGACTGCAGAGAAGCATCATGGTAGATGAAAATAAGGGTGCTCGTTGAATTGGAAACTGAATTAACGAATAACCACTTTAAAATAACGATTTTGACATACGAAAAAAGTAGCAAGAGAATTATTTTCCTACCGATGCTATTGCGAAAGTGTTGCGATCATCTGAGCTTTTCAACATTTTCGTATGTGCGCCCTTCTCTGAACTTTATGAATCTCCCACGGGAATATTTTTAGTGGCCGGGCCCTGAAAAATATCTTAATAGAAATAATGAGAATGATTACATCAAATTAGAATGCCTGATTTAAACTTTCGGGCCTTTTCTTTCTTCTCTCTTAACTAATCATGCTGCATCGTTTTAATTGAGGGGCATACTAATAGTCGAATTTCAAACTTTTAGGTATATATTATCAAGGGTTAAATAATCGAATGTCGTAATTAAAAAGTAGTGTTAAAAATAACAAAAACATATGCGAGCATCACTTGAATATATTGCTTTATTTTGCATTTGCATTTTCTGTGTCTGCACAAATATTAAATTCGTGGATCATTTAATTTGTCACTGAATTATGAAGCAAAAACTTATTGACTCAGTATATTGATAATAATATATTATTTATTTGGAATCAGAAACTTCAAGTTAATGAACTAAATGATAAACTAAGAGTAACAGATCATATAGGATACTAACTGGCATCATTAGATTAAAACAGAAAATTCAAGTTAGTCTTGCTTAAGCTTAGTAAGCGTTTCAATGGAATATCAATCGCTTTGGTCAAATTTGCAATACCGCAGAAAACAAAACAAGACAAAAGTTTTTTTTCCCTAAATGTTGAATAAAGAGAGAAAAGATGAGGTCACACTTTGTTTCGTGATTGTCATGTGAATTCGTAACTGAGTGCGGAGGTCAGAGTTTTCTCTTGTTCTGATGCCACAGAATGTCATCTCATGTGCCACTGAGACCAACCAGCAGATGCCGAGCATTCCGTCTCCATCTCCTCCTCCTTCATCTCCTTCATCCCTCCTCCCGCTTTCGGTACTCCTCACCAGTGGGATGGAACTGCGCGCACGACGTGGTAACTGAGCATGCGCAGTGTTGTGCGACGTGCGCTCCAGAGCTTCTCCATAAGTCTCCCATCAAGTGCAGCTTGATGAAGGCCTTCAAAGCTCGTGGCTCAGCTTCTGCATGCTTCATTTCGCCTCAACCGCCCTCCTCACGCGAAATGTTGGCACACGTGGCACGGCACGATGCCCAGGTGGATGCAGAACCTTGGCAGCGGAGAGGAGATAAATTATGATCATCATCTCATTATGCTGGTTATGCAGATTACACGAGGTGATACCGCATGCGTTGCTTTCCTCAGTGCTCACTTTGAAAGGTATCGTTGAGCGCTGCCAACAGAGCTCATTGCTCATCTTTTTCTTCCTGCTTCTGCGGTTTATTAGAGAGGCAGATTTTAAGCGTTTTCCTTTGGTTAATAATTCTTGAAAATGTGCGAAACATTTACAATTCGGGTTTGTTTTTATTTACGGAAGAAGTTGGAATGTAAGAGAAAAAGAAAAGGAATATCTTTATAAGTACTAGAATAATTTTGACGAGAGTTATTTTTTCAAATATAAAGAATGCAATGTCCTGATGTAAAAGAATTACAACTTAAAAACAACAAAAAACTTGAAACTCTCTAAAATTCAAGTAAATTGTATGAGAAGTATGCAAAAAATTGTATGAGAAGTCTTGTACTAAAACTTAATAATCGTATTAAAATCACTCATACACATCAATTGAAACACATTCTTAATGTCAAATGTATTTAAAAGAAAATTATTTGTTGTCAGTGTATAAATCCCAATTGAACAGTTTTCGGTAATTCACTCAATATTCAGTAAGCAATTTTATGTCGTAATGAAATGGAAGGGAATCATTTTCATCCTTTCACTGCTCATTGATCAAGAGTTATTTGAATTAAGTGGTATAGGGATTAATAACTCTGCTCTTCCAGAAGACAAACTTTGTGTGTTTCTATTAACTCTGCTTAGGAAATCGTCAGCAGTGACTTTGGTCTTGATAGGCTCTTGTATGAGAAGGCTTGTACAAACTACAAGTAGTTCCTTAATTCCTTCGATGTCCTTTTATGTTGCAAATAAAAAATAAAACTGCTGTCAATTTTCGTAGCTCTAACTATCTGTGAGCCGAAGCAAAATTTTATGCAATTTTCTAAAGCAATCCTTTTTTCAATCTGGCATGTAAATTCTTAATATTGAGATGACAGAAAATAGTAATTTTTACAACATTAAGAGAATTAATTTAGCATTCACGATTTGCATTTATAAATAAATACCCCCTCAAGCAGCTGCTTGCCACAGAGGTCTGACAGGAGCCTGTCAGTTTATATGCCACAGTAGAAGATCTGAGAGGATGGCAGGACCTCGGCAGAAAACAACACGAATATCCATGCCTTACCCGGGGCTCGAACCCAGGTCCCGTAGATCAGTAGCCAAGCGCGCTAACCACTCGTCCACGGGACGGCGATTTGCATTTACAGTAAATTATTTTACGGTTAACACTAAATTACAGTCATGGATTCAATAAATTAAAAAAAAATATGACTTTTATAGAAAAAGGAGGACATTTTATGTTTTTCAAAATTTCGGGAGGACATGCCCTCCTTTTAGAGACGTATGGTAACTGCTCTTTCCGGCATATTTTCCCACATTGTTTCTGATAAGCACGCATGCGTATAATAATAGATTCTCCTTTTTAGAAACCGTGTGAATCTCACGTTCAAATGGTTCTACAGAGTTGAAATACGACATTTTGATGAGGGGATGTATTCTTTGCTGACGGCGAGCCACAAAATAAGGCCACCCATGCTTGTCAATCAGCACGTCGCAGAAAGAGCAACGCTAATAGATATGTGCCAGAGAGGCAGCTGTCCCCTGACCCCCGTTGTCTGCAGGCTCCCACGGACGTGGGTCACAGTCCAGTGGATAGCAACAATCTCGGCCTTGTGTATCGGGAGATGGTGGCAGACGCACGAGTCGGGGGCTACCGGCTAGTGAGGGTGGGGACTAACGGCGAGGATTGTCTCTGCGGGGATGAGTGGCAGACTTCAGAGAGTTTTTCAGAACTAGACAAAGACAAACATGTACAAGAATGAAGCTGATAAATATAGCGAATGGGGTGCGTGGAAGAAGGTTCCTTGAAGGGGAAACGGGGTCGGGGGGGGAGAGGAATAACATAATTCGAAGAGCACCAAGACAAGCAGATTGAATGCTTCTTAGAATGTCACAGATGAGAATCTTAAACTGCTTGTATAAGATGGGAAATTGTTTGCCGTAATGGATTGGGGAAAGCTGAAAATCATCTGGTATGCACTTATTTACAGCATACATTACAGATACGATTATAGCTTGTGTATATGTAAAGCTATAGACCTATGGATATCTACGTAAAGGTGTCTCTTTACGTAGATGTCCATAGTTCTAGCCTCCCAAACTTCCTCAGATCTCCGGAAATTTGCTGCATTAATGAAAAAAAGTTTTCCAGAGTGCAGATCACCCATCTTCCCTCTCCAAACACATACAGATTGCACATAGATCTCCCCCCCCCCCCGGCCTCCTCTGAATTTGATAGGAGCGCCACCCTGAGAAAAGGAATTCCATTAATTCCAATACATTTGACTGATCAAATCGAAATCAATATTTGAAAATGGATGATCAAGAAAAAGAAATGAAATGAAACAAATATAATTAAATAATAATTTTAATGGAAAGGTTTAAAAGATTATTAACTTTTTTCTACTTAATTCATTTCAATCGCTGCCTTCTTTAGTATTCTGATAGTTTTGGCTACTGATGAACGAAATTCAGTAATTATGGGCAATGACAAGGTCAAGAAAAACTAATAAGTGGGAAATTTTACACACAATTCGGTATTGAGTTCCAATTCTTGGAAATTAACCTAAATACTGCTGGTAAAATAATCCTTTCCCATGAATTTAGATTAAAGAAATCAGATTTAAGCAAAATCTTACACCGGATTATTTTCGTAATATTTAAGAAGAGTGATCATTCGAAATACCTTGCAACAAAATAAGATTAGCTGTTCTCCAAAAGTAGGCATATTTTAGGTCGCTTTAGAAGTTGGTACTATGTTAATTTAGTGGCATGTTACTTTTAGGTTTGTTAAGTGTTCTAATTTCAATAACTCTTATAAATAAAAAAAATAATAAATACCCCCTCAAGCAGCTGCTTGCCACAGAAGCCTGTCAGTTTATATGCCACAGTAGAAGGTCTGAGAGGATGGCAGGACCTCAGCAGAAAAACGACACAGACAGCCATGCCTTAACCCGGGGCTCGAACCCAGGTCCCTTAGATCAGTAGCCAAGCGCGCTAACCATATCGGACGAATATTGTTGAAAATCGAGATTTAGAGAGATTATGTAAGAAGATTCTCTTTTCAAGGTTATGTAAGAAGATTCTCTTTTCAAGGTCATAAAGTTTTGAATGTGGATTTCCATTCACAAACGCGAAAGTGCCTCATTATTTTTGGTAATATAGTGTACATAACACGGATTTAAAAGGTTTTCAATATTTTCAACATAGTAGAAAAGTATATCGCTCTACACGAAATAAATTATTTGATTGCAAGTGACGGAAGAATGCGAACCAAATCTGTCTTTCCTGAATGAATCCATTGGTACCTGGATGTAGCGAGTGGCCGTTTTCACTCGAGTCGTTCCTCGTGAGCATGCTTGCGGAATGAGCCGCAGCTGCTGTGCCCGAGATGCGAAGCTGCCGACAGCGTCGATGCCTCGGTTGACCGCTCCACCACACTCGAATCAAACAGCTGGAAAAACTCCAATCTCTATGATAACACCTCGCTTCGGTTTCGACCCTTTTTTAAAAAGAGAAAAAATGGGAACAGAGCGGTTTGTCGGCGCCGATGCGGTCGCCGTGTAATCCGAGGGATTGAGGGACGCTGAGACAGGAGGCTGCGGTGCTCGGACAGGCGAGAAATTGCTGTGACTGGGATCTGGCAGCAGCCACTACTGATCCCCATCGAGATAGCTTTGATAGCTAATCCCTTTCCTCGTGGCCACTTCGCATCTTCTATCCCATGCCTTCCCCCTCCCTCCCCATCATACACACACATGCTCACACCGTACAAACGTTTCTTATTCTTCTAGCGTTCGCTTACCCCCCCCCCTCCTCCTCCTCCCCATGACGAACCCGCGAACACTTTCTGCACAAGTCCTTCGCTGGACAAGAAGACAAGCGAATTGGCAACAAGACAGAAAGACTGCCCAGCCACCGAAGAAATAATCTTCACTCTAGAAATGTTTTTCCTCTTTCTTCTTTTTTTTTTGCACCTTTTCCTTGCGCGTTGAAGAATAAGCACAAAATTGCAGATTTCTTTTATAGTACTCTAATAGTCACTGAATGAGTTAGGGCGGGGGTGGCTCAGTCGGTAGCGCGCCAGGCTCGTAATCTGTAGTTCCCAGGTTCGAGTCCCAGCTGGGTCAGCGTTGAGATTTATCTCCGCAGAAATTATCCTCCCTGCCCACGGTCAGTAGGGGACACCGATGGACTTGGAAAGGCCGCCGTCCGTCGGATGGGACGTTAAGCCGTGGCCCCGTGTGCGGGAGAGCTATACCCTGTGCACGTTAAAGAACACGCTGGATGGCCTTGATGGGAGGCCACTGGAACATCTGTCTCCCAACAGCTGTTCCAGTGGGTCCCCTCCCCCAACCTTCTCTGAGCCTTCGGGGTTCATGTGACCTGGCCATTTAGCACATTGTGTGCAAAAAAGTGCCGCTCAGAGGTAAAACAACCCAACCCAACTGAATGAGTTATACCTTTCGCCGACCATTACAGTAAATAGATATGCATTTAGCAGTGTCTAAAAGTACAGTAAATCTAAATCTAGCAAGATAGCCTCCACTTAAAAGCGAATTTTATTTCGTAGATTTTCAATCATGCAACCGTAATAAATAATTTATAAATATATTATTTGAAGGGAAAAACTAGTCTATAGATGTTATCTTTCTCATCGATACACACAGACTAACTGTTTGTGTTATAAGGATTTTTCCCTTTAGAAGCAGATGATGCGCGACATCCTTTTCGTTTTTCCCCCGCAAATATTGCTTTCATACCTCATTGTGTTACTCTTAAAAAAATGAATTTCCGTTGGGCAAAACATGATGCTTAAAAAAATATAATGCAAAATTCAGCTGATTTCAAGCGTTCATAATTTTTTCCAGTAAAACAACGAAACGCTCTCTAATTTTTCGTATCCCGAGAAATCCTGAATTTCGGCAATCTGTATTTATGTATAAAGTTCTGAAACTAAGTGTATAGCCCCCCCCCCCTCAAACAGTCCCCTCCCTCCTGCCTTCGACTTCATCACCACTTTCATCTCTGTTTTTGCTTCAAAGAAATCTGTTGTTGTTTCTTATTGCATTGTAAAATTATTTAATGCTGAACATTACAGAAAACCGATCTGTGAGAGCTAAATTTCGCCTTGTTCTACAAACGAATCAAATTATTAGAAATTCCGAACATTTTTTCACAATCTCGTATTTAGAGCGGTCTAATCAAAAAACACCAACACATAAAAATAAACTAGGTTACGTCAAATCACAAGAAAGTAACAATGTGAGATCAACTTCCCCTCATTTTTACCCAGACGATGTTCACGTGTAGAGTGTGAGAAATTCCCATCTCCAAGGAAAGTAGCGATGTCACTAACTGTCGACTAGATGACGGCGAGCTTGCTGATTGGTGGTTACCGTTTCGTGCGAGCCATTGAAGTGGGAAGCTGTCTCCGGGTGATCCGTTTCCCGGTTGCCACCATTGCCTTTGTTGTCTGCACGGATGGTTGTCAACGCCAACGGGGCAGAGCGCAGCATCCCGCTGACTCTGTCTCTGAGAACAGCAACAACAACAACGGAGGATGGAGAAATTCTTTCTTCTCGCCGCCGTGCTCCTCTAAATAATGATGTAGATGCTCACCGCCAGCACTCACCATCTTCTTCCTTCTCCTCTGGCTACTAAACGTTTTTGAATCACATTCTTATTTTTAACTTTTTAAGTTTCGTTTTATATTTTTATAATTTTCTCTATATTCCTGTCACTATTAAATTTAAATCCATTCTTTATATCAATTTTAACTGCAGCTCTCATTGCATTTATTTAGGTTGTAGATCTCATTTGCTGTGAATCAAATTGGTTTCAACATCTTTTTTTTAATAAAATTCTATGTTAATATTCATTAACCTTTAATTTTGCATGGAATTATATTATTATGCTTCTCCACTTTTCTTTTTCGTTTTATCGTTTGCATTTATTCCTCTTAGACTTCTGCAGACACAGAAAAAATAGATGCTGAAGATTTATCAATGTATATCAAATAGATCACAGTTTTCAGAAGTGGGCATGTCGACCCACCATTTTTTCCCCATATGATATTCAGACTGATCTTTCCTTGCTCGTAATCAGACTTAAAATAATCAACAACTTGTTCATTCCAGCACTTACGATGCTTTCCATTCTTTTTATATCGGTTGTTTGTTCAACGTAACATTTTTGTCATTGCATTACTATACATAGAGACATAGATGATGCAGTTGAAGCGGTGGACAGTATGTTTCATACAGTGCATCTGATTCTTTCGGATTAATTAAAACTGTTCAATACATTTCCTATTGTCTTCATTGGAAGTCTCTGAAGCATAAAACAGTGCATACGAATGGACTTCATGCACATAAACGTTTTTGCTCTGAATGCACAATAACATTTCATTGAAAGTCTCTGAAACATGAAACATTGAATACGAGTGGACCTGTAGGTAAAGCAATGTTCACATAAACGTTTTGGACTGAATGCACAGCATTTCATTGAAAGTTTCTGAAGCATGAAACAGTGTATACGAGTAGACATCACTCCTAATGCCCGACGAACCAATCTACTCTTGTCACCGTCACTAACGCGAAAGATTCTGTTTTCAAAATTTTGTAGAGTAATTAACAATTTGTCTATAATAAAAAAGTTCTCTGTAGTGCTCTTTTTTAAGACTAGTAGAGTGGTAACTGAGCTTATATCTTCATTTCTTCTTTCAGAAATAAGCTCCAGTGTTTTATGATTCAAATGGCTTTATGTCTTGTTCTTCTTTTTCCCCAGAAAAAAGTTGGTTTCAAAAATTGCCTGTTTTTAAATGGTCCCATTCTTCCAATGTGCTTCAGTTTCAGCAAACCACGATTGTTATAATGACTACGTAACCTATCATGCTAAACTTTGGTTATTTCTGGGTCTTTCAGAGCTTCAGTATTAAAATGTAATTCTATAAATTTAGGACAATATTTTTTAAGTTACAGTTGCAAGACATTTAACAAAGTAATGATTATACGTACTATCTGCTCCACTGTACGACTTGGTGTTCCTTACAGAACTAACCCCTTTACTGTTATTTAATTTATAATCTATCATATTACTATGCGCCCCATCAGGTTAAACCCATCTGTATTTAAAATTTTATCGATATATGTATTAAGTGTTAGTTAATCTCAAATCGTAAAGTTTATATACCTGTAAGAGGCGTTCTCTATGGAGGTTAAAATTGCAAATGACAAAAAGACTTATCTTTTCTTAATATTTTCTAATTAATATCAACTTTAACATTTACGTCCCCCAGCACAAAAGCAATATCTCTTGACAGAATTCAATACATCCTGTAATTGCTCGCATAATTTAACTTACCCTTTCTCATGAGAATCTTCGGCCGGTCATAACAATAAATGACATTCAAACGTTCAGTCCCTATTTTAAATTTAGCTGCACGAAATCTTTCATTAATACACTCTTATTCTAAAACAACATCACTGGGCCTACACCTAATAGATGTTTGCTTTCATCATCACGTCCTGAAAAAAGGAAATTTAGATTATATTTCAGAGTACTTGACCGTTACCTATCCATCTTGTATCTTGCAAGCCCAGAATGTCTAGGTTGTAATACTGGAATTTTTTCTGTGAGGACATCAAAATAATAATTTTTATGCAAAGTCTTCACACTCCCTTTGGCTGTAAAGAGAAAATGATTGAAGGGATTTTTAAAGAAACTTGGTTTGTTGCTTGACTTGAAATGATCAACGATATCAAACATCCCATAATCGCAGACATGAAACAAAGGCCGGCTCCCCACCTCTAAGCCTTCAGCCACCACCTTTACAAGTGAACTTTGTCAAATCCAGAATCAAAAGAATATTGTTATATATAGGATAATACACATTAATCAAGTTTAGGGTCTGCTGTGGCCCTAGTAGCAATGGTTCAAACACTTGCGATAGTATCTTACATATCATCAGGATTATCTTCCAGGTAATATCAAGCATTCTGTGTTCACTTGAAGCTGGCAAGGCACGAACAAAAAGAAAACACAGCGTTAGATTTTCCTTCAACAGGAGCCTACACTATAGTAAGTTAGGGATCGGTAATCGTGCTCAATTTCATTATATAGTCCGGAGGGTTTGAATATTCAGCACTATGAACCTGACTTTTTCTTAGCAGTGTAGAAATAAATTAAAAGTGTCCTTAAGATGGCTTAAAATCAGTAGACCCAATTAATCTATCGTCTCTCTTTCCGTTTTCCTATAGGAGAGACTATCTCTTTCGAAAGACACTAAATGCCTGCACTACGAGAAGACTGTGTCGGACATTAGATTGTAGGCCTTGCTGGTTCTGTGAATCATCGCAGAGGATTGGTACATAGCTCTCTTCGTAGCTTATTTCTACCTACATTGGCAGGCCAGGCAAAATATTTTGATTTACAGCATTCCCAACCTCGTAAAATATTTCTTAAGTTTTAATTGTAAGACTGACTAAGTAAGTTTTAACTAGGGATTAATCAGATGGATTCAGTTTATTGCTGAAGTTGATCCCCTTCTTTCAGAAATAAGCTGTATGACTTTATCATTCAAATGACTTTTATCTCGTATGCACCCTTTTACCCTAAATAGCAGTACTGTTGGTTTCAAGAATAGCCTATTAAAAATGGTCCTGTTCATTTTCAACTTTAGTTGTAAATAAATCACGATTTTCAAAATAACTGATTAACTTATCAAGGTAAGCTTTGGCTATTAATTTCAAATATAAAAAAAATTAAACAAATCTCTATCCTGTTGCCAGTACCAAGAATATATTTGGATAAAGCAGTTCTCGGTTATGAGTCTGGATCACAGAATCTCTGCAGAACATTTTTGAAATACCTAATCTCTCACTAGATAATTTAATTCACTTTGCATGGAAATTTATAGTTCCTCATTTTATGATTAACAAACGCCTGTATCTTCTTCTTCTGCATTGTTATCATCAGATTCAGTCTGAAAAAATTCTTTGAAGAGTTTCTGGAGGGGTCGTAATAGATACATTGGGTGCGTCTGCTATAAGTCTCATTGCAGATGGAACATCTAGATAAGAAATGTTCTGTTTATTTCTAGTCCTCTAACATTGTCCATTGCACCAACATTAATAGCAGCGACCTCCATGGCTCCTCTATTGGTTCATGCCAGACCATTTAAGGATTCAACGAAAGAACGACAAAATTTGTGAGGAGACTATTACTTGTGTTCGTCTCCGCGTTTCATTCCAAAGAAGTCAATACACTTTCTTGACGAAGTCTGTGATGTTATGCTTCTTTTTTTGTGTGCAATAAAATGGCCACATATGCAACAAAATATGTCAAGATTATTCGCACAGCTTCTTAGCGAAAAACTTGAGCCCTTTAGCGAAAAACTTGAAAAAATATATAAAGTACAGTAATTATTGCAGCAAGGAATAAAGAGTTAAATACATTAAATAGACTACCTCTTACATATCTGGGTCTCACATGGTACTGACCTTCTAGAAAGTTCTCACTTCAGGTTCGTTATTAAGGTCTATTTTTAAGTAGAAAAGTTCTTGAAACAAATTTATAAATTAAAATTTGATATCTGTGGAAATTCTAAGTCCTAAGTCGTTTGAGATTATTTTGAAGACCAAGTTTTGTTAAAAATAAATGGTGACAAGGTTATTGGTAAATTTGCTTTGTGATGCGAGAATTTGGTAGAAATTTTATAAACAATTATATAGCTTTTGCGAAAAAAGATCTAAAACATGCAAAAAGTTAATGGTTTTAGATTAAGCATTAATCTCTTTAGTTTTCAAAACATAATTTAATATTTCACATTCAGAGAAAATTCAAACCGTGGAATATTTCAATAGAAGAGCACATTTAGCTTATTCAGCTGCTAATAAACTATCGAGAAAAATTATTTTTCCATGGTTGCATACATTAAAATTGTTGTATTCTCATTGACAATCTGTAACATCTTTAATGCCAATTTGCAACAGCAAGTAAACAAAGTTTGCAAAATATTGGAAATCCTTAGTTTATTCACTAAAAATAAATGAAATTATTATCGATCTTAATAATATCAGATTAATATCAGATTCTCCCTATCTAATAATAATATCAGATTCTCCCTATCTAATTCCTTATCCACTTTAAATATAATTTGCCAAGACAGAACTTATATTTATTTAAAAGTAATTTAGCGAATATAAAATTCTAATTTTCTTTTATCAATAACTCTGATATGAAAAATAAGATGAAACAAGAAAAGATTTAAATGATTGAGTTCAAGAACATAAAAAAGATGATTTTTGAATAAATATCAACTGAACTTAGCGAATAAACCACACACCAATTCCCACACGAACCAAGGTCTGTAAAAAAATAACATTCCATTTCTCAAATTTGTCATGAAAAAATTTTGGAACATTCAGTCTAACTTTATCTCTTAGAATATGTTTGTTTTTCGTGTGCGTTTTATGATTTTTTTAAATCGTTTTAGAAAAGCCTTCAAATTTCGGAACTTTTTAACATATCGCCCGAATAGGGACTCAAACCCTGGACCGTTAGGTTAAAAGCCTAATGCTCTACCGACTGAGCTATCCGGCTAGTGATCTAAGGGACCTGGGTTCGAGCCCCGGGTAAGGCACAGATGTATGTGTCGTTTTTCTGCTGAGGTCTCGCCATCCTCACGACCTTCTACTATGGCGTATAAACTGACAGGCTCCTGTCAGACCTCTGTGGCAAGCAGCTGCTTGAGGGGGTATTTATTTATTTATTTTTTAACATATATGTAACTCCAATAGGTATTTGATCTGTATCAGTTACCATAGGTAATGAGATGTCGAGTTAATATTGCATAGAAAACAGCAAAAACATTTTATTTGTTTACGAAAACGTCTTTAACAATTGGCTGTCGAGTATTTCTTCCCATCCATGGATGACTACACCTTTTGCCAATTCAAGTATCCCTATCTGATGCTGCGAAAGGAGCTGACGGTGCTGAAAGATTCGTGACACGCGCATCACACGCCATCGCCCACAGAGGTCGACTTGTTGTCTCGAGCTGTGGCTTAACAAGCACTCCCCACACAGAACGCGATGGCGTGGGGCCAAAGAAAAAAAAAATCCCACAAGCTTGTGAGCAGCAAGAATAACTGGGAAGTATCCATTATGACCGAAGATACAATCTCTCTTTGCCAATTTTAGCCGGTCCTTCATCATAGAGAGCTTTCTTCTCTGTCACTTCTTTTTTAATTCTTCTTCCGGAATTTGAGAAATCTGTAAGACGAAACACTGTCGCAGCTTCTGGGAACGTAGCGAGGGTCGAAGTGAGGACAAGCTAGCCTCGTTTTCAATCCGAGCTCTCTGAGTATTCCATTAGCTACAGAAGGATCAATACGAAGCAGAAAAAGAAAAAAAATACAATGTCCCTCTTTTTACATTTCATTTCGATAACTTAGGTATTAACTATGATCTAAAGTAGTGTCCGTTAGCAGATCATTTGATAGCGCACAAAATTCTCTCTCAAATGAGCGACAATGTTCTGCATAGCAATGAATGTATCAGCTCATAAATTCTCCCAAGAAAAATGGTGACGTTTTCAAACGTGTCCACTTTTCAGCTTCTTCTGTAAGCATTCCAAGGATTATATTAACAAATCACCCATTGCATTACCAAAATATGAATACCATATTGAACGAAAGCTAATGTAAAAAAATATAATAAGGCCATTACTTTTCCTAGGAAAAGTGTAGAGTTGTGGTAAATCATTACCTCTATTCTTCATTCCAATGATGTAAAAAAACTATTCAGTTGCCATCTGGAGTGCAACCTCAACTCTTTCTAACCAGTTGTCAAAATTTTTCCAAGTCTTATGGAAAAAAAACCAGAGTTGAAGATAAGATCTTTAACCACAACACATAGTTTCTTAGTTTTTTATTATTTTTATTCTTTCTTTGAAAATTTCAAAGACCGAGCACACCCAATTGTTGAAAGTTTTGTCGTCGATATTAATCACATAATCACGTACGATACTTTTAATTTCATTTAAGTTTCGAAAACGAAATATGAAAACAACCTTTGATCGTCGAGTAGAGCTTTTAAAATTCTTACCGTAAAACTTAGTTCAAGTGACAGCGTCACATAACTTTCAGAATATAAACACCACATTTTATATCTAATCATATTTTAATTCCCTTTTTTAATGATAGAAAGCCAATATGGAGAAAAATCCAAATGTGATTCTAAATGAAATTACAAAATAAAGATGAGAATTTCTATCAAATTTGATATATGAAAAAAAAAAACCTCAAGCAGCTGCTTGCCACAGAGGTCTGACAGGAACCTTTCAGTTTATACGCCATAGTAGAAGGTTGGTTGGACTCAGCAGAAAAGCAACACAAACATCCATGCCTTACCCGAGACTCGAACCTTGATCCCTTTTTATCAGTAGCCAAGCGGCTACGGGACTGCTGGAGGTATGAATGACAATATCTGTAAAATACGTCTCTGACGAATATTTATATTATTTTAAAACTCTTTAAGTTATTTTAAAAGTTTCTGGTCATGGAAATCGCTTTCGTAGTTATTAAATAAATGTTAATTATATCTTGAACTTGAATATCTTTCTCACGCTTGGCTACTGATCAAAGGGACCTGGATTCGAGTCCCTGGTAAGGCATGGATGTTTGTGTCGTCTTTCTGCTGAGGTCCCTCCATCCTCACAGACATTTTTCTATGGCGTATTAAATGGCAGGCTCCGGTCAGACCTCTGTGGCTTGTGTTGTCTTTCTGCTGAGGTCTCGCCATCCTCACAGACATTTTTCTTGGCGTATTAAATGGCAGGCTCCTGTCAGACCTCTGTGGCTTGTGTTGTCTTTCTGCTGAAGTCCCGCCATCCTCACAGACATTTTTCTATGGCGTATTAAATGGCAGGCTCCTGTCAGACCTCTGTGGCAAGCAGCCGCTTGAGGGGATTTTTATTTATTTATTTTTTATCGATTTGGAAGAAATGTGATATCCTTTCCCCTGCGAATGTTGAAGTAATTTCTTTCTGCAACTGTGAGAATACTCAAGGAGTCAACGGCTACAGTGGTTTACTTTTATTCTGTTCTCCAGACATGTCGACTCTGATCAACAGCTACTGCGTTAGGCTATCAAGTCATTTCAAAAAAATATTACTTTGATATTTCTCACCAACCTAACTTTTTTCTCCGCATCTTTTCCTACGACTTTCAGTAACACTCTAATTTGATATGCTAATCTGTAAGCAGCTGCTTGAGGGGGCATTTATTTTTTATTAATTCTTCATACAGCTAGCATGACCAAACCAACTGAATCCTGCACAAGATGCTGCTTAAAGGATGTTAATAATTAAAATTTAGCCACCAAATACCCAAGATGCTTTTTAAATAAATGATCAGAGGGAACAACTTTCACCACCTAGCAACTTTAGAAAAGACCAAACTATTATAACGTCAAGTTCAGTCTTTAGATATTTCTGCCTACTTTTCCACACCCTACACAGATTCTTAAAACTCTTCTGCCTGACTAACATTAAGAAAAATCACAGCCGTAATGAACAATTTTGACCTAGTTAAAAGGTCTTAGTTCCGGTATAATCAGACAGCCAACCCCATAAACTAAACCAATATGCTTGACTTGACAACGAATGCAGCGATGCGTTGTGCTAACTGTTAACATGCAACGAGTGCTGAGAGCTCTTTGGACTTTTTGGTGTCTCAAGAACTGAATTCGTTATTTAGTAACAACAGGTCAATAGAATGACCATTTGTGTAACTTAGCTCTTCCTGAGAAGTCTATTTCTGTAGTTCAAAGTACAGGCAGTTCATTCTTTTATTTACTCCACATTTCAGCAGTTTCACAATTTTAAACTTTAAAACGTTACAAACTTAGCTAATTATTTGCATCTTTCCTTTACTCTTGTCCATTTCCCATGAAATTTCAATTTTATTTTTCAGTTTAATTATGTTGCCACGTCAATCCACTCTGAGATTGTTTATTTTTTTTCTCTGCAAGTGTAAACGAAAACCGATCTCTATTACGAATGCCATTCCCTCCCATCTAGTATGTCCCTCAGACGTTCGTCTCCTTTCGTATGGCAGTGGCAAACCTTTGGGTGTCAGGAACTGCTTACGCCCTTGCTGTGTACACGTCTGTAGCGAAGTATGCCAACAACGCATGCCCGGAGGTTCAGCGTCTCAGCCCTCTGCCACGTCTCCGGGAGGGCCAGAGTAGAGTAAGAGCACGAGAGAGAGGGAGACCATTCCGTCATTCCTCGCTGGAGGAAGAGGAGTTCGGGCGGGGAGGAGAACTCCAATTACAAGGTTATTTCTGCGCTGTCACGAAACAGTGTTCTCAGCATCACCTCTGATCCGATGAGGATGCTGGTCCCCAAGAGACGAGTATCACTTAGCTCGGCAGTTTCTCATTCCAGCGTCCCCAGCAGACGCGAGAGCGCACAACGACGCTTTGTCATTCCAGCGGCTCGGTCTCGGCTGCTTCGCTGCGTAGCATGGCTCGAGGCCGTCTCAGGCACGAGGGTAATGTGTCACTCCCATTTGTCCTCTGACTTCCTTCGTGTCACTGGGATGGGGAAGGTGGCATTAATTAGTCTGGCCGTCTCAATGTGCAGTTGGCGAAGAGCGGAAAACATTTGCCAGGTATCCCAAGACACTCTCCATCGAAGGACAGACTGCGTAGAGATGTTGGTGAGATCTCTGTGGGGAATGCCCTAACCGTAAAAAAAATGAATTAAACATCGCTACAATCATAAATAAGAATTAAAATTTAAACCTGGCACTTCGAAATTAATGTCTTCTTCCTGTTTTTATTGTGTGTTTTAAAGCTGTTTTCAAAGAGCACCAAAAATTACAAAATGAATATTTTTAACGAATGCTATTTTGAAATATAAACTATGGAAAATATAGTCAGTTGTGAAATATTTCGATTTCGTTCTTTAAAAAATAGCTACACTAAAAATGTTTTTAAATTTCATTCTATTTATAAATAGTCATCTATAAACATAAAATTTATTTATTTTCAAACGTTTACAACTGAAAGTAAGAAACGATCATTTTTTCTTTTTAGTTTGGTGATGTTGTAAAGAAAGCTTTGAAAGAGAGAAAGACTGAAGTGTTTAATGATCAAGAAATCTGAAAATATCTTATTCAGATTACGTTGAATAGTATGTAGAGGAGAATGCGGATTCTTCAAACCACTAAACTTAGATCTATAATGGTTTCGTCTTTAAAATTTTAGCAGTGGTGGTTAAATTCGGCCTCTTTGTTAGCAAGATAGCAGGAAACTTGATTCTCTTTATTTCAGATATATTTGCAGCATCTTGGGTATTAGGTAGATTGATTACGTAAATAATGAAGAGGTCGACGCAGTAGTCAACAACTATCTTTAAGAAGCATATTATTCAGGGAGAGATTACGTTGGTTCGAGTGTGTCTCCTGCATGCAGAATAGATTAGCGAATAAAGACATGAATAGTGTGCCTAAAGTCTCACGGAAAAGGGACAGACTCAGAATGTGGTGGGCGGACAATGATAGGAAGAACTTTTTAGAATTGGAGCTCAGGATAGATCTCTATGAGAACTAAATCACATAGTCTTATTGGACCTCTGTAGGTATGTATGTATTATTATAAGAACTACATTCTTTAACTTCCAGAGTTTTTTTGTACATTCGATTCATATTTAATTCTCACGTGCCCGGTTACTATCTTGTAAACTTTTTTTCCCCTCATTATTTCATTTTTTTATATTTCAGGTACTTTTAAAGAAATTCTTCCCAAATTCTCATTCCGTTGTTCAATAATTCTTCATTTCTCGAGAAAAAAAAACAGACCAACAAGGAGATGGGAGATGTAGCTGTGCAAAGAGAGTAATTGTCCTTTTTTTTTTCCATTGAAAGACAGAAGTGTACATATACGTTTCGGTGGGAGATAGTGTTGCCTGTTTGTGCTTCCGAAAGCAGGCTTCGCAAACTCTCTTACCCTTGTTTTTTCATTCCTGTTCCGTCCTTTTTTATTCTCTTGGTTTTCTCTTTGTGTCTGCTCCACCTCCCTTTTCTTTACTGCGGTGAGTGTGTGCTCTGTGTAGAGAACTCCACCGCCTCTGCCACCAGTGCCAGAACACACTAAAGTTTCCCAGTGTCCACTGCCCATTTGTCAGCCGCTGCAACCTTTTTTTTTCCCAGTGAGCACCAAAATAGACACTTCGCCAGCGACATTACTTTCAGCTCTTGGAGGCTTTCACTTTAGCAGTGGCGAATGAGAGCACAACGCTATGATCTTAATTGCTCCCAAATTCAAGAGTATACAGAGAGAGGAAAAAAGAGCAAGCGATACATAGAAAACTAACTGCATAACTTTTTATCTTCACTTTCATTTGTCTTATACTTAGCTTTTCTTTTTTGCAGTCCGAACCAAAAGAGGCAAGATTAAAGTACTTCTGCACAAAGAGCTTAACGTTTATCAATGGTTAGCTTGATGTACATGAGTTATGTCTCACACAAAAATGGTCTGTCAGACGAAACAGTATCAATAAAATAATATACAGACGTTATTGATGATGAAATATCTAAAGTTGAGTGACAAGATCACATTCTGCCCATATCTGGGGGCGGGGGTGGCTCAGTCGGTAGCGCGCCAGGCTCGTAATCTGTAGTTCCCAGGTTCGAGTCCCAGCTGGGTCAGCGTTGAGATTTATCTCCGCAAAAATTCCCCGCCCTGCCCACAGTCAGTAGGGGACACCGATGGGCTTGGAAAGGCCGCCGTCCGTCGGATGGGACGTTAAGACGTGGCCCCGTGTGCGGGAGAGCCATACCCTGTGCACGTTAAAGAACACGCTGGATGGCCTTGACGGGAGGCTACCATCTGTCTCCCAACAGCTGTTCCAGTGGGTCCCCTCCCCCAACCTTCTCTGAGCCTTCGGGGTCCATGTGACCTGGCCATTTAGCCCATGGTGTGCAAAAAAGTGCCGCTCAGAGGTAAAACAACGCAACCCAACAGACGAAACAGTATCAATAAAATAATATACAGACGTTATTGATGATGAAATATCTAAAGTTGAGTGACAAGATCACATTCTGCCTATATCTGGGGGCGGGGGTGGCTCAGTCGGTAGCGCGCCAGGCTCGTAATCTGTAGTTCCCAGGTTCGAGTCCCAGCTGGGTCAGCGTTGAGATTTATCTCCGCAAAAATTCCCCGCCCTGCCCACAGTCAGTAGGGGACACCGATGGGCTTGGAAAGGCCGCCGTCCGTCGGATGGGACGTTAAGACGTGGCCCCGTGTGCGGGAGAGCCATACCCTGTGCACGTTAAAGAACACGCTGGATGGCCTTGACGGGAGGCTACCATCTGTCTCCCAACAGCTGTTCCAGTGGGTCCCCTCCCCCAACCTTCTCTGAGCCTTCGGGGTCCATGTGACCTGGCCATTTAGCCCATGGTGTGCAAAAAAGTGCCGCTCAGAGGTAAAACAACCCAACCCTGCCCATATCTATATATTCAAAAAAGCTTATTGTTGTTAATAATTCAGAATAATAAGATCAACTGCAAAAATATGCTACATTCTTGATGACATTTGGTACTACTTATCCAATCAGCAGGTAAAATAAAAGTTAATCTTCTCTTCAAGATTAAACGGGTTAACAATTTTTAGAAACATAATATCTTAAAAAGAAACAGTGTTAAGTATTCAGTGACGCTTTCGACAATCAGAAAGGTATCCGCGAAACACCGATCTCCCACGATTGAGTTTCTGATTAAGTAGAAATGATCTGCAAAGTGAATATACCTCAATAGTAGGGACTTAGCTGAAGTGATGACTGTGAAAGCAATGGAGAGACTATGAGACTGCGCAGTTGATACTCCTACAATTCTTAGAGATAATTGGTTGATTCAAAGGTCATTGACTTATGATCTGTGAGGAGTGTTGGAAGAGTCGACTGCGCAGTCTCCACATTGCTTCACTAGCTGCGACTCACTTTATGCATCTGTGACGTTAATGAAATTTGGCCAAAAAAATGCAGGAGTAATAATGTGTCATCCACAAAAGACTCCTGAACCTCTGCATTCCCACAGACCTTGAAATCCATTCACCTGAAATGGCCAGTAACTGGACACAATTTTGTAATATCAAATATCATTCCATAAATGACAACAGACGCATCAATACCTTGTCGCACATTTTATCTCAGGATCCATCTAAAAAGTGTCCTACTAGATGATTTGTGGTAAATACCGTAATTATAAGGAAGTAATTAACAGCTAACAGAGGAATATAAAGAAACATGTATCTAATACAGAATGCAATCAATAGCACCAAAGGGAACAGAGGCTAATAATTCCCCTTTTGTTCGTATCTGTTTTACTGATTCAACATGTTAATTCTTGAAGCAATGCACTGCTCGGCTTTCAAGTGCATGAAGGCCATTTAATGCAGCATGAAGCTTTTTCCCTGGTTTTTTCCCCTAATCTATAACCGATGATAAGTCGTGAGTATAAAACAAATCATAGAGTTCCACATAATCAATTATCAGCAGCCTGCAGAACATCCCTTGGGAAAGCAGTTGAGCCTCCTCCTCCTCTTCATCGCTCTCCAACACCCTCCTTTCGCCTCTGAATCACACTCAGCTCCCGGTGTAAAGTGTCCCACAGTCCTATCTGTGGCCAGTAATTGGCAGGATTACGACTCGTTGCTTTACCCTACGCAGTGGACTTCGTGTTGGCTGAAGAAAGCCAAACACGACGATGGGGCGGTGCAGTAAATCATCACATAATTGGCCGACGTCAACGGAGGGATTTGTTTCAGATAGCGGGTAGATGGCAGAGGAGTCTGCATCTGGGATACTATTTGAACGGATTAACTGCCTTGGATAAAAGGTCCGACTCAGGTGATGTGCCTCGAAAGGAAAAAAGAAAAATCTAATCTCGAAATTTTGAATGAAAGTTAGATTTCCAGCAATTTCTTTCTTAGTATGAACTCATAATAAAAATGGAGAGATAAATGGAAAAGAAGGAGCTAACTTGTAAGCAAATAACTTACACAAAGACTAGTACATTGTTTAGTAGTCTGGTTTACTAACCGCTACACTAGTTAGGGCTGGTAATGATGTCAATTATAACTGTATGACCGTCCTGTATAGGCTTATCGGAAGTTAAAACCGATAAACTACATACAAAAAAGTTTTAAAAAATGCATCTTTCTAAACAACTTCTGAATAAAATTTCTATTGAAAATATTCTTAATTTAGCAATTAAATTAGGCAGTACAATCAACCAAATGTACTCTAAAATTCTGAAAATAGACAAGTTCTAAGATAATCTGTCAGTAGCAACCGAGGTATACAAAATTTGGAGTTGATATTAATATAGCTTCATATGGAAACAGTTCGTAAGACGCGGCATTCTCTAGGCTTTTTTCAACTAATATAGTGTCGTTAATTTTTATCCTATTGGATGTTTTGTTTTTGGTTTTAGAAAAAACGTTTAACGAGAATAAATATACCGATTTTCAATGTGATTTTGTTAATTATCACAGAAATATTTTACCTATTGCCCAGAAAGTTCATTTTTTAAATCAGCCAAAAAAATTCTCAGTTGTTTAACTCGTCCTGTTTGACCTCTTCTCAGGAGATAAGAATTCGAATCTTCCTTGGGAAATATAGATTTCCACTTGATGCTGAGATTTATTTTTTTTACCCCATTCTGGATACTTTGGCTATCTTATAATGAACAAATTCTTCACAATTTTCTTTAATTCTTTAAACCTTTAAGCTTCTCGCAAATATATTTTTATTGCTAAATTAGTTATATTTGCCACTGAAAACGTAACTAGAATAGTGTAGCACCTAGCATTGCTGTCAACCAGATTCTAAAATATACACTAACACTAGGATAAGGCACATAGTCTAAATCAGTGGTTCTCAACCTTTTATGCTAACGTACCCCCTGGAAATGTGTATGTAACTGGCGTACCCCTTGTATAAATAGATAAAACTATAGTTATAATATAACATTGAGAATACAATAAAACACACATATATATATATAACAAATATCTAGCGACTTTTGAGCTCTCACGGCGTACCCCAAGTTGCGTACCCCAGTCTAATTTTTACCGCGTACCCCAGTGTAAATGAAACACATGCGAGTTTCAGCCCAAAGTATGAATCATTTATGAAGGTGTAGCATTAATTAAAAATGAAAGGTTTTGAACATTTATTGCGCAATTAAATTTTATTTGGGCGTTTCAGAATTATTGTTCTTATACTGCTAATGTCTATACTACAGATACCCGGATTTTGATGGCTGAGTCTGAGCTCGGGAGGGGCTCGAAATAGCTCAGACAGTTTCGAGCTCAGTCATAAATTTAATTTTTTGGTTGGTTATTCTGAAAGC
Organism: Ryuthela nishihirai; assembly: GCA_038380435.1. Taxonomy (NCBI): domain Eukaryota; kingdom Metazoa; phylum Arthropoda; class Arachnida; order Araneae; family Heptathelidae; genus Ryuthela; species Ryuthela nishihirai. The sequence continues at coordinate 69,695,899 of JAWZYU010000015.1, read as the reverse complement.
ATAAGTCGTAGATCTATTTTGGTTTAGAGACATTATGAAATGTTCTTCCTGACATTAATTGAACAGAATCGAAAGATAATAAAGAAGGGATTCGAAAATGAAATAGATTCTTCTATTATTTTGTTAAAGAGTAAGTTTCTAGAAATGTTCCTTGTGGAGATAAAACCGGCATTGTACTGAACAGCGAAATTTGTTTGTTACAATCTTGCTCTGAATTTCCTCCTAAATCAGACTAACAAAACCTTTCTTATAATCCTTATGATCATGACAGATGTAAGATTACCTAACTTTGTCTGCGTCATTATTGCTGAGCAGTCTGCTTAACCTGTTATTCGATAGCACGGTGCATTTCGCACGATGACTACTTCTCAAACAGGAGAAGCAGCTTATAAATTATATAGTTGTGCAGCGAGCACCTCTTTTGGCGAATCGAAATCCATTCCGTCGTGTTGACATTCGTTTTAAAACAGAGAAACGGATGTTGTTCTCTCCTACAATTACCAGAGCAACGATTTCTTCCCTATATTTGCGCGTGGTTAATGATTTAGGTGATATAGGCGAGCGAAAGTGAAAACACAGAACGAAAAGCGGAGGGATTTTTTTCTTGACTTTTTTCGAGAGGAAGTCTTTCTCTCATTTCTGTGTGTTCCTAATTTGACTTTATGGCGAACGAATCGTGTGTGGCTGAGGCCCCGCCTATAAGTTGCGTGTTGTAATGCATTTTGTGGCGAGCTTTGCAGACACGAGCACTATGTGCTAAGTGAAAAGGAGGAGCAGTTCTAACGGTCGTCGAAAGCTAAATGGTTCCACTAACAACATTAGAAAACAGCCCCTCATCTTTATGGGATCTTTTGGCCTGCTTAATGTTGCATAGCATCCTATCGGCGCTCTACCACGCTCATCTCGAGGGCATCGACGTTTCTGGCCTCGGCCGTTCGGTTCATGCGGACGTTTTATTTCCAAATGAAACGACCGAACGGTTTATGATGCCATCTTGTGGTCATCATACAAACCAAATTTTAAAACCTGAATAGCAGTGCTCGATTCGCAGAGGTTTTCTACTGATTTTGCTTTCAAGACTGAGATGAAAGTGCGTTTATTGCTTCAACTGACTAAAAATGAAAGCAAATAAATATATATTCGTTAAAGATGATTTGAGGATAATTTAATGTTGCTGTTCTACGTTTTGCACTTAACGCACATGTACAGAACGATTTGAGCTAATTAAAGCTATTCACACACAGAGCTCGAAAGAAAATCAAACTCATTTCAGTCCAAGAACCCAAAAAGCATTTAGAGAACTGAAAGTCCTGAAAAAAAAATTCACAATTAAACACTTTTTATCATCACCTCAATTCTACTTAATTTTTTTCTTGTCAATTTTTTTCAGACGTGTTTTTTTTTTTGTATTAATTCTTACGCATAAATAAAATTATGGCTGCTAAAAATGAGTTGAGTTTAAGCATAAGTTGCTTTTAATTGTCATTCTCACGTCAAGAAATATTTTCGACGAAAGTAATTTTCTGTTATGAAAGATTTTTAACTAAAAGCAAAATAAATAATTAAACAGTTGTCGATTTTTTAATACACAGGAAAAAAATTTTAGTGATACATCTGTTAAAGCTTTTTATCTTCTACTGTTACCTAGAAAAAATGTATTAATTAGAAATTTTTCTTGCTCCTTGTAAGGAATCGAGTTTTTTAAGAGATGGAATGAAATTGCATATTGTAGGCACTAGCTGTTGAAGAAAGGGACGAATGAATTTTATCTCGTTGTGCATCTGGCTATTTATCCCGTGGTGCAAAAAGACCTCCAACAGAACAGATTTGGGAAAGGATTCTATCTCTTGGACAGTTGTCAGGATCTGATAGGAGCCTCCATTTAGACCATCTAACATACACAGGGTATTACTTTTCCAGCACACTGCCCATTTTAATCACCAAACAAATTTGAATCGGCTCTTAATTTGAACGTCGAATTCATTTTGCTTCTTTTCATTTGCAGTCCAAGCCCTTAAACCCGTACATCTTTTATCTAATACTCTGTCTTAGCTCCAATATTTGAATTTTTAAAATATCTTGGTTCTTTTAAACTTATATTTTATCTCTGTATTTTGCATTTTACACTTGCCTTTTTATATGGATTCTATGTACCCATTGTTAAACTTGTTTTTAAATATTCTACGATTGTTGTTTCTTTTAAGACACTGGCCATTTTTCGTCCACTGTTTTCTTATACAATTTTATTCTTGTGTCATTTATTTTCTCTAGTTATTGATTTTTAACTTTGGTTGCAAATGTACATGACTTTTATCTGTTTATCCTTTTACTGTATTTCTTGTTTGGCACAGTTGACTTTGCGCATAAAACCTCAAACAATCAACCCAACACACGAGACTGATGTCTTAAGGTAGCATCGGGTGCGCGGTGACTTTGCTAAGCCTTTTTCAATGGTGGAAGGGGAAGAGAACAAACAGAGAAAAATCTCCATGCTTATGACACTAACGACCTCGGCAATTGGAGCCCAGGATTAAACAACGACTGGGTTTGGAATAGAACCGAATTAGTTAAGGCTAGAACCGTGATGAGTATGAGATAGGTTGTTTCAAGAGATTTACCGATTTGTTTGGTTGATAAGAAAACCCCATCTCTAAATATGCTGCACTCGCTTTTAAAAAGACAGATTTCGTTTTTCCTGTTGAGATGAAGAAAAGGTATCGATAAAAGAAAAATTGAGGACATCAGCTAGCTAGATATCTGTAACATATTGTTTAAATTATGTAAATATTTTTAAAAAAATGTTTTTTTTTATAAAATCATTAGTAATTTTATATGATATATGATAAATAATTTATACGCAAATTTCTAAAATCAAACCTTTAACCATCACTAAATAGTTGAATCTTCAAGAAATATTAATATTTATGTTCAAGTTGTAAGCTTGGCTCTAAGAGTACAATACGATATGGCGACATCATATTGTAAGCTTTGCAACATTTATTTAAATTTGATATTTATTTTATTTTTACTATTCCAAATCGTTAGGTATTTATATTTCAAGTTTTGAAAACTTTTGTATTTTTTCTTGCATTTTTCAGCTGGAAACTTTTTTAAGACTAATGAAAAGTGAATGTAGTTCAGATTGTCAGTGATATAGCTCAATGCCTCGGTTTTAGAACTATAAGGATTTCTTAATTAATATCAATTGAGAATTTTCTTATAATTATTTCAAATATTTCCAACAAAAACAAAAGCTTTCAGATTTTCCAGCGAACATAATTTCTATTCCTTCTTTCGTAATCATGAAACAGCTTATTTTCCCACCAATGCTTTATTATTACGAAACCTTGAAAGAAATAGTCACAAGTGTTTTCAAGAATTATTTACTCGACTCTATAAATGTTGGTTTTCCGCGATATGTTTTCATAGTACCATAAAGAGGAAATATTTATTCCCTGCAGTTGAAGACTGCCGTAAATGGATCACTAATCTTAAAACTTATCATGAGATTACATTTCAAACACAAACATCACCCAATCCTCAGCTCCCATTCAAACAACAAACTAAAGGCACCTTACAAAACATGCATACAAAATACAACATTCTTCAAAACTATCACATCCATCATAAACAAAGGAGATATAATGATCTCTGAACCATACTGGACATATAGCCAACCTATCATACATGATTCCATCTTTAACATGACTCACAAATCATCACAGGCATCAACAAGCCTAAAAACACTAACTGAAGCACACTGTAATAATCAATACAAAAATTATTATGCAATTTATACTGATGGCTCATGTGACCAAAGCACACAGAGAGCTGCTGCTGTCTTCTTCTCACCTAATAATAAAATATATTCAAACTTCAAATTCGCATCCCACACCCACATACTACAAGCAGAACTGTATGCCATATTATTTGCCATAAAATGGATATCTGATAATCTAACTAATACAAACATAATTCTCTACTCTGACTCAAAAGCTGCTCTACAAACCTTACAACAAGATTACTACTATACAAATTACCCTGCCATAATTACTGACTTTCTATACCTACATACACACATCACAAAAAACTTAAATAACAAAATCACCCTATAATGGATCCCTAGCCATTGTGGGATTATAGGCAACTACTGGGCAGACTACTATGCTATAAAAAGGCCTAGCACTAAGTATCATCACCCCAACACACCATTTCTTTAATATTTTCAAAAACATAACAAAAACTTTTGAAATCAATAATCTAAAAAAATTCTTTATAGTAAATGGATCAATAAACTGTCCTCATAGATACTTCCTAAACTCAGAAATCACAGCTATACAAAATCTAAAATTTTCCAGGAAACTGTTATCAACATATTATCGCCTAAGAATAGGCTTTGTAGGATTAAACTACTATTTATACTCATTAAAAAAGCATGCACAATCCAATGTACTACCTGCAAAGTTCCTGAAACAATCCAGCATACCATACTAAATTGTAAAAAATACAACACAGAAAGAAAAAAAAATTTTGACAATTCAGAAAAGCTATCACTTACAGACATAACACTAGAAAATATCCTCAATATACCAAAAACTCAGAATCAAAAAAATCAACTGGAGCAACTTTTCTGCTTCTTGTCTGCTACTAATTTAGTCAACAAACTTTGATACCAACAGTGGTTGTTGTTTTCTTTTAATTTTTTTTTCTATTTTACTGTACAAAAATGTATGTAGCTAAGACAAAACCATATGTGGGTAGGTGATGCTAGCTCACCGAAGTCCCAGATGAGTGTAATGTAATAAATAAAAATAATAAAAAAATCAACTTAGAGTAAATATCTTTGGAACATAATCTGGTTTTAGAGCTTCAGACGCTTGAGAAGGGGGAAATAATTTCCATTGATTTGTTCTTTGAAGACATGAAATCAATTCCTGCAAATTAGACTCTTTGCATACGATTTAGAATTGAACAGCATTCTTGATCCGATTCGTTTCCTGTGGAGTTTATAAAAAACTGCTCCAAGCAAAAATTATAATATCTCTTCACTCTTTTAAAAAAACATTATCTTACCAAAAGGTAATCTCGTTCATCTTGCGAAATATATATTGCTCATAGATTTCGACAAAGTTATGCAAATTCATAAATGTTACACCCATGGACGCTTCGAATTCAGCTTGCGGGAACATATATTTCACATTATTATCTTAATAATGTTTATGCTAAAGCTACAAGCTTTTCTCAGATTACTTTTTTTATTCTCCAGCTTCATTTGGGGATGTCCGAGGATCCCTTTAATACCTTTCTTTTTCTTAAAGGAAAGATAAAACTACAAAGATAAAGATCTCTCTAAGTCGACTTCATCGCCGAGGAATGCATTAGGTACGAAATTAAGAGCTGCTGACGCACAGATTAATGTTCTGTTGTCATGCGACAATTCTAGATTTAAAAAAATCGAATTTCGGCAAGAATAAGAAAGTAACTTCCTAAAACATATCAGGTGCATTTTCCTATTCAAATACCCAGCCTAGTTTAGTTATAGCAAACGAGAGACTACAAAGACGATTTTCATAATCGGTCCAATTTTATTGTGTCCCATTAGTTAAAATTAAACTTGGCTGGGTTAGCTCAATCTGTAGACCACGTAACACATGTTTAGGAGGCTCTAGGTTCGATTCCGACTCCCATCCAAGCTCAATATTTTTCATCTAATTCTGCAATTGGCATAAGTTGCATTGCTTGTGAGTTATTGCTATTGAATTTATCACTGACAACTCTGCATCGGAATGTTTGGCAGTCTAAAATAATAATAACCTATCTTGCTATGGGCAATTGTGATCAATAGATGGCATCAGTAGCACCTCCCGATCATTGAATCAAAGTTTTCAGTCTTCGTTAATTTGAATTAAACTAGGACCGAAGTAGCTCAATAAGAACACGAATGGATGTTTTCAGGATGTCGTGGATTCAGTTCCCAATCAGAAACTCAATTTTCCCCCCGTTAACTCTTGTCAAATATACTGCTCACAAAAATTAGGGGATATTTCAAAATGAATATGAAGCGATGAAATATCCCTTAATTTTTGTGAGCAGTGTATAATCAACATGTAGTTAGAAACGTCTTTTCAGGATACTGGATCTAATGGGAATTCTTCTTCTTGAAGAATTTTAATAATAAGAACGGGATGAAAAGAGATGATAAACGTACAGATAAATAATGCACTATTTTGCAATACTATGTTTGTAAAAGACTTCTAAGACGAAGGCGAAGAAACTTACAAGGCGTTATTCAATGATAATAATTTTTTAGAAAAAAATGTGCCGGTAGTCGTTTTGATTTATTCCATTCACTTCACCCCACCTGTCCTCTGATTTTTTTCCAGTTCTGTCGAATTTCTTTCTCTTCCCTTGCATTGCTGAGCAATACTAAAGACTGAGCAATAATAAAATGTCAATAATAAGTTCTTTTACTTTCTTAGAAGCCAAAATCATCTTCATAGTTGGAAAAACACATTTTATCAGTTAGAGGTAATGAAATCACTCTTAACATCGATATCAGATTTAGAGAAAAAATTGTTTTCAGCCGGGTGAGGTAGGAATCCACTAGCTCCTGGTGCTCGACAGTTGAGCTACCGGTCGTCGATCAAGATCACCTCTTAGTGAGTGATTTGAGCTATTCTACCAACAGTACACAACTCAAATATCTAGGTCACTTGAAGGCACTATCATCTCCCTCTATAAATAGCATATTGAAGTAGAATGTATGTGACGAGTGTACTCACCCGACACAAGAGAATATTTCCTCTAAATTCGATATCGATGTGAAGTGCGATTTTATTATCTTTAAACTGAATGAACAGAATTTTTTAAATAATATTAGTTTCCTTTTTGTTCCTCAAAGTTTAAAACTTTTGTATGGGAGTATGAGTAAGTAAAAGTAAATAAAATGTGTAGTTCCTTCGTAAATGCGCATCTTCAGTTGTCCATGATTCTGATCTTCCTCTTCTTCACGTTGAAGTGATTATTGCTATTAGCTGGCACAACGGTGGTATGTTAACATCTGTTCCATCACCGGAAACTTAATTCCATTTACCTAACGAATCCACATCAACTACGCCACATATTAACATGGACGTTGAAGCATCTGCGAGCATGTGAGGTATTTTCCTTCATGAATAAGAAATACTTCGCGCGTCACTCTCTCCACTGCGAGTTTTTTTCTCTTCCAAGTTTCTTTTTCTAAGATTTCCTGTTTGAACGTGTGTGTATATGTGTGTGCGCGCTCAGTAGTTGAATGACGGCAGTTGTGTGATTACGTTTATAAAAAATACTCCGGCCGCGACCGGAGCCTGCCATAGATCTTCGGCTAACGGAACATTTTCTTTCTCTCCCCTCCTCTGCCCCGCCCCCTCTCCTCCAGTGACCAATGAGGGACGAGATCTGAACGGCGACCACGCGCTCCACGAGGAGGAGTCCAAGAGGCAACGCGCACAATACAATGGCGACCAGATCTACGCAACGGTAAGCATTGTCTTCTTCGAGATTCCTTATTTTGTTTTTTTGAAACATGATGAACACTAATGATTTTTCTCCGCTGAGTGCGGAAGAAATGAATAGATAATGCTGATGGATTGCCCTCTTTCACACACTACTCCAGGGCACGCCAGAGCGGGAAAAAGAGAACTGCAGTAACAGCTCCTTTGATTTCATTTTTTTCACTTTGATCGTGGACTGCGACAGCGTTAGACAAATTAATAAACATTATCCCCGAGTACCTTTCTAATTCAGCTTGGAAAAACATATTGCATATTATTATCTTACAAATTCATGAAGTGAAAAAAAATGCTAATCTTCCTTCTCTCATTTTTTGGTTTCATGATTGTCAATTCCCCCCCTCCTTATTATTGTTAGCTGTAACTGTAGTGGAATAATAAATAAATAAATACCCCCTCAAGCAGCTGCTTGCCACAGAGGTCTGACAGGAGCCTGTCAGTTTATATGCCATTGTAGAAGGTCTGAGAGGATGGCAGGACCTCAGCAGAAAAACGACACAAACAGCCATACCTTACCCGGGGCTCGAACCCAGGTCCCTTCGATCAGTAGCCGAGCGCGGAATGGCTCAGCGAAAAGGAAGGGCTTCGAATATAGAAGTTTCCACCACAACTCTCATGTGCCCACAGTGACCCAAGGATGCATCGCGCCTTGCTGAGCCCTTTTGGTCCTTAACCGCTTAGCCCCTTGTGCAGTAATAAAAATAAGCTCTGAAAAATAAGCTAAAGTTGCTCTAACGTAATTTGTTTTTCAAATTAAAATAATTTTGTTGTCTAGCATATAAAAATTTCCTTATTAACCTTTTTTAAAGGTGCATTTTATCTATTTATTATTCCAGTAGCCGAACCACATTCCACGCCCAAGCCAAGGCCACAACCCACCCATCATTTAGAACTCCTGCTGCCTAATGATAATGAGTTTGCGACCCGACTCCGGAGCATAACGGAACTGCCTCGAAAACATTTTTTCCTCATTAGTAAATGCAATGCAGTGAAACATTAGGATTTCATTTTTTATGTCGTTGAGCTCGCAGCAAACAGTTCTGCGATAATTCTGTAGCTGATCATGGAGGTCGCAATTTCACTTAAAAAAAAAGAGGAAAAAACGCTAAAGAAATCATTAAAATAAAAAAAAAATCTATTCTAGAGTTGATGCGAAATAAAGAGAATTTGCATATTTATTCCATTGAATTATGCGCGTAAAAATTTAAAATCCAGTAAGAATGAGATGGGTTTGCTTAATAAACAAAACCAGAAAGTATAGTATAAGTCATTAAAAAAGCCAGAAAGTATAGTGTCATTTATCAAAATTAGTAATTTGAGATTTCATATATTTTTGTTGCAATGAAGTTGTGTTATTGAAGGATTAATTAAGTTGATTTACTGATACGTAGTGGGCTAAATGGCCAGGTCATGGGTCACGAAGGGGGGAGGGGTAAGGAAAGTAGGGGAGGGAGTGACTCAGTCGGTAGCGCGCCAGGCTCATAATCTGCATTTCCAAGGTAAACTAGGCCCACCTGGGCCAGAGTTGAGATTTATCTCAGCAAAACCCCCCGCTATGACCTCTGTCAGTAGGGGGCACCGTTGGGCTTGGAAAAGCCGCCGTTCATCGGATGGGACGATAATCCGTCCTTTGTGCGGGAGAATCATACCCTGTGCACGTTAAAGAACATGCTGGATGGTCTTAACGGATGCTTCCTTCTGTCTCCTAAAAGCTGTCTAGTGGGTCCCCTCCCCCCAACCTTCTCAGAACCCTCGGAATCCTTGTGACCGTTTAGCTCATTTTGTGCGAAAAAGTGTGCCACTCAGAGGTAAAACAACCGAACTCATAAGTCACCAAGGATTCAGAGCTAGATAGAGAACTCCCTAGACAGCTGTTAGACAGATGTCTCCCATCGAAACCATCCACTGAGTTCTTCAACGATCACAGGGTGCGGCTCTTTTTCACACAGAACTATATGCTTAACGTCTCATTCGATGGACTGCGGTCTTTCCAATCCCATCGGTGTTCTCTTTCTCACTGAGGACAGAGTGGGGATTAGCGAAGAAAATCTTAACGCAGACACAGTGGGGACTCGAACCTGGCGGGTTTCCGACGCCTTTGTCTTACAGACAGGAATACTAATCGTTGATATTTTGCTGCAGATGACACAAAAGTTATTCTTTAGATAAAAAAGTTCTGATTTTTTTTTTCATAATCTGGCGAAACGAACAGTTCAACTGCTGATATATTTTTGGCCACGAATAAGTAGAAAAAATTGCTTAAGTTTAAAAAAGGGCACTTCACTACTACTTCAACTAAAATTGTTTACCTGAAAGGAGATAGGTTCCTTTACAGAGATACAACTTAGAATAATAATGTTCAATGTCCTTTTCTTTCCTTAACTGTGCTACATTAGCATTCATCGAATATTTCAGATACTCTGCATTCGAAGGAAAATATTCCTTCAGTTTAGAAGATTTAAATGTTTTTGTTTGAGACATATTATTGAAAATTTCAATTAATTACAATCTCAGATTGCTAAACTGTAATCGTACACCATGATTTTATTCACTACATATGATGAACTCTTTGTCAGCGAGAGTACAGAGACTTCTGCCACTTCTATTTGTGAAATATGATGACGTATACAAAACGTAAGAGCTTTTGCAAATGGGAAAAAGCTCTACAGAAATTATGGCATGCATCCTACTGCTTTTTTTGTCTATTTAATAGTTAGGTTTTCTAATCTTTTAACGTTGCTTATATTTTAACTTGTTTGCCAACCGAGATGACTGAGATATTATAAGGCTGATAATATTAATTATAAATTCTATACCAGAAGAATAGGTATTGCTGCCGGGACTTTTAAGAATCTATGGAGATTGTGGAGAAATAGGCGTATACACCCAAAGACTAAAATTAGACTGTATAATAGTTTGGTTCTTTCTAGGGTTAGTTATGGTAGTGAAACTTGGACGCTGTGTAAACAAGATAACAGGAAACTAGATGCTTTTGATTCTAGATGCTTTTGATTCTAGATGCTTACGCAGTATCTTGGGTATTAGGTGGTTTAACTTTGTAACTAATGATGAGGTTAGGCAAAGGAGTCTGCAACCTCCTTTAAGCAGCATATTGTGCAGAGAGAGACTCCGTTGGTTTGGCCATATTGCCCGTATGGATAATTATAGATTGGCGAATAGGGTTATGAGCAGTGTGCCTAGAGGCCTCAGAAGGAGGGGGAGACCTAGGATGCGGTGGGCAGACAATGTCAAACAGGACCTTGTTAGAATTGGTGTGCAGTGGCCAGATGCAGCAAATGTAGCTCAGGACAGATATACTTGGAGAATTAAATTGCGCGGTCTGGTTGGACCTCCGTAGCCCATGGCTGCTTGAGGATGATGATGATGATGATACTAATTATAATTTCATTTTGATTTTCAAATTCAAATTTGAATTTCGAACCAAAACAATAACGATAAAAGTAAGTAAAGGCGCATTATGGTCTGTTTACTTTTGCAGCAATTCATTTCTCATAGAAAATAATTTTAAATTGATCTGCTTTTTCTGAAAAAAAAATCAAAACCAAAGTTTTGCTTAAAACAATTTCTTAATAATACGAAAACAAATGCTTCGTGTAATCGTACGAAGGCCCCAATCTAGAAAAAAAAAGTGGGGTGGGGGGGGGGGGGTACAAGTGACTGGATTTCCATTGCAGTGTAACATTTTTCCCTTCCTTTTAAAGGTCTTTAAAAACAATTCTTAAAAAAAAATGCGTGGTGAAATATGCAGAACAACTGAATAATTTTCTGCTTCCGTTCTCCTTACTAGCATTCCCAAAGGGGGAGGGGGGGGCATGGATCCCTTAGCTCCCTTCTAGATCCGATCCTGATCCTATCTATGACAACTATCATAATTGCACATATAGGGTGGATTTTTTTAACCTCTGAGCGGCACTTTTTTTGCACACATTGGGCTAAATGGCCAGGTCACATGGACCCCGAAGGCTCAGAGAAGGTTGGGGGAGGGGACCCACTGGAACAGCTGTTAGGAGACAGATGGCAGCTTCCCATCAAGGCTGTCCAACGTGTTCTTTAACTGCATATGGTATGGCTCTTCCGCACACGGGGCCACGGCTTAACGTCCCATCAGACGGACGGCTGAATTTCCAGGTTCATCGGTGTAGCCTACTGACCGTGGGCACGGTGGGGAATTTTGCCGCGAAATAAATCTCAACGCTGACCGAGCTGGGACTCGAACCTGGGAACTGCAGATTACGAGCCTGGCGCGCTGTCGACTGAGCCAGGTATAGCAGCATGCTTTTAAATATATGAAATTGGCAAATCATTAGTTTTTAACTCGTGGTGGAACGGAATGATTAAAAGGACATTTTTGAATCTTCGTTTATGTATTCGTATTATCTCGTTTTTCAGCAAATGTGGCCGAAATGGCCGAAGCAAGAAGAGTTGAAGGCAGCAGGTGCGATGGTTCCTGATCTTACAACAGCAGCCGTCGCCGGGGGCGCCCCCTACACGCTACAACAGTTTCCCACCGCCCCGGAGCAGGCGTTCACTCCTGTCGTCACGACCACGGGCACCGACCACGTCAAGCCCGATATATCCCATTATGACGTCACAATGTCTGCCATGACGTCACAAGTCCAGTCTTCGGCTGTTTACTCTCCTCCTCTAGGTGAGTCCTTTCAGTCTCGTTATCCAACATTTTCTCTTCATCTTCAGGAAACTGAAATCGTCCGCCTTCATGTTTAGATGCATAATTTCATCCACAATTTTCCCATATATTAAGCCACAAATGTGTGGTTTAAGATGGCGTCTACTTTGGCGAAATCTATGCATGGCTAGATTCTTTCCTATCGTCCTATTTTCCTATCGTCCTCGAGGAACAAACTTTAGGAGGGATATTTTTATCATTCACTGCCCTCCCCAGAGATTTTTAAAAGTTTCCCATCAATGCTGTGGAATTCTGAATGACTACAGATGTGTGTGCATATACAATTCGATGCGTATACTGCGTAATAGCATCAATTCTATTTCATTTTGTCCAAAATAATTAACGAATGAAAAGATTCAGTAATAAAGTATCACAGGAAAACTCTCTGTAGACAAAAAACACTTGAAACAAGTACAGTAGATTCTCTCTTATCCGGTTTCGACTCAACCGGCCTCCGCTTTAACCGGTCGTTCCAAGAAGCGGAAACAAGTCGCCGCTTGTTTTATTTATAGTACAGTACATATTTGCTTTATTTCCTCTTTGTGAATATTGCAGTGTACAGTGTACGTGCGTGTACAGGGGTGTGTGTTGTGATCTATTAATTACTGTATGGTACAAAATGAATGGGTGCAAACGTAAGCGTAATGTCGTTACGATGGAGATGAAATTAAAAGCATTAGAACTTATTGACAATGGTGATCCAGTAAAAGATATTAGTGATGAAGTAGGTGTTGGTAAAAGCACGGTAATTGACTGGAGAAGGAAAAGAAAATCTTTACAAGATTTTTACACTCAAGTCGAGTCTGAAAAAACGCTTTCTTCTCGATGCACTCTTAAATAGGCAGAAAAATGAAATTGTCGATGATGCACTTTGGTTATGGTTCATGCAAGAGCGTCGAAAAGGAACGCCAATCCTGAAAGAAAAAGCATTAATCCTTCATTCTAAAATCGATAATGGGGAAAACTTTTCAGCAAGCGAGGGATGGCTTTCTCACTGGAAAAAATGGCATGGTGTTCATTACCTTGGTGTTCATGGTGAGAAATTATTAGCTGATCCTTTAGCAGCAAAGGAATTTTCAGAAAATCTTTTAGTGCTTATTGAAGAAGACCTATGCGCAATATAAATCTACAATGTAGATGAGACTGGGTTAAATTTTAAACTTCTTCCGACGAAAACGTTTTTGACAGCGCAAGAAACCTCAGCCTCAGGATTTAAAATAAACAAAGAAAGAATAGCTGTGGCTGTGTGTACAAATGCTGCAGGTACGCACAAACTTCCTCTTTTTGTAATTGGGAAATCAGCAACACCCCGAGCATTCAAGCATTTAAATTTAGCTGCTCTGCCTGTTTACTACAAAGCTCAAAGGTCTGCTTGGATAGACTCGTATTTGTTTGAAGAGTGGTTCTTTACAGAATTTGTTCCAAAAGTAAAAAACCACTTGACAAGTCTTAAAATGCTTGTAAAGGCCCTACTCATTCTCGACGATGCTCCAACACATCCAAGCGAACTCATTTCTGACAACATAAAAGCCATGTTTTTGCCACCTAACGTAACGTCTTTAATGCAACCAATGGATCAAGGGGTGCTTGTAAGTTTAAAAAGGCGATACAGGAGAAAGCTTCTTTCAGAAATTCCGAAACGAACCGAAAATGACGGAATGGGACTTTTACATACTTTGAAAACAATAAATATCAAGGATGTGATCTACATGTTGAAGAAAGTTTTTGAAAGCCTTTGAAGAAATGCCTCGTACAACGTTTGGGAAGTCATGGAGAAAACTTTGGCCCGAAGTTGAAAACTGTGTAGAAAGTACTAAAGACGACAACACGAAAGTATAGAATGAGCCTGCGCCTGCCGAAGATATGACGAATAATGACAATATTGTCATTATCTCTCATATCTAATCCTCTGGATTAGAAGGGAAGATATTGTCATCGCATGACGCATTTGTTCTTCTCTTTATTTCTGTTAATACCTCTCATGTATTGTTTTGGAGATTCGATTATGATCTATTTTTCAACTTTTCAATAAAGGCAGGAACGTGCCATTTCGGTTGCAAAGAATGCAACACTTGCCCCAAATCTTTATGGAACTGAAGTAAGCACGATGCTCCAGAATCTCGTCTGATGTTATGTTCCTTTCTGTGAATAACCAGAAAAGAAACGCATAAAACAGAAAGAAAGAACAAGATAATCGTTCCCTGTGGTCATTTCTCTCCCGATATCTTTCTCTCCGCCTTCTCGCCTTATCTGCTTCTAGCGATGCCGTCCTGACACGCACCCAAATTGCTCACACCTTCCGTGCAGAGGCACCATTCTCGTGCATCGCAATTTAAGGCGCACGTGAGCGGCGATTTCATTCTGCCCATCTGTCACAATATTTCTCCACTGCGTCTTTTTGTTCCTGGATGTTGGGCGCCTTAACTGTTGTTCGGGCCGAGTCACGGCGTTCTGCACCAGGCACTTCGTAACACGGGGGTGTACAGTGTGTGGGGGGGGGGGAGAGAGAGAGAGAGATAGATCGGAACCCATTGTTCGATGGAGTTGCGATGTCGTTCGATGCATTATTTGATAATTCCAACGGCATCACGTGGCACGAGCCCATGGGTTGTCAGTTGATCAGTTGCGTAGATAACTTTTCCGTATACTTCAGGGCAGTAAAGTGGCTAACAAGCAAAAAAAAACTTTTTAAAATTCACACTCGCATCAAAGTTTTCTAATTCATTATTAAATATTGTTGAAACACGTGTAAAAATAATACAAATCACGTTTAATGAAATGTAGAATTCTTCTTTCTAATAATATAAAAAATTTGTTATTCAGTAAAATATGAAGAGAATTATTTGTTTTATGAACTGAAGCACCATGCGCTGATAAGTGTTTAAAGCAAAATGCTAAGAAACTAACTCACTGATCATAGAGTTGTGAAAAATCATGATCTGCAAATCGATTGGGTTATTTCACCTCTGAATGCCGCAGTTTAATCCGCAACTAGCAATACTAAAAGTCCACCGAATTTCACAGCATCGTTGGAACTGGACTGGCCCAAAGCTCAACATTTTGGTCAGACTGTCACCTCCAGCTAAATATATCCAGCTTTTTTTTTTTATCGCACACGAGATATGGCTCTCCTGCACGTGAGCCCATGGAATAGAGTTGAATATGATGAACATCACTTCTTTTCCAAAGCACAGGAGACTTCCATGCACCTCTATATCCACCCAGTTCTCTTTTCAAGCACCCCTTATCTGCACCCTTGGGTTCCTTGTGATCTAGCTATTTAGTTTATTATAGAAAAAAAATACTCCCCTGCAAATTATAGATTAGTCGAATTCAGTTTTTTTTTTTGCTTACTTGCATCCTACATATGTCATGCTGCCGTGTTTCCAGCCATGCGACAATGCCTAATAGCACTGAATCGAGAAATGTGCAGAACCTCCATGAAGATAGGGCTAATGGTGATAGCAGGAAAAAAGATTAGGATTAGCATAGTATAACGGCCGAGTGGTTATTGTGCTTTGCTGCGGATCTAGGGACCTGGTATGAAACATGGCGGTTTGTTTTCTTTCTGTTGAGGTCTCGCCTTCCTCATAGATCTTGCCTATGACGCAATTTACTGCCAACTCCTATCAGACCTCTGTGGTAAACAATTGCTTGAGGGATATGTTTAATTTTTATTTTAACGATTTCATGTATTGTGTTGAATTTAGATTTACTAAGAATAAGATCGTGTTTAGACGAAACTTTTATGCGAAGATGATAAAGATGTGTAAATTAATTCGATAAAATTTATTGACTTTCAGGTCATATTTCTTGTCTGTATAGTGCCGACATTGAATTGCAATTTTGCGCTTTTTATAGTGATAGGTGGGATGAAAATAATATTATCCTTAAATACAATTTTCTTTAGCCAGAAGCTTGTTGCAAATATCTGTAGTATAAATTGGATGTTTATATTTTTCGTGTTGTATTGTTTTTTCCTGTCACTAGCAAACTTCTAAATAAATTAATATTCATATTTATTATATGCCTATTTGTAATTCGTGGTATTATTTTTTGTATGTCAACTAAATGTGAATAATCCTTTTAAAATTTACCGTAGGTTTTTCCCCTTTTGCTACCTGATCAGGAATCATAACATTCGGTATGAAAATGAAGGTTTTGTTTATAAATGCAAATTTGCTTAAACCTCTGGCACCTTCAAATTCGTTTTTCGTTTATTTACACAGAGAATAAAACCCCAGCAAAGAAAAAAAATGTACTTTTAGTGGAAAGAGAGAAATGGCATAGTGAAAATGGTTGGCATAGTGATTACTTAGTGAGAACTGATGATGAACACCTTCATCTTGGCATTTATAATAAAGAAGAACCTAGCATGAAGCAGACGTGTCTACTGATTGTTTGCAAAATAAATGGAAATGGAATATTTCTGGAGAGCGTCTTTTGCTTGCAATAAATATCGTGTATGGAATATAAAATCCCTTTTTTCTCAGGCATTCCTCCAACAGACTCTCCTTCAAAGGGATTCGTGTGGCCAGCGGTCAATTTGAGATTTTTAAATATATTTATTCGCATTCTATTTATTACAAAGCCAAAAAATCTACAAAGGCTAGCGGTACTGTTTTGCATCTGCAATGCCAGTGTTGCACGGTTCAGCAGAAAAAAGCACGTATTCAATAGATTTTTACAATCACACGTCGTTAATCGAGTTCTCAAACCCGGCAGTCAGTCTTTGGTACATGTAACTACTAAATTTTGACGCTCTTAGGCAAATGCTAAAATTCAGAAGAAAAAAATTCCAATTGAAAAAGATTGATTATATGGTTTTCCGAAAATTTCTATTCACCAAATCATCTTATCAAATGAAAGAGAATTAAATTACGAGTGGCAAAATAATTTTGGATGAAATTGTAGGATGGTGATTTTTTCTTTCTCTCTGAAAAGTGAAATTATTCTAGCTTTCTTTTTTCCTGTAATTCAAAATTGAGTCTAAATTAATGAAAACTGCAAATCTATTATCACGGAGTAAATCTCGCATGATTGTTTTTGAATGGAAATCTATATCTGCTTTCACTGATATCTAGCCCGAATTACTTTTTGAAATGTAGAAACCCTAGAGTATGCCGTTGGAAACTTGAACCAGAATGAATAGCCTCAGTAGTTTTCAATTTCCTTTAAAAAGATATACCTCCATTAAAGTACTTCTATTTCTCGAATTTAGTTAAAAGAAAGTGTCTCTTGCTCAAATATGTAATTTCATCTTTCGAAAATAATTGGCATCAAAAAATAATTAACCTCAGAAATTAAGGATTGTCAGATGCGATTTATTAAAGCACCACCTCAGGACTCGAATCCATCGAAAACCTTTGTCACCAATTGAGGACTCGAATCCATCGAAAACCTTTGTCACCAATTGAGGACTCGAATCCATCGAAAACCTTTGTCACCAATTGAGGACTCGAATCCATCGAAAACCTTTGTCACCAATTGAGGACTCGAATCCATCGAAAACCTTTGTCACCAATTGAGGACTCGAATCCATCGAAAACCTTTGTCACCAATTGAGGACTCGAATCCATCGATAACCTTTGTCACCAATTGCGGACTCGAATCCATCGAAAATCTTTGTCACCAATTGCGGACTCGAATCCATCGAAAATCTTTGTCACCAATTGCGGACTCGAATCTGAACACTGCCAACTGCAATGTTACCATCGTGATCTTTCCGTTTGCTGCCATCGTGATTGATTGCTTTTTACAACTGTAAAATCCAATGAAACACGATGGCGACAATTTCAGTACGAAACTTTTCTATTTAGACTGATTACGAACCTATTTGAGAAATAAATTGTTTTTTTTTTATATATTATAGGGATAAAAATTCATTGAGTTCCTAGCACCACACCCATCTAAGAAAAGCATAATATCCTCATTTCTCCTAGAAAAATCAGAAATTGTTTTCCCCATTCTTTCCAAAAGTTTGGATTTCCAACCATCTGATATTAGCATATAAAAATCCATGGCTCCAACTTGCACGCATCAAACTTCACATCATTCAGCCACTAATATTATTTTTATCAGCCATGAAGCAATGAGGTACAGTTCCTCCTAAAGCCCACCGATGCAGTGCCTTAAATGGCTTTAGGATTTTCCTTATCTTTCCATAAATGACAAATAATTTATCGAAATTTCATCTTTGGGACATTTCCTACATCTAAGACAGCAGTTCGTCAGAAAATGCTCGAAAGAGAGATTTACAGTACTTGCTCGAGCAAATAAGGGTCGAGTGCGAAAACAATGAAGCTATGTAATGGGTTAATAAGTCATCCATTTGTTTCAAGCCACGGGCCCTTTTTCGATGTCAGGGAGAGGAGAATATTTCTTCTGCATTAGTGAGCAGCCACGTAGCAAGAAGCCGTCGGTGCATAAACTGTGAAACGGCCCACGGTAATTTGTACAGAGCGACCCTACAGACCAGTAAACAATGATTTCGTCCCAAAGAAAATTTGATGCAGTGATTCCTATTCAAAGAGTAAGATTTCATGCGCCCTTCTAGCGATTTCTGATTCGTTTTCCCGTATTTTGCCAGGGAAAGCTTTATTGGCGAAATATATCAAGGGTAAAAGGGATATTTTCAACCTGGCACAGGAGTGACTGACCCCAATCACTGCTTCCGTCTTTCGAGATAAATTTCGAAAATTCTGCTTCCATCTTTGATTCTCATGTACAGCCAACCAGGAAACGAATTTAAGAAAATATTCATTTCAAAATGGCGATTTTTGTCATTATCTATATATATATATATTTTTTAATTCGTTATCTTGAGATCTATTTTGCTTTTCGTGGTAGTGAATACGTGCTTAAAAATTAAATATTTAAGGAAATGAAAAATTTGGAAAATTTTACTTTGAGAATCACATTTTTTGCACACAATGGATTAAATGACTAGGTTACAAGATTCAGAGCATAGTGAAAGGAGAGATCCACTGGTGACTGTTCAGAGACAGATAAATAACTTTCATCAGGAGCATCCAGCGAGTTTTTCAACTTCTGCAGAGTATGGTAAGTTCTTCCACACAAGATGCCACGGCTTATATCGTTTCATCCGACGGATAACTTGTCTTTTCAAGCCCATCGGTGATCCTTTTCCCACCGAGGGCAGAATGAAGGAATAGCGGCGAAAACTTCAATGAAGGCATAATGGGAACTCGAACCTGGGAAAATTACGAGCTGGCTCACTGACACTTTTCCCTGCTGTAGAGGATTGATTGGGTTGGGTTGTTTTGCCTTTGAGTGCACTTTTTCGCACACAGTAGGCTAAATGGCCAATCACAAGGACCCCAAAGGCTCAGAGAAGGTTAGGGGAGGGGATCCACTGGAGGCCTGTTAGGAGACAGATAGTAGACTCCCGTCAAGGTCATCCAACTTATTTTTTAACGTGCACAGGGTATGACTCTCCCGCAAACTAGACCACGGTTTAACGTCCCATCCGACCAACGGCGACTTTTCCAAATCCATCGGTGTCCTCTATTGACCGTGGGCAGTGGTGGAGAGTTTTGAGAAGATAAATCTCAACGGACTCGAAACTGGGAACTGTAGATTACGAGCCTGACTCGCTACCGACTGAACCATCCCCGCTCCAAGGACTGTTTGAAACAGAAGTACAGCTGAATAGTTTTTAATGATGTTTCATCCGTTACTTGAACGAAAACTCTCTCTGAAAATAAATCCGAAATCAAGATTGGTTCGGAATGTTTTACCTCTGAGCGGCACTTTTTTTGCACACAATGGGTAAATGGAAAGGTCACAAGAACCCCACAAACTCAGAGAATGCTGGCAGAAGGTGACCCACTGGATAGCAGTCAGGTGATAGATGGCAGCCTCCCGTCAAAACTATCCAGCGTGTTGTTTAACGTGCACAAGGTATGGCTCTCCGCACATGGGGCCACGGCTTAACGTCTCATCTGACGGGTGTGGAATTTCTAAAGCCCATCGGTGTCCCTTTTGAGATAAATCTCAACGTTGGCCTAGGTGGGACTCGAACCTGGGAGCTACAGATTACGACTTCCCCCCGGAAACAGGACATTCGCGGAGTTTTTGAAAGTGGGGAGAAGGGAGGTGAGGAGGTTGAAAACAAATCAAAACCTTAGGATAACATCAAGAGAGGAAGTGAGGTCACAAATACAAAAATACGAATTTTTTTTAACAATATAGGATATCATGATTTGACGAGACTGAGTTCCGGGTTTGTTCAAACTTTAACCTCATCCATCTTTTCTCACCCACTAATGGGACTTGAAATATTTTGTTGTGTCATGAATGACAACTGACTAAACCACATTTATCTGGGCCCAAAAGGCTAGGTTTTTAACAGTAAACAAGCTTAAAATGTGATATATTATTTAATGACTATGAAGTTAACTGTTTTTTTTAAATTCATTTAAATAATATTAAACTTTTTTAAAGATTCCAGGTGGAAGAAAAACTTTATTCTAAATCCGAA
This sequence comes from Ryuthela nishihirai, assembly GCA_038380435.1. Taxonomy (NCBI): domain Eukaryota; kingdom Metazoa; phylum Arthropoda; class Arachnida; order Araneae; family Heptathelidae; genus Ryuthela; species Ryuthela nishihirai. Next base: position 69,675,135 of record JAWZYU010000015.1, on the reverse strand, counting down.
GTCAAATATCAACAACTGCTAATGTTCAGCTTTTCACCTGTCGATCGTGTCTTGTCCTTCCATCAATTCACGTGATGAGACAGGAAATGACTGTCTGGAATTGGCTCAGTCGTAATAGCTGCAGGATCATTATCTAATGTTGTTAGGTTCGAGTCTCAACTGTGCCTGGAATTTGATTTTCTCGATAACCCAGCTCTTCTTTCTGTTAGAAAGAACACATCAATGACCTTGAGAAAGGGGGGGCTCAGTTGGTAGCGCGCCAGGCTCGTAATCTGTCGTTCCCAGGTTCGAGTCCCAGCTGGGTCAGCGTTGAGATTTATCTCCGCTTAATTGCCCGCCCTGCCCATGGTCAGTAGGGGACACCGATGGGCTTGAGAAAGGCCGCCGTCCGTCGGATGGGACGTTAAGCCGTGGCCCCGTGTGCGGGAGAGACATACCCTGTGCACGTTAAAGAACACACTGGATGGCCTTGACGGGGGGCTACCATCTATCTCCCAACAGCTGTTCCAGTGGGTCCCCTCCCCCAACCTTCTCTGAGCCTTCGGGGTCCATGTGACCTGGCCATTTAGCTCATGGTGTGCAAAAAAGTGCCGCTCAGAGGTAAAACAACCCAACCCTTGAGAAGGCCACCGTCTGTCTGATGGGAAACTTAAGCATCATACCTTGTGTACATTAAAGAACACACTGGATGATACAAGGATCGTTTGACGGAAGGCTTGACATTTAAAGCATTTAAAGATTACATTTACATGTCAATGGAAAACATAATCCGGTGTTTCGTAACTTCTTAAGTTACGAAACGTAGAATTTTCATTGTAAACTGATACGAGCGATAAGTTAAAGATTTAAATTCATTAATGCTTATTCAGTATATATATTCAGTCAAAATACTGTATATTTTTTAGTAATTAGACAAAACTCGTTACGCTGAAAATTGAAGGAAGCTGGAACATTTAATTGCTGCATCAGGGGCCGCAGTAATTTCGCTCGAAATTAATTTCCACTCGTCAGTCTTATATTACCTTTACTATTAGAAGTGTACGACTTTAAAGCTTATGCGATGATTCCTTTTGACTTCGCTAATTTTGCACAACATTTCTTAAAACGAACGACTTCCCTGTTAAATGATTCATCCGATATTACTGTTTGAATGGTGAACCTGTACACACACCAGCCACTGAATTAGAAACCTTTATGCAGATGTACGTAAACGTCACTTGCGCAACGTATATGCAAAATACGTGGTCACGTGCATCACCACGTGATCTAGGCAACTATTTAAGACTGTTGCTGGTGAGTAATCGTCAGTAGTGTAGATGACAATGGGAAAAACAAAGGATCTTTCGGGGTTCGATAAAGGGCTTATTGTGGGTGCCCGTATGGATGGAGCGACGATTTTAAAAACATCAGAGCTGACTGGTTTCTCAAAAGATAAGATGTCTCGAATTTTTAATCAGTGGAGAAATAACCTACATTGCTTGTCTAAGAGGCGTAAGTGTGGCGTGATGACAATCTGTCAGGAACGCCGTCGTCTGAGAAGGCTTATACGGAGAAACAGGACTTCCTGTGTGCAGCAATTGATCGAAGCATTCAATGAAGGCTGTTCCCGACCCATGTCTCAGCGAACTATGCGCATTGAATTGAAGAGGATCGGTATTAGTAGTCGCATGCCTATACGGAAATCACTGATTTCTGCGAAGAACCGGAAAGTTCGTCTACAGCGGTGTTACACCGTGACTGGACACTGGAAGACTAGAAAAAAGTCATCTGATCCGACGAGTCGCGGTACACCTTGTTCTGTACCGACGGTAGGCAGAGAGTTTGGTGAGTGCCCCATGAATCGGTGGACCCAGCTTGTCTTGTAAACACAACTGAAGGTTCTGGAGATGGTGTGGGGCACATTCTGTTGTTACCCAAAGGATCCCCTGATATTGCTGGAAGGTCAGGTGTCCTCCAAGGATTATCTGAACATTGTTGCCGATCAAGTCCATCCTGCAATGTTGACTTTTTGTCCAGCAGGTGACGGCTATTTCATGTATGACAATGTTACTGTCCATCGCGCAAGATGTGTTCAGCAGTAGTTCAGCGACATCCACCATCTTCCTTGGCCACCGCAAAGCCCGGATCTGAACCCCATTGAGAATGTATGGGACATGTTAGAGAAAAAAGATCCAGGAAGAAAGCCCTCTTTCGTCAAATCTGAGCATGTTTAAAGGACTGGTGAACGCCTAGTAGGTTGGAGATGTAAAGGCACTCCAACACCTTGTGGAATCTATGTCAAACCGCATACGTGCTATAATTCGGGCTAAAGGAGTTCAGCTCGGTATTTAATGAAGGTTTCTAATTCAGTGGCCGGGGTGTGCAGTATCGAAAATCAACAGTCAGGCGAATTTTATTAAATTTTTTTTTTTTTGGATTCATTTTCCGTGAAAATTTTAAGATTTCGGGACATTGAATTTAGTTTTCTATTGACTAACGATACATGCAGCACATTTTCCTAGAGTATGCACATTCTGCAGAAGCAATGCTCAGTAGTGATGAATAGCCCATCCCCAAATTCTCTTTTCTGCAGTTGATGATCTGCAGCAGGACAGTTACATCTGTTGCTGCTGATCTTCCCAAGAGTCAAGATGGATGCCTCCATCGCTGTCTTTCTCGCACGTGTGTTGCTTGGCGCAGCAGCGATAAAGCCCATCCATATCACCGTGCCCCGCTGCGATACGAGACCACGTGGGCTGGAACTAATGTGTCCAAACGGGCCGAGAATTTCAACAAAGCCAGCCAGCCAACTAGCAAATTGAGTTTCATAGTTCAGCAGATGGGAGAGAGGAGAGAAGCTACAAACGGAAAATAAGCGGCGCCGCCACCGCCGCCACTTGAACTTGCCGATTTGCACTGCTGATAAATCGGTTGGCGTGTTGGCTCGCCTTTCGGGCTGCCGTATGTAAAGCAGCACAGCAGTCGCTCCTCGAGCGTACCTGCTTCCAGGCAGCCATCTTGGTGTCGTCACACGCTCTGGTCGCATCTCTTCCCTCCTGTTGCCCCTCCCCGCCTCCAGTGCGCACAGGGGGGCGTTATCTGTCCCCACCAGACGCAGTTGCAAGTCAGCCTTGTTTCGCAACTGTGTCTCTGCCGAGCAGTTCGAGGGAGAAGGAACGAGATGCAAAGGAGAGGCAACGTCTGACTCTCTCCACTCGCACCGACGACTGCTGCTAACGTAAACAAACAAATCGAGGATTTGGCTAGGCTTAAGCCAGAAACAGGACACTGAGCGTCGACTGTCTGTGTGTACGTTGCGATGAGCGAGAGGGACTCGGAGCGATTTGGCGCACTGACAGAAGGGCACTTGCAACTCAGCGACGGTTGGACGGACGACCCTGATGCTCAAGAGTCTGGGATGTTGCGACACACGTCGATGCAAGTGAATCACTTTTTAGTGAAAGGAGGAAAAGGAATGGAGAAGATCAAAATGCCGTTGATGAATTGCAAAACGAGGTCTTGCCTGCTGTTTTCATTGTCAATGTTTACATAACCAATATACGTAATCTTCAGAGAGACATTGCTGACATTCTCCATTCCTGTATCCTTTAAAGCAGAAAGAAATGGATTAAAAACACTTTATGTATATAAATCTTCATTAAATTTTTATTATTAAACTTTCTCGTCACACTATACGAAATATTTTCATTTCAAATATATTATTATATTATATTTCAAATAATTAATAACAATATTATTAATATAATGAAATCATTCATATCAAAATGTATTGAAAACGAAACTGACGATTGATAAGTTTTTGATGTAACAGAACTTTCACTTTTATTAAGAAATTCTTTCGAAATTATTACATTCGGTGATTATCTTCCTAAAAAGTTAAAACATTACGCCAAAAATAATTATTATAATGTGTAATGAGTAATCATTTCATATGGTGAGAGAAATGTGAGTTGTAATCAGGATAAAATCCAAAAGGAATAACCACTTTATCAAACCTAAAACTTCTTCACTGACACTTATTTGCGCGTAAGTAAATAATATCTCAACTCTAGGACCCAGCTCGCAATCCACGGTTTCCAGGTTCGAGTCCTACCTGTGTTAGCATTGAGATTTATCCCCGTTAAACCCCCAGCCTGTCCTCGGTGAGAAAGGGGACAGCAGTGGGTTTGAAAAGGCAGCCGTCCCTCGGATGGCACGTCAGACAGAGTACCGTATGCGGGAGAGCCATACTCTCTGCATGGGTGAGAAAGGGGACAGCAGTGGGTTTGAAAAGGCAGCCGTCCCTCGGATGGCACGTCAGACAGAGTACCGTATGCGGGAGAGCCATACTCTCTGCATGTTAAAGCAACTCTCTGGACAGCCTTGGACAAGAGACTACTTATGTGTCCAGCTTCTCCACTTTCTCTGAGCCTTTGAGGTCCTTGTAACCTGGAAATTTAGCTCACTGTTGTTCCAAAAAGAGCCGCTCAGAGGTAAAACAATCCAACCCTGGAGCACTTGAGAGGGGAAGGAATAAATTCCTTGTGTCAATTCTCAATAACATCAAACTCATATCCATTCACATTTCGATCCCTCTCCATCCTCTACTATTTGAAAATATCTCGGGTGCCATTGAACACCGTTGATATTGCCGCTTGCAATATTAGCTGTTTCGATTTTAGAAATGAAAAACTGTGGAGTATTTTTAGCTTCAAGAGAATTTTCTTCCTTCCATGGTTCAATTCTGCATACTTCAGTCGACTATTTAATGTCGTAATCATCTTTTACAGGAAATAAAATTCCTCGGAAATCGACAGCAAAAAATCTTCCCCATTCAATAGAAAGTTTACAACGCTTCTCATTATCGTTTCGAAAGCTGTGCAGAATATTTCTTATTCCCAATAATTAACATTCATTTCCAATTAAATATCTGATGTGCAATTTTATTTCTTGATAGTAAAAGGCAATTTAGTCGGCATCTCGGACACATTTGCATTTTTCTGCCAAGGAAAAATCGCTCTCTTTTTCTTTTTTCGTTAATTTTCATGTTCCATTAAAAGGATTGACTTTTGAAAATACATTCCATCCGGGAAGCCTAATTAATGCATTCAACACTCGCAAGAGGAACCTCCCAAGTGTTTCGTCTCAATGAATTCCGTAAAAATGAAACCAAATGTTGTTTAGAAAACAGTATCTTAACTTTGCGAGGTTACCAACTTAGTTCCCTGTCTTCAGATAAACGAAAATGTTGTTTTTTCGGTTTGCGCGATCGAAATCGCTTTGAGAACTGTCACGATATTTTCGGTGGTTGATTTTCAGGTAAAATAAGAGGAATATTTATATTTCATTATCTTAACCTTCATCATACATTGATTTCATTTCATTACTTCTCGGTCAGAATCCAATTGTCTTTTTGTATACACAGATGCGTATTTCATAAACCTCACCCGTAAGGACCTCACTTCAAATATATTTCTTCGCTCGCCGAACTAATCTCAACAAAGGAATTAAATCCACAGAAGCAGAAAGGAAGGAAAGAGGCCGGAAGTGGCGACGCTGCTTGGAATTTAAATGCGTCTATTTTTCTTTCGCGTTTTGACGGAACTAATTATCGAATTTCCAAGAAGGCGATTCTGACAAAAACAATTATAACAAAAGCTGACAGCCCCACTATGAAAAGGGGAGCGTTCAGTCACGGCCTCTGGTCACGTGCATCTGCTCTCCCATCCGCGGTCTCATCGACCAGCAGAAGCGGCAGTTCGAAGTTATTTACTGGCGAATGAAGAAAGTGCGGATCGGCCGAGAAGAAAAGAAAGTTCCGAAGCAAACGCCTTACAAAACGCCACTTGAAATGGCAAATAAGCCTTTCATATAAGTTTGCTGCATATTTTGACAGTCGAGAGAGAAAGTTTTCGGATTTCTTTCGTTAAAGTTGTCTCTCTGGTGTTAATTGGAGTGGAAAAGCTGAGTTGTTCTTTTCCTGCCTCGTGGCCATTTCTGCGATGGGGAAACGGAACGAAGTTGTAGCAATAAGTAGAGAACTGTTTGCTTGAGTGTCGCAGTTTTGCGCTACGTTCTCACAGGCAAGTTCGGAGTTTAGCCACGGGTCACTAACTCTGCTGGAATAATGCAATTTTTTTTAATTAGAATAATTTTCAGTGTTTCTTTAGTTCACTTGAGCGTTCTTGTCTGAGGTAATGAAAGACAGTATTAATGAATTAACGGATGTTCAGAGCTACGTCGCAAAAGAAATGTAAGTATGATCAAACTTCAAGAAAGTAAATTAAATTTCGTAATGATGTTTAGTTTTTAAAATTCAAGATTCACCTTTATTTCCTTACTGAAGTATATTCGGATGTTCAGAAGATTGCAGCAAATGTATTGTTGTTTTTTTCCCCGCCGATTTGTATTTCCCCCTTCATAACGAAAATGGAAAGAGGAAAACAAACTCAAACATTTGATTTCATTTAAAATTTATTAGCCTGATGTGTTCACGTTTTGTTTAGCCTCACGGACAAGCTTTTTAAGTGTTTGATGAAACAAAAAATAACACTGGACCTCGTGGGAAGAAGGAAGTGCAGAGGTTGAGGTTTAAACTTAAAAATTCTATTAAAAAAAAGGGTTTCAGTCATTAAGCAGGTGAATTGAAGGTGCATTGAAGGTGAAAAAAAAAACTGAATATTTTGGTGGTGTTATGATCATTCCATCATCCTTGGTTAAAGGTGTGTAGGATAAAAATATTTGTTAAGATTGCTGTTTCCCAGGCCTTAAGGGAACCTGACAGCTTTCCTCTCAGAGCATCTATCAGAATTCATTAAGAGTAAATTGTAGGGATGAAATGTCAAGAAATATTCTTAAATCAAACTGCAGTAAAAGAAATTATTTAAAAAGATAAGTATACTAAGATTCTTGTTTTTTACTTTTAAAAAGAATTTGGTAATAGTCTATGTTTGGGTTGGATTGTTTTACCTCTGAGCGACACTTTTTTGCACACAATGGGCTAAATGGCCAGGTCACAAGGATCCCGAAGTCTCAGAGAAGGTTAGTGGACCCACTGCAACAGCTGTTGGGAGACAGATGGTAGCCTCCCGTCAACGCTATTCAGTATGTTCTTTAACGTGCACAAGGTATGGCTGTCCCACACACGGAGCCACGGCTTAACGTCCCATCCGACGGACGGAGGCCTTTCCAAGCCCATCAATGTCCCCTACTGACCTAGGGCAGAGAGTTTTGAGGAGATAAATCTCAACGCTGGCACAGGTGGTACTCGAACCTGAGAACTGTAGATTACGAACCTAGCGCGCTACCGACTGAGCCATCCCAGCTACACTTTGAAATGAAAGTTACGTTTTTGCAATGGTGAATTTTAAGCTTTATTGTGAAATATTCTAAACAATGTCGTATCACATGTTTTTAACTGAAATAATTTTGGTTCATAAACATTTCGACAAATATCTCAAGCATACCTTTCTATCCTAAAAACGTATCAATATGCTTCAATATCCCTTTCTATTCCAAAAACATTTCGATTGTTTTAACATCCCTTTCTGTCTTAAAATCATTACAATGTGCTTCAACATCCCTTTCTATCCAAGGAAATATGGTTGTATATTCTCATGTTTTAACATTTCTTTCTGTTGAAAGAAATTGTACCTAGTATATTCACATTTTTTATCAGAGGAACCATTATAATGTGTTTCGATGTCCATTTATATATTAGGAAAGGAACAATGCTTTTCAACGTTATTTTCTACCCAACTGCAATGCGTTTTAACACTCTACTCAAAAAACATTACAACGTGTATCGACATTCTTTTCTGTCCGAGGAAGGGCTGCGATGTTTTTCAATATCAGTGTTCGAAGCTTCGTTTCTACCCAATCATGGTTTTTTTTTTCTATCTATAGAAGTATTTTAATATGTTTCAATATCCATTTCTATATCAGAAAGAACCGACTTCTGTTCCAGCCTCCTTTCTATATTCGAGGTTTAATTATAATGTGTTTCGAAAAGATTCATTTCTCTTTTTTTTCTTTAAATTGCAGCGTAAACTATTTTTTGTTCCACTCTTTCTGTCATAATGCATTTTATAATTAAATTTAAAAAAATTATTATTAATCAAATAAATATTGAATTAATTTTAGGAATTTTCTAACTTACTCTTGCGTTTTAGATTTTACTCTTGTTAGAATGTATCCTGCATATTATTATTGATTTTAAATTGTACTGCTTCTAAATATCATGCGAAGTGCGAAATAGAGCGTTTCTGTAATAGATTCAAAATATGAAAGTTTGGTATGATCCAAAAATTATCACTAGGTGTGGTATAAGTTTAGTTAGTTGTTAGCCACGAGTGGTAAGTGTTTTTTGTGCTTCTTTGGCGAAAAGAAATCAAGTGTTTGTACTGCAAACTAAATGTTTTGAACGATATATCTTCATTTCTAGCAATAATTTCGTTTACGAGAAAATGTAAGAAAATAATTCAATCTTATTAACAAAACGGAATAATTATATTTTTTTTATTTGGACGTTTGTCCGAATGATGAAGGGATCATTTGATTCTATTTGTTAATTTAGCTTCATAGTTAAGACTGTGTCGTATTGTGTCTGGTGAATGTCATTTAATTTCTCCTCCTTATGCTCACAGATCCCAGCACCAGGCCTCCATCACTGGTCGGCCATTTTGTTACGTCGACGAGCTCTTCGCTAGGTCCCGGGCTGGCGCCTCTCGGTCTGCAGGACACAGTGAAACCCCTGATGGGAACATCGGGGTCGCTTTTAGACCATTCCTCGCTTCCTCACCACTACCAGCAAGGTATATGGTTACTTGTGGCATTCGTGGTGGTGGTGATTAAGGGCTGGATAAGGAGGGCCTCTGTGCTCTCGGGGGTCGATGGGATGGCTGCTCAAAGAGTGGCCGTTACGATCTTCTTTCTCTCTTCTACTCTTAGTCTCTTCTTCATATCTTTAGACTTTTCACTCTATTTTAAGGGCTAGGGAAAATATTATGGTGGCGGTTGATCGTTGTAGTGTTTTTGATCCTTCTTTAAAAAGAAGGCTTAATCAAAATTTTCTCCTTTGATGGCTGGTGAAGGTTCTTAATTGGAAAAAAAATCATTGAACGAAAATTATCACGTGTATGCTAAGTAATCTTGAAAAGAAGAAAAAGAGATTTGTAAATGGTGTCTGCTTTCTATGTAAACGTTATTGATCACTTGTGAATTATGTATATTATCTTCCCTCAACTCAAAACGTATTAATTAATATTTTAATAGGGCACAGAGTAATATAACGATATTTTGTATTATACTTCATAAATAGCGAAATTAGCAAATACTTAATTAGGAAACTACTTCTTTATATTAAGTACAGAGACATCCCTTATCCCTCTTAAATTTTACACTTGCTCTCAATTTTTCCTCAAAATACTTAAATCATCGTTGTAATGAGTGAAGACCATTAGGTTTCAATTTCTTATAGAATAACCTTCACATTTAGATGTTTTAAACTGAATGAAATTGCTTGCGATTATACCAGGCTTCTACTAGTTAAAGTAGATTAGCATTTCTCATCTTGTTTCAGAAGCCTTCTTAATGGTAATTTCCCACTAAGGATTATTATGTTACTAAATACATTCAAATATTCCGAATTATTCCCTCACCATATCGACGGGAAGCTAAATTCTAAACTCTTTAACTTTTAAATCACGGAGAAGTTGTTCAAGATCCCAAACTACGTAGGTCTGGGTGGAGATATACGAGGAAGGCTACACCTCAACACAAAAACAACTCAAACATTCATGCCCACAGATGGGAATTCAAATTAAGTTCCCTTGCTATGCAACCAGACATATTAACAATTAGACAACAACAGCAACAGAAATTAAAAAGCATTAAGTCTCCCAAAAATAATCCTGGGGTTATCAACATTTTTAGCTTACTTACTTTAATTCATAATTTAGGAATATTGCTATTGCACATATAAGAATTACCATGATAAAATCTTCATACGGTACATATGAAGCATTATTTATTCCTTACTAAGACTGAAACATACCAAATAGTATTGCATTTTAAAAAAAAAAGACTTAAGATAAATTTACAGTAATTATCGTAACGCAATATTGAACAAAAATGTGTACATACATATATATATCTCCACAAGCTCTATTTCAGTTACACATTTCTTTGCTAATGTTAGAAATCATATGCTGCAGCACTCTCTACAAAAATTAAAGACAGATATTCTGAAATATTAATGAAGTATATTACGCCTGTATGTAGTTACTAATCATTTCAAATGCTAAAAGATAATGAAAAAAATTCGGAACATGTAACCTAGAATATTTAAAACTGAACAAAACTAGTCCTACTGTTTTAACATGATATTCAAATAGAAAAGGTTGGTCATGCCTATTCATTTGCATGTTAGCATGCCCCGACATTGTTTTTTTTTTCAGTCATTGCTTGTTGCATGTCCAATTTGCTTATCAATGTTTTTATATTATGAAGCTTTGTTCATTTCTGTGTGTAAAATGTTGTTGTATACCATAGCATGATATCACTGCTTGTAGATCCTCAATTTTATGTCAGTTTGTATTTGCATGTGTAAAGCAGCTCTTTATCTGAATGTACCATACAGACAGTTCTGAATTACTAAACAGTGCTAATTCAAAAAACAAAACCATGATAGCTTTAGGTCGTCCATTATGATCTAGAGTTTGGTTTAACCAAAAGACAGGAAATTTATTTCTTATGCGTTGCTAAATCTTTAATTCCTCCTTTTAGATGCGCTATCAATTATTGTATTTGTTTGAACAACCTTATAGAGATGCGGATGAGGTTGATGAAAGTTGCCTACTCCTTGTGGTTGAGATCGTGGTTTGGAAAGAGAATGTAAAACTCCAGACACACTTATAAAAACGGATCGAATGTATTTTTTTTTATTTCAAAATCGAATGCGAGTTTTTCTTTTGCACGTTTTGAATTTTGCAACAGTTAATTCATTTTCACTACTCATAAAATCTCTTTCCCGATAGAGTATGCAGTGGTTTTTATTCAAAAGGAGCGATGCAGAATTTCATTTGCGTGGTTTTTCATCGGTTGAAACTACCACTGCACTCCTTATATAAAATTTCCAAATGATCGTCCGTCCGTACTCTCAGCCTTCCTCTCACTTTTAAATTTCACATGCAGTGGCTTAATAGAAAGGTTAAAAAGAGCGGAATCTTGGAAAAATATTTTCATTTTCATAAATCTCTTTCTACAAAATCACGTTTGAAAAACGATTCTCCTTCGTATGTTGCAGCCAATTTTCAAGTTGACGTTATTGACTCGTCTTAACTGGAGTTTCAGATTTTATGCCACTTCAAACTAAAAATAGTATTTGGCGTTTGTGTTGGAGTTGGAAAGCTCCGATACTGATAAGGAAATGGACGATTAAAGCTTGATACACAATGAACCGAGAGAGTTACGTATTGTTCGTTATGTTCTTTAAGTTTGTAGATTAACTTTTCAGCAGTTTACGGATCTTCATTTCCTCCCAGTTTATGAATGTTAGTTAGTTTCAGGTGGAAAAAAAATTAAGAAATCGAAATCATTTTTCAAGTGAAGTTCGCAGAAACTCGATCGTCTTATTGCCTCCTTTCGCTTTTCCTATCACTTTGGCCAAATCCTCCTGAGACTGCATCTACACTCGAAAATTTCACCTTCACTCCGCTCTTTCAACAAAATGATTTTTCACTCATGACTGATTCTTATTGCGCTCTAATGCAAAATCGGAAACACGTAGTAGCTTATTTTAGTATGTTGTTACTTTCTACTGAACTGTCTGTTGGAGAAATTATAGCGCATGTTGAAATGTTTGCTTATGCACAGTCCTAATTAAAAATTAGCTACTGAAGAGTTAAATTTATCGACACTTGGTACAATTTGATGCCTAGATTCCGCTTATTTCTTCTATGATGAAAGCCATTTTCTTCAAAAGTAATACTTTTTATTAGTTCTGATGTCATTTAACACTCTTTGTTGTTGATGACGAAATGAAAAAAATATTCAACATAAATCAGGAAAATATATTTTGCATTCGTGCTACAAATGTTTATTTTTCTAAAAAAAAGTGTATAATATAATGCCGTAAATATTCCAATATAACTGAAAATTACAGGAATCCTGGTAAATTTCTAATTACTGTGAACCAAGTGAAACCGAAACTAGTTCTAAATTTAAGACTTACTGAATTTGTAACTCCAGAGTTATTCATCGATTTCGTTTCACCTTTATTCAACTGACGTTACATTAAGAATACACTTCTGAAGCCCCGAAGAATATGAAGCATTTAGATGCGAACGCAGTGGCTAATTTTTAATCGATGGATTGTAGATTGTGTAGTGATGTTGAGCTATAATTCTGCATGTTGCACGCTCCTTGTTACGTCACCCCTGCACGTTCTCCTCTCTACAGTAGGCGGTAGTGATGTCTGTAGTAGTCCTTCCCCTGTGCGGACGGAGCCTCCTACGTCATCAGCTCCCTCTTGCCTCACTCTTCTGCAGCCCGTGCACACCAGCGACACCTATGCTACTTCCTTCGGACAGTATCCAGGCAAGTGATGTCTTTTTGTTGTGTTGTTTTCAATTTACAAAAAATTATTTATTTATTTTATAATGCGTTATAAACAAATCAACAATGAAACTCAGAAGAAGAATCTCTTGCGTCATTTTCAATGCAGAATTTCTTAAACCCTGCATGCATAAAACAATACATTCAAAGGCCTTTTCTCAAAGGAAATAAAAGAAAGTATATGCAAAATGATCGAAATGTATATGCAATAAAAACTGCATGTATTGCAATAAACACTCACAACTTGCTAATGTAAAAAACTCTACATTAAATTCAAATATATTGTTTTATTTATGCCAAAATATATTTATATATTACCAAAATTCGCAATTGTTTCGATATTTTTTAGAAAAAGAAAGAAATTTTAGTGCTAAAAATAATTAATAATGACTAAAATTCTACGTCAACCAGGAATTTTATAATAAATAGTATAATCACATCTTACCTCTTATAGATTTATACCAGCCTTTAAGCTTTCATTTATAAAAATTAAAGTATTTTACAATATCAAAAATATTAGTTTCCTCTTTTCCATTTTCTTTCTTTATCTTGGTCTTCATTAAAAATATCTATCCTTAAAGCTTTATTATTTAAATAGTAAACCTAAGAATGTTTATATTTGTATACAGTGAGTGGATGGGATGCTTTTTTTTTTTCTTTTAAAAAATAAAGGCACCTTCTAGGATTTAGTCTCGGGGGAGGGGCGATAATTTAGTTTTGATGAGTCCAAGAATTTAATTTTAAGAGAGAGTTCGAGAATTTGGTCTCAGGTGTGTGTGTGGAGGGGGGGATGTCTGAGAATAAGAATTGAGTGGGGTTTTTCAATTACTAAAATATTCCACCAGGCAGGAAAGGTTCAAATGATATTCGATACGGAATAAAATTTTACAGTTGTTTTTCAAATCTATTTTTAGTGTCGGACATATACTATGGAGCTAAAATAAAATTATACAAAGACAGCTGTTTTCAAAGCAGATAGGCAAGTTTGAGATTTCGTATCAGACGGTCGGATTTCCGGGAGGATCCGTATCCTTGGTTACGTTTCTGCCGTCTGTAATTAATTTAATTATCAAGAACACATCTTGCCTTCCCACCATGAAGGTAACTTTTGGTGTCCCATGGAAACATTTCTTTTTACACACAGTTAAATAAATAATTTAATTTCATTTATAAAACTGATTTTTAAAACAATGTTTAAAAATAAGAACTGAAATTTTTTAAGTTAGTGTACATGTCATGTACAATTTTTGCTGAGTATCAGGTACATTTGTTTCGAGCAACACGAGTTTCGTTTTTAAATGGGAATAAGTATGACCGCTAAAAGATTCACTAGAAACTCTTTGGCCTATTTATCCTTCGTCAGTCTGACTGAATTAAACCTCGAATCTATTCAAACCTGAAATGAAACAAATAGTTTAAATGTTTAGTCCATGTTCCTCCTCTTGAAATTACTTTTGCTTGCGAAGAAATCCTCTTCAATCTTCAGTGTCTGGCATCGATTCTGAAAATATATTTAATCCAATGAATGCAAAAAATAGATTTCATATTTGAAAGCAAATTTGCCTTTTAGAGTGTTCGAAAAATGAAACCAGAATTTCAAAACGCAATCGTCATATTTACATCTTTTGAATTCCAAAATTTAATGGAACAAAAATATGATCAACACTGAATTTGGAAGTTTCCTGTCGGACTTTAACTAACCCCAGAAATAGAAACGATTCTGATACCTTCCGATTTTAAAGAAACGAAAGCGACGAATCAGATGTTCGTGAAGTTACGGTGTTTGCTTCGGAAATTCTCTCGCCAGTCTTGTTTCGTGGAGGGAGAAAGAAGAGACGAAGGATTCTGGATACGGAGATCAAGAGAGAAAGAGGCGGACTAACAACCAAGAGTTTATCACCTAGTATTTTAAACGGCCAAAGCGAGCGCGCTCAGCCCGTGAAAGTAGCTCGCGTACACCGAACACTAATGAGCGCAGATTGCTTCGCTTTGACGCACGCGGAGTGCAACAGAAGCTGCAGCGGTCCCTGTTCATTTCCGTACTGAATTACAAATGTAATGAGCTGAATAAGGTTAGTTTATTTTGAGAAGTGGGATCGCGAATGCTGTGTACACGTTTTGCTTTTCTGTTTGTCAGTTGCTCCAGGCATATCACGTGTCACCTCTCTAGCCGCCATCTCTCTTTGCCTTTCTCTGCCTCCTCCCTCCCCCCCCCCCAACCATTTCCTTATCTGCTACTGAAAAAGAAAGTTCGTTCGTGCTTCGAACGAAAAGTATCAAGAAAATAAGAAAGAATGATCAAGAAACGTTGCCGACGTTCATAAATAAGGTTTAAAAAATTACCTTCTGCTTTGGGTTCCTTAACCGTAACTGTGGTGCAGCAGAGAATGAGTGCGTTGAAGTGAGCGTTATTTGATCACCTCGTCACTGACGACGATCATGAGAGAAAGAAGATGAATTATGCCAAGCAAAGTTTTTTTAATGATCTCTTCTAAACGTGAAGATCGGAAAAGTTCATTACCACTTCAATTTTCTTTCCAGACCTTCTTTATGTCTTCTCACATAATGTGTCCATGCAACTTTTTTCGTAGTAGTAATAAAAAGAATTATTTCTAAAAATTCTCTGCTGAAAAGCAAGAATATTTTTATTTACCTTTTTTAAAGTCTTGAGTCTTCATTTCTTTTTTTTTCGCTCGATAATAATTTTAAAACATAAATCATAAGATTAAACTTCAAATATTATCGTTATATACGCAAAGAATATTATATTAAGTACCTCTTTAGTATTGTAAGTGTGAAGATCTATTTAACAGAGTAAACCCTTGTGGGTGAAAAAAAAGAGAAAAAAATGCAATGGCCTGTCTTATCTCTGCAGTAGTTTTTTTTTATTTTTTGAAATCTAATGTTTTTGAGTCTTGGGGTCTTTTTTGCCCACTTTTTATGCATATTGAATTTAAACGTTATATTGTGAAAGGCATGGCTCATGATAGAGTTACGAGACGTTCTAGTCTTTCGATATTAGTTGGGGTTTTGCTTTCAGGGCAGTTTTTTTACGAATGCTACTTTAAGCTGAAAAGAAACCATTTCGTTTTACAAGGATATGATTGCTTCTATATTTTCATATCAGTGTGTATTCAGCGAGTGGTAGAGGAATCACGGATTTACCAAAAATACAGTTATCCTTTCGACAAATTATCTTCGAAAGAATCTGTCACAGATTTAATTTCCTAATATTTAATAATTTTAAATTCCATTTTTTTTAAACATCGAAAATGGCAGTTACATTGAAGAAAAAACAATTTGTTGTTTTTGAAAAACTGTATTAGAATAGTAAATACAGTAAGCAAAACTGTATTAGAATAATAGTAAGAGTAGCGTTAAAACCCTGACTTGCCATTGTATCAATTTTTATTATTTTTTCGGATTATGCAAACTTGTTTTCTGCTCACAAATGAATCATTCCAATTTATGCATGATGAAACCCCATTGTATCACAGTTTAAATATATATAAATCTGTCTATAAAGATGAGCGTTGGAGAAACGGAATCAGAAGTTTCATTTACCTTAGTGGTACTCAAAAGCTGTCGTTTTTAAGATTCTTGAGCTTTTTTTTTTCTGATAAAGGATATTTCGATGATAACATGAACTGATAAAAGAAACAAGAAAAGACGAAACATGAAAAGTCACTGTAAAATCATTCGTAGCAAAGGATGAATTAAAATAGTTTCAACTTTCTTAAATCAAATATGAACTTGAACACAGATATTATTTGTAATCCCGGGGTTAAGCCGAAAATCTGTAAAACTGTTTTTCTGTCACAGCTGTGTTGTCGTGCAAAGAAGCTTGTGGGTCAGATGCTCTGCCGCTTTCGCCTTTGCTAGTTGAGATATTACGTCTTGGACCAATTACAAGCGGCTTGTCATGGGGAGGGGGAATCGGATTGGGAGGAGGAGTAACGCCTTCCTCGAGACTCGAGGATGAAGAACTGCAGCGGAAACTGAGACGTGATAACAATCCGTGCCCTCCCCTTCCTCTCCCCCCGGGGGAGGCGAGAGCGAGGAAGGTGCACCATCCATCAAGCTGTCCACCTCTCACGTCCCGCGGGACGGCCAGGGACGCTGGAAAACAAATCGACAGAATCCGCGATAGCAAACGGTCGACTCGGTGTCGCCCCGCGTCCCCACGTCACATCCGCTGGGGATGCAATTTTTCTCTGCTCGCGACTTAAGGAGAAGTTTGTGAGAAATAGTGTTGGTCGGAGAAACGAACAACAGGAAAGAAACGAACTTTAAAACGAACTTTTCTGTGGAGCTTTTGTTTCAAAGGAAGCAGCGAGAAAGAAAAATATCGAGCGCGAGCGCATAAGGAAGGAGATCCTTTCTCTCATTGTGGAAGTAGCGGGGTCTTTCTTTTTTTCTTTTATTCTTCTCTTTCTCATCAAGACAGTAAACTAATTGGCTAGAGTCATAGCAAGGAAACGTAAGCCAATAATTCTACCGTTTGTCCGTGAACTTTTTTCCACGCTAATGCTCTCCGTTTTTAATCGATCCGCTCACACTGCGCTCCATCTTCTTCTGCGTTTCAAAAGCAGAGCAGAAAAAAACTTCCCTCTGTAATGTTATTTCTGTTTGTTAATTTGCATCGTTAGTTTTTTACTCGTCTCCAATTTAGTCATACATATACGGTGAGTTGGATTGTTTTTGCTCTGGCAATACCATTGTGCACACAATGGGCAAAAGAGGCACGTCGCAAGGACCTTAAAGGTCTTAAAGAAGGTTGGGTAAGGGGGACCCACTGGATAGATGGGAGGAGATAGATGGGAGGTCATCCAGCGTGTTCTTTAACGTGCGCAGACACTGGCTTAACATTCCCACCAACAGGCGGCGATCTTTTCAAGCTCATGTGTGTCCCCTTTTTAACAGAGGGTAAGGGGTGGTTTAGCAGAGATAAATCTCAACTCAGGCACAGTTGGGATTCGAACCTGGGTACTTCAGATTATGGGCCTTGAGCGCTACCTGGTGTCAACTCTCACCCCAAGCTTAGGGTGATCTTCGTTTACTACGAGCCGTTATCACTTCGTATTTATGAAAATCAAACTTCCTCATGTTTAAATAGAATCATGTGAATATGGAAAACAAATTTTTTGAGTTGTGATTAATTGTTGTGCAAAACAAACATATATGCAGAGCAGAAAGGTAGTTAAGTAATAACACATAGAATTAAGGAAGTTATTCGGCAGAGTTGCGTAAAGTTAAGGAGAATTTATCACATTGCATATGAAAACATTCCCTTTAATGAAATAAAGAGATTAGTGTTATGTATATTTTTGAGATTCATTGGCAGAATTTGGCAAAATCCAGTAAAGCTGATCTAAGTGGCCATGGAATAAAGTAAGAAAAATTCTCAAATGTCGAATTTTTTTAATTTTTATTTTCACTTTGATCCATTTTCCCAACTTATCGGTTATGCCAATAGCAGTACCAAAGTTCACAAATACCTTAAGCAGCTGTGAAAAGCCATCGGCCCAACATCCGAAAGAGATCTTTGCCCTCGCATTCAGTTGCATCTTTCCCGAACCTTCATTTACTCGAGGAGAGTGGAAAGCTGTATTTCTTCACACCACAATAAGCTTTTTCTAAGTGGCGTATCTGTGAACATCTCGACTGGCTCTTTAAAGCTCATCCTTTTTGTGCTCTGGTCCAGAGAGGATGGATAAAGGGCAGTCTGCGGTGCACCATACCCACGAGACTGCAACTAACAAGCGATGCACTGTGTGCATGTCTATGTCCCTGGCAGCCTTCCCGTTTTCGTCATCTGGCAATGCAACAAAAGACCCCTTTCACGAGAGCGCACATCCCTCGGGACCCCGTGGGTGGAGCCGCTGGCAGGGCAGTGCGCCAATGTCTCGAGCTCTCACCGTCCCGAGAAACACCTGCCGCAGCCATTGTTCCAAAGGCTGCGAGCAGCACATGCCACAGACTACGAGCGGGGCTCCGATGGCAGTCGATGCGGAGATAAGGGTCCGACCCTGTCCGCACTCAATGCCGACGCCGATTCTCCTTGCTTGCCTAGGTGCCTCAGCATCCGAAAGCACGTGCACGCGTGTTTGTGTATCTAGAAAATATTCAAGATGCTCGACATTGTTGGATCAGTTTCTTTGATGCGTCAACCACGTACTCATCTGTCAACGTCTAAGTAGGGTAGAGCTCTTCTTCCAAGAAGCGAAACAACTTTTTTTTCGTTGTAACCCGAAATATTTTGTTAATGTTGCAAATAACTGAATCCGAATCCATTGTTCTGTCTCGTTTGTTCTCAGATATAAAAAGGAGTTGATTACATGGTCAAGCTATAAAGAGTTAAGTGTATAAGAATATTACCTCGTTCTCGTTCCTAAACTTAATATCAACTATCACTTGTAATCTTTTGTGTATATTTATAATCAGCACTTCATACGTCCCAATGTTAATATGTACTCGATATATAATAATTGATCGTAATCGTATATGTTTAGTTTTTCCTATGACTAAGCAATATCAAGCTTCGCGGCGAATTTTTATACTATATTTTAGTGTTTCATTTTGCTTCCAACTTGTGGTTTTTTTTTCTCTATTATCATCATGCATTAATTGCCATTTGTATGTAGCATTTGTTTCTAGAAACAATATTTAAATACATAGTTAATACATAGTTAAGTTCCACAAGAGTTAGTATTTAATTCGCAAGTGGATATTTACAAAACATATATATCTTGAATACATCAATATATATGTAAACGAAAAATCGCAGCTTCAGCCTCTGTAATATATAAATTTATCTCCTACTACTCATGTATCATTTCAATGCAATCAATTAATACAGTAAACATCAATCGCAATCTCCACCGTTCACAACCATTTTTTTAGTTCTTTAGATAAATGTATTTCATTATTTATAATTTTCAGGTTATCTGGCAGTGAGTTGAATAGTTTTAAGCCACTATATCCATAACGTTTTTTGAATAACTCTTTGTTTGGTTTTGGAATGCAGAAATCCTGAGCCACTACCGCTCTTGTAAAATATTTATTAATCACTATATCAAATTTGACCTTATTATTAGATGCATGATTTGCTGAAGCCATTTTGTGTATTTGTTTTTAACTTGAATATTTCAAGTTTTTTGAAACTTTATTCAGACGAGTCGTATTTTCTTTTAAATGTCATAATCTTTACTATATATTTTTGCAATTGCTGCAATTGATTAAAAAACATGAAGATGCTCCTCCCCAATTAGAATTGCATACTGTATTCTGGAATAGGTTACTGCATAATATATGTTGTTTACAATTTTTGTATTCATCATATCTCTTAAAAGATACATCTTGGGAATTATTTGTTTGTTTTTAACACTGATTTTTGAACATGATCATGCCAGTTTAGATAGCAGTCGAAATTAACTCCTAAATATTTTATTGTTTTAATACTTTTAATTCAATTTATTTTATTTCTAAAATATTTAAATACATAGCTAATACATAGTCAAGTTCCACAAGAGTACACATGTAAATGCAAATAAACTTTCGCTCGTTAATGTCTGGATAAAAAGTATATTAATTGCCAATGTAGACGGCAATTTGACAATTAATTAAAATATTATAATCAGCCCTTTTTAGGTAAGAGGTTTTTTTATGTACATAAGCAATGATTCTTTTATTTTCCATCAATTTCGAAGAAAAATCCTTACAACGAACGATGCACTAGTTAAATATCCCAGTCTATTCTTCAAATATTGGAGGAATATTATTGGAAATCAAGATATTTACAGATATTATAGTGATGTATATTCCCATAATTAATTTCTGAAGTTATTGAGTATTCACATAACATTTTAGAGCTTGAATACTTTTGTTAATACTCTGTATGCATGCACTACTTCAACAGAGGGAGAGTTAACCGAGTGCAGCATGTTAACAAAGTGTTAAGATTTAAGCCCAAAAACTCATTTACTCTTAGTGCTGTCAGGATTCCCAGTTTAAAACCGCTTTTCGTGTTTAATGCTATCACCAGTTTGTTAGATGCGGGAAGAAGAAAATCTTCGCAATGGTATTAATGCTCTCAACATTGCAAGTATGTACAGCTTATAGAAAATACCTATATTGAACAATATTTTAATAAATCCGTTGATCTCAGAAAGATTAAATCGAAACGGTTTAATTGTTTGATGCTATTGACTAAATGAAAGACAATTTTTCGTTTTAATTTTCATGTGTATTTATGTTTTAGTCAACAGCTAAACAATTAACCTAAGATATTAGCTATAGAGGATTTTATGAATTTTCTTTCAAATAATTTTAACAATATCTTTTTGGAAAGAACAAGAAACACTCTGCATTAAGTTCCAAATGATTTTAAAAACATTATTCCCTATGCGAGTAAATAATGCTGTTTTACATATAACTATAATTTTCGCTTTTAAGAAAAACTAATAAGTAATAATAATAAGAATAATATGATATTTCAAATAAAATTAATTGTAGCATTATGCTTCCTTAACTTTTAGTTCAGTAGTGATCAGAATAATACTAGATGACCGAAATGAATGAAGGTATTCGGTTCTACCGATCTCTTCCAGCTTGTGGTTTTTTTTTTCAGAAACTCACGAGCGATCGAATATGTCCCGCTAACTCTCGTAATGAACGGAGAGATGATGTTAGGTGGTCGTTTCCTAGACTCTGTTCGCAGTTTTGAATAACTGGCAAAAACACTTAAGATATATGTCTACCCTATTTATATGTGACATATGATTTTGTACATAATTTATTCATAGTTAAAACACTAATATTCTGTTTTTTTTATCGTTTTTTCAGTGGCGGGAGCAGCAGTAGCTGGAACAGCCGTGGCTGGAGTGACAGGCACCGAGTACACTTATACATCTCCTTACACTCAATATTCTTCGGCGGCGGCATACAGCGCTTATGGCTACGGTTCCGGAGGAATTATCAGTAATTATTTTCATTACCTTTGAGATATAATCATCAACTGATTACTTTTGCGAGTTGTTTTTCAATCCCATTTCTCTTTAGTTCTAGTTCCCATTTTTAATAGTCTGTCCTTTTCATCTCTAACTTCTTTCATAAATCAGTTTTCTCATTCTATTTTTCAGTGCTTAATCAATACAAAAATTTTTTCTGTCTGGTTCTGTTTCCTTCCATTTCCCATTTCTTTTTCGTGTTAACTCCTACATCCCAATTGGCATTTCTTTTACATCCCAATTTAAAATATTTCTCAAATCAAACCTCTCCCATCAGAATTCTTTTACACAATTTCCAGTGTTTCTTTTCTTACCGTTTCTCTTCCGATTCTCTTACAACTCTTTTTAATCTCAATTATCTTTAAATGTGTTCTTTTGCCTGATAAATACCTTTCGAAATGTATCGTATTATGAGATTTAGTGAATTAAAGTAAATTTGCATTCGAAACAAATGACATTGTATTTAATAGCAGATAAACTAAGTCATTGCCAATATCAGTATCTTTATCTTGATAACAAAAATTTATCATTCCTTACTACAAAATTATACGAAGAAAATATTAAGGTATGTAACTTATTTTTATATTTGACTTATTTTTATATAATCAGTTCGAAAGCTGAATGCCGAAAACTTTCTTAAGCAAGATGAAGTCCAAATTATTCCATCTTTTGTAATAGTCAAAATTACTTCTGACATTTCTGAAATAGACAAAACGTTTGGCCCTGGGTCTTTCTTCAAGGGATGCGGTGACCGCATTCAAATTCTTTTCAACTCCGTGCTTAACGATATCCGAATAAAGTGAAATCAGTAAGTCTGAATGTGTCAAAAATTGATTCATTTATTCACAGCATCATTGAAATTATTATTTTTCTCTCTCTCTTTCCCAGACCCGTCCTACTACTACACGCCAGGAGCACGCACAACGGCGACCAACCCTAGTCTGGCAGCAGCGTCTCCGATCAGCCCAAATAACTTCAAGAGCGAGCGGTGCTAGTGACCGCCCGTACAAGACCTCTCCCCCCTTTTGTCGGCTACTGGCGGCGTCGTCGTCGTTGTCTACTCTCCTGCATCCGAAAAGCACGAAAAGACTTCTTCCACCGACGATGACGATTCTCGTGCCGATGAGAATGACTCAACCAGGACGACCTTCGCGAGGGATGGTTTCCAGCTTCGCGCAGGGGAATGTCACGTGTAGTTGCGAAGTCGCGTGACAAGGTCAGCTACCTCTATGCATAGTCATCGATATTCCGAGCACTGACACCGAAAGAGGAACTCGAACGCATTCGGAAAAGAAAGAGAGCGGAGAAGATAAAAATGTGACAGTTATCGAAAACGGAATACAAATGAATAACAAAACATAGCTACGACGAACAGCGACATGTTCAAAAAGTTGTCCATCGATAGTGAGCAAGGCACGCGTCAGAATCGACTCACCACTCAACGGGGAAGGGACAAGTCCCGCGTGGATATCTCACGAGCTTCGGGTTGGAGTCGCTTCAGGTTTTTTTGTTCATGGACAAGACTCGACCTCAAATTTTTCAATTCCAGCAAGTGCATGGAAAGACTGAGAAACTCTAAGCCCTTCCCCGGAGTCGTCAACGTAGGAACTCTGCTCATTTTGTTCATACACACAGACATATTTCGAGACCAAAGATTTTTTGCTCGTCCCATTGCTTACATATATTTTTGTTCTTTAACTTCATCTCTGTCCATAGCAGAGAAGTTGAGAAGCAGTACGATGGCGATGGAGGATGTAGACAAGGCAAGCACTGTAACCCGCGCTTCCTTGTTTATAGAACGTGCTGGTTCACTACACTTCTGTTAAGGCTACTATTCCTGTTCGAAACCTACCGAACATGAAACATGGGTAAACTTTGCTTTTAATGATTTAAAGAAATCCTCCTTCTATTTCGCGAATTATGGCGAAATATTATCATCAATTACAGAATCCTTAATTTACCCTCCATATAGAGAAAATAGTGTGCTAAGTCGATCAGACGGATCAAAATAATCGCAACTTAAAAAATAATTCCACAAATCGTAGAACCACACAAGACAGATATAATCTGGTCCTTCAGAAAGAAATTTCCTTGATCGGTAAAAATTAGCGAAATATTTGAAGCTTCAAATACTTCAAAAATAATAAGCAATTTTTTTATTAATTACCTTTGAAACAGCCGCTTCTCACAGAGGTCTTACAAGAGCCTGTTAATACAGTAGGTCATAAAGACGAGCTGTGAGGAAGGCGAGACCTCAGAAGAAAGACAGCACAGAAAAGAAACGTCCGTACCTTATCCAGTCTCGAACCCAGGTCCCTTTGATCAGTAGCCAAGCTCGCTTACCTCTCAGTCATTGAAATATTCATTAAGTTAGTAAAATCGTATTGTAAGGAAAGTAATTCTAGTTGGAAAAAATCGATCATGAAAAGGAATCACAGAAGATACTTTTTTTTTGTTCTTTCATAATGAGCAAATGAAAAGACATACAAATACTCTTTCTTGAATGACTAGCAATAAAATTGTAAATTTTAGGAACTTTTTTTGTGATGGGGAAAGCAAATTTGTCTTTAAATGATACATCATTTCCCAAACCAAAGACAAAATCACGCAACCCTTGTTTCAATCTGATTGAAAACAACTTATGAGAATTAGTGCGGATATAAAGAAATCATTGAAATTAAAAAATCAGATCCAAGTCTGATGGGGATATCAATTTCTTCGCTCAAATAGCAAATGAATCATACGAATAAGTTGTCTTTCATTTTTCGCACTGTGTATTCATTTATTTTAACGCATCGAATTATAAGCAGAAGCAAAGTCTTATCCATGTTTCACCAAATGCTGTATTGTCTTTTTAAATCCTTTTTTTTTCGGTATTAAGAAAATGGCGCAAGTCCTCCATCCAACCTCATCGAAACCAAAGTGGTCACTTGAGCAACCAAGGTGTCCAAATATTTCCGGTGTGATATGTATTACGTTTATTTTAATATATTGATTCACAAACGGAAGGAGAACTTGCCCGAAGCAAATAGTATGCCCCATTTCACCGGAAGTGACATCAGCACTGAAGTCCTTTATAGTCATCCGTACTGCTACTATTACTGACTTAGTCAATGGAATCGTATATATATATTGTATTTGCTCTATAAGTTAAGTTACGAAAATAAGAATTTATGAATTGGTGCAACTCGACTTGCTTATTTATGAATTCTCTGCAAATGAGATCGCTGCAATCTGCACACAGCCTCTTTTGTGTCTTCACGAGGAGAGAATCCAAGTTCTCCTGTCCATTGCGGAATTCGGAAAGAGCCGACGACTGCTTTATCGTATCCACAGCTGCCAGCGCATCTTCGATCAAGTGCAAAACTTGGGCTTCCAGATCGCTTTCGAACTGAAACATACTGTGCCTATGAAACTGAAACCAGCAATACCCTTTTCAAACGAATATTTACTTTTTTCCTTCGTTTTTTATTGCTGCAGAAACCCAAAAACTTCATTTAAAATCTGTTTGCGATTTTTTTAACATTACAACCCTAGTGGAATGAAGAATCTAATCATCCACTAGATCTTTTACATCATCACGAAATAAATCATATTTTTAACTTTATTTATTTTTTTTATTTAATACGAAGGAAATGTAGGATTCAGTAATTCTTTTGTAAAGGCGATCAACCGGACATTGACGATAGACTTTTATTAAAAAAATGAACATAACAAATGTACAGAGATAACAAACTATACTGAGCACACGTCTCAATCCATGAACGATACGTGGATGATTATTATGCATTAAAACAAATTAGAACCAAATCGTCCTAATTTTAATTCGATGTGAGTGATGAGGACCTAGGTACTAATGACGTCAGCGTTTCCATAGCTACGTCAATTGGTGGCTACAAAAGAGGTTTAAATTATTTGGAAGATCATAATTCGTGATCATAATATTTGTAACGTAAGCGTAAATTAGTAAAGCGAACCCAGACAAAGTAGTTCGTATCAGATAAGAATATAACGAATGGAGTTTCCATTACAGATTATATAGAGATTAGACTGTCTTTCACTACATAGGTTTCAATACCTCTCAATATAGGTAACTAACTTTATTCATAAATATTAGCTAAACTATTTAGTTTACTTATATTTATACTTTCTGTTTTCCTTTTCCACACCAATTGATTTTTGATAACCATTGTAGAGTCATTTCATTGCGTAACATTCTCATTAACTTGCGATATTTCCTGTTGGGCACTTACTCTACAAGTGGAAATATTTTTTAAAATAATTTGTTTCAAACTTTTAATTGCTCTTTCATTTTAAAACAGTATTCAAAAGTAGTTATGTTTCCGATATATTAATGAATTTCTTTAAAATCGACATATCTAGAAAGTTTTTTTTAATATAAAGTCTTGATGACTATGTACTTTCAAAGCGGTGACCAGAATCTAACTAGGCACATGAACGATTCGTATTCCTGTGACTACTTCTGCTGTAAATTTGTTAATTAAGATTGAAACATTTATTTCTCTCTTGAACCACCAAGAGAGCATCTACTTTGATTTATTTCACACATAGTGGCCAGCGCTAAGTTCCGCATTCTGAATAAAATTTCTATAAATGAAATAAATAATTAATATTAGAGGTAAAACGCATTTGAGATCATTAATAATTATTTCTTTCAAAGAGCGTTTTTAATCTTTGGTGTGAATCGTATGCTCTCTCTCTCTAGCCCCTTCCGACTGAAACTTTAGACACCCTGACCTTGAAAACATGGTAGTCTGAATCCTTGTTTGTCCTTTCAGTTGCTCTTAGCTAAAATCTATGGAACTATAGAATTCATTTTGTTTTTACAATCGTCCATGGCATAAGAATTTTTCTGTTGAGTTTTTTTTAACTGTTAACTTTCAGGAAAACATCGTTCATAAATATTCTTCTCTTCTTCACCCTACTGAAAAATTATCCTTTATTCTTTGTATTTCACCCTCCTACACACTCTTCAATTAAACTTATTTAAAGCTGTTAAAAATTTGTTTTTTTTTTAATCAGATGCAACGAAACAAATACATGTACACCGAAGATGCGTTGGCAACTGCGATTCGAAGCCAAAATAATCTACTTAAGTTGCTTTGTACTTAAAATGAAAAATCTACTTATTTTGCTAAGTGATAAGAGATATTAGATGGGTTTGTGTGCTGCGCAGACTTCAATTAACATGAGTGTGTTCCTAACAAAAGCAGATGAGGAAAAGAGTCATGTTATTTGCTTAGATGTACAAAATTATCTTCGATTTTTGTTAATAGTTTACTTCATTATTTGTATTTTACATTTTACCTCCAGATAAAACAATACGTCCCACGTCTAGGGATGAAATTATTTAAGTAATGTACTTAATTTTGCAAATTTAATGTTTAAAACTTAGTTTCCAAAATCTCAGTCTTGTCGACATCATTGCTTAAATGAAAAAAAAACTGCTTCTCGAATCATCTCAGCTGAAAACTTTGTTTATATAGAGGGTTAACTATAAACGACCTGTTTCTGTTCCTATTTATGTATTTTGTACAGAGTCTGAATGGTGACAAATGTTTTATTATTCGAAACTTTCTCTTGATTGTGCATTAAGTTCTTTCCATGCCTTCTCTTTCCCGCAAGTTGAGCAAGCAATGAGTGAGAAGACAGCTCTCACAGTGAAGCACACACAAATGACGGCGGGAAGGCAAGCGCCCTCCTGCGAATGGCCAGTAATTGCAAACTGCGATTCTTCTGCTAGTCTCCTCTGCGCCGTGCATCAATCTTTCACTTTCTGTTCTTTCCAGCTCTTATTTCTGGTCACACTACTAGCTATTGCAGAGATGTTGGCAATAAATAGAAAATACAAAAAAAAAGTCTCTTGTCTCCTTTTTTCATCGTTTTTTTTTTCTCTCCTCATTTTTTAAATACCGTGATTATTGTCATTTGATAATTCGTGAAAATAACACAGGATATTTTAACAGTTGTTTGGCAAAAATTAGCGCGAAATGTATTACCGACTCGCATATGTTATGGATTCTGTACCTAGAACCACAAAATGCGATAGGAACCCTTCAACTATGTTCAATTGCTTCTATAGAATTCGTTTTAAAATTGTACACTAAGACGATTCGTGAAAGAAATATTATTCTTAAACACATTCAGTTCCTGAACCTAAGCAAAAAATTTAGATTTTTCCCTTACCCTGAATTTTCCAAAGTTTTTCTAAACTACATATAGTTGGAAATAAACGTTACTGAACAGATTTTGTAAGATTCATCATCTCCCAATCGATGGCTAATAGACTACTAACCTTAAGTAGTCACACCCTGTTTTTTGGGATTATATCTGTCATTTATCTATTTTTTGCAATGATAGCATATCCTACCGGTTCACACATAAAAAGGCTCAATATTCCACCGTCCAGTCCTATCCCTAATAAAATGCAAATTTTAGATTTTAACAACTTCAGGATGTTATATGAAACTGACCTCAGTCGCGGTCATCAGATAGGTATATAGACGGCAGCTACCACTTTCCCTGCTCCTTTTGATTTAGTCAGTTCGGACAAGGGAGGGCAACATTATTGTAACTCGAACTAATTGATCGGATCAATGATCTTTGGCAGCAGGAAATTTCCTATTTTGTATCACAGCCAAAATGTGCCAGCGGAGGCAAAGAGAAAAGATGGAAAATTGAAGTTCGAACTCCACTGAGATGAAAGTAGCGCACGAGAGCTGGTTTGAAAAACAGAAGAGCCCTCTGTCAATAGACACGAAAAATGGCCGCTCATTTTTAACGAATCGGCCCTGCACTGAAATGAAGATATTTAGGGGGCTAAAACTATAAACAGTTAAAATCCTTGAATATGACTTTTTTAACACAATTGAATTATATTAAGAGGTTAATCACTTCCAATATATATCTTTATTAGCATCTAGAGGTTCCAATGTAATAGATGAGTCAGCAAACGTAGGAGAAGTATTGCCACCTGCATAATGTTGCCTATTCCGTATAGCTGCAGAGTTTTTTTCTCGCTGTCCCTTGTTCCGTAGATGATGCTCACTTCTTCATGTTGTGGGTGAAGCCAGTTCTTTCCTTAATAAATATGGTTGAAACAATATTATTTTTTCAGAGTTAGATGTTTCGACTTATACACGTCATCGTTAGAGGTTGAGGATCTTATTTTTATTATTAATCCTAAACTGAAGTTGTATTCTAAATTGCCATATTTCGCACTTCTTTCAGAGTCTAGAAAAAAAACAAGAACAACAAATTGCCACGCCATTGATGTCCCGATACTTTGATATGTAACGAGATGCAATAAAAATTAGCTAGATATTTTTTTAAAAAGTTGGGTTCTTTTACCATTGAGCGGGGATGGCTCAGTCGATAACGCGCCAAGCTCGTAATTTGCAGTTATCAGGTTCGAATCCCGCCTGGGCCTGCGTTGAGATTTATCTCCGCAAAACTCCTCGTCGCCCTACCCTCGCTCAGCAGGAGACATCGATGGGCTTAATCAAAACTCTGAGTGGCACTTTTTTGAACACAATGGACTAAATGGCCAGGTCACAAGGACCCCAAGGGCTCGGAGAATGTTGTGGGAAAGGGACCCACTGGACAGCTGTTAAGAAACAGATGGGAGCCTCCCGTCAAGGCCATCCGACCTGTTCTTTAAGTACACAGGGTATGGTTCTCCTGCACACGGCGCCGCAGCTTAACGTCCCATCCGGCGGGCGGCCGCCTTTCCAACACCATTGGTGTCCCCTAGTGACCGAGGACAGGATGGGGTTTTACGAAGTTAGAAATAAGTTAAAAAAATTTATTCATAGGCGTTAGTAGCATACCTAAAGAGGGTTTTGTGGTTATAACCCTCCCCCAACACACACACAACACATATTAGACCTTGAATGTCTTTCCTAAGAGCCCGAAAATAAAAAAACTCAAGTACGTCAGATCTACGTCGTATTATACTCCAACATGAACCCCCCCCCCCCCCCCTCTATCCCCGATGGCAGTATTTTGATAAGCATAATGCCTTTAGCCGAAACAGATATTTCAGAAAGCAATAATATCCGATGGGGATAAAAAAAAAATCTGCAAGTAGTACAATAAGAGTCATATGTCTTGATTATTTGACACGCCAATACTTCTTATGTACCGATTTTGGAATCGTAACGACTTGTTGCGATATGTTCCAAAATAATGATCTCAAATTTTTACTAAGTCGTAGGTTAGTGACTGGCAGCTCATTTTGAGGAAAAAATAAATCTCCAATGACTTAGGAGGATTAGCACGAAAGACGGCTCGCAAAGGGTTGTTATTAAGTTGATCGAAGAACAGTCTTTATATTTGGTTCAAAATTTATCTGCGTGATTTTTCTGAATATCACAAATTAAAAAATAATTTCAAGGAGTTGAATATCAAAATTTTAATTATCCGCATAAAACTTATCTGAACTTCCAACATGCTCCTGAAAATTGTCTGTACTTCCAAATTTTAGTCCCACCGATGCCTACGTGATACACATACCTGTTAATTTCGGCAAAAGTCTATGTAATGGACTACAGCATTCGAATTGTTTCCTATTTGTTCCGCCAGGGAGGTTTAGCCTATATCTGGGCGATAATATATGCTTTTACTTAGTTTTTCTAAGACATGTGCTAGGAAAACGATACACTAGCGCCGAAATATAAGCAAAATTGCCCCTGGTGGAATAAATAGGAAATAGTCGGTTGCTTCCACCTTTCATAAAATTCGGCATGCACGTCAAATGTTACCTTAAAGTATGAACATCAGATTTCTCTCCCTCCAAACGTAGGAAGGTTGGGTTGTTTTACCTCTGAGCGGCACTTTTTTGCACACCATGGGCTAAATGGCCAGGTCACATGGACCCCGAAGGCTCAGAGAAGATTGGGGGAAGGGACCCACTGAAACAGCTGTTGGGAGACAGATGGTAGCGTCCCGTCAAGGCCATCCAGCGTGTTCTTTAACGTGCACAGGGTATGGCTCTCCCGCACACGGGGCCACGGCTTAACGTACCATCCGACGGACGGCCTTTCCAAGCCCATCGGTGTCCCCTACTGACCGTGGGCAGGGCGGGAAATTTTGCGGAGATAAATCTCAACGCTGACCCAGCTGGGACTCGAACCTGGGAACTGCAGATTACCAGCCTGGCACGCTACCGACTGAGCCATCCCCGCCCCAACGTAGGAAGGTATATTCAAGGAGGGAGGTCATAACATCTCGTACGAAACATGGGGACCATTGTGTGCAAAAAAAAGTGACGCTCAGAGATAAAGCCATCCGGTGCAACTCGTAATATGATGATTACTAAGAGATAAAACAACCCAACTTGTTTCCAAAATCATAAAGTTTTTCATTTTCGACCTTTAATGCCTTCTTAACAGCGGAAATTCCAACTAATAGATGATTTAGAAAAATTAATGCCTATGTAATATTTTAATTAGTACCTATGTTATTGAGTCGTGTTGAATGAGTATTAATGAAATGTTTGTAGTTTTCGAAACATCTGTTAGTTCGAATATCCACCTTCACTCACAGAATCCCAAAGGATCTTAGCACAATTCCCGCGCTACACTCTCAATTAAAAATGTGTGGATAACTGCACAATTGTTTGAAGATTGGTGTTCTGAATTGTTTTCCATTAAGGTGAAAGCCACTGTAATAAAAATAACCTGAATTTTCAGTGTTGGTTCAGTCGGTAATGCGTCAGGCTCGTAATCTGCAGTTGCTGGGTTCGAGTCCCTGCCTTGAAATTTATCTCCTTAAACCCTTTCCCTGCTCTCGGTCAGTGTAGTTCCCAGGTTCGAGTCCCAGCTGGGTCAGCGTTGAGATTTATCTCTACAAAATTCCCCGCCTGCCCACTCAGTAGGGGACACCGATGGGCTTGGAAAGGCCGCCGTCCGTCGGATGGGATGTTAAGCCATGGCCACGTGTGGAAAGTCTTACCCTGTGCATGTTAAAGAACACACTAGATGGCGTTGACGGGAGGCTTTCATCCGTCTGCGAACAGCTCTCCAGTGAATTCCCTTCCCAAAACGTTCTCTGAGTTCTTGTGGCCCTGCCATTTAGTCCATTTTTTTTTTTTTTGATAAAGAAATGCCCCTTGGAGGTAAAATAACCCAAACGACCTGGATTTTAAGTCTTGTGCTCGATAATCTTCTAGCACACTCTACACATCTTTTCATTTACATTCTGATGTACGAGAAATATTTATACACCTAATAGTGGTCTCCTTGATTCAACCTATGAAGCAAAGTAGCATCGCCACTTTAAAAGTTATTATTTGAGACGGAAATTTGCACAGTTACTGAATGCTATCGATGATCCTGGCAAGCAAGCCCATGGCTGCTTGAGGATGATGATGATGATTATAAGAATCTTTCAAGCTTTTGAGAACATCTGGAACTCATGGGATGCAGGACTCCGCAATGTGTTCGCGACTTCAAATATGTTCAGACATCAACGTCGCAAGTGGCACAGACAGTCAATCCTTGGCTAAAAATTAGAATTCGAAAACTGAAAAGAAATTGATGTAATAGTAGACTATTGCTTTAATATCAAATTTTAGTATTGCAGCTGGTACTGAAAAGAAATGGCTGAGTATAAAGATGATATTGCTTGCGAATTTCATGAAGAAATTAATATGTATTCTAACACCGAGCCTGGGTTGGGTTGTTTTACCTCTGAGCGGCACTTTTTTGCACACCATGGGTTAAATGGCCAGGTCGCATGGACCCCGAAGGCTCAGAGAAGGTTGAGAGAAAGGACCCACTGGAACTGCTGTTGGGAAACAGATGGTAACCTCCCGTCAAGGCCATCCACGTGTTCTTTAACGTGCACAGGATATGGTTCTCCCGCATACGAGGCCACGGTTTAACATCCCATCCGACGGACAGCGGCCTTTTCATGACCATCGGTGTCCCCTACTGACCGTAGGCAGGGTGGGGAATTTTGTGGAGATAAATCTCAACGCTTACCCATCTGGGACTCGAACCTTGGAACTGCAGATTACGAGCCTGGCGCACTACCGACTAACCCCCCCCCCCGCATGGGTTACAAGAAAGATCTCAGCAGAAACAGCTATGTAGAGGCAGCTTTCTAAAGAGAAAAAAAACTAAAGTCGAAACGGCGAACTTTTAAAACTTTGCTAGTTTTCAGTGTTGCGAGCACTTCTACCAATGATAACAGTTTTACGAGCACTTCTACCAATGATAGCAGCTTACGAGCACACATGATCCCCTTCTGACTTCCACTCGCCTCAACAGTAACTCAGCTTAGTGCTTCGTAATCCACGTGGTTACGTGGCTCCTCTTCATTCAACCTTAGCGATGACAAAGGCGATATAATTTCATCTATTTAGGCATCCATTATCTATCGTTTTCGATCATCCGATCTGCAACTCCTCCTCGTGCAGAAGTCTACAGCCTATATTGGTAAATATAATACGTATTAAAATTTATAACATTTGTTATTAGGAATTGAATTTGTAATCTTTGTTAGTAAGGATTCACTGAAATCATAAATTTTCAATGTTATTTATTTAAATTATTAGAAATAAACTTTAAGCATCTAAATGTAATTGGGGATCTGGTAAAAGGGTCTGGAACACACCCACCATTTTCCTATTGAAACAGTATTTTGCTTTTATCAACGGGAAACGCATTGGGAGTTTAAAAGAGCCATTCTTTTCATTTAAAAGAGCCATTCTTTTCATCACATTTAGTGCTAAGTGAAAGTAAACAAAAACGCAAGAGGCAAGGAAAGGCAAATTTGTTGTTCCGAGAGTTCCCAGTTACGTAGAAAAAAAAGAGTTGCCTGTTCTTGAACCAATCTTTCAATTTCCATTCATATTTAAAGCTTTTCATAATTTTCTTTCCTTTAATCAAATGCAAAAAAGCAACTCAATTTCATTTGATTGTTTACACTTTTTTTAACTACTTGTCCCCCCCCGGGGCGGGGGTGGCTCAGTCGGTAGCGCGCCAGGATCGTAATCTGTAGTTCCCAGGTTCGAGTCCCAGCTGGGTCAGCGTTGAGATTTATCTCCGCAAATTTCCCCGTCCTGCCCACGGTCAGTAGGGGACACCGATGGGCTTGGAAAGGCCGCCGTCCGTCGGATGGGACGTTAAGCCGTGGCCCCGTGTGCGGGAGAGACATACCCTGTGCACGTTAAAGAACACGCTGGATGGCCTTGACGGGAGACTACCATCTGTCTCCCAACAGCTGTTCCAGTGGATCCCCTCCCCCAACCTTCTCTGAGCCTTCGGGGTCCATGTGACCTGGCCATTTAGCCCATGGTGTGCAAAAAAGTGCCGCTCAGAGGTAAAACAACCCAACCCATGTCCCCCCCCCCCATTGGATATTAAAAAGTCTTGAAATATATGTACCTTAGCAATAATATCTTGGTACAGCCCAGTTTGTTTTGTTTCCTTCCTTCTGTTCGTTCTGGTGCTTCCGTTTGTTCTGCTCCTAACTCTCTGCCCATTTCTGTTTTGCTGTTGTCTGTCTTGAATGACTGTTCGTATCCGATCTTTTTTTGTGTGTGTTTTTCTTTGGTTGTGCTGTCCCATCAGTAAATGTAAACCTCCATCTTTGTTGTTGAGTCCGCCATGAAGGACTTGACTCATTTCTTCCGTACATCGTAGATGCAATTAAAAGCCGAAACGACCTACTTTAAGTTGCTGTATGCCTGAAACGAAATCTCCTTATTAAGAGATAAGACATAGCAGATGAAATCTTACATTGCATAAACTTCTGTTTACATCAGTCAGTCCCTAGAAAAAGCATAAGAAGGAAAGAATCGTATCATTTGCTCAAAAGCACGACACGGTCACTTATGCGGTGGGGGGTCTACTAGGCACGTTCAACTGTAAAATATATATAAGAGAATTCTTTTGGTGCTAAAGACAGAGGTGTCGACGGCACTCTCCTCTGCCTGTCTGGGCTGAGTTTTTTTACAAACTATGTGTGCGAGGGCTTTGCAGAAGGGTACCTGTCCCTATCTTGTCAGGATAATCACTCAGGTGGCCAAATACACAAACTCATGTATTGCAACTATGTACACTTTTATTTACAAACACTATAACTATATACAAACAGTGACTGCCCACCCGGTACAGTTCACTGGCCAAATATAACGCATGCTATAAGGAAGCCTCAGCGGTCCCGCCACTAGATACAGAACAAAGCTTAAAAAAACGAGGTGCAGACTATCCGCCTGACATCCGGACAGCCTGGTGGTCCCCGTGCAAGTCTCGTTTGAACTATCCGCCGGATGATGTCACGTGTCCTTCGGGGGACGGTTAGGGTGTCTCGGCCAATAGTGTTCGAACACGATCGCCGTGTCAGGACGACTCTTGTCGCCTTTCTTCATCGTACTCTCAAAACTGGCCCTGCCGCTGGCGCTATGTCGCCAAGCGGGTAGACACTGCCGCCAAAATGGCGATCCTGACCCTTCACTCCCGCCGAGTCCCTACAAGAGGTTGGGTTGTTTTACCTCTGAGCGGCACTTTTTTGCACACCATGGACTAAATGGCCAGGTCACATGGACCCCGAAGGCTCAGAGAAGGTTGGGGGAGGGGACCCACTGGAACAGCTGTTGGGAGACAGATGGTAGCCTCCCGTCAAGGCCATCCAGCGTGTTCTTTAACGTGCACAGGGTATGTCTCTCCCGCACACGGGGCCACGGCTTAACGTCCCATACGACGGCCTTTACAAGCCCATCGGTGTCCCCTACTGACCGTGGGCAAGGCGGGGAATTTTGCGGAGATAAATCTCAACACTGACCCAGCTGGGACTCGAACCTGGTAACTACAGATTACGAGCCTGGCGCGCTACCGACTGAGCACCCCCCCCCCCCCCCCCTACAAGAGGTATCCATGAGAATTTGGCCAGCGGCCGAAAGAGTAAAAAAATTGCTTTTTCTCGGGATGGGTGTGGCAAATTTCGGGATGGATGTAGGGAATATCAGATTATTTTAATTGAATAATGCATACGAAATGCGTCCTACATATTGTGAGGCAGATAGAGGCTCTTTTTTTGGTAGAGGCTTCCCATGTTTAGGTGTGCCCTTTTCAGTTGAACAGCCAATGTCGCAGTGTAATTTTGGAACAAACCCTGCCAATATATGTATATATATATATCGATTAATAATCATTTTTCCCTCAAAAGCGTTTGTCTATAGTTTTCTGCAGAAATAATGAACGTTTCACTTAGCCACGGACTTCTAAAGGAAAGGGGAGGACAAACTAACTATTCATACTTACTCGTATGAGGTTATGAGTTGGGTTGCTTTACCTCTGAGCGGAACTTTTGTGCACACCATGGGCTAAATGACCAGGTCACATGGACCCCGAAGGCTCAGAGAAGGTTGGGGGAGGGGACCCACTAGAAGAGCTGTTGGGAGACAGATGGTAGCCTCCCGTCAAGGCCATCCAGCTCGTTCTTTAACGTGCACGGGGTATGGCTCTCCCGCACACGGGCCACGGCTTAACGTCCCATCCGACGGACGGTAGCCTTTCCAAACCCATGCGGTGTCCCCCTACTGACCGTGGGCAGGGCGGGAAATTTTGCGGAGATAAATCTCAACGCTGACCCAGCTGGGACTCGAACCTGGGAACTGCAGATTACGAGCCTGGCGCGCTACCAACTGAGCCACCCCCGCCCCCTTATAAGGTTATGAAGGAAGTAGTTCAGAAGTTAGGAATGCTAGTTAAACCGACAGGGAACTGAGAAATTAATAACATTGAGTTATTTTTAATGTTATTGACACCAATCAGAAAAACTAACTATGGATTTTTTTTCTCTTTTGCCCATTTTAGAAATGCGATTCATATCATTAGTTCTGATATTGCTTACTAAACCCTTATTTAAATTTCCGAGGGATTCTACAACTTAATGGCCCAATGATATCTCGTTGGTCAAACGGTGATGCTGCAATTTGCGGGATTCGATTCCCGGTGATGGCATGACTGTTTGTTCTCTCATAACCTGCAGGAACCTAATAGCTTTACGCGTTCCATCACGAAGCGAGAAATGAAAAGAAAACCACACATTAATATTTTGCGAATGCGCAGACATTGGAATCTTTGATGACCCAAAACAACATCTCTTTTCAAATTACAAAATAAATTTAAAACTTCGTTATCCCGTGGCCGAGTAACCACTCGAGCTTGCGTAACCAAGCGAGCTTGGCTACTGATCTAAGGGACCTAGGTTCGAGCCCCGGGTAAGCCATGGATGAATGTCTCGTTTTTCTGCTGAGGTCTTGCCATCCTCTCAGACCTTCTACTATGGCATATAAACTGACAGGCTCCTGTCAGACCTCTGTGGCAAGCAGCTGCTTGAGGGGGTATTTATTTATTTATTTTTTATTATTTAATAAAAAAAAATTTCTGCGGTTCAAAGTTATGAAATGGATGAATGATTCTTGAAATTTAATATTTCAATATGAAAGAAATATACGAAACCAAAATATTTTATGTATACAAACAAACATATTTTTTCCTATGGCTCCACCAGCACTGGCCAAAAATTCTGTGGCTCCGATATGTTCACAAAAGGTGGCAATTAAATCTCCTGTAAAGGACTTGCTTTGTTTTGTCTCATATTAACTTTTTTGCTTCATTTTTGAAAAGCTTCTCCCCTTCTAGTCCTGGGACTGGGATGGCTCAGTCGGTAGCGCGCCAGGCTCGTAATCTGCAGTTCCTAGGTTCGAGTCCCAGCTGGGTCAGCGTTGAGATTTATCTCCGCAAAATCTCCCTCCCTGCCCACTGTCAGTAGGGGACACCGAATGGGCTTGGAAAGGCCGCCGTCCGTCGGATAGGACGTTTTAAGTGACAGTTTTTATAAACTGTCACTTAAAACACCGAACATATTCTCGTAGCGTTTCTTACCGATCATTTCTAATCCTTTAAGACGTTACCGCTTTCGAAATCTCTTCGTTGTCTGAAACGGAAACTTCCAAGAAGTTCTAATAGATTTTTGGGAGTAGACGAAAAGAACATCATATTTCCATAAACATAATTCTCAATAACCAGTCTCGAATCATAAATTCTTTCACCAAAAAAAAATGATTTTCGAAGCCTGAATTTATTGTCATTGATCAACATACACAACAGAAAAAAAATCGCAATATAACCGTATCTTCTATCAATGTTTCCGATTGCATGTATCCACTAAAGATGAAAAGTCTTCAGTCTCGAAGCGGAGCTGTGTCCACTAGGGGCGAAGTTGGATGACCTAATCTTGTGGGGAAGAGCAACTTCTGGCGCAGTAGCAAAAAGGAGAGAAAGGAAAGAAACAACAGGAAATGGCACTCCTGTGGTGGCCGATAAAGAAGAAACTGTCAACTCGGGAACAGATGTCGAAGAAGAAAAGAAGACGACACAAGACAAAGAGCGAAGTGAAGAGAAGATGTCAAACTTTGCTCCTTCCTAACAGTTGATCTGCCGTCACCATCAGTCACCGAGGACTCGTGATCCCATGGGACAAGACACGAGACAGGAAGCGGAGCGTGGACACTGAGAGCTCAAAACACCGCCACTAGAGTCGGAAGGCAACTCTTACTTTTTCTTGCTCCATTCTTCCTGGAGGAGACGTTGGGTGCAAGAGCAAAGCTTTTCGGCTCAACGTAAACGAAGGTTCAGGGAGGTAAGGAAAAAACATTAACGATCTCATTCTCAGTTTTTAAAACTTTCATATTGCTGCGTATAAAAGAGACGAAAACACAAAAGCAGTCTCTTGATTATAAAGTATTATTCTTCGAAAACTGAGAAGAAATGCTCGATAAGCGGTTTCTTTACAGTTTCTAACAGCTCTGCTGTGAGTCCCACCTTCTCCTACCCAGCTCTGAGGATTCTGGTGAACTAGCCATTTAACTCATTGTGGGCACAAAAATGCAGCTTAGAGCTAAATCAACTCATTATATTCGAAATTTTTATACTGATAATTGCTAAGCTTTTTTTAGAATTGTTAATTTCAAATCGTTGAAAATTATTTCAGATATTAAAAAGATTCAAGCATAAACATCTCATTCATAGATAATGTAATTGATGGAACATAAGTGTGTGCTCTCCGATTTTATTCGCTGTTTCGGCACTTTCATTTGTTTTCAGGCTTCTAATTCTGAAATAGTTGCGCCGATTATTTTGGTCGTTGGTCCATCGATTCTAAACAAACGTTTCGATTTCAAAGACGAAATATGCTAATGAGAAAGAAAAGGTGGCTGAGAAATGCAACAACTTCTAGAATATACTTATTTGCTTGGAGTGAATCCTAAAACCAGTAAAAATATCAGTAAAAGATTTTCAGTATCATATTCTCTTTGTGGGTTAGGTTATTTTACCTCTGAGCGGCACTTTTTTGCACACCATGGGCTAAATGGCCAAGTCACAAGGACCCCGAAGGCTCAGAGAAGTTGGGGGAGGGGACCCACTGGAACAGCTGTTGGGAGACAGATGGTAGCCTCCCGTCAAGGCCATCCAGCGTGTTCTTTAACGTGCACAGGGTATGGCTCTCCCGCACACGGGGCCACGGCTTAACGTCCCATCCAACGAACGGCGGCCTTTCCAAGCCCATCGGTGTCCCCTACTGACCGTGGGCAGGACGGGGAAATTTGTGCAGATAAATCTCAACGCTGACCCAGCTGGGACTCGAACCTGGGAACTACAGATTACGAGCCTGGCGCGCTACCGACTGAGCCACCCCCGCCCCTTATTCTCTTTGTGACTATTCCGTTTGCGTTCATCATTGGGCTATCTTAGCATGCTTAGCAAACAGCTCAAACATTCTTCTTCCAATTAGATATTCATTTCGATATTCTTACGGTCTTGATCGAAGCTGGGGATCGAGAGGCAACAGAATCGCCATTTTATGGGCAGGCCTCTACCAACAGCAGAAAAGGGACCAATAGGGAGGCGGTTTCCATGGTCTGGGCAGGCATCTATGGCAATGGCTGCACTGACCTCCACGTGTTTCGTAGAGGATTAATGTCTCTCAAAGGTATCGGGATGAAAACCTCGCGTTCAGCCGTCTGCAAATGCAGTGGACTCGG
This sequence comes from Ryuthela nishihirai, assembly GCA_038380435.1. Taxonomy (NCBI): domain Eukaryota; kingdom Metazoa; phylum Arthropoda; class Arachnida; order Araneae; family Heptathelidae; genus Ryuthela; species Ryuthela nishihirai. The sequence goes on along the minus strand of JAWZYU010000015.1, from coordinate 69,635,454 downwards.
GGTTCATTTTAGTGGGCTAATTGCCCGCATATATGTAATTCATCAGGTGGACCAATATCATTAACTTTTTGGGGGATCCTATATCGGACTCGGACTCTCTATTTCTCTGTTCCGATCTAGTGTCGAACTGAGTCCAACCCTTTAACCCTACAGGGTGAGGGGGGGAGGGAATAGCACTACAGGGCTTTGTGATATTGTTAGCAGTGAGGAGGCGTGGAGAGTCCTGCTTTGATATCAGGGATTATCTTTTCTTAACGTGAGTTTTCACTAACCTTCTTGCACTTACATCCATGCCTTCATGTAGATACGATAATTAATAGTACGACTATTCATTTTAGAGTCTTTATAACACAGTTCTGCATAAGAATATTGCAACTAACCTATATATATGGTGGCGGGGGTGGCTCAGTCGGTAGAGCGCCAGGTTCGAAATCTGTAGTTCCCAGGTTCGAGTCCCAGCTGGGTCAGCGTTGAGATTTATCTCCGCAAAATTCCCCGCCCTGCCCACGGTCAGTAGGGGACACCGATGGGCTTGGAAAGGCCGCCATCCGTCGGATGGGACGTTAAGCCGTGGCCCCGTGTGCGGGAGAGCCATACCCTGTGCACGTTAAAGAACACGCTGGATGGCCTTGACGGGAGGCTACCATCTGTCTCCCAACAGCTCTTCCAGTGGGTCCCCTCCCCCAACCTTCTCTGAGCCTTCGGGGTCCTTGTGACCTGGCCATTTAGCCCATGGTGTACAAAAAAGTGCCGCTCAGAGGTAAAACAACCCAACCGATATATACACTGTATAAATTTCCTTGAAATCCTAGAGACCTGTTTGAGAAATCGGCGTTTTTGTGTTTATAACTTTTGTACTGTAAACATACTTCTGTTTCCAAAATCAAAACTGAAAAATCGATTTCCTATCTAATTCTTTCTGGAGACAAAAATATGCTTCCAAAAATCTACAATATGGCCTTCCCAGAGCGAGATCTGTGGGTTAAATGAAGACAGGAAATGTGACAGACAGTTGTATCAGTCGTCGTCCTTGCAACTTGTCTGCACTGTCCCTGCAAAGGTAGAATCAAGCCAACAGCGTTCGATCAAGACATCCACTGAATCTTTAATTGCAGCAGTTGGATTAAAAACCTTTATCTTATTGTTACATGAATTAAAACTATCGAATAGTTTTCAGACTATATCCAACCACATATCCCTCTGCTCTAGCAAAAGACATTAACAATAAAAAATTTTTAAGTGCACTGAAATTTAATTCATATCATGTAAATACGAAAGATTAGAATTATCAGGTAATGAAAAAAAATCATCCCTTGCCAGATTGTTCATCCGTCTTTATGTATTCTATGTTTTCCATAGGTGGCGAATTTTGATTTCTCCAAGATTTTTAAATGAAGACATAAATTTAAAAAAAAGTGGAAAAGTAACAAATTGCAAATTTCCTTTATTTTCAGTCAGTTGCAAAGTTTTCGTTTATAGGGAATATATTTGACGTAAGTTCTTCTCTATGTTTAATCCTCTCCTACCCCAGCTCAATATAGCATTCACATGTTAAATAATAAGAATTGAACCTCAAAGGATTAAGCAGCCATTTTCTTTTAGCGTTGTTTCCACATACCTTGACGCTGTTTCAGGGTAAAGCAAGAGATGAATTTTACTTGCGCCATAAAACTGCTCCTAAAGAAACAATTTGCAAATTATTCAGGGTAAAAATTAACAGATTTTTAACTGCAATGTTAAGTTCATATAATGAGATAAATAATGTGTAGTAGTTCTGAACGATTTTGAACATCGAGCGAAGTTTGCGTTAGTAAGCTTAATGTTCTTACAAATTACAGAAGAAATATTATGTACATAAAGATATATGCAGAAAACTGTCGGTGACTAGATTACAACTCAAACTGATATAACTTTATTTTCTTGTGTGTATTATATTTTTTATGTTGCAATAAAATAAACAGTGGCTTTTAATCTATTTAGAAATTTACACCCACTGAACGATTATCTGATCTCCCTAGATACCTTGACACCTCAAGCGAGAATTCCGTATCATATTATCTTTTGCCAGTATAACAAACTAATTTCGTAAACAACACAATAAACTCTACAATAAGGATTAATTTCTCCTTGTGAAAAAAAAGTGAAAAGTAATATAAATTGTAATGCGGAATGACAGATTTACACATTTGTTTTAACTTTTCCCCGTTTTTATATAAGGGGCGCTAAAATTTTCTGTAAGTGCAAAATTGTCTCTTGAAGTCTATGATACGATGCATAAATTTTAGTTTCGTCTTCTTGAGTTTAGTTCTACCTGAACCATTCTCACATTGGTTTTTATCCAGAGGAGTAGATCTTGATGGTCAAAAGGAAACGTGTCCATCTTGATAGTGTTGTAACAACAGATATGAGGGATATAAAAGTGAACAAAATATTTTAATAATCGTATTATATATATATATGTAACACCATTGTATATCGAGGGAGGTAGGGGTAGGGGGGGTCAAACCCCTTCTTGTGGTAACTATTTCTTGCACAATCGTTCCTTGCAACGAAGTAATATGTACAAAGAGAATCTTTTAAAAACGTCGCATATTAGTATTGATTTAGTCAAGGATTGAAGGAATGCATTAATGCAAGAGTTGAAATCGTGAAAAATGGGAAAGAGAAATCGTCTCTCTGTAAAACTCATTACTCCCATAAGAAAGGTTGCGTAATCTTTCCACGGAGGAATAAAAATGGAGGAGGTTGAAGAGGGCGTGTCCCTTGAGAAACGTTCTCCTCCATGTTTTCGATTCGTTCCAATTCAATCCATTCGCTTCAATCCTCGACTGCTCTAGTTGTTGTTTTTTAATCGAATTGTACCTCTACCATTTTTGGTAGCAACGTTTCTTTTACCCCCTCCGAAACATTTGTTTAAACTTTTGTATAACCAACATGAATATGAATAAGATGGATTAAAACAGATGGCAAATCATCATCATTACAGATACTGTAGTGGGGGAAACTATACTAAGGACTTATAATAATAATTCTGAAAAGAGATTTTACAGAAAAACAAAAACAACAAGTAATTTAAAAGTGAATTGAAAAGAAACCTGATTCACAAAAGATACCTACAGAAGAAACACACTTGATGCTCCGAAAATTGTTTTGAATTTTATGAGACTTGTGGGGAAATTTCCAAAAGCGGAAGTATTTTAGAGAAATAAATCCTTCTTCGAAACAACATTTCATGGCTTAGTCTATTTTAAGAAATTTTGACTGCTGATATTTTGTTTAGTATGATTTCAACACCTGAATCTCGACTCGATATTTTCTGCCCCAGTCTTGCTAAATGTGCCAAAAAAAAAGCTTGTTAGACAACTCCTTCGCAGTTTAAATGCTTTGCCGTTAGTCCAATTATTATTGTGCATTTCAGTGCAGGGGAGGATAAATCTCAGCAGAAGGACTCGCACAAGCTCTTGAATTCTGGAATTTAGATCCAGGTCAATTTCTACTACAGGTGAACATTCTGCCCTGGGGTTTCGAAATCCCACAAGTGTGCGAGCCAAAATCATCGACACCATAAGACGTGAGTGTTTGGGGGGGACGCTGTTGCGTTAACCAATTTAAGATTCTAATATGTTTCGTAAATTGTAAAAGAAGAAAAACTCAACATTAAATAATATACATCTCATTCAATACAAATTAATTTCATCCCATTACTAGAGAAATCTATTATTTTTCATTTTTTTAAATGCAAGGATCAACTACATCATTGAGCTAACATGTATATTTTGTTCAAATCCCAATGCGAAACAAAATATTTGCACACATTTGAGTGAATTTATGTAAATTCGTGTTTTAAATTCAGTTTTTCAGTTTATGAAATAAAAATTTAAATAAGTATACGTAAATATTTAAGTATTTGCAATAATAATAATTTTAGACTACTATGCAAAATATTGGTTTACTAACGGTGACTGCATCTATTATACTCGTACATATACAGATTTAAAAAAAAGTAATCGGATTTAGAGTTTCCGGAAATTAAGCTTACAATTTGTCTTTTATTACGGAATCTTGATTAATAAACTTCTGGTCTTATTACTATCACAACGCAAAAAAATTATCGCTGACCGAAAAACTGGTCTTGGGAACCCGATACTTGACCCCTTATTCTAATAAATCTGCCTCTAGACATAAGTTATGAAACATATCAGCCACATCCTAAACAAACTTCGAAATGAAACAACATTCTTCTTGCAAATAAGTTGGAATGAGTCGCCTTTGGAGATCGAGTCGAGCGTCTTATTCTTGAAACTGAAGCAGACAGTGTATTATTATTATTCGACTTTTTCTCTCGAGGAAGAAAAGAAATTGAAATTTCTTTTCTTACTTTTACTCAGAAATTACTTTTCTTTCTGTTTGTATTACAAACAAGAAACAATCTAAGTGAATCGCAAGTGTTTTTGGGAAAACATTGAAAAGGGTAAAAAAAGATAAACTGCTCAGCAATCATTAAATTCCTCTTTGAAAGATATAAAAAAAATCCAAAACAATCACTAATTTACCAGAGCTGTACAAAATGTCCCGTATAATCTTCTGTCGACATACCTCTACGTAATAACATGTTCAAGCTTACAAGCAATGAGAGGGAAAAAAACGAAAGAGTAGGTGACGAACATGTGAAGAAAGACAGAAGGATTCATCTCTTCTTGCTGGCCCCCTTCTCTCCACCCCCCTCGAGTTCAGTAGATAACAGACTCGCATTGTGCTAAGGAGGATCACCTTCCGCGCAAAAACTCGGCAAGCTCGAGAAGAAGAAGGAGCAGCTCAAGAGAGGAGGAGGGCGACATCGCCGCACTTGAGGTATGCTCTGCCTCGCACGGCCGGCGGTGCGGAACCACTCTTCACTCTTCTGTTGGTCTCAACTGATGGGAAGAACGAAACCGGAGTTTGGGGGAGGGGAAGAAGAAAAGAGCGCTGAACACACTCGCCTACACGTAGATATCGAAAGTATTCTCTTCTCCTTTTTTTCTTCTTCTTCCGTTGTTCATTCTTTGCTGGTTCCTAACGGAGTTCCGTCGAACACACAACGATGATAAAAAGATGCCAGAAGCAAAAGTTGAGCAGCAAGATCTGAAAGTTCGAAAACGTCTTTCGGGACTTTTCGGCTAAGAAATCGGGAGCCTCGAAGGGAAATGGTTAAAAAAAATGTCGAAACTATTCTGTTGCACTTTTTTTGAAAATTATAATCTATCGGAAAAAACGATCGGTTGTTGCTTTATCTGTGGAATTCAAAGAATTTGACCAGAAGAAAAAAAGATTCCCGTTTTTGAGAAGCAATGAAATGACAAAGTGATAGCGGGATAGCGGTGAATTTTAAAATAAGTTATTTCTGCTTCGTTCCTTATTTTCGGTCCTTAAAAGTATTTAGGACTTTATTTATTTAAAAAAAAATGGCGAGTACAAATATTCAGTTAATCCTTATATGCAGAGAAGTGAAAAAAAGACTTCAACAGAAGCCCACATTCGAAGCTCTAACTTAAAAATATTTTGAAAAAGTGCCTCTAGGCAAAAGTTTAAAAATATGAATCAAAATCCTGGTTTCTTTTAAATAATGTGCATTCAATGACGATTGAAAAATTAAATAGCAACATCATTCGATATATACGATGATAAGTTTTGAAAAAAAAACTAAAAGTTTCTGTTAAACTTTTGCTCTTGCTTAACTCTGCAAATGGCAACTGAATATCGTGCTCTAAAAACATATCCCCGAAGAATAAAAATGTGTTTTTTTTTAATTTAAAAAAACATAGGAGGGCATAAGATTTAGTTTCTGAAATAATTGTTTTATTGGCAATTATCTTATTGAACAACAGAAATTCTCAAAATATCTGCATATATGTCAGAAGAATTTTAAAAAACTCATTTTTTTATATTAAAGCAATTCCTTTACTTATTATTTATGGTTCTTCTGTTTTCTGACATTTTAAGATGAGATTTTTTGCGAAAAATTCTGAGTCTGTAAATGAATTGTGTTTAGTTAAATTTTCTTTTATTGATTCTAATTTTGACTTTTTGAAGGGAATATTAACTTAATAAAAAAAGGCTTAAGAATTTAGGTTCCTTAATTTCTTGAGAGGTAGATGGTCCTCCTCTACACAAAATTTATGTTTAGAACATGTGCATTATGATATGGGGGGGGGGTTAAAAGTTTTGTAAAATGTGTCGCACAAATGAGAGCATCTGCAAGTGTCTCATCATAATGCAAAATGGTTGAGAACACTTGGCCTGACAGGCTTTGCTCATGCCTACACAATTCTTTCAAATTAAAGAATTCTTTTAACCGATCCTTCTGCAAATTACTGCATTTTCGTAGTATCGTTATGGTCTTCGAAATCACGTCTACTAATTTAGCTTTGCTGCTTCAGTTTCCTAAACTAGGCGAATTTCTGAGCACACTTTGCAGTTCGGTTCACGTCAGCACCGACTTGTTTTTATAATGTTAATGCGATTGGCGCTGTTTCACTGCGGAGTTTTTTGCTGGAAAGAGACCTAGACGGAGAAAACTTTGATGCTTGTGTTGTCTTTCTGCTGAGGGCTCGCTTCCTTCGCATTCTTTGACTTAAGTGTACCAAATGGCTCTTGTCAGTCTTTTGGAGTAAGGGGGTTACGTAAAAAAATTAGTTTTTTTAAAACGTTTCTTATACTTCAAATTTGATTTCAATGTGTCTACAGTGAATTACCTTTTTTACGATGAGTTTTACAGAAATTTCTTTGCAACAGCAAACTGTTGAAGCTCAATGAGATAATCTCGTTCTCACAGGTCATAAAGAAGTGCTACTTCCGAATGGTATTAATATTTGTTTTTCTGTCGTAATGTAAGCAAAATTTTTTTATCCTCTTGCTGAGAAACTGTTGTAACACTTTCCCAAGGTATATTTTATCAGCTCAGCGAAGAAAGATTGCACTGAGTATAATCATTTTAAACGCTTTATAAGCATTTTGAGTCTTTTTTTATGTAACACGTACTTTTGTTAACTAGTAGCAGATAACTGAGTATTCAAAAGCAATTTAAGAAGACTACGAAGCATCCTTTGATTCATCAGAAAACCCTCCTCCCCTCTCAGAGCATCCTTTTCCCTCTCCATCGTACACACAGAGAGAGACATTCATCTGTGGACTGCTGAGAAAAGCCGAATCTCAACCAAGAGTATCGAATTCTCCGCTTCCATCCAGATAAGGGCCATGCAAGATGTTGGCGTGTCTGGCAGAGCAAAGCAGAACAAGCTAGTCCACACATAGACACTTGGAGGAGGAAAGAAGATGGAAAAAAAAAAGTCAGTGAGTCGAGCTCCCTCAGTTATCTGTAACATCTATACAGTCCCTCAAGTCGAAACAGCTGACTCGAGAGGATTTTTTTTTTCTCTTTCTAATACAGCCAAGACGAAGAAGGCAAAAAAAAAGACAAGTACTTCTTTAAGGTTAAGCAACCTTGCGAGTTTCACAGATGACCTCGCGGCAATTAAAGTGCTCAGATATCCTGCGCTGAAGTGACAACGGGGAACGGAGAATGGAAACACACTCGATCAAGATGGAAACTGGTTAGCTCTTCAACGAGCAGTTAAGATTAGGACAGACGGCTTCCCTGATAAAGCGAGCTCACAACTTGTGAACACGCATTCTAATTCCTTTCACAGTTCTGGAAACTCCAGGATTTTTGTTTGTTCTTTTCTGTGCTTTGTAAATAACTTCTAAACACACAAAAATTAGCATAATCACCATTTGAGAACAGAGAGACGATTTACACCAAATGCGAAAATCATTCCTCCTGCCAAAGAAAGTACGCAGGCAGTATGTTTTATAAGTTAGCCAATAAAGTATTTTTTTTCACCTTTCTTTCGAACCTTGGCCGCCGTCCGTCGGATGGGACGTTAAGCCATGGGCCCCGTATGCTGGAGAGATATATCCTGTTTACTTTAAAGAACACGCTGGATGGCCTTTATGGGGAGGCTGCCATCTGTCTCCCAACAACTGTTCCAGTGGGTCCCCTCCCCCAACCTTATCTGAGCCTTCGGGGTCCTTGTGACCTGGCTATTTAGCCCATTATGTGCAAAAAAAGTGCCTCTCAGAGGTAAACCAACTGAACTGTTTCGAACCTCTGTTCTAATGCTCTCCCACCTGTGAAAGAAAGGTGGTCTAATCTGTGACCATGATTCCTGCGCATTTAGGGATCAGCATTATGGCGTCAGCATTATGACCTCACCCCTAACAAAATAATCGACAATCAGTGGGGTGCGCTTACATTTTAGAATTTTTTTTACAATAAAATTTGCAAACGAAATCTTTAATCCTGTTGTCCTGTCGTTTCAATCCCCAAAAGGCCTTTTACCATTGAATAATTTAAAGGAACAAGTAAGGTATAAATCTGATCTTCATTTTTATCAGATTTTATTCTGGCCGAAAATGAGCAACAGCAACAACGAAGTTTCAGTTGAATCTACAAAGCTTTAAAGCCTTCTGTTTTCGCCATTTTATTGTTTACCGGAAAGACCATTTAACATTTACAAAGAATATATAACATGGCTTTTTTAACTATATTTTGCAATCTGAATATTGTTTGTAAATGAAAGCTACTCATAGTCTAGTTGTTAAATAGTCAAGATTCGAAGTCATAAGGGACTCCGTTTCTCTTCTGACTCGGGAAGTTCCTTCAGATCACTGTGAACGTTCATCCCGAATTGTTTTTCTTTTTTTTTAAATAACTTTCATTCTTCGAAGTTGCCTTGGGAATAAGAACAAAAGGTCACTAAAAGGTTTAACTGGAATAAGGAATCGTGCATGAATTCGGGTTTCTCCTCCATCGTAATAAACGATCGACCCGTGACATCTAAAAAGGCCTCTTCCTACACCATACTTATTTCTCCATTTCTTACACTCACGCAAATTTTGCACTAAATCCACCTGATAAATCATCCCCAGCATCCTTAGCAATTTACGAAATTGGAAGCCAATTTTGATAAACGACGAGACTTGGGAGCACAGATGTATTGCCCAATTCTCGGAAATGAGGCTTTCACATTTCCAGCAAGAGTCAGCAGTGTGGATGACGGACTAGATGAGGTGGGGGGGGGGGGGAGAGGAGAGACTCTTGGGTATATCTACCTGGTGACAAACACTTTGCAGTCATTTGTTTCAACGGCTGAGCAGAAACAGAACGGTTGTCATGACGACAAGGTTGATGGACACCCAGACAGCCGAGTGCCGTTTCTATTGTGAGGCGTGGGCGCTATTTATATTTGCCGGCATGGACAGCCCCTAAATTGGTCGGTTGACCCCTGATCGTGCAAGTCAAATAAGCACTTTTTACGGCTTCAGTGTTATTCCATCTCTGCTGCTCTGAGTAGAGCTGGGAAAGGAATTTAGCCTTGATGAGTTTCGTGTGTGGCTTTCAAGCAGACGGTTCGAGTAAGGTGAAGCTGAAACAGAGAGAATGCTTAATGGGAAAGCGAGGAAATTAAAGCACGTTACGATGGGAACAGCATCCATTAACTATATATCGAGACAGCGAGCCCATCTGCATTCATTACCTCTCACTTGAGACGTATGTCGATTGTAGAGAGAGCATGATGTCTACTTCATATGAATAGTAGTATGAAAAGGAGAAGAAAACGTGAATGATTCATTTCCTGAGTACTGGGAATAATGGTAAAAATTGAACGACCACAGTGCATCTTCCTGCATTCGTATTTTCCACAGATACATACCATGAAAAACTAAACAAGGTACTACGATATATATGCGCTATAATCGGATGCAGATGAAATCTCTTCAAAAGAAATATCTGTTTTCCAACATCATGCAACTTTCCACTCCTTCACGAGCTAATAGGTTATTTCCTTAATATTTCTCGAATAAATAAGTAACTGGATGTCCAATGATTAACTTAATAAGTCTTAAACGAATGAAAAAACTGAAGTTCTATTCATTACGACTTTTTTGACATTTCGCAATAAAGAAAATGCTGCATATCATAGACATTAAAAATAATTGCTAGAAATATTGTTTTAAATATAACAAAATATATTCAGGGATTCATTTATGACACTTAGGACAGAAGGATCCTAGAAGACATTGCCATCTTGTGCAGACCGTCTCATACAATGCCCTATTAAGACCAAATTAAGATGGGACTGGGGAGTTATCTCAGTAGGTAGTGCACCAGGCTCGTAATCTACAGTTCCCAGGTTCGAGTCCCACTCTGCCAGCGTTGAGGTTTATCTCCACTAAAACCTACCCTGCCTTCGGTGAATAGAGGACACCGATGGGCTTGGAAAGGTCGTGTGCGGGAGGGCCTGCACACGTTAAAGAGCACTCTGGATTGCACTGACGGGAGTCTACCACCGGTCTCCTAACGGCTGTCCAGGGGGTCCTCTTCCCTAAACCATCTCTGTGCCTTTGGGGCCTTGACACCTGGATATTCATCCCACTGTTTGCCAAAAAAGTCCCATTCAGAAGTAAAACAACTCAGCCCAAATCAAGATGACTGACCACTGCCTCAGTAGAGTTAACACAAAGAATGCCTCAGTAGGGTTAACACAAAGAATGCCTCAGTAGGGTTAATGCAAAGAATGCCTTAGTGGGGTTAACACAAAGAATGCCTCAGTAGGGTTAACACAAAGAAATGCCTCAGTGGGGTTAATACAAAGAATGCCTCAGTAGGGTTAACACAAAGAAATGCCTCAGTGGGGTTAACACAAAGAATGCCTCAGTAGGGTTAACACAAAGAAATGCTTCAATGGGGTAACACAAAGAATGCCTCAGTAGGGTTAACACAAAGAATGCCTATATCCACGCACCTGCCTGTTTTAAATCATACTCTTTCCCTGACCCTCGCACCAAATAAACTCTTTTATTTTGATTTTTCTCATCTCTGTCAAGTTCAACACTTCTCCCTCCCTTTTACGTATATATATAATACATGTATTAGTAAATTTGTATGATTCAATATGAATGGAAGTGACTTCTCACAATCCTGTCTACTACACCAGTTGTAAAATTTTCTATGGCTGAGTAGTTGATTCATTTTGTCTACCCCTAATTTGACGCCACATAGCCTCTGTTGCTCTTGCGCCATAAAATCCCAAGCAACATCCTGCCTACTCGCAACAATTGTAAGACTTCTTATGCCTGTGGAATGGAAATTTAGTGGTATCGATCACCTTGAGCAGAGGCAGAATGAAACAACTTTATTATGAAAAACGCTACAGAATAAAATGCTGGGTTGTCTGGCAACCTAGGGCGAAGATTAATAATTATTCATCACACTATACTTTCGTAGCAAGTAGAGGGCGCAATATATCCTATGTATATGCCTGGACATTCCCTTTCAGTTTCCGAAAGAAGAAATTCCACCGTGAGTTTCTCGCACCACTCTCGGTCTCAGATCTCAGCTCTCCTCGCTGCACTGAACAACGGACGTCTTCCCTCTCTCAGACGTCCTCCGCTTGGCTCGGTCTCTTCTTGTCTGCCTCGTTTAAGCTCCCTCAAGCCAATGGCAGAATCTCACATCCCTAGACTGACACAGGATGCATTGAAAGAGAATGGATTCTGCGCACTCTAGTAGCCTGCAGAATAGCTGAGGGGAGGCTCAGTTGATAGCGTGTCAGGCTCGTAATCTGCAATTCTCAGGTTCGGGTCCCAGCTGGTCAAGTGTAGAGATTTTTCTCTGCTAAACTCCCAGCCCTGCCCGCATTGAATAGGGGTCACTATTGGGCTTGAAAAGACCGCCTTCTGTGAAATAAGCGTTAACCCGTGGTCCCGTGTATGGGAGAGCCACACCGGCATGCGTTAAAGAACACGCTGGATGGCCTTGACGGGAGGCCGACATTCTTTTCTCAACATCTGTTCAGTGTGTCCCCTCACCCAACCATCCACGATACCACGCGAGCTTCGAACTTGGACATCTATCCCAAATATATGATATTTAAGTAGCGAATATCATGTGCTTAAAAATAAAACAGTTCGAATTTTCCCTTAAAAATGGTAGACTTTCGGTACAATTCAGGTACAGATTTGCAGTAAAAAATTAAATCATAATGCTACATAACCATAATAGCAATAAATTCTTGGCCCGGTTCAAAATTCGAAAGTTCCACTACTACAGATAATAATGAACTGACAGATTTAGATAATATTATAGTAATGTAGACGCTAGGTGCTTTCGCCGCTGATTCGCAGCCATAATGCCAGATTGCTATTAGTCCTCAACCAGCACACGAAGGTGGCTTTTGGTGCCAGCCATAAGACGTAGTACTCAATCCTACTCAAGCACAATAGCTGAATCTGAACCCCACTAAACACGTGTGGAATGTGGTGTAACAACACTTGCTGTTTCACACCTCAGCATCCACTCCATGGGGATGGGGGTGGCTCAGTCTGTAGCGCGCCAGCTCGAAATCTGCAGTTCCCAGGTGCGAGCCCCGCCTGGGCCAGCGTTAAGATTGATCTCCGCAAAACTCCCCGCCCAGCTCTCTATCAGTAGAGGACACCGATGGGCTTAAAAAGGTAGCTGTCCGTTGGATGGGACGTTAAGCCTTGGCCCTGTGGACGGGGAACTATACCCTATGCACGTTACAGAACACGCTGGATGGCCCTGACGGGAGATTACCATCTGTCTCCTAACAGTTCTTCCACTGGTCTGCCTCTCCCCAACCTTCTCTGAGCCATCGGGGGGATCTGGCCATTTAGCCCATTGTGTGCAAAAAGGTGCCGCTCAGGGGTAAAACTACTCAACCCTCCACAAACACACACACACACACGTTCACAGTTCATTTCAGCTGTTTGAAGGATCCGAACAAGCCTTTCCCAAGTTCAGCTGCGTACGTTCATTGTAAACATAACAAGAAGGTGTGTTTGCCAGATGTCGTGAGGGCACACTTCGTAATAAGGGACGTATCGTGTGCTGTACCCACCCTGGTATGTGCCTTTCAATGACTCGATTTGCTCATTCCATGCTTCCATTCATGGACCTGCCTGTCGATGACCATTGTACGTAATTTCTCAATTTTGTTGTGTGTGTGTGTGGGTTTTTTTTTCTTTTTTCTCGTGTTTCTTCACACGATATCTCTGGACATTATTCAGCATCGTAATTTTTAAAGGCGATCCAAGGGATGGAAGCCAAAACTATTATATCAGTATGTTCAAAATACCCATTTCATTTTGCTTGCTAATTTCTTTTAAAAACGTATTAAATATCTGTATAAAAACGAAATGATGTTCAGGATTGTAGGCTATCTCGGAGAGGCATTTTTCTGCAAATAATTATTGGCTAAATGGCCAACTCAAAAGAACCACAAGAGTTTAGAGCTGGATACGAGAAGGGAGTTCACTGGACAACTGTTAGGAGACTGCTGGATACGAGAAGGGAGGTCCACTGGACAACTGTTAGGAGACTGCTGGATACGGGGAGTCCACTGGACAACTGTTAGGAGACTGCTGGATACGGGAAGGGAGTCCACTGGACAACTGTTAGGAGGCTGCTGGATACGAGAAGGGAGTCCACTGGACAACTGTTAGGAGACTGCTGCATACGGGAAGGGAGTCCACTGGACAACTGTTAGGAGACTGCTGGATACGGGGAGTCCACTGGACAACTGTTAGGAGACTGCTGGATACGGGGAGTCCACTGGACAACTGTTAGGAGACTGCTGGATTCGAGAAGGGAGTCCACTGGACAACTGTTAGGAGACTGCTGGATACGAGAAGGGAGTCCACTGGACAACTGTTAGGAGACAGATGGATTCGAGAAGGGAGTCCACTGGACAACTGTTAGGAGACTGCTGGATTCGAGAAGGGAGTCCACTGGACAACTGTTAGGAGACTGCTGGATACGAGAAGGCAGTCCACTGGACAACTGTTAGGAGACTGCTGGATTCGAGAAGGGAGTCCACTGGACAACTGTTAGGAGACTGCTGGATTCGAGAAGGGAGTCCACTGGACAACTGTTAGGAGACTGCTGGATTCGAGAAGGGAGTCCACTGGACAACTGTTAGGAGACTGCTGGATACGAGAAGGCAGTCCACTGGACAACTGTTAGGAGACTGCTGGATACGAGAAGGGAGTCCACTGGACAACTGTTAGGAGACTGCTGGATTCGAGAAGGGAGTCCACTGGACAACTGTTAGGAGACTGCTGGATACGAGAAGGGAGTCCACTGGACAACTGTTAGGAGACAGATGGATTCGAGAAGGCAGTCCACTGGACAACTGTTAGGAGACTGCTGGATACGAGAAGGGAGTCCACTGGACAACTGTTAGGAGACTGCTGGATACGAGAAGGGAGTCCACTGGACAACTGTTAGGAGACTGCTGGATACGAGAAGGGAGTCCACTGGACAACTGTTAGGAGACTGCTGGATTCGAGAAGGGAGTCCACTGGACAACTGTTAGGAGACTGCTGGATTCGAGAAGGGAGTCCACTGGACAACTGTTAGGAGACTGCTGGATACGAGAAGGCAGTCCACTGGACAACTGTTAGGAGACTGCTGGATACGAGAAGGGAGTCCACTGGACAACTGTTAGGAGACTGCTGGATTCGAGAAGGGAGTCCACTGGACAACTGTTAGGAGACTGCTGGATACGAGAAGGGAGTCCACTGGACAACTGTTAGGAGACTGCTGGATACGAGAAGGGAGTCCACTGGACAACTGTTAGGAGACTGCTGGATACGAGAAGGGAGTCCACTGGACAACTGTTAGGAGACTGCTGGATTCGAGAAGGGAGTCCACTGGACAACTGTTAGGAGACTGCTGGATTCGAGAAGGGAGTCCACTGGACAACTGTTAGGAGACTGCTGGATACGAGAAGGCAGTCCACTGGACAACTGTTAGGAGACTGCTGGATACGAGAAGGGAGTCCACTGGACAACTGTTAGGAGACTGCTGGATTCGAGAAGGGAGTCCACTGGACAACTGTTAGGAGACTGCTGGATACGAGAAGGGAGTCCACTGGACAACTGTTAGGAGACAGATGGAAACATCGCATCAAGGCCATCGAGAGCGTTCTTCAACACACGAATCTCTCCTGCACAAAGAGCCACCATTTAATGTCATACATGACACGTGGTGTCCTTCCTGAACCCATTATTGATCCTTTTCTTACCGAGAGCAGAGATTGAATTTCGAAAAAATCCTAAAACTTAGGCGCAGTGGGAATTCTAACCTGGAAACATCAGATCTCGAGCCTTGAACTCTGATGACTGGGTCGCTCTCCGCACCATTAAAAAATAAGTCTTCAGTCTAAATTACATCAGTCGTCACAAGTCTTCAGTCTCAGTATTCTTCATCATAAGTTCTTCCAAACCCTTGTTCAAATTATTTCAATTTTTTTAGGGTAGGAAATGTTCGTCTGCTCCATTTTGGATGCAATAACCGAATGGGAGATTTTTTCTTTATGCTGCTTTTTTTTTAATTAAGAAAAGGAAGAAGGTGCTCCCCTACACAAAGAACGGAGATAAACTCTTCTTTTGATTTCTTCCACAGCATACAAAAACAAAGGCATGCCCACTGATTTAGTAATCACTTACGTTAACCACTCGACCTTTCGCCTACATATTTAACATTGGCTTCCTGTAGACTACACAAAGCGTTCCCAGCCCAGAGAGAAATGGAAATAATTGATCCTTACATGTTTACAGATTTTCATTCTAAAATATTAATATTTTCTGCGATGATTTTATATTTTTCTCAGTTGGAAGGCTAGACAGCATTCTTTGGCACATATCGTCCCTGACGAAAACCGACAACATGCATTTCGTTGTGGCCTAGCCTGTAGGACTCTATAGTCATCGCCTCTGCCTCGCATGTAGAGGAATATATCGGATACTGTTATGATTAAATGAGCGCAAAAAACAAACCGGAAATCAGGAGAATAAGTGGATGCTAACCATTGCAGGAATACCACAATAGCGACTATTGGGAATAAATATCGATTAATATACACTCATTGTGCGATAGTCATTGAATCGATTTAGATGGAATAATTTACTCTCTGGAGATGATGTTCACTGTAGCGCAGTGCTGATGAAATGTTATCTAACTGTTACAGACATTCGGGCGAGAGATCTGATTAGGGCCTCGTAATGAGTAGATGGTCATCAGGATTGACCAGCGATTGTCAGTCATCCTCTTTACACCGCTGGTGAAGCATCGTGATCGCTATGATTGAGATCTCACGCACTGCTACTGATCCCGAAACAGCAGCACATGCCAGCCGCTATTATTCGTCCCCTTTCTCCACTGACCCCTGACCCCCAGAGTGGAGAGTCTCCGAGTAGGAGTCCACCATTTATCTTCCGGTCCCTCTGGCGACCGAAGCACCTGCGACCCTGCTGCTGCCACCGAACTCGTTCCGCCTCATACGTCACTGCGGGCGCGTGCCGAGGGTCAGGTCGCCAGACACGTGCTGTTGCGTCACGTGATGGGACAGGCAGGGCGCTGAATTAAAAGTGTAATGAATCCATGATGGAGAGGGGGGAACGGAGCACGTGGCTGGGCGGAGGCTGTCCGTCAGCAATTAGAGGACGAGTGGATGCTAGAGATGAAGTGAGTTTTCCTTTCGTACGTTTCCAATGCAGTGGCTTTCTTTACTCAATTTAGTTCCGATTTGCTCCCCAATTTGAAATGGCGTCTTGTTTTCGATCTGCCACCGTTCCTCTCCTACTTAATAAATAAAAATAAATAAATACCCCCTCAAGCAGCTGCTTGCCACAGAGGTCTGAGAGGAGCCTGTCAGTTTATATGCCATAGTAGAAGGTCTGTGAGGATGGCAGGACCTCAGCAGAAAAACGACACATACATCCATGCCTTACCCGGGGCTCGAACCCAGGTACCTTAGATCAGTAGCCAAGCGTGCTAACCACTCGGCCATGGGACGGCTCCTCTCCGATTTAGGTTGGGAATTTTTTAATGAACTTAAATTCGAATGGGCTTCGTATTACAAGTCAAATTGTAAACAGAGTTGTATATATTAAATTTGGATGGATCTTCGGATGATAATTTTACGTTTTCAGTATCCTCACAGACCTTCTGCTATGGCATATAAACTGGCAGGCTCCTGTCAGATCTCTGTGGCAAGTAGCTGCTTGAGGGGGGATTTATTTTATTAGGTTCGAGAAAAGCCTTCGTTTTCTCCTTTTGCTTGTTCGCTTTCCTTTAAATCTCTGACGGAAAATTGTTAGAAGACTTTTTTCTGGGAATTCATTATTTAAGGCCACAGTAACTCATCCGACAAAGAGAAGTGGTTGTTATTCAAAAGCCTTTTCCTCCTGGAAAAGGCATTTGAAAAGGCTCCCTTCTGATGTCCCAGAAAGAGATAGACAAGCAGCGGAAGAAGCTGCTCCCAAAGTTCCCCTTGAAAATGCATAAGGCGTGAAGTTAGGATAAGATTTAGTGTCTCAATGCAGAAAGCATCCATTTCGAATCCATCTCTCTAATGGTTATAAAGAGAGGAGAGATTGAATCCGGTAAAAGGTTGATGATCGAAACTGGACACTCGGGTTGTGAGGAACTTTCAATTCCCATTTTCATTTCGCCATCATCATAAAATATATTTTATTATAAAATTTTCTTTTCGCTTTAATCCCGTGGCCGAATGGTTAGCGTGCTTGGCTACTGATCAAATGGACCTGGATTCGAGTCCCAGGTAAGTCATGGATGTTTTTGTTGTCTTCTTGCTGAGGTCTCGACATCCTCACATACCTTCTATTATGGCGTATAAACTGACAGGCACCTGTGAGACCTCTGTGACAAGCAGCTGCTTGAGAGAATATTTTCTTATTAGTGGAAAAATCCGACTCTCACGCAAAAGAAAATATGGAGGTGGATGAATGGCAATTCTCCAAATGGGTTCGTTTCGTAACCCAATAGAGAGAGCTTAAATTGTGACGGAGGGAGTGACGTCAACCCTCGTGTGGACTCGGCCACGTCGAGACCTAGAAGAATTCAGGGAGGTCAAAAATATCGTAAAACGTGGCAGTTAAAGAGGGCAATCTGGCGGCCAGCCGACAACAGTAGCTCTTTAATGGGGCCTAGGGACATGTTAGGTCCGGTCCACGAGCCATGCTCGCCGCTCGTGCTCGTAATGCCGCACTTCGGTGGCAGGGATTCAGCCAGCATGACCACTGGAAGGATTCTCCTTTCCACTTAGGTTCAGATCGTATTGTATCGGTGTCTGCCAAACATCAAAAATTTAGTTTGCTTTGTTCCCCCAAATCCTGAATGGTTCCTTCTGCGATGTTTAAAATTTTATAGTCTGCAAGGACTGAGCAAAGGTAAGATAAATTGTGTTTTCCCGCTCATTTCCATGGCAAGAAATTAAACCAAGCAGGTTGAAAGCATCTACGGAAGGAGGATCATTTAGCGCTGAATGACACGTGGCAGGGTTCTTTGGCCCACACAATCAATATACAGCTGATATCATGAAGAGATCCCCGTTTCGATATGCTCCCCAAAAGCGTACTTCAGTGCTTCATGGTGTTATTTAATGGGAAAGGCATTAAATTTTACAACGCTCACAAAGCCCTTTAAGTAGGAATATTTCAGGGTGATTAATTACACTTCTGCAGTATCGAGTTTTTACAGAATAACGTAACAACTTTCATTTGAATGTTCCTCGAATTATTTTTGAGGATTATTTTTTATACGTTAATTATTATTTTTCTCTCTTTTTTCTTCATGACGTCACGTCTTTAAAGGGATTCTGAAACTGGAATCCCTGATGTCCGATATTGGGAAATATCTTGATCTGATAAAATATTATTAAACCCTCTGTTGCACATAAAGGCAAACAGACATCTTTTAAAGCACTGGATAATGAGCAGCCATTCTCTGCCACTGACAACTCTGCTTTGTGTTAATTGAAGCGTCCTGTGTTTGCCAGTTTAGGATTACCTGGGACTCTGTCTCCTTGAATCGAGAAATTGCGTTCTTGGCTACTGAGTTGTTGGTTGTTTTACCTCTGAGCGGCACTTTTTTGCACACTATGGCCAGGTCACATGGACCCCGAAGGCTCAGAGAAGGTTGGGGGAGGGGACCCACTGGAACAGCTGTTGGGAGACAGATGGTAGACTCCCGTCAAGACCATCCAGCGTGTTCTTTAACGTGCACAGGGTATGGCTCTCCCGCACACGGGACCACAGCTTAACGTCCCATCCGACGGACGGCGGCCTTTCCAAGCCCATTCGGTGTCCCCTACTGACCGTGGGCAGGGCGGGGAGACTACTGAGTAAAAGAGACTCGGGTCCGAATCTCGAAATAAGAGATAAATGTTTATGTTCTCTTCGTGATGAGATCTCGCCTTCTCCATAAAACTTCTCTCTGAAAACGAATTACTCATAATTATTGTGTAATTTATTTCACATAGTTAATACAATGAGGAATAACGCTGAGTTGTAAACATTTTTTTAAAAGTTGCGTTTTACATCACAACAAATAATTCTTTGTATATCAGTGTTATTTGTTGTACTATTTTTCTTTATTTCTGTTAATGAATTCATTGAAATTAATTTACCATTGAGCCATTTCCTTTGGTTAACAGTAATATTAGCCATTTCTGAATATCGTTTTGCGCTATGCCTAATACTCATGTCGTTACATTCATGTTGTCTGTTGGGGCGGGAGTGGCTCAGTCGGTAGCGCGCCAGGCTCGTAATCTGTAGTTCCCAGGTTCGAGTCCCAGCTGGGTCATTGTTGAGATTTATCTCCGCAAAACTCTCCGCCCTGACCACGGTCAGTAGGGGACACCGAATGGGCTTGGAAAGTCCGCCGTCCGTCGGATGGGACGTTAAGCCGTGGACCCGTGTATGGGAGAGACATACTCTGTGCACGTTAAAGAACACACTGGATGGCCTTGACGGGAAGCTACCATCTGTCTCCCAAAAGCTGTTCCAGTGGGTCCTCTCCCCCAACCTTCTTTGAGCCTTCGGGGTCCTTGTGACCTGGCCATGTAGCCCATGGTGTGCAAAAAAGTGCCGCTCAGAAGTAAAACAACCCAAACAACAACCCATGTTGTCTACTTCAATAAAAAACTACACTGAGATACCAGTTTATTAAAGTGCACCATCTCTCACCAGAAAAATTGTTCATTCCAACAGGTAATACGTCACGTGACCGTGATGTTGCGGTATAAATCAGGGAGCATCAGTTAGAGTGGAATTGAGCATCAGAATGGGCAAACAAGCGACCCGAGCGACTTTGAACGTGGCATGATAGTTGGTGCCAGGCGTGCCGTCCCTAGCATGCTCCAAATGGCCGTCCTCCTGGGCTTCTCATTAACAACCGTATCAAGGGCTTACCGAGAACTTCTGGTGATCGGCTATTATGTGGACGAATACGGCTTGTGAAGCACAGGGGTCAAAGGAGATTGGCGAGAATTGTGCAAACGGACAGATTTACCTAGTTCTGCTGTACTCTGCTGTGATTTACCTAGTTGTGGCCCGACTAGGTAAATCACAGCAGAATTAAACATTGACGTGTAGAAGATCATCTCCGAACGCACTGGTCGCGAATGGTCTATAACAGCCGACGACCATGTCGAGTGCCGATGTTGTCAGCGAACAGCATGAAAGGGCGTCTCGAGAGGGCACAGGAGCATCGACACGGGATTCTTGAGGATTGGATAAAGGTAGCCTGGTCGGACGATCAAGGTTCCTTTTGCATCATACTGATGGAACGATCAGAATTTGGTGTAAGCAACATGAGGCCATGGAGCCATCTTGTGTGGTTTCAACAGTACAATATGATGGTGTGTTTCCTGGCACACATTAGACCCCCTAATACCCATCGAAGAACATCTGAATGCCATGACGTATTTGAACATCGTTGCTGGCCAAGTTTGTTCCTTCATGGCTACAGTTTATCCTCACACCGAGCCAATACCGTCTTGATGTGGATTGACATGATCTTTAAACACAAATGTAAACATCATCGGTCTTAGACAATCTGAAGCTATATGGATCTTCTATATGTAGTATTGAGGGAAAGAGAAAAGAAATATTTTAAAAAATCTTTTTTACTAATCTCAGCATTTATCATTGAACTATAAAATCATCGATTTCGTGCGAAAGGGTGTTTTCTTGATTACGTAGATTTGGCTTAATTGCTGCAATCACTGTGTCCGAATTTCGCTAGCAAAACTCTTCTTTCGATAGCTACGGCTGCATTGGAGATGGAAAAAGAAAAATCTATGGAGTTGCTTTACGGCGATCGCTTTGAAAGGGAGTTACTCCAGGGCAGAATTACAACTTATATTTCGTGTTGGCGACGAACCGCA
This sequence comes from Ryuthela nishihirai, assembly GCA_038380435.1. Lineage (NCBI taxonomy): Eukaryota > Metazoa > Arthropoda > Arachnida > Araneae > Heptathelidae > Ryuthela > Ryuthela nishihirai. The sequence goes on along the minus strand of JAWZYU010000015.1, from coordinate 69,614,140 downwards.
ACGAATGCCCGGATGGTGTTCACCTGTTTTGACCGTCGCGATCTGAGCTCAGTAAAGAAAGAAGAAAGCTGTTGGGGATTTTCCACTTCACATGGGGATGCGATGGAGTTTCTGGCGTTGAACGGCTCCTCTCCGATTCCCGTTGGTTTTACTATACGATAACGCCTCCTTCAGTTCCGTTAACGAGATGTGTTAAGAGTCGTCATCAAAAATCGGGCTTTATGACAGCAGCTGGTGTTCTCTGGGAGCCTGGCAGAAGAACGAAAGCGATGAAGGGTTCGGATTTCATCAGTTGGGAAATGAAACGATAAAGAAGGAGGGGGAAAACGGAGAAGTAAATAAACCTCGCAGTTGGTGCACAAAACAAAAGCAGACTCGGGAGCAAATCATTGATCTGATGCTGAAAGAGTCAAAACATTTCATAGTAAAGGGGGTTGGGCTGGATGAGTCTAAAGCGCGTTCCTAGGTTCGAGTTCCATCTGTACCATCTTCGATGTTTTTGAGAGAGGGGACACCGATGGGCTTGGAAAGGTCATCGTACGTCAGATGGGACGTTAAGCCCGACCCCTAGTGCGGGAGTGCCATAATCTGTGTTACGTTGAAGAACTCTAGATGGCCCTGATCTGTCTTTTAACAGCTAGTCAGTGGGTTCCCTTCCTTAATCTTGGGGTTCTTGTGACCTGGATGTTTAGACCACTATGTGCAAAAAAGTGCCGATCACAAGAAAAACATTCCAACTGAACCCAAACGATGGTTGTTCCTCTGAATCGCGCTAATAGGGATGTTTCCAATTTGAATCTGAGGCCAATGGAGCAACTATCAGTGTTCCTACGACTGAAATGTGCAATATGGGAAAAAGTTATGAGATTAAAGACGTTTAACAATTGGGTTCGTGGCTATCTTCGTTGATGTTAGTTGATAACTTTTTTAGATTTAGATTATAGATTTACCTTTGCAACATTAAAAAAACCGAAGATAGGAATAAATTGCGTAAACAAATTGTATATGCAGTAATTAGTTAAAATCAATCAACATATAATCTTTATAAATTCCGACCGAATAATAATCAGGAATATTGAGAATCATATTTCAAGAAAAATGAATCATCGTTTAAAAAAACATGAATCCAAATCCATTTCAACTGGGAAGAACGAGTCTGCGCAGTTGACACTTGAACAGTTCTCAAAGATCGTCTATTGATTGAAAGGGCATTAAAAGGTTACTGATTTATGAGAACTGCCACAGCACCTAGTGCGCAGACTCACAGCCTTCCCACCCAAATGTCACTCACGGTATGTCATTGATCATTAGGAAAGAGTTTTTATTTCAAAAAATAACCGATTAGAAATATGGGTCTCATTCATTTTACTTTCAATGAAATAGGAGTAATTTTTATATAACTACAATAACATAAAAAATAGAGAAAAAAGTTTTTTATTCTTATTACGTTGCCTTTCATCGCAAAAACAATAAATTATTTCTGCCAGTGACACTCCTTCAGCCAGCACTACTTTTCTTGTCCATTGCGAAACATCTTTTATAAAAAAACCTGCTAACATTTTCTGCGAATTTCTCGTGAAGAAATAAACAATGGCTTGACGATTAAGAGCGAGATAAAAAAAATTGACTCCCAAATAGATAAAAAAAATATTAGTCATTTTGACCATGTTTTTGTAGGAATAAAATGACTTTTTAAGCAGCGGTGTAGAGTGATGGGCCACTGTGGAGACTGAGACTCAGCATTTAACTTTCGAGGCTCATTAGTTGATTAGCAGATAATTGATAAGAGATCTGTAGCTGCCATCCACCAATGCCACTACTTTTAACACTGAAGAAATTGGAATCTAATCTTCCTCCACTTCACAATATCATAACATACTTATTGCAAAAATCTTTTCATAGTGACCTGAATACAACAGCAGGAAGAGGTGGAGACATTGACGCGGGGAAAATGGGATCGACAATTACTGCAAAAACTACGGAACTAAATACACTGAGATGCCAGTTTATTAGGTACACCTACCCAGTAACGTGTTGAGTCTCCTTTGGCCTTCAGAACAGCCCGAATTCGTCGGGGCAAGGAACTTACAAGATGATGGATGCGTTGTGGAGGAAAGTTGTTACCATGCGGAAATGATTGAATCTCACAGTTGCAGCAAATCAACCCAACAGTCTCACTGCGAACAGATAGATTTTAGATCTGGGGACTGGGCAGGCCAATGAAGGAAGGAAAACGCTTAGGCATATTCCTGGAACCATTCGGTGATCAGTTGAAATGGATAAGGATTCATGTTTTTTTAAACGATGATTCATTTTTCATGAAATATGATTCTCAATATTCCTGATTATTATTCGGTCGCAATTTATAAAGATTAAATGTTGATTGATTTTAACTAATTACTGCATATACAATTTGTTTACGCAATTTATTCCTATCTTCGGTTTTTTTAATGTTGCAAAGGTAACTTTTTTAGATTTAGATTATAGATTTATCAATTAACATCAACGAAGATAGCCACGAACCCAATTGTTAAACGTCTTTAATCTCATAACTTTTTCCCATATTGCACATTTCAGTCGTAGGAACACTGATAGTTGCTCCATTGGCCTCAGATTCAAATTGGAAACATCCCTATTAGCGCGATTCAGAGGAACAACCATCGTTTGGGTTCAGTTGGAATGTTTTTCTTGTGATCGGCACTTTTTTGCACATAGTGGTCTAAACATCCAAGTCACAAGAACCCCAAGATTAAGGAAGGGAACCCACTGACTAGCTGTTAAAAGACAGATAGGGCCATCTAGAGTTCTTCAACGTAACACAGATTATGGCACTCCCGCACTAGGGGTCGGGCTTAACGTCCCATCTGACGTACGATGACCTTTCCAAGCCCATCGGTGTCCCCTCTCTCAAAAACATCGAAAATGGCACAGATAAAACTCGAACCTAGGAATTGACGCGCTTTAGACTCATCCAGCCCAACCCCCTTTACTATGAAATGTTTTGACTCTTTCAGCATCAGATCAATGATTTGCTCCCGAGTCTGCTTTTGTTTTGTGCACCAACTGCGAGGTTTATTTACTTCTCCGTTTTCCCCCTCCTTCTTTATCGTTTCATTTCCCAACTGATGAAATCCGAACCCTTCATCGCTTTCGTTTTTCTGCCAGGCTCCCAGAGAACACCAGCTGCTGTCATAAAGCCCGATTTTTGATGACGACTCTTAACACATCTCGTTAACGGAACTGAAGGAGGCGTTATCGTATAGTAAAACCAACGGGAATCGGAGAGGAGCCGTTCAACGCCAGAAACTCCATCGCATCCCCATGTGAAGTGGAAAATCCCCAACAGCTTTCTTCTTTCTTTACTGAGCTCAGATCGCGACGGTCAAAACAGGTGAACACCATCCGGGCATTCGTTGCGGTTCGTCGCCAACACGAAATATAAGTTGTAATTCTGCCCCTGGAGTAACTCCCTTTCAAAGCGATCGCCGTAAAGCAACTCCATAGATTTTTCTTTTTCCATCTCCAATGCAGCCGTATCTATCGAAAGAAGAGTTTTGCTAGCGAAATTCGGACACAGTGATTGCAGCAATTAAGCCAAATCTACGTAATCAAGAAAACATCCTTTCGCACGAAATCGATGATTTTATAGTTCAATGATAAATGCTGAGATTAGTAAAAAAGATTTTTTAAAATATTTCTTTTCTCTTTCCCTGCATACTACATATAGAAGATCCATATAGCTTCAGATTGTCTAAGACAGATGATGTTTACATTTGTGTTTAAGGATCATGTCAATCCACATCAGGGCGGTGGTGGCTCAGTCGGAAGCGCGCCAGGCTCGTAATCTGCAGTTCCCAGGTTCGAGTCCCAGCTGGGTCAGCTTTGAGATTTATCTCCGCAAAACTCCCCGCCCTGCCCACGGTCAGTAGGGGACATCGAATGGGCTTGGAAAGGCCGCCGTCCGTCGGATGGGACGTTAAGCCGTGACCCCGTGTGTGGGAGAGCCATACCCTGTTGTTGTTAAAGAACACACTGGATGGCATTGACGGGAGGCTACCATCTGTCTCCCAACAGTGTTCTAGTGGGTCCCCTCCCCCAACCTTCTCTGAGCCTTCGGGGTCCTTATGACCTGGCCATTTAGCCCATGGTGTGCAAAAAAGTGCCGCTCAGAGGTAAAATAATTATTTTACCTCTGAGCGGCACTTCGGAGAATTCGGCTTTCTTAATCATAGTTGGGCTTTTTCCAGAGCCATAACCGATTAATACACAGCTGAGTCACTCCACTGTCAATGAATTTCTTCTCCCAGTCCCTTTTCGGGCCCTTTTCCGTTTTCCTACATTCGAAATTACTTCAACCCATTTTCGAACTCAGTTTTCTTCCGAAATTTCCCCCTCTTCACGATTTCCAGATCTTCACGATTTTGATAAAAGGTTGTGTAATCTTAAGCGCAAGCAAGATTTGTAAATTGTTATAAAATTTTCGACATTTAACACTTTTTATAAAGATAAATTTTTGTTTTCTGGCATTATATTTCCCCCCAATGAGGGGAAGAAAGTTACAATAATGGATTCGGATCTACACCCCCTTCTGCAAAATGCGCAGGTCGAGTTTCAGTGTTCTTTATATATTAGCAGTTGCTGAAATAAGGGCTTCCAGGAAAAAATAAATTCAACTGAAAAATACAGGATGAAAAACTATTAATTGCTTGTTGTTAGCAGTCACATTATTTGCATGTTCTGCAAACGCCTAATTCGGATTATTTTTTACTAAAAGAGGCAAAAAAAGTTCCTTTTTTTTGCCCCTCCATATTTTATCTCTTACGGTGTGTTCATTATTGCGATTTAGTCGCTTGGCAGAGCTCGCGCAAAAGATGTAAAATACGACGAATCTTTCAATCGCACGTGAAAAAACAAACAACGTTTGGAAATGAAATCGTAAGCATCCTTTAAGAACGACAAAAATATTCTAAGTGGGTTTTTTTTCGGTGTTTTATTTTTTTAACTGACTCAAGTTTTTAAAAGTGGTGAGTTCGTTTGGTGATGTTATTTCCTCAGTCGTTTTAAAAAGCAACTAATTGCATTTCTGTTTCTTTTTTGCAGCAGAGCAAAAAATTTCATAATTAGATCCTGGCGAAATGGCAATGCTAAAGCACGAGAATTATATAAAAAAGGAACACTCTAGAAAAGTAACAAGATGGGTGCAAGATATGCTGATGCCGATTTCTGGGAGCTACAGCGTTGGCTAAAGACTCTTGTAGGACCCAAATCTCAATTGTTAATTTAAATAAGACTCAAAGGGAGAAAAAATTTCTGGCATTCAGTTCGCTATTAAATGGATTTTTCAAATCGAATTGTCAGGAAGTAAGCATCATTGAAATATTTATTATATCTTCCCTTTTATAATGGTCTTGTTAAGACGCTGACTCTGAAATGTCAGTTTGCTTGAATAGCCCTTGTTCATACTTTACTAAAGTTACAAGTTGAAACTAAAGAAATTATCAAATGCAAAATCCAAAAAACTCAATTTTCTTCCCAAAATTTTCCCATCTTCACAATTTTGATGAAATGTGCGTAATCTTTAAGATTAAGAAAGATTTATAAATTGTTAAAAATTTACGGCACTTAGCACTGTTCGCAAAGATAAATTGTTGTTTTGCTGACTCTATATCCATTTTTTAAGATTATTTGAAATAAGTGTGAGATTTCGAAATTTAAGTGGGGCGGGGGTGGCTCAGTCAGTAGCGCGCCAGGCTCGTAATCTGTAGTTCCCAGGTTCGAGTCCCAGCTGGGTCAGCGTTGAGATTTATCTCCGCAAAATTCCCTGCCCTGCCCACGGTCAGTAGGGGACACCGATGAGCTTGGAAAGGCCGCCGTCCGTCGGATGTGACGTTAAGCCGTGTCCCCGTGTGCGGGAGAGCCATACCCTGTGCACGTTAAAGAACACGCTGGATGGCCTTGACGGAAGGCTACAATCTGTCTCCCAACAGCTGTTCCAGTGGGTCTCCTCCCCCAACCTTCTCTGAGCCTTCGGGGTCCATGTGACCTGGCCATTTAGCCCATGCTGTGCAAAAAAGTGCCCTCAGAGGTAAAACAACCCAACCCAATCCAAATTTAAGTTGTAAAAAATTACGTTTAAGTTAAATCTCTGGGAGAGATGGAAGAATCGAATGAGTTGAGATGATTTGGAACCTACGAAAATGGAAAAGTTTCTTTCAATTCCAACATCTCTTCAAAGTTCTCTTGATTTGAAAATTGAATATGAACCAATAAAACGTTGTCTTTCAATCGACTTTCAAATACTTGCTTATTAAAGCCACTAAAAAGAAAATGGTTTAGCAACGAAAGCACGGGTGAAAAAAGTTTAAAAAAGAAACTGCAATTCAATTGTGTATATAACACTGAGAAGATAAATGACCCCGATGACATTTTAATTAAACTGAAAATTGTTGCACATGCCAGCTATCCGAAAAATATGTCTCAGGAAGTTACAAACGCTGACGCATTTCGCATATTCATTTCGTTCTCTTGGCATATCAAGAGACATATTTAGGTTTCTGCAGGTTGAGAGACACAACCGCCATGTTATTTTCATCTTTTCTCGTAAATGCCGGAAATGTATCTCCAAGCATCCGTTTTCCGTCGCACGACAGAAGAAGGGTCTTTCTTCTGGCTCGTATGACTTCCTCTCCCTCTTCAGGCACGACCCCCGTAAACACATCAGGCTTCCACTCGTCATCGTTCACTGAGTGTATGGCTCACACGAACACTGTCTCCAGGTTGACGTCCTGCACCAGCTGAACGCAGGTTAGCACTTCACAGGCGCCTTTGTAGGCCTGGATGAAAGGTGTACAGGAGGTGGAGGGATGTAGGGGAGCAGGGGATGACGTTCGACAAAGCGGCCTTGTGATGGCGGACCAATGCTTCGCACCGTGGCTGGCCGCCAGATCATGCACCGGAACGGTGCACAGAAGACTCGCTTGCTTCCATTTGTATTTTACACCTTCGTCCCCAAACTGTCTCCGCGAAGTACTGGAGGGTTGAGGGGGTGGCAGTGACTGGGTCTTTCAGAATAGGCCATGATGAATGTATCCCCCAGATGGCGCTCATTATTTTCCGTCCTGTCGTTTGTTTATGAGGTCAGCGAGTTGAACCCTGACAACGGCCGAGCATTTAGGGCACATCACTGTTACTCCGTCGAGTGGAAGTTTCGGGTGCAAGGGTAACTTTGTAGTGAAGTGTGAGCTGCAGGTCTAGCCATCCCTTCAAAGAGTGTGGCTTCCGAAACAATCTACTTTCTTCTCCGATGGCAGATACTTTGATGCCGACGCATCCGCAGAAACGAGCCGCTGGAGGAATGCCAACGGATGACTCACAGCATACCAGGAAGATCGAGCAGAAAAGGATTCAAGAACGGCCGGAATCTTTCTGTACCACTTAGCACCTGCTGCAAACTCAGCTGGATGTCAACAAGCGGAATGTAAACCTGCTGCGGGTGGAATGCTCCGAGGGATTCCTGCGACATCAACATCATCTCGGCCGCATCTTTCCTCAGAGCTTGTTTGAAGCATCCCAATGTCAAGATCCCGTATCACATCATGATTACCAGAAGAAGAAAAAAATCCGATTCATAAAGTTGGTTGCTTTATTTATCAACACCTCATACACTAAAAAGAATCATTGAAAGGGTTTTCAATAATTTTAAAACAACATTGAAAGGATTTGCATATTGAATTATTTTACCTCTGAACGGCGCTTTTTTCTGTACAATAGACTAAATGGGCAGGTCACAAGGAACTTGAGGGCTCAGAGAAGGTTGGGGGGGAAGGGATCCACTGGACAGCTGTTGAAAGACAGATGGTGGTTCTCGTCAAGGCCATCCAACGTGTTGTTTAAAGTGTCCATATTACGGCTGTCTATCACACGGGGCCACGGCTTAACGTCCACCGATGGTCCCTTTCCAAGCCCATCGGTGTCCCCTACTGACCAAAGACAGTGCGGAGAGTTTTGCGAAGATAAATCTCAATACTGGCCCAGCTGAGACTCGAACCTGGGAACTGCAGATTACGAGACTGGCGCGCTACCGATTAAGGCACCCCGGTCCCTAAGATTTTCATGTACTTTGCTCAGAAATGATGCCTTTGTTGTAGAGTCTATTTCAGATGAAAGAGATTAAATAGTTTTCTTTCGTTTAATATACATTTTATTTATCACATTCCATTCCATGAATCTCGCACGTTTTCTATATTTTTTGTCTACTAAAATTTTAGATCAAAATTATTTGCTGACTTCTTGACAGCTACTTCTGAGACTTTTGAAAAAAAAATTCTTTCTCTATCTCGTTAAGAAATATTTGGGAAATGCTATTTTTCTTCTCTCTTCTTCCCATTTAAACATTTTCAGTTTTGTTTTTTCATTTCGTTTTAGTTTCGTCTCAAAATTTCGATTTTATATCAGTTTTGTTTGATTTTTTTAATTCATTGCTTCTCTTCCATATTGTTTTGTTATATCTTCCACTTTCCCATCATTGCTTTAAACTTTTTTTGCTCGTTTCCAGTGTACAAACTTTCTCGTCTCTTAGTGACTTGAATTTCTGCTCAGCTCTAAAACTCCAAATGCATTTCTTGTCATCGTACCTTTGCTTTCTCAGCTTTACGAGATTTCATTTTCTCGTCATCAGCTTTTGTCTTATTCCCTCACAGCACCAAATAAATATTCTCTGATTTCAAAACAGTGCCAATTTCTTATCATTATGATAATTATCATTGTGATAATTGTTTATCAGCCTTCAGTGTTGGGCATACTGTAGGTTCATTTTGTTCCACTTCTTTCTACTGTATGCTTTCTTTCAGTCTTTCCCTCCAGGGGCGGGGGTGGCTCAGTCGGTAGGGCGCCAGGCTCGTAATCTGTAGTTCCCAGGTTCGAGTCCCAGCTGGGTCAGCGTTGAGATTTATCTCCGCAAAATTCCCCGCTCTGCCCACGGTCAGTAGGGGACACCGATGGGCTTCGAAAGGCCGCCGTCCGTCGGATGGGACGTTAAGCCGTGGCCCCGTGTGCGGGAGAGCCATACCCTGTGTACGTTAAAGAACACGCTAGATGGCCTTGACGGGAGGCTACCATCTGTCTCCCAACAGCTGTTCCAGTGGGTCCCCTCCCCTAACGTTCTCTGAGCCTTCGGGGTCCTTGTGGCCTGGCCATTTAGCCCATGGTGTGCAAAAAAGTGCCGCTCAGAGGTAAAACAATCCAATCCGAAGTCTGTCCCTCCTTAGCTACTCTTCCGACAGATTAAATTTAACATCACTCTGTGCTCCAAAAAGACCGAGAAAACAAACTTCTTTTTCAATCAAGGCTATTTCTTCAGCATTGCCCCTCTTACTCATTGTTTTGCATAAGAAAGCAATAAGAAATTGTGAGTTTGTATTCTATCTGGCGATAGATGATTCTTCCACTAACTTAGAATTGCATTTCTTTCAATTGTCCTTGATTTATTTAATGTTAGCTTTAAAGGAAGCATGAAGTGAATCTCGACTGTCCTGTCTCCGTTATCTTCGAAGTTTTGAAGAATATCTCTAAATGGGCAACGACATCACTGCAGCTACAATCGCCCGATAGCCTTTTGCGAATCTATTCAGACCAATTCGAATACAACTTCATCTTTCCGAATCTTTACAAAAGAATTGCTGCTCACTCTTTTGCCTTCATCCATCGCTGTCAACAATCTCCCTCTTCACGAGGCAACACCAACGACGTCTGCACCTGGATGCCCTTCAGCGTCCTCTAACCTTCAGCTCAACTCCTTCCTTCGGTAGCATCTTCTCTCTATTCTTCGGGATCGTTCCCATCCGTGGGAAGCCCGAGAGCATGGTACAAGCGACCGATATGATGGATGGTAAGAGCCGTCGCTAGTCAACAGGGCAGAGCAGTAGAATTCTCGAGGGGTGATGCCCTTTGTTTCAGCAGAGAGCTCACAGGGACGGCGGCAATAAAAGAGATGGCGGTGGTCACAAATATTTCACTGCGGAGAATAAGGATAGTCCTTGTCGATGGGATTGTAATCGGTGAAGATCGGTAAGAGAGGATGCTGAATCCTTCATAAACTGAAGAACAACAGAAAATATCCTTTTACTTCAAGCTCCGAAACATTAATTTGCACCAGCATGTGTGAGATGACAAAGCCGAAAGGGGTTTGGCTGGCGTCGGTAGAATGCCACGCTCATCATCTGATTATCCCCGCTGCGGGCATCTGTATTTGGTTTTCATCCGCTAACCTTTCCGACCTTGGGCTCCTTCTGAGCTGACCATTTAGCCCATTGCATGCAACAAATGGTCTGCATGCAACAAATGGTTCAGAACAACAAACAGTTCAGGTTTCGGAACGACCCAATCCGAAACAACGAGCAGACAAAGTTGAGGAGACTTCAGTTGCCACTGATGGATAAAGGAAGAGAAATAGAAAAATGATTGGGTATTATCATCCACCCACGAAATGTTCTCCGTTTTCCAGAGACAGAATCTTGAATAAATAAAATAGATGACTAAAAACTTAAAAAAATGTATAATTACATATTTTTGAGAAAGATTTATTTTTTTCCTCTTCAGCTCTGTGTTTTATGAACCACCCAAAAGTAGAAAAAAAAGAGCCCAATGAGAAAAAAAATCTTTTTTCCACCAAATACATCAAAATACATAATGAACTCCACCTTAGACATTATTAGAATTCCCTGACAATTTTAAATTCCTGAAAAATTCCTTAAATTCCTCCCCCCCCCCGCCCTCCCTTTCCTCTTGAAAACGTAAATAAGAGTTAATGAAATGGTTTGTCCTGGCTTAAAATATGAATGCGATACAGTTAACAAAAAATTATCTCTCTCTCTGTGTAAGTGATCTGTCGGAAAGCCAAAGCCTCGAAAATATTGAGTAGATGAAGTTGGCGAACAGAAGAAGAAAGAAGTTTTATTTGCATTCGAAATATGGCTTCAGAAAGAAATCGCGTGTTAAGTGTGTTTATGTGGCCGCCATTCTTTTCATTATATTTACTTTTCAATGTATCAGGAAATCCTAAATCTATTTTCTGTTCAGCTTTTGCAATCTGTTGGTTTAATTATATACAAAAAAATCTGAAATTAAACCTACCGGAATTAAATAACAGATTCGTTTATCAACGAAATCAACTGGTAACTTTTAATGCTGTTTTAAAAATTTGGTTTCTATCATATCGAATTTGAAGCATCACACTATTCCTTGATATTCAACTCGCTGCTTGAAAATAGCAAAATGAAATCATTTAAGGAAAAATAGCGATTTGCTGAAGATCATAATTGTTATCGAAAAAGCTGTCATCATTACAAAATAATATCAAAGGAAAAAAAATCTTCCTAATCTCCAAGAGATTTTTTTAATCCATTTCCATTGCAAAGGTAAATGCAAACCTAAAATACCAAACAGGAGAAATCTCTTTTCCGGGAGTAATCTCTTTTATGACCTACAGGGAAAGCAACATTAGGAATTCCCACAAAAACTATGAAAATTTTCCACACTTTTGCCTTTATTTGTTTTTCTAATCTCACTAAGTGGAAAATGCTCTTCGTCTTCTCTTTCCCATAACTCCAATTTTTAATGAACCACACCAAAGGTCGTCTTCTTCTTCTTCCTCTTCCTCCTCCTCCTCTTCCTTCTTCTCCCTCATCCCTGAGGGCTACACTACTTCTCCACTAATTAACCCCATCCGCGAGCGGCAGACGCAGCTGTCTCCGAGCCGGATGAGCTCGAGGGATGCTGGCACACAAAGAGGCAGTCAGGGAGATGTTCTGGCCGGGGATTAATCACCCTGGGTTCGGGCCGCCGGGGAGTGATGCTGATCGTCAGCAAACCTCCATTACCGGCGGCCATTGTCGGAGAAACAATCACTGTGGAGTGGGCCCTTGGGGCACGGGACCAAGGTGACGGGCCACGCACTTGCACTTGCCGCTGCCTGGAGGTCATTTGGCTGATGGTGACCTTTCACCTCCTGCGTCAGTCAATGCTTCTGCCACCTTTCGATCTCTCTCTTACCGAGCTCGAAAGCAGTGAGGAGAAGAGCATCGAAATTAGTTGCCTGGGATGTTCTTTCAGTCGGATTCAATTCGGAGAAAGAAATTGCATCGAACACTGCTTCACCTTAATTTTCTTTGCGTTATGTCAAGCACTTGATCCCTCAATGGAAATAAATATCCCTTTTTAGGTAAAGGAGGAAATGATATAGTTTGTTAAAGGGTCCAGATTAGTCGTAAAATGTAGAAAGCTGTAAGAGACTGAAATATTTTTTGCTGTCCTTTACTTTGTTAAACAGATCCACCTGAAGGTGCAGATGACATTTCAATCTCTGCATATTCATTCTTCGCCAGAAAAGTTTCTGACAAAAGTCCCAGAGAGAAAATAATCTTGACGTATTTTTAAGAAACTGCCAGAAAATTTGCAACGGAACAAAGGATATTTTTAAATTAATATTATTTTGATCCAATATACACCGAGATTGGCTCAGTCGGTAGCGCGCTAGGCTCGTAATCTGTAGTTCCCAGGTTCGAGTCCCAGCTGGGTAAGCGTTGAGATTTATCTCCGCAAAAATTCCCCGCCCTGCCCACGGTCAGTAGGGGACACCGATGGGCTTGGAAAGGCCGCCGTCCGTCGGATGGCACTTTAAGCCGTGGCCCCGTGTGCGGGAGAGCCATACCCTGTGCACGTTAAAGAACACGCTGGATGGCCTTGACAGGAGGCTACCATCTGTCTCCTAACAGCTGTTCCAATGGATCCCCTCCCCCAACCTTCTCTGAGCCTTTGGGGTCCATGTGACCTGGCCATTTAGCCCATGGTGTGCAAAAAAGTGCCGCTCAGAGGTGAAACAACCCAACACCGAGATAACAGTTTATTAAGTATGCCACTCCTCGTCATGCATACTTAATAAACTGTTGCAATGAGCAATACATTATATTTACATTACAATTACATTATATTTACTTATTTACTTATTATATTTACTGTTGCAATGAGCCAAATGGCTCATTGCAACAGTAAATACGTTACGTGACCATGGTGGGCAGTATTAATCAGACAGACTAGCTCTTTGAGCATCAGTTAGAGTTGGATTGAGAGTCAGAATAGGCAAAACAAGTTGATTTGAGCAAAACAAGTTGGATTGAGCGTCAGAATAGGCAAAACAAGCGACCTGAACGACTTTGAAAGTGGTACGATAGTTGGTGCTGGCTCCAACGCCAATCCTCCTGAGCTTTTCATGTACAACCGTTTCAAAGGTTTAAAATTACCAGTGATTAGTGATCCTGTGGACGAAAACAGCTTGTGAATCAAAGGAGACTGCTGAGAACCGTGCAGAAGATCATCTCCGAACTCACTACATATTGAACTTTGTTGAACTTGTTTGAACAGCCGTCGATCAAGTCGAGTGCCAATGTTGTCAACGAAGAACAAGTCGATCTCCAGCGGAAGTAGGAGCATTAACACTGAATCGTTGAAGACTGGAAAAATGTAGCCTGGTCGAACGAATCGAGGTTCTTTTTGCATCATGCTGATGGAAGGATCAGAATTTGGCGCAAGCAACATGAGCGCATGGAGCCATTATTTCTGGTGTCAACAGTACAGGCTGGTGGTGGCGGTCTGATGATGTGAAAAATGTTTTTCTGGCACACATTAGGACTCCTGTTACCCATCGAGGGACATCTGAATGCCACAACATATTTGAACACCTTTGCTGGCCAAGTTCATTTTTTCATGGCTGCAGTTTATCCTCACTCGAATTGGCACGTTCAGCATGATAATGCACCTGATCACAAGACAAGTATCGTCACCGAATGGTTCCAGGAACGTGCCGACGAGTTTTCCTTTATTCATTGGCTTGCACAGTCCCAGACCTAAACCCTATTGAGCATCTTTGGGATGAGGTGGTAAGGGATGAAGTGGTAAGGGCTGTTCACAGCGAGACTGCCGCCGTCCAGTTGCAGAGATTGCCTGGCACAATCATTTCTGCACAGCGCATCCAGCATCTTGTAAGTTCCATGCCCTGATGATTTCGGGCTGCTCTTAAGGCCAAAGGAGGCGCAACACACGCTACTAGGTAGATGTACCTAATAAACGGCATCTCAGTTTACTATGCAAGGAGTAGCCAAAAAAATTTCCTAATTTCAAGATTTCTGATGGTTTTATAATTGGAATTCTGTAAACTAAAAGGTCGAACTTTAATCAGATCGAAGGTGCAAAATCTTTTCTCCCATCCTTTATATTACTTTCAGCAAGAATGTCAAATCACGAATTCAATTGCCATTGGAAAACAGGAAAAATGAAGAAGCCGCTTACCGCAGAGTAAGCCTGCCAGTATATTAATACGCATCAGAGAAGTTCTGAGAGAGACGAGCCCTCAGCAGAAAGACAACCCAGGAAATGTTCCTGCCTTATCAGAGTATCGAAACTGTCTCTCTTTGTACCGTATCTAAGCACGCTAACCACTTGGCAACGGTCTTGTAAACCATATGACATAAAAAGTCATTCAAAGATTATTTTGAAGAGCTTTTAGAATTCGGTTTCTTTTTCCATAACAGAAATCGTTTGTGAGCTCTTTTGGAAATGAGTCGGTTCAGCAAGAGGTATTCCACTTCTAAGCACGTGATTTAGCAAAATTAAAATACAAAGTTGCTAATTTGATCAAAACTAAAATCGAAAGTTACCTAATTCTAACCAAACTGTAGACCGATTCAAAGACCGATTACACCGAATTACAGGAAATACGCGTTAAAAGCAGTTTTTTAAACCCAAATTCATTCAAAAGTATTCATGTAGGAAATATTACACTGTATAGTCTCTCGCAGATTATAAATATGAACTAGAAATATCGAAACTCTCTTCGATTCAATACTTTAACTTTCCTGTTTTGAAACTAAAACAATTCGACAGCAGCTAAATGCAATAAAGACAGTAAACTTTTTTCTTGTAGGGGTTGGATTGTTTTACCTCTGAGCGGCACTTTTTTGCACACCATGGGCTAAATGGCCAGGTCACAAGGACCCCGAAGGCTCAGAGAACGTTAGAGGAGGGGACCCACTGGAACAGCTATTGGGAGACAGATGGTAACCTCCCGTCAAGGCCATCTAGCGTGTTCTTTAACGTGCACAGGGTATGGCTCTCCCGCACACGGGGCCACGGCTTAACGTCCCATCCGACGGACGGTGGCCTTTCCAAGCCCATCGGTGTCTCCTACTGACCGTGGAGAGGGCGGGGAATTTTGCGGAGATAAATCTCAACGCTGACCCAGCTGGGACTCGAACCTGGGAACTACAGATTACGAGCCTGGCGCGCTGCCGACCGAGTCATCTGCGCCCCTCTTCTGAGGGAGAAAGATCGAAAATTATAAATGCAAGCTGAAGTTTCAAAAGTTAAAATTTAGTTTCAGTAATTTTAAACATTATTCTCCATTAGAAACCGATATGCTCAATTTGATAATGTGCGACTTTTTATATTGAGTGAAAGAGGTTCTTACGAAATGACACTGAAAGAATAATCACAACTGCGTGCAACAGATGTCAAAATTATAAAAAATCTTTATCAAGAGAGAAAAACCTTTTTAAAAGTAACTGTGTCGATATTGTTGTGATGAGAGCCTCAACTGTCCATAGATAAAAGCAAGAGGATTGGGAACAAGCATGCTTAAGGACTGGTTAATTGCAGTTGCGCTCTTATTCTTGCACTGTATTACAATAGCTCAATCTTTTACTAAAAATAATATTATTTGCTTTCTTAGTATGCGTTAAAGAAAAAATAAAAAGTTCTTGTTTTAATAAACTACTTAAAGTGCTAAGGCGAGATCTGACAGCACGCCCATAAAATCTCTTGAACATCATCCCAATATTCGAAGCAAAACAAAGGAGGCGACAAGAGAAAGAAAGAAGCAGTCTGACCTTCCATTCACAACGTAAATGATAAAAACACACTCTTCTAATAAATCAGGCAGGCCTGGTGCTCCTCTCGCATCCTCCCGGAAGGAGCCACTAAACCCACAGTAGCATCCCATGCGGTCATTCTCTAACGAACTGTCATCCCCTGCTCTGCCGGATCTCGAGCCGACTCACCCATCTACGCACACAAATCTCGCCTACCGCCCGAACATCATTCCACCCTCCTCACCCCCACGTGGCACGGCAGGAGGATGAGGAAATGGTGCGTCCATGTCTGCAGAGATGGGAGGCTGTCGGAGAGGGAGAGCACCGGAAAGTCTTCCACCCCTATGTCCGCTCCTAGCCGTTCTGTCAATGTCCGCAAGAGAATCTCTTCGTAGGGAGGATTGACTTCGATGGTTATTGTTTGGAGGCAAACACAAGCTGATTCAAGGAGGTCTCTGCAGTCGGTTCAAAGTTCAGACTCGTTGTCACAGTACCGAGATGCTACGGACCACATGGAGTTAAGAGATTAGTTACTTTTAAATGCGAAGTGTTGCGTTCTCTCTTAACACAAGAAATGTTACAAAGCTTTATTTGTTAATCTAATAATTTCTTTTCCAAAACTGAATATTTCAAAGAAAAATCTGCCCGCTGCGTTGACCCGTTTCATTAAACGATAGAAAAACGTTTTCTTTTTGTTAATGTTGAATATCCCTAAATAAATTATCAGGCCGACTTAATTATCAGAGTTTTGTTTAAATGGTTTCAGTGCGATAATAAGCCAAAGACTGGTAAGTTTAATAATATTTTATTATAGATAAGATAATGAAAGAAAATACTAAAGGCTGCTGATCATAGGAACTGAGGTCTCTTACAAGATCAGAGGAAATATCTAAAAAAAAACAGAAATTTTAATTCCAGAAGTATTAACCTCACAAATATATTTTATACAGGTTAGGCCTGTGCACTACGCTTAAACTGTGATATAGGAGAAAAAGGACATAGTTATGGACAAATTATGATTATCAAAGAATTATGTAACATTCGGATGCAGTAAATTTAACGATTAACTGTTTTCCACAGTGATGGGTCATGGCTCGTTTTCCTACTTTGAATTACGATTATGCTTCCAAAGACTCTAGGATACATCTCCATGAAAATCGGACATAATTTCCTTTCGAAAAATCTTCTGCTCATCCAGACCGTTATGTATTTTTTTTTTTATTTTTTCAGTTTAGAAACCTTTATTTTTTTCTTTTACATTTACACATTTTCAAATGTGGTAGTGGGAAAGGAGATGAAAGCCCTTCTGTCCAATTATCTCGAATTTTGGTCTCGAAATATTCAGTCTAGAATCCAATAGAACGATCATCTTGAAGGTTTCTAACCAGGGCCAGATCTAGAGAAGGGGGGGGGGGTGATTCCCCTTCTCCTTTCACTCGAACCACTTGACCCCTTTCTCCTCCCTTCATTCAGGCCAGTTGTCCCCTTGCTCTACTCTTTCACTCGGACCACTTGGCTCCTTGCTCCCCCTTGGTTTTTGCTCTACCCTTTAACTCGAACCATTTGACACCTTGCTTCCCCTTCGCTTGAAACTCTCGACTTCTTTCTCTTCCCCCTTTTCAATCGAACCTCTTGACCCCTTTTTCTCCCCCTTTCACTCGGACAATTTGACCTCTTTATCCCCCCCCTTTCACTCGAACCACTTGACCCCTTTCTCCTCCCTTCATTCAGGCCAGTTGGCCCCTTGCTACCCTCTTTCATTCGGACCACTTGGCTCCTTGCTCCCCCCTTTAACTCGAACCATTTGACCCCTTACTCCCCCTTCGCTTGAACCTCTTGACTTCTTTCTCTTCCCCCTCATCAATCGAACCTCTTGACCCCTTTTTCTCCCCCTTGCACTCGGACAATTTGACCTCTTTATCCCCCACTTTCACTCGAACCACTTGACCCCTTTCTCCTCCCTTCATTCAGACCAGTTGGATCCTTGCTCCCCTCTTTCACTCGGACCACTTGGCTCCTTGCTCCCCCTTTTACTCGGACCATTTGACCCCTTGCTCCTCCCTTTCACTCGAACCACTTGACCCCTTTCTCCTCCTTTCATTCAGACCAGTTAGACCCTTGCTCCCCCTTTTAATCTGACAATTTGACCTCTTGCTCCCCCTTCACTCGAAACTCTTGAAATCTTTCTTTTCCCCCTCTTCTATCGAACCTCTTGACCCCTTTTCCTCCCCTTTCACTCGGACCACTTGACCCCTTTCTCCTTTTATTCAGACCAGTTGGACCCTTGCTCCCCTTTTTTAATCTGATAATTTGACCCCTTGCTCCCCTTCACTCGAAACTCTTGAAAACTTTCTCTTCCCTTTCTTCAATCGAACCTCTTGACCCCATTTCCTCCCCCTTTCATTCGTACCACTTCACCCCCTTTCTCCCACCCCATTCACTCGAACCACTTGACCCCTTTCTCCTCCCTTCATTCCGACCAATTGGACCCTTGCTCCCACCTTTCACTCGGATAATTTGGCCCCTTTCTCCCCCCTTTCACTCGGACAATTTGACCCCTTTACCCCCCCCCTTTCACTGGAACCACTTAACCCCTTTCTCCTCCCTTCATTCAGGCCAGTTGGCCCCTTGCTACCCTCTTTCATTCGGACCATTTTGCTCCTTGCTCCCCCCTTTAACTCGGACCATTTGACCCCTTGCTCCCCCTTCGTTGAACCTCTTGACTTCTTTCTTTTCCCCCTCTTGACCCCTTTCTCCCCCTTTTTACTCGGACAAATTGACCCCTTTATCCCCCCTTTCACTCGAACCACTTGACCCCTTTCTCCTCCATTCAGACCAGTTGGCCCCTTGCCCTACTCTTTCACTCGGACCACTTGGCTCCTTGCTCCCCCTTTTACTCGAACCATTTGACCCCTTGCTTCCCCTTCTCTTGAACCTCTTGAATTCTTTCTCTTCCCCCTTTTCAATCGCACCTCTTGACCCCTTTTTCTCCCCCCTTTCACTCGGACAATTTGACCTTCCCCCCCCCCCTTTCACTCGAACCACTTGACCACTTTCTCCTCCCTTCATTCAAGCCAGTTGGCCCCTTGCTACCCTCTTTCATTCGGACCACTTAGCTCCTTGCTCACCCCTTTAACTCGGACCATTTGACCCCTTGCTCCCCCTTCGCTTGAACCTCTTGACTTCTTTCTCTCTTGACCCTCTTGACCTCTTTCTCCCCCCCCTTTTACTCGGACAATTTGACCTCTTTATCCCCCCCCCTTTCACTCTAACCACTTGACCCCTTTCTCCTCCCTTCATTCAGACCAGTTGTCCCCTTGCTCTACTCTTTCACTCGGACCACTTGGCTCCTTGCTCCCCCTTGGTTTTTGCTCTACCCTTTAACTCGAACCATTTGACCCCTTGCTTCCCCTTCGCTTGAAACTCTCGACTTCTTTCTCTTCCCCCTTTTCAATCGAACCTCTTGACCCCTTTTTCTCCCCCTTTCACTCGGACAATTTGACCTCTTTATCCCCCCCCTTTCACTCGAACCACTTGACCCCTTTCTCCTCCCTTCATTCAGACCAGTTGTCCCCTTGCTCTACTCTTTCACTCGGACCACTTGGCTCCTTGCTCCCCCTTGGTTTTTGCTCTACCCTTTAACTCGAACCATTTGACCCCTTGCTTCCCCTTCGCTTGAAACTCTCGACTTCTTTCTCTTCCCCCTCATCAATCGAACCTCTTGACCCCTTTTTCTCCCCCTTGCACTCGGACAATTTGACCTCTTTATCCCCCACTTTCACTCGAACCACTTGACCCCTTTCTCCTCCCTTCATTCAGACCAGTTGGATCCTTGCTCCCCTCTTTCACTCGGACCACTTGGCTCCTTGCTCCCCCTTTTACTCGGACCATTTGACCCCTTGCTCCTCCCTTTCACTCGAACCACTTGACCCCTTTCTCCTCCTTTCATTCAGACCAGTTAGACCCTTGCTCCCCCTTTTAATCTGACAATTTGACCTCTTGCTCCCCCGTCACTCGAAACTCTTGAAATCTTTCTTTTCCCCCTCTTCTATCGAACCTCTTGACCCCTTTTCCTCCCCTTTCACTCGGACCACTTGACCCCTTTCTCCTTTTATTCAGACCAGTTGGACCCTTGCTCCCCTTTTTTAATCTGATAATTTGACCCCTTGCTCCCCTTCACTCGAAACTCTTGAAATCTTTCTCTTCCCTTTCTTCAATCGAACCTCTTGACCCCATTTCCTCCCCCTTTCATTCGTACCACTTCACCCCCTTTCTCCCACCCCATTCACTCGAACCACTTGACCACTTTCTCCTCCCTTCATTCCGACCAATTGGACCCTTGCTCCCACCTTTCACTCGGATAATTTGGCCCCTTTCTCCCCCCTTTCACTCGGACAATTTGACCCCTTTACCCCCCCCCTTTCACTGGAACCACTTAACCCCTTTCTCCTCCCTTCATTCAGGCCAGTTGGCCCCTTGCTACCCTCTTTCATTCGGACCATTTTGCTCCTTGCTCCCCCCTTTAACTCGGACCATTTGACCCCTTGCTCCCCCTTCGTTGAACCTCTTGACTTCTTTCTTTTCCCCCTCTTGACCCCTTTCTCCCCCTTTTTACTCGGACAAATTGACCCCTTTATCCCCCCTTTCACTCGAACCACTTGACCCCTTTCTCCTCCATTCAGACCAGTTGGCCCCTTGCCCTACTCTTTCACTCGGACCACTTGGCTCCTTGCTCCCCCTTTTACTCGAACCATTTGACCCCTTGCTTCCCCTTCTCTTGAACCTCTTGAATTCTTTCTCTTCCCCCTTTTCAATCGCACCTCTTGACCCCTTTTTCTCCCCCCTTTCACTCGGACAATTTGACCTTCCCCCCCCCCCCTTTCACTCGAACCACTTGACCACTTTCTCCTCCCTTCATTCAAGCCAGTTGGCCCCTTGCTACCCTCTTTCATTCGGACCACTTAGCTCCTTGCTCACCCCTTTAACTCGGACCATTTGACCCCTTGCTCCCCCTTCGCTTGAACCTCTTGACTTCTTTCTCTCTTGACCCTCTTGACCTCTTTCTCCCCCCCCCCTTTTACTCGGACAATTTGACCTCTTTATCCCCCCCCTTTCACTCGAACCACTTGACCCCTTTCTCCTCCCTTCATTCAGACCAGTTGTCCCCTTGCTCTACTCTTTCACTCGGACCACTTGGCTCCTTGCTCCCCCTTGGTTTTTGCTCTACCCTTTAACTCGAACCATTTGACCCCTTGCTTCCCCTTCGCTTGAAACTCTCGACTTCTTTCTCTTCCCCCTTTTCAATCGAACCTCTTGACCCCTTTTTCTCCCCCTTTCACTCGGACAATTTGACCTCTTTATCCCCCCCCTTTCACTCGAACCACTTGACCCCTTTCTCCTCCCTTCATTCAGGCCAGTTGGCCCCTTGCCCTACTCTTTCACTCGGACCACTTGGCTCCTTGCTCCCCCTTTTACTCGAACCATTTGACCCCTTGCTTCCCCTTCGCTTGAACCTCTTGACTTCTTTCTCTTCCCCCTCTTCAATCGAACCTCTTGACCCCTTTCTCCCCCTTTCACTCGGACAATTTGACCTTTTTATCCCCCCCTTTCACTCGAACCACTTGACCCCTTTCTCCTCCCTTCATTCAAGCCAGTTGGCCCCTTGCTACCCTCTTTCATTCGGATCACTTGGCTCCTTGCTCCCCCCTTTAACTCGGACCATTTGACCCCTTGCTCCCCCTTCGCTTGAACCTCTTGACTTCTTTCTCTTCCCCCTCATCAATCGAACCTCTTGACCCCTTTTTCTTCCCCTTTCACTCGGACAATTTGACCCCTTTATCCTCCACCTTCACTCGAACCACTTGTCCCCTTTCTCCTCCCTTCATTCAGAACAGTTGGCTCCTTGCTCCCCTCCCCATTTACTCGGACCATTTGACCCCTTGCTCCCACTACACTCGAACCTCTTGACTTCTTTCTCTCCTCCCCTCTTCACTCGAACCTCTTCACCCCTCTTTCTCTTCCCTTCACTCGAACCACTTGACCGCCTTCTCCTCCTTCATTCAAACCAGTTGACCCCTTGCTCCTCTCTTTCACTCGGACCACTTGGCTTCTTGCTCCCACCTTCA
This sequence comes from Ryuthela nishihirai, assembly GCA_038380435.1. Classification (NCBI taxonomy): domain Eukaryota; kingdom Metazoa; phylum Arthropoda; class Arachnida; order Araneae; family Heptathelidae; genus Ryuthela; species Ryuthela nishihirai. The sequence goes on along the minus strand of JAWZYU010000015.1, from coordinate 69,592,098 downwards.
CTCGAACCTCTTGACGTCTTGAGTGTCGGACATTTACTATGGGGCTAAAGTAAAACAGCTGTTTTGGATTTCAAAGTAGAAAGACAAATTAGAGATATAGTATAATACGTCGGCATTATCGGGGGGTGCCCCACTCCCTCCTGGGTACGTCCCTGTCCACCTCTATTATTGTTTGGCCAGCTACATCCTTCTTATGGCGTTTTGAGTCATTTAAACGTTTTCTTTCCGACGTAATGAATCATTAGGCTCTTTTAGACTAGCAATGCAGCATTTCAGTTTCAGGTAATTAATCGTCTACGACCATTTGACGTCTCGGACTCCGACCTTCACTCGACCTCAATAGAACGATCATCCAATAGAACAACTTTTATAGGATATCTCCTTTACATATTCTGTGACGTTTATACAAGATTTGCGTTTTGATTTTTCTTAACTGCACTTTACGTTATCTAAGTACCCGACAACGTCAAAAATATTTCATTTATCTCTAACGATTTTTTTTTTCCACATTTTGGTGATCTGTGCTTAAATTTTAACGAAAAGTGTTTATATAGGCTAATTTTAGTCTTTAGGTGAATAAGCCTATTTTTGCGCATCTCTACAGATTCTTAAAAATCCAACAGCAATCCTTATATTCTTCTATTTATCTCATGTCGCACATCACCAGTATCTATTGCACAATTCAAGAGATAGTTAAACTGAGACCCTTGCTCAAGGGTGCAACTATTCAAAAGAATTGAAGCAGTACCTGGTTAGTCAATTTTAATACTTGAGTTGTCACCAAATCTATCCCCCTCCTACCTGTCTCACTCAAATGGTCAACAGCATTTGCCAAAATCATGAGCATAATCAAAATTAGAAATTTTCAATTATTCAGCCATTCTCAATCTATTCCTATTATATATTTTCCGTCTAATTCCGCATAAGTAAGATTTGTTCCATTGCCTTCTACTGCTGCGTTTCTACATCAACCTCTGATCCATGCTTGGTCAGCGTTAAGTCATCAGCAGCATTCGATCGTCTTTAATCCTTCTAACTCCAGAGGATCCTGACTAAAAGCAGCCAGTCAATCGATACCAACAGTTTCATTCATTTAACCGGATTATTCCCTGAAGGTCCTTATTAATTACCCGTTCAATCACAGTATGAAGAGCCTAGAATGAATGTGAGTTGTAAATAAATGAACGTCTATTTTAAAACCTGACATGTTATCTAAAATGCAATTAATAAATATTAGCCTGGCAATGTATGTGCAGAATAATAAATGTAAAGCCAGTGCTCCGATTGCCTTCAATTTAATGCAGGACAAAAATTGGTATCTGTTGACTAGCTGTTTATTAAGGTGGCGCCATCTATCGTCATTCATTCGCATCACATTTACTGACGCTAAAGACTTACGCCTAGCCGCATAGTTTTTTTTATATTTATTCTTACCAGTACAGAGGTGAATAACATTAAGAATATACCGCCACGCGCTGAAAACTTGTCCTCAAGAATAAAAATTAATACCAATCACTCTATTAAACGTTTAAATCTATTACAGTTTCAATAAGCAAAAGAAGCAGGTCATTGAAAAATTTGATAGAATTACGAGATTCACAAAAATATAAAATAATAATAATAAATAATAAATCCCCCTCAAGCAGCTGCTTGCCACAGAGGTCTGACAGGAGCCTGTCAGTTTAAATGCCATAGTAGAAGGTCTGAGAGGATGGCAGGACCTCCGCAGAAAAACGACACACACATCCATGCCTAATCCGGGGCTCGAACCCAGGTCCCTTAGATCAGCAGACAAGCGTGCTAAATACCTTAATAAAATTATCAACAATTGGTCATCTATATGCAACCATAATCGTACTGCTTACTGAGGTATTTACCGTACTTAAAAAATATATATAGGTATAATAATTGAAACAATTTTTTAATCTATAATGTATTTCTATAAGTAATGATAATATGCGGAATTTGCCAGTATCTTGCAGAAGTAAATTTTGGTATTGCCGTTGTGATTGGAGTTGCAGATATTTGAAATTGGGAAAGGAAGTATTCATTAAAATATAAATAAAGGTATTGCTGTGCAGAGAATTATACAATTCTTCTGACTTCTCTGATTCTCTTCTGATTCTTCTGATCTTCTCTGATTTCTCTGATCTTCTTCTTCTGACTTCTCTGAAAGGCTGAACAGCATTATATATATATTTGCAAGTTAGAACCATTTTTTAAAATACCGTTTTATAATTATCTCAATTTTGAAAACCAATCCTTAATTTACGATTCATTATAATTGCTCCATTATAAAGAATCGTAAAATTAATTCACATTTTGAATTTCCCACCATGATCTTAGTGGACACGTAATAGGTATTATTCAAATAATTCATTTTATTAAAATTAACGTCATTCAGCTGCGCAATATCTCAAATATGGTCAGTTATGTTCTTTTCATCAGAAATAATTTTCTTGTGTATTCATGCTGAGGTATTTTCGCATTTTGACCCTTTCAACAGAATTCTAATTATTTCGGTATTTGATTAATAAGAAATTAATAGCAAGTTGGCGAGCACCATTCTTTTTCGAATTTATGCAATGTACACTGTTGTAAGGAAATAATGTACAATTAGCGACGATTCTGTTGGGATAATATATGTCAAGGAAATTTGATTTCTTAAAAATAATGGCAAAGCGAATTGTAATTGACCCAATGTGTGTCAATATTGAAATCATTGTGAAATTTTTGCACTGTCTTATTTAAATTAGTATGACCCTACACTATCCTGACGATGCCATCTGCATATCAATATGCAAAGCCTGATATGGTTAAGTCAACAATGCTATGATTTACGTACAACGGAAATAAGACTGGCCTTAAAATGGACCCTTGAGGCATAAAAATATATAAAAAATAAATACCCCCTCAAGCAGCTGCTTGCCAAGAGGTCTGACAGGAGCCTGTCAGTTTATATGCCAAAGCAGGAGATCTGAGAGGATGGCAGGACCTCAGCAGAACATTCATGCCTAAATCCGTACCCAGGTCCCTTAGATCAGTAGCCAAGCGTGCTAACCACTCGGCTACGGGACGGCACACCAAAACAAAACTTTATATAACTGAAGTAAGTAACGTTTATCTTGGTAGTTGTGAGTCTCATCTGAATGGTTTTCTAACTAGCTAAACAGTTTACTCCGAAATCTTATTTTAGTTAATGTCAGATAGTAAAACACATCACGGTTAAGTGTAGCGAACATTTTTTATCTAAGGAAACAGAAAAAGTGATTTTTCCGTTTTCAAGAAAAGTATTCATTTTATTGGTAAAACTTTCAAGTAATGTGATTAAGAGTTTCAGAAAGAGCAAGGCGCTTTTTGGAAGATATTGTATTGCATTTGCAACGGAAATAAGACTGATCTTAAAATGTCTTAATTGGTTCTTTGCAGTAATGACGTACATTCCACATTTTAAAAAAAAATTAATCCTGTAACCCTTTTGTAATTTTGAATAAGTTTTCTTTTATTACTGTTAAGTATGGATTTAACAACTGCAGCATATTTTTTTTCTTGGAATTGAATATGAAATATTTCAATTAAGAATTTAGTAGGCAATTTAAAAAAGAGTGTTATTGCTTTAAAGTAAATAATATGAATATCGTCAATTCGTGATGCTTATTCTTGTGGACTTCCTTAATAATTTCTTTACACACTTGTAATTGTAATCGGTGAGTAAAAAACATCAGCGATGTTAATCAAGGGTTTGTTTTGAAATTAATGTCACTTAAAGAGGAATTTAAGTTCAAAAATACTAGCTGCAAAAGTTTTCATTAAAATTTTTAGCAATGATTTCAGCCTCTTTTCTGTGATCCCTATTTTTTAATGAAGCTGTTTTTATACTTTTATCTCTGAATACTCCAATTAAATCATTAATTAGTTATCAAATTTGCATAATATTACCTTTTGAAAGAGACTACGATAATTTATTTGCCTGACTAAGCTTGCTGATTAATTTATTTGCCTGACTGCTTAACGGAAAACGTTCCTCCAAACTTGATTTTACTGGTTGTTTTCAACTTAGTTCAAAGTTTATTTCTAATACAGATTAATTTTCTGATCTCTACAATACTTTTGGTTATACTTTTTTTTTTCGTTACGTGACGAAGCTTGTATTGGAAATGAAACTTTTAAATTACATAGTTATACTTGTGTTTACTTTTTCGTCTATCAGCATCAGGAATTCGAAAATAGATTTGGTACAAGTTTAAAAACAACATAAATGTATCAAATAATAATAAAAATTATTTTTTTTTTAATTTATGGGCCGTCTCATGGCAGAGTGGTTAGCGGGCTTGGCTACTGATCTAAGGGACCTGGGTTAGAGCCCTTGGCTACTGATCTAAGAAGACATGGATGTATGTGTCGCTTTTCTGCTGAGGTCCAGCCATCCTCTCAGACCTTCTATTATGGCATATAAACTGACAGGCTCTTGTCAGACCTCTGTGGCAAGCAGCTGCTTGAGGGGGTATTTATTTATTTTTTTTTATTATTTTATTTAACAATAACAGAGGATGGATTCGGTCTTTCCACAAAAAACAAATTTTTTTTTTCAAAAATTTATTTCGAAGGTGGCCCTAATGGAGTATTTTACTGTTGTCCTATATGGTGATTCGTTTCATTAAGGAAACTGATTTATATTTATTCTGTTATAACAGCTATAGACGACTCGTAAAGTGAAAATGTTGACGTTTCAAAGTAAAAGTCGAGTACAGGTTTTATCTCTACCAAAATCCTTTTGCTAAAAGTAACTAGGAAATAATTATCTATTTTCTCGTAAATCTTGCGTAAAATTACGAAGCAGCATCCGAAAAGTCATTTAGTGCAATAATAAAACTATATTACTAACACCAATCGTCGCGGGCCCTAATCCTCTTTCTTGTTTACGACAACAGGACATTCTGACAGCGGTCATTTGCCGAGAATTGGACACTTAAAACGTCCCTTGAACAAGAAGAGTTCGAAATTGCCAACTTAACGAGCTGAGAAAAGGCGTATTCTGTGAAGCGTAGACCAATGGCAAGATCAAAGTGGCCGTGAAAAGGTGCGGCCATAATACTCGACACAAACCTGGGACAGCCCAAAAACTTCAACTGACCGTGACCGTAGTCCTGAAGTGATGAGACTTTGAGAGGGGAGAGAGAGCTCTCATCGAACCAGAGCGCGAATAAGGGAAAAGCAAGATGAAGTGGTCGAGGTTACTTCAATCAGATTGATTTGTGTGACGGAAATAAATAATAAACTCAAGCCTCGTCTTCAACTGTATCAGCATGGCATCCTGAGCTTCAGCCCTCGGAATCAAGATACAGGAAACTTGATGCCTTTAATTCTAGAGGCTTGGGTTGGGTTGTTTTACCTCTGAGCGGCACTTTTTTGCACACCATGGGCTAAATGGCCAGGTCACATGGACCTCGAAGGCTCAGAGAAGGTTGGGGAAGGGGACCCACTGGAACAGCTGTTGGGAGACAGATGGCAGCCTCCCGTCAAGGCCATTCAGCGTGTTCTTTAACGTGCACAAGGTATGGCTCTCCCGTACACGGGACCACGGCTTAACGTCCCATCCGACGGACGGCGGCCTTTCCAAGCCCATCGGTGTCCCCTACTGACCGTGGGCAGGGCAGAGGAATTTTGCGGAGATAAATCTCAACGCTGACCCAGCTGGGACTCGAACCTGGGAACTACAGATTACGAGCCTGGCGCGCTACCGACTGAGCCACCCCCGCCCCTTCTAGAGGCTTAAACAGTATGTTGAGCATTAGATGGTTACTTTTTAAGTTAGGTTGTTGTGTTGTTTTACCTCTGAGCAGCACTTTTTTGCACACAATAGGCTATAAATGTCTAGGCCACAAGGACCCCGAAGGCTCAGAGAAGGTTGGGGACCCACTGAAACAGCTGTTGGGAGACAGATGGTAGCTCTGTCATCCAGCGTGTTCTTTACATGCACAGGGTGTGGAGAACCATACCCAGTGCACGGCTTAATGTCCGCAAAACTCTCGCAGTGCCCAAGGCTACTAGGGGATACCTACTGACCGTGGGCATTGCGAGTTTTGCGGAGATTAATCTCAACGCTGGCCCAGCTGGGACTCGAACCTGGCGCGCTACCGACTGAGCCACCCCCTCCCTTATTTTGCAAGTAATGATGAAATTAGTCGTAGGAGTCATCAACCACCTTTTAGCAACTTATCTGCAGATTGAAGAATAGAGTTATGAACAATGTGACTGAAGAAGAGGAAAAGAGGAAGACCTAGGATCTCTAAGGAAAAGAGGAAGGGCCTAGGATGTAGTGGGAAGATTTTGTCGAGCAAAATCATGTTAGAATTGGCCTACAGTGGCCAAATGCAACAACTGTAGCTCAGGAGAGATTTGTCTGGAGTACTAAATTACATAGTCTGGTTAGACTTCCTTAATCCATGACTGCTTGAAGATTATGTAGGTAGAATGGACGCCGGCAGGAACGTGCAAATCAGGATTTTGCCACACACCCCCTGGAAAATAATCCTGGTGGCACCTGTGGTAGATAGATAGGTAAGTAGTTAGGTAGGATCTGCCAAGAGACCCCTGCTTGCAAATGCGCATCTTTACTAAACAGGATCGCTCACTGCAAATGGTAGAATTAAGTTTGATGTATTATTTGCATCTTGTAAATATTGTTTGAGATTCGAACTTCATTTGCTTAATTAGGAACTAAGCCTCTTCTTTCACCACAGTTTGGACAATTATTTCAATATATTTTTTTTTCGCTAATTCGTGAATGGCATTCATGTTCTACATTAAACTTGCTAACTAGCTTTTGAACAGAAATGAATCAAGCTGCAGGTGATGCTTGTAGTGATGAAATTGTTTCTATCAAAGCACCATTTTCCACCTTACCTCGTGAAAAGAATTTTTTTTTATCGAATTAGCAGTAAACTAGAAGGGTAGAATATCGCCTCTGGCGAATATAGGATGCTCGTTTTCAGAAAATATGAAGTTTTTCATTTTTCTTATTTTGCACCGTTTAACAGTAGTATATAATTAGTACTAATGGGTGATTGGAAAATATAAATAATAATATATTATTAATCGTATAAAACGCAAAAAAGCATATCTTGTTTATCCCTTAAAATGCAACGTTGGAGTTTCTTATCCTCTAGGGTAAGGGTTCTCAACGCGGGATATGCGGTAAAATTTTTTGGGGTACGCCGTGAGAGCTCAAAAGTCGCTAGATCTAGTAAGGAGTCCATTTCACTAATTACCCAGTAAAATGTTTATAATTTTATAAAAAAAAATTAAAAATAAATAAATACCCGCTCAAGTAGCTGCTTGCCACAGAGGTCTGACAGGAGCCTGTCAGTTTATATGCCAGAGTAGAAGGTCTGTGAGGATGGCAGGACCTCAGCAGAAAAACGACACATACATCCGTGCCTTACCCGGGGCTCGAACCCAGAAGATTTGTTAAATTGTTTATGTCATTTTTGTGTTTATCGATATATGTAATTTATGAATACAAAATTTAATTTGTATATATATATGTCTTATTTCCATTGTTATACTATAACTATAGTTTTATCTATATATATATATACAAGGGTACGCCAGTTACCCACTCATTTTCAGGGGATAGGTGAAGAATAAAAGGTTGAGAACCAACTGCTCTAGGATAAGAAGCAAATCATCACTATATTGAAATATTATGGAAAATTTTGAAATTAACTACTAAATTTATGAAAACATAAAACAACCGGTTGAATTTTAACTAAATGTAATTAATTAAAACAGGTGTAACTATCAGTTATTCTGTTCTTCGTCAATACATTCTATTAACAGAATTTCTAATTTCCAGCATAAATATATCGTTTACAATGTAACCAAGTTTTACGTTATCTACATTTAGTGCCCCCTAACGATGGTAAATTAAGGCCATTTGGAGGATTTGAAACTATGAATCATCATATTTCGTTAGTATCTATTCAACTCGAAAAGAATTGAATTAACCTCTCAAAGAAACTTGTCTCACCAACCTGGAGGTGTAGCGACAAATTGTTGCTGTCAATATCAGTCTTTTGATCATCACACTCTCCCACTGAAATATCAAATTTCTTGCCCCAATAGATCGTTCTCGATATTCGTTTAAAATTTTGAAATTTTGAAAATTTCCCACCCTCAGAGGGCGCAATTATAGCTTTAGGGAGATTCTAAAAGTGGGAAACGTAATAAAAACTTATGCGGAAAAGAATAGTTTTGCCGACGATGCGGGACTCGAACTTCCGACTCTATAGGTACATTGCCAAAGTGTTCTAACCACTAAACCAATCATCGGCTGCTTGAGGATTATGCAAGGAGTTTATTTCCGCAATGTGACCTTTATTTCTTTCGCTGAAAGTGACGGACCTGGCGCCATCTATAATCAGGAAATGTAATTTATTTTTCAAATTGTTGCTAACGAATAAGATATAAATGAGGAAGCCACTCAGGTATAATAAGCGTTATTAATGAAAAATATCATCCCATAGTAAATACACAGATTACCTGTAGATAAAGAATTCAATAAATACTATCTAGAGAGTCGTATCCGCACCTTCGGTAAAAATAATTTTTGCACATAAGTATATAATGAATTTTTTATCTACAGGTAATCTGTATCTACTATGGATTTTTTTTTTTCATTGATAACGCTTAAACGTGAGTGAATGGCTCATTTATTTGCCTCATTGGCATCTTATTCGTTAACAATAATTGGAAAAATAAATTGCTTTCCTGATTATAGATGGCGTCAATGCTCGTCGCGCTCAGCGAAAAGTATAAAGGTCACATTACGGAAATAAATTACGAAGCCGATGGGTGGTTTAGTAGATAGAGCACTCGGGCATGTATCTAGAGAGTCGCACACCTAACCAGCACAAAAATAATTTTCAATTTATGTCTAAAAACAAAGTTCCGCATCTACAGACGGAGAGACAGAAAGGCACACAGAGAGACGACAAGGTGCAAATATTAGCTCTTTTTTTTCTGCAAACGAGCTAATGAAAGTAATCAAAACTGAACTTGCCAGAATTCATAGTACGATAAATTTAAATATCTGGCTGTTAGTGCTTAACCTCTCAGATCTTCTACTATGGCATATAAACTGACAGGCTCTCTGTCAGACCTCTGTGGCAAGCAGCTGCTTGAGGGGGTATTTATTTTTTTTTTTTTTATTATAATAAGGAATGGCGCAATAATCGTATTTGAGATATTTTGATCAGAAAATAAGATTTTGATACGAAAGCTAAAGAGTGTGAAATTAAAAAAACGAAACATCTTCCAGATAAGGAGCAAAGCAAGAGCATGACTCATTTTCCGAATCCCTAACTTTCAATCTCACGCTACGCATCTCATTAGGACATTGCATTGAAAGTATTTCTTCTTGAAACTTCGACAAATCTATTGTAATAACAGTCCATAGTAAATACACAATTTACCGATAAAAACAGAATTCAATAAAACTTTATTTGAAAAAAATTATATCCGATAGCGTGGAATTCGAACACACAATTCTCTAGATATATGGTAGAGTGCTCTAACCACTAAACCATCCATCAGGGGATAATTTGTTTAAACAATCTGACCTTTATATCTTTCACTGAATGTAACGGATCTTGCGCCATCTACAATCAGGAAAGGTAACTTATTTTTCCAATTCTTGCTAATGAATCGCATCTTAATGAGGAAGTCACTCACGATTAAGCCCTGAAATCAATCCATAGTACAGTACTGTGCGAATTAGTTGGGACAAGCGAAGGAACGCTAAATCCCTTCTGTTGCAGAGTCTAAACTGCTGCAAATCTAAACTTGTTCGCAACCACCAAGGGTCATGTTTTGGGGAGTTTCACAGCTTCCGGGCCACAGACGCTTTACCCCATTGAAGGAATGATGGACAGCAAAAAGTACATAGGCGTTCTGGAGGCGAAAATGGTCCCAACACTGCAGAAGCTATTTCCTAACGGCGATGGGGTATTTCAACAGGATCTGGCTCCATGCCACAATTCTAAGCTTGCTAAGAGCTTCTTTACCCAGCAACATTTGAAGGTATTGGAGTGGCCAGGAAATTCCCCGATCTAAACCCTATTGAAAATTTGTGGGCCATTATTAAAGTGTGCATATCTAAGATGAATTGCACGACGAAAACCAAAATGATAGAAAGTATCATGAAAGTGTGGTACCACGACCCTGAAGTGAAGGAGATGTGTGGAAAGCTAGTGGCATCAATGGTTGAGAGGGTGAAAGAAGTAATTAAAGCTAATGGGGGTCAAATTCACTATTAACTATGTACACTACTAAACAAATAAATATTTTAGTTGTGCCTTTGTTACTGCATTTTCCTATTGTCCCAACTAATTTACACAGTACTGTAGCAACAATTAGGAAAATAAGTTTCCTGATTATAAAGGGCGCAAGGTCAGCGAAATATATAAAGGTCACATTGGGAAAACAAATTATTATCTGATGATGATTAGAGTACCTACATGTATCTAGAGCAGGGATCAGGAAAATTTTTCGGGTAAAGAGCCAAAGGAGTAGGAAAAAAAAAGGCAAACCAGCAAATTTTGGGAGCCGCAAATTATGATCTTTATTGGGTCAAGAACCATAACAGGAAAAAAGAAACCGTAGATTATTTTATTAACAAAAATAAAAACATAACATATAATTTTCAAAATAAGTGTATTCATGTTTATGTAATAAAACTGTTGAAAAAAATTATTAAAAAAGTCTGCCATTCATCAGTGTTACATTTGAGTTTGAGCCTTCCAGGTCAACTTGATCAAATTTAAAGTGTATTTAGAGCATTTGAATTGCATTAGCATTTTCACACTATCGTAGGCCAACTTATTTCTAGTGAAAATCATCGAAATTTTTCCTAGTTGAATGTTAAACCAAAATGCAACAAGAGCAGATTTTTAAGCCTCAGAGCCGCCGGTTCCTGACCTCTGATATAGAGAGTCGCGGGTTCGAGTCCCGCACCGTCGGAAATAATTTTTTTACAAATAAATGTTTATTGAACTTTTTTAAGAACAGTTTTGGCAACTTTCTCAATGACGAATTAATTTCTTGAATAATCAAGATTTGATAAATAGAACATCTCTTGTCCGAATATGCCGATTGCAGTTTACTTAGGGGCGGGGGTGGCTCAGTCGGTAGCGCGCCAGGCTCGTAATCTGTAGTTTCCAGGTTCGAGTCCCAGCTGGGTCAGCGTTGAGATTTATCTCCGCAAAAATTCCCCGCCCTGCCCACGGTCAGTAGGGGACACCGATGGGCTTGGAAAGGCCGCCGTCCGTCGGATGGGACGTTAAGCCGTGACTCCGTGTGCCGGAGAGCCATACCCTGTGCACGTTAAAGAACACGCTGGATGGCCTTGACGGGAGGCTACCATCTGTCTCCCAACAGTTGTTCCAGTGGGTCCCCTCCCCCAACCTTCTCTGAGCCTTCGGGGTCCATGTGACCTGGCCATTTAGCCCATGGTGTGCAAAAAAGTGCCGCTCAGAGGTAAAACAACCCAACCCGTGCTCCAGTGGTTTTCCTCTGATGCGCATCAGCAAGCCTATTAAAGATAATTTGTTTGTGTTGTTCATTTGCTCAAAGAATAATAAAGGAATAGAACTGAAAATGATTCCTTCTAGTTAGATTTTATAAATAAAGATTCATTGATTACCAAGTGTGGCGACTCCCTCGTTCGCTAGCGTGCCTCGCCCGTAACATGATATTTCCTGGTTCTAGTCCCCACTCTCAATTTAAATATTCTCTAAATCCCCGCTCTATCCTAAAGGGAGAAAAAACTCACCGATAGGCCTGGAAAGGTCGCCATCCGTCGAATGGGAAGTTAAGCATTGTTTCCGTGTGCATGTTACCCTTGTGTCCATACTGTTGAATGTCAAAGAACACTCTGGATGATCTTGAAGGATAGATTCCAGTTGTATCCTAACAGCTTTCACTTGGGATCCTTATCTCCTGACCATTTATCCCATTTTGAAAAACTGCTTTTATCAACTTGTGTGTCAATAACTACCCCAACAGGTTCAATTAATATTTGTAAAGCATTCTTGATGAAAATGAGCCCCTAAATCTCTCTAAAGTTTCCAGTTTATACCTGGAACACACTGTAATAGTTTCGCCTTCTCTAGTATTAACTATGATGGTTAAACCTATACTCTTTGCAATCAAAAATAATAGTGAGCTGTATTCTTTCCATTCCATTTGTTTATGCGGCATCTTCGGTACCAGTTGGTTTGATTAGGCAAATAATGATAAAGTTAGACCCGTTGTTCTCAAAATTTACATGGATAATCTCTCTCTAAGCCTCTTTTTAGGAGTAGTGGACTCCTCATTAAACCATACGTTGCTGCACATCATTCGATTTTATATGGTTTAATTATTCTCTAAATTCCCGCTCAATTCAGTGTCAGACAATGAAAGATCAGTTAGTGAAGTTTGTTAACGGAGTAGCAGTTTAAGCTGCTATCATCATCATCCTCAAGCAGCCATGGGCTACGGAGGTCCAACCAGACAGTTCAATTTAGTTCTCCAAGCATATCTGTCCTGAGCTACCTCTGCTGCATCTGGCCACTGTACACCAATTCTAACAAGGTCCTGTTTGACATTGTCCGCCCACCGCATCCTAGGTCTGAGGCCTCTAGGCACACTGTTCATAACCCTATTCGCCAATCTATAATTATTCATACGGGCAACATGGCCAAACCAACGAAGTCTCTCTCTGCACCCATATGCTGCTTAAAAGAGGTTGCCGACTCCTTTGCCTAACCTCATCATTAGTTACAAAGTTGAACCACCTAATGCCCAAGATACTGCGTAAGCATCTGGAATCAAAAGCATCTAATTTCCTGTTATCTTGTTTACAAAGTGTCCAAGTTTCACTACCATAACTAACCCTAGAAAAAACCAAACTATTATACAGTCTAATTTTAGTCTTTAGGTGTATACGCCTATTTCTCCACACTCTCCATAGATTCTTAAAAGTCCCGGCAGCAATCCCTATTCGTCTGTTAAATTCATTCCGCACATAACCAGTATCTGTTACATAGCTCCCAGAGTAATTAAACTGAAATACCTGCTCAAGACTGCAACTATTCAGATTAACTGAACCACAGACTGCCTCACTAATTTTCATAATTTTAGTTTGATTTACTAATATTTAACGTAGACTTAGATAATAACCCGTGGCTCATTCATGGCGAATGGGTTATGAATCCGCTACAAACCTCTTCCGGAATCCAAGGGGATCCAGGTATTTCAATTTCGGAACTCCTGAGCTAGATGAAAAGGTATTCAACATCCTTTAAATGGTATATGGGGAAAGCTTGCATTGTTTCGAGCATGTTGCACTCTTGAAGAGCTGCAGGAAACGAATAGCGTGATGAGCACTATTCTTAAATAGTTGAGGAACAACTGTTGACATAGTCGGTAGAAGGCCAGTCTCGTAACGTGATGTTTCCTGATTCGGGTTCTCACTCTGCTCGCGTTTAGATTTTTTCCCCTAACCCCTCTCCTCCCTCGGTGAGAGAGGGAATACCGATGGCGTTTTTGGAAAGATGATCCACTAGACAGCTGTGACAAGACAGATGGAAGCCTTCTGTCAAGGACATCCAATTGGATTCAATGGTATGACTCTCCTGTAAACGGAAACACCTCTGACCTCCTATCCGACCGATCATGGCAATTAGCGCGTTTTTTACTGTGCATAGGGTGTGGCTCTCGTGCACACAGGCCACGGTTAACATCCCATCCGACGGAAGGCTGCCTTTCCAAGCCCATTGGTGTTCCCTTTCTCACCGAGGGCAGGAGGGAGGTTAGCGGAGATAGATCTCAATGTTTACACAGCTGAAACTCGAACCAGAGAACTGCATATTGTGATCCTGGCACGCTATCGACTCAGTCCCGCCCCCTAAATGTTTCGGCAAACGATGGAATTTATCGGAATTTGAAAAAGACCTGAAAATTATTGGTGCAAATTGTTATGGGTGCCTCTATTTCAGAAACGTCACTTCTCGTTGGTTCTCCCAGAAAGAAGACTGATCACAGGAAAAGTGGTCCATGGCGTAGGTAAAGTTGAGAACTGCTGGTCTAAGGGATATTTATAAAGCAAGAACAGTGCTCTGGGAATGAAGATTTAAGTTCGCGATGGTGAAACGAGAAGGAATATTTCCGTGGTTTGAACTAAACACGTCCACGATGATTATTATGATGTCATGATACATTGACGTACCTTACAGTGATGAGGTGAATGAAGTCCTTTTTCTTTCAACATCAAAGTCCTGACTGCTTGTTGGACATCTACCCACTGATGAGTAGAAGTCCAATCTCACTGCTTTCCTTACGAGGGTGAATAGGCGGTTCATAATGTGGGTTTTGAATGTTGAGATTGTTGCTGATTGAAAAACAGTATGACGTTAATATTCATTCATTTCTTTACGGTCGAAGCTTTCGCACTACAAAATGCATTTGTAAGCAGTAGGGCGTCCCTTTTCTACTAATATCGAAAGAACACTTGCCGATGATTGCATCAGACGACTGTCTCATGTACAGGAGGCAGGTGACTGCTAATGAGGGGATTATCAACTAAAAAAACTGTAAATAAAACTTATTTTGCAGCCCTTTTAGTATACGATGTTAATTTTTATAGGCTACTTATTCTGGATTTCATGCCAACAAATATAGTCAACAACATGCCCAGTACTTAGAAAGAAAAAGATTTTGTCGTTATAAGCTTTGCAGTTCCCTCATTTTCCTAATGTTTTTTGTGAATGCTCTTTGACTGAAAATTTTCAATGGAAAACTGACATCATAATCTACTCTCTGGCCATCTTAATATTTTGCAGATTAAAACTTCTTCTATGGGACTCGGAGCATGGCACTGACCTATCATCCCTGTCACCATCTTTTTCTAATCTGGTATATCATATTTCATTTACCTCTTCTCTCTCTGAATTATGGGCCTCTTGTTCCTATGATTGTGCCCTGCAAGATGAAATTCATGATCCGATTTTAGTGTTAATATTATACAAAGCTTCTAAGGTTCTTCCGAATAATTTTATTTTGGCTCACACAAAATTCATAAAACGATTCGCCGTCTCGTAAATAGTGTTTGAGGTATTTAACCCTTTCACGACTAAGGGTAGACAACAGAAATTTTTCCCATTTTAAAATTGGTGATTGTCGTATTTAATTATAACCTTATCTGCATTTTTATACAGAATGTCAAAATAGAACGTATGCCGAACGCAATTACGTAAATGGGAACGTTTAGAAAACTAAAACAGAACTGTCAGGACGCATAATATATGTACTATGTGCAATGTCCATCTTTGCCTCACTACCAAAAGAAATTGCTTCTCAGAATATCATAATTAGCACATCATTTTGTATAGTAATTTTATTTCATAATTTTGTATTATTTTAGTTAACATTTTGTTCTAATAAACCAATAAATAAAAGACATTGCATAATAAGCCTAACTGTAATTTGTGTTACCTTTATAGTCCATTGGGAAAAATATTTCCCATAAAATTCCAAAAAAACTACACATTTTTATGTATTTTTCTTATGATTTTTATTTATTTTACGTCTAAACAAACTAAAATAAACAGTTACATACTAATATTTACTCTTAGAAACCTTATGGTCCTGAAAGGGTTAAAGTAAACAAGTGTTAACTTTGATCTCAAAATAGATTAATCTTTTCAGAATTTAAATTTACCTTTAAATTTGGATTATCTATCGTTCGAAATGGAATACCGGTACTTCAGCAACTCAATCAGAAATTCAGTTTTAAAGAAAGGAATGGCATTCTTTTTAACAGTGAATCCACTTCTTTGTTTTATAAATGGCAAGGTCAATTAGGGCCACAAGGCTCGAGAGAGGTCTCAGAGAGGGAACCAACGGGGCAGTTGTTACAGCCAGAAAGATCTCCCTAACAGATGCTACGGACAAAGGGGAACCCCCTAGGTAGATTATAACAGATATAATTAGATTTATAACAGCCTATTTTTATGTAGATATATATATATAATCCTCATATATATATAATATAATAACAGATTAAGTAGTGTATAATTCGATTACGAACAACCTATTCCTTAGAATCTTTCGGACAGACTATTGCTTGCTGTGAACGTTTCTCGTGACTCCATATTATCCCCTTCTACATTTCTCGTGACGTCGCTGCTTGCTTGGCTAACAGACTACGGAATGATTCCCTCTTGTCGAACATTAAGACGGTCCAACGCCCACACCAGAGGCACATATTTGGGGAAATTTTCGAGAAGGAGCATCCGGTTGTAATGGGCCATTTCCTGCTCCATTTTCTCTTTCTCCTCCACCCCCCACCCCTCCTTCGCTGCCTCTTCACACACTCGCGCACTTCAAGTGTTTCTGTGTCTGCGGCGATCGGGATTAGAAGTTTAGTTTTTTAAACCAACTCGAACAAGGAAAAATTGACGCAGTAAATCAGCTGTTTGGAAAGCGCAATGTTTTTTTTTTCCTTTGTTTTCTATCTTATTTTTTACCTTAAGCGAAACCAGCAGACGTGTTTTTTCGTTTTATCACAAAAAAGCGGTGTCCTTGAAAGAGAATTGCACCACTTTCCCTGGAAGGAAGCCAAAGACTGAAGACAGGCTTTCCTCTAGCACCTTCTACCAGGGAAAAGCTTCGTGCCAATTGCTTTCGTTATTGACAGTCTTCGTACAGCCAGGGATCATGTTGTATAGCCAATGAAACAGATCGCATCCATCCGTCGATGATGTTCAGTAGACTTCTAATACAGCATACTTGAATTGTGCCAAGAATGAAAAGTCACAGTGTTGAACAAAATATAAAAAAATAAATACCCCTTCACGCAGCTGCCAGCCACAGAGGTCTGACAGGAACCTGTCATTTATATGTCGTAGTACAAGGTCTGTGAGAAAGGCGAAACCTTAGCAGAAAGACATAGCAAACATCCATGCCTATAAAATTCAAAAATGTAGTGTATATATATACACCGAAGAGCCAAAACATTATGACCAGCGCGTTTTTATGCAGATCGAACCAACTGCAGGTAAACGACGGCGAGTGTGAAGGTCATGAAACTGTATAACTAACACCTTATACTGAGCTCTGTTAATCAGTGTTATTCTTGTTCTTCAGATGGGAAAGATAGCGAACTTATGTGAGTTTGACAAACGCCAAATTGTAATGGCAAGATGACTGGGTCAAAGCATTTCCTAGATGGCAAGGCTTGTGGAGTGCTCACGGTCAGCCATGGTTAGTAACTTCAAAAAGTGATCCGAGGAGGGAAAAAGTAGGAACTGCCGGCAAGGTGTTGGCCGACCAAGGCTCATTGATGCTAGAGGTGAGCGAAGGCTATCCCGTATGGTACGAGCCAACAGAAGGAATACTGTGGCACAACTCGCTCGTAATTTGAATATTGGTGACGGGAGTAATGTGTCACAACACACATTACATAGAACCCTGCTGAAAATGTGGCTGCGTAGCCACAGGACGTTCCGAGTGCCCATACTAACCTTGATTCACCGTCGAAAGCGTCTACAACAGGTACACGAGCATCAAAACTGGACCTTGAATGATTGGAAGAAGGTCGTCTGGTCTGATGAGTCTCGTTTCCTGTTGCACCATGTGGATGGCTGGGTATGTGTGCATCGTTTACCTGGGGAAGTGTTGGCACCAGGATGCACCATGGGATGAAAACAAGCCGGTGGAGGAAGTATAATGGTTTGGGCAATGTTCTGCCGGGAAACCCTGGGTCCAGTCATTCATGTGCAGGAAACTATGACGTCTACCATCTACCTAAACATCACTGTAGAGTAGGTACATCCTTTCATGGCAACGGTATATCCCTCTAGTAGTGCCTTCTTTCAGCAGGATAATGAGCCATGCCACACTGCCTGGATTGTTCGAGAATGGTTCGCAGAACATGAGGAAGACTTCCATGTATTGCCCTGGCCTCCAAATTCCCCAGACATCAAACCAATCGGGCTTCTGTGGTTTGTGTTGGAACAGTATATCCGATCTGCGGCGACTCAGCCACGTAACTTACAAGAGTTAAAGGATCTGTTGGTAACGGGTTGGTACCAGATACCACAAGACACCTTTTGAAATCTTGTAGCGTCCATGACTCGCCGGATAAGAGATGTTTTGGCGGCACGTGTAGGGCCAACATCATATTAAACAGGTGGTCATAATGTTTTGGCTCTTCTGTGTATATAGCACATAATGTGATCAAAGAGTGCTCAAGATGAGTTTCATTTAGTTTTATTACATTATAAATAAGTTAAAATTGTAAAAAAATACCTATACGGGCCCTAAAAGGTAGAAAATAAACCTAAAGCATATCGATGTCAGTCACTAAGTTCATATTCACTTCAAAGGAAGAAGGGGTCCGAATGACCTACTGAACAGATTGCAGGCGCCTTATCCTCATTTGAAGTGAATACGAACTCAGTGACAGATTGCACCATCGATATACTTTAGATTTATTTTCTATTTTTCAGGGCCCATGTAGGAAGATAGGTATTTAATTTTTTTAATTTATTTATATTTACTTTTCTTTGCCACTAAAAACACTTACCTTCAAAAATTTAGTTTGATATATGACTCATAAACATCGACTGCATTTTTTTCATCCTTTTGGAGTTGTGTTTGAGATAGCCCATGACGTTGGAGACGTCAGAAGCTTTAATTTGAGATATGACTCGTTAAAGTCGAACCGCACGAAAATCCGACGTCCTCCCTTTATATCAGGGGACGAAAGAATAGTGGAGGCAAAATTTGAAATACTTTACGACGGTTATTATATGAGCTTTCATTTGACACCTAACGCATAACTGCAGGCCCTATAGTAGAACGACTTTCATATTTCCCGTTTCTTAGGGGGGAAGACAGCATGGAGAGTTAATTTTTTTATAGCCTATGACACCCCCGGCGTCACAAGTTTTCATTTGACACCTAGCTTGTTACTTTCCGCACTCGCTTTCAGGAGATATAGGAGAACAATCGTTTTCAGTATCACCCCCCCCCCCAATTTTTTTAGGTGGAAGAAAGCTTGAAGAGTCAATTTTTCCTAACCTATGACATTCCCGCACCAGAAGCTTTTATTTGACATATAGCTTGTTACTTTCGGCACTCGCCTTCTGCAGACAGAGCGGAAGAAGAGTTTTGAGTCGGTGGAAGGCTTCCCACGTACATTTTACCCTAAATGTTTATTGTAATCTATCTAAAAGTAACCTCATAGAATGCGCACTGGAACACGCTTAAATTATTTATTTATTCATTTTGTTTGAATTTCGTAATAAATTTAGCATATTAATCAAGGCAACCAAATACAGCTCCAAGAAGGATTGATTTTTGGATCGTATTTAATATATAAGAACCAATGGATTTTTTTTGCTGCAGCTAATCACTAAAAATAGCACAGCCATGATGGTGGAAACAGCACATAACTATTTTCTCTGTGGAATTTCTAAATTATTTTTTGCCTCATTATTGATAAACTTTTTTGTCATTTTTTTCCCTTTTTGTGCGTTTAGGGTAATGCGAATTAGAGACGACGGTTGTTCGCGGTTAATCTTATTGCAGTTGTAATTAGTTCTACCAATGTTAGGATTATATAAAACTCGGTACGCACATTATTCATATGAGAGCTTCTGCTGTACTCATTTCATAGGGGAATAGTTGGTAGAAAATGGATTTTTATGAATTATGTGATAACATATTCTCGTTCTAACACTTGACATCATTCTCAATCAGTTGCATGTTAAGGCCAAACTGCATCACACAGTATTTCATTGTGCTTTTAAGTAGGAACAATAATTTGAACATTATTTGATATTCAAAATTACGCTTAGTAGGCGATCTAGGCAACATTTCTTGAATCTTTAACTCAATTGAACTCTCTGAATTAGAGCTATTCTCTAACTTTTGACTCCCATGTGGCAAACGTTCATTTGGCACAGAACTCGTTAGGATCGACCCCTGTGCCTGATATCTCCCCCCCCCTCTTTTTTTTAATTGAAGGGGAAGGGGAGCAGTGTCTGAATTTTAAAATTAAAAAGCCAGTATTGGATCGCCATTGCCAAGCAAAATTCTTGGCATCTCAAGAGTGACTTGGCATAGTTAGTAACCAGTAGTAGAAGTTCATGCGCTGAATGATTAGGATTTTCATCAATGCTGTGGTTTTAGCAGATAGCTTCTGCCGCATGGATTCTTACGTGGAAGATACTATGAGTAGGTTGTGTTTTATCTCTGAGTGGCACTATTTTGCACACAATGAACTAAACAGCCAGGTCACAAGGACCCCGAGGGTTCAGAAAAAGTTAGGGGATTTTGACCCACTGGACCTACTGGCAGCTAAGCACTGTCAACTGTGATTCGCGACAATCCACAAATACGTCGGGTGACCCCACGCAGTTGGGAGGAAAGATTTAAACTCTACAAATCTAGAATAATCGAGAAGAGAGCCTCGAATAGCAAATTTATAGCACAAGAACACGAATTTCGCGAAGAGTCAAAATCCCAAATGTTTACTGTACTTCATAAGTTCAAATGCATTCATTAAAAATGCTTCAGTTTAATATAACTTCCGATTACTTTTCCTTGTAAATGGTAAGTTTGTTTTTTGAAATTTTTACACCTGGAGCTCTGAATAAGGGAGAAATAAACGCTGAAATAGGTGTTTCATGAAGGACGAGATAAGAATCTCTCCGCGGAAATGTTGACAACTTTCCTGCAACGCGACGCAAAAAAGAACCGAGCCGTCGATCCATGACATTCCGTCTGGGGCACAAGCCCATGTTCGATGGAGACAACGTTCAGGAAATGAAGGAGCGAGTCGACCACTCCCGACGAATGGCACTGACCCTGATGGTCAGTTGGTCAGCAGGAAGACTGGGCGGCCTGGAACGCCCTCTGTCCGGTCAATCTGCTACAAGTCCCATTATTGAGTTCCGCTTCCACTCCTCGCTTGTCTCGTGCTTTCAATGGATGATGTCCGGCTCGAGGAGGGAAAGAGAGGGGTTGGGGGGAGAGGGGGCAGAACAGAAAGAAAGGTTCGTGTTGGGAAAGAAGCCACGACTGCAATGAGTAGCATAAAAGGATAAATGTGCCTGAGGTCCTGGAATGAATGTGAAAGGTGAATGAATGCATCATCAAAGGAATTGTATTCTCTTTCTCTCTATGTGTAGTGGGCGGATTCCAAACTTGTCTTCTCTTGACACCAAGCCAATCTCCTTCGCTCAATGTGTTGATGCTCGACGCTTCATCGACAGCAGTACGTGAATTGGGGAGACGGGGAAACTCTGCCCTTCTTCACAAAGAGGATTCCAGGTTACTAAGTTTTTTACCAAGTGTAGCTTTTGTGTGTTGTGTGTGTGTGTGTATTTGTGCAACATTTTTTGAACGAATCCATGAGTAATGAAACAATAACAATTGTCCCATGGCCGAGTGGTTAGCACGCTTGGCTACTGATCTCAGGGACCTGTGTTTGAGCCCCGGGTAAGGCATGGATGTGTGTGTGTTGTTTCTCTGCTGAGATCCTGCCATCCTCACAGATCTTCTACTATGGCATATAAACTGACAGGCTCCTGTCAGACCTCTGTGGTAAGCAGCTGCTTGAGGGTGTTTTTTTTTAATAAGAAAACTATTTCTCCTTTAGCATTCTACTTGACATAGAGATCCGACAAGAGCCTGTCAGTAGTAAATGCAGTAGAGCGAACCTTTGAAGAAGAAGGCGAGAAACAACTTAAATTGAGGGAAAAGCATTCATGACTTATGCCAGATTTGAACACAAGTCTTTTTACACTAACAGCGAGGACACTACTCAGAATTTATTGTGATCATTCCTATAATATCTCTTTGTTTACAATAACTTTGTTTTTAGTCGATTTAACAATGCAATAGGAAGTATCGCGACATGCAACCTATCATCTTCCTGAAGCACTTTCAAATTAAGTGGCAGAGCAAATGGGTCCTAACCAGGAGATGACGTCTCCGAGTAAGACGTGATGATTCGATGGGTTTCCGTTACTTGAATGATGTATAGCTAAACATCAATTTCTGCTCACCTTTGGCAGAATTTTTATTTCTTTTCCTTTAATTGCTGAGGCTGCTAATTTTTTTAACAAAACTGGCCATTGGATCTTCTCACAGCTCTGTGTTGAAAGTTCTCTTTAATTAGTTTTGCAAAAGAAAAAGTGCTATTGTCGTCAATCTATCTCTCTATCCGTTGAAGACATTCAACTTTTATTGCTTTAAGAGATAAATTGAAAAGTCTTTTTCATTCGATAAGTAAAAAATAAGATATTACCGAAACCTCCATTAGTTTTCATTTCCAACCACCAGAGGTTACTAAAGTGGGAAAATGGCAAAACTCGAGACGAATATTGGCAACAGTCCATTTTTTGTGGAAATCTGATATTTAAGTGATAGAGTTGGTGGTCAAGAGAGCAACAACTTCCCTCCTCCTCCTCCGAGGAGAGTGAGTTTGGGTTATTTCACCTCTCAGCGGCACTTTTTTTGCACACAATGGTCTAAATGGTCACAAGGACCCCGAAGGCTCAGGGAAGGTTAAGGAAGAGGACCCACTGGGTAGCTATTGGGAGGCAGATGGTAGCCTCCCGTCGAGGCCAACCAAAGTGCCCTTTACCGTGCACATGGTATGTCTCTCCCGCACATGGCGACACGACTTAGCATCCCATCCGACGGATGGCGGCCTTTCCAAACCATCAGTGTCTTCCACTGACTATTGGCAGGGCGATGAATTTTGCGTATATAAATCTCAACGCTGTCTCTCGAACCCGCGAACTAAAGATTACGAGCCTGGCGTGCTACCGACTCAGCTATCCCCAACCCTTTCGGGGAAGGAAAAGGAAGTGCAAATAAAAGATTTCGTTCCCTCGTATTTCCATCGTCAGGGGGCGCTAATGCTAAAAATAATTCATAAGAAGCATTCCACATTTTTCAGAGGATATTAGGTTTTCTGATGTTATTCTGTTTTGATTCTTTTCTACTAGTGTGTACAGTCTGTCGAAATTTGTCTGCTCCAAACTTAAAATTCGAAATGGCGAACGAAAGAGAACGAGGTATGGGAATAACAACGGTTTGAAACTTTAACTCGAATTCTATCATAGATAGGGACTTAAATTTTTAAGGCAACAGAGCGCGAAGAGGGTGTAAGCTATCGGAAAAAGTTATAATTGCGAACAATAAACTATAAAAATAAAAATAAGAAAGTATTTTGGGGTTCTAAATCAGGTTTTATTATAGATAGGAACTTGAAGTTTTAACATACGACGAGGTAGTATGGGAGGAACTCGAATATTAGCTTTGGGACCTGCCAGTCAAATATTTGAGGACTTAAGAGGTTCCTAATTTGTTAAGATAAAAGACAACTTTTCAACGGTCAAAAGTACTGGGTGCTTCTTATTTGGCACACTCCATTGGAAATCTACCAAGAGCTACGTCAACATGGGGAGGGGGTGGCTCAGTCGGTAGCGCGCCAGGCTCGTAATCTGTAGTTCTCAGGTTCGAGTCCCAGCTGGGTTAGCGTTGAGATTTATCTCCGCAAAATTCCCCGCCCTGCCCACGGTCAGTAGGGGACACCGATGGGCTTGGAAAGGCCGCCGTCCGTCGGATGGGACGTTAAGCCGTGGCCCCGTGTGCGGAAGAGCCATACCCTGTGCACGTTAAAGAGCACGCTGGATGGCCTTGACGGGAGGCTACCATCTGTCTCCCAACAGCTGTTCCAGTGGGTCCCCTCCCCCAACCTTCTCTGAGCCTTCGGGGTCCATATGACCTGGCCATTTAGCCCATGGTGTGCAAAAAAGTGCCGCTCAGAGGTAAAACAACCCAACCCAACCTACGTCAACATGCATTACCGTGACATTGGCTAGAGGAAATCTGTTTGAAGCGTAAATTTCCGAAATAAGAAACTCTCTTGGACTCGAATATGCGAGCTTTTTTAAAAATCTGAAAACAACGGCCAATCTACGTACAGTTGGGAAACGATTGGTCCAAGATTCATCTTATCACAATCAATACTTTCCGATATCTCGCGTGCACATTAGACCAGGATATGGAACCCAATATCGAACCAGAAAAAAAGTAAAAGGGGAGAAGACAAAAAGACTGGAATTCCATTGCAGTATAACATTTTCCCATCATATTTTAGAGGTCTTTAAACACTTTCTTGAAAAATGCGAAATATGAACAAGTTTAATAATTTGTTTGGCTCCATTACCCTTATTAGCATTTTCAAAAGGATGGACATGAATCCTGTCCTAGTCGATTTACCTTCATTTGTAATGATACATAGAAATAAAAATATTTCATAGTATAGTTGACACTTTCTTTCACTGATGTCAGCTTTGACTTAAAAGTGGTTGTTTATTCTTTTTAAATCCTTACAACCTTGGTATTCTATGTAGAAATGTCTGAAAAATTCCTCTCTGTTTTGTTTGAGATTTTCTCAGACAGAGATACATTTCATGGTACTTTAAATGTTACCTTCTTTTTCTTGGTTGATACGTCTGATCTTCAGATGGTTTGCTAGTGAATGTTTCCTTCTTTCTGGTTAGCATGTTAAGTTACAATTGAGCCCTTGACGAACATTTTCATTAGTTCTGTAGGAAGAGTTTCATTTCCAAGTTTGGATTGGCTTGTTTACCTCTGAGCGGCACTTTTTGCACACAATGGGCTAACTTGCCAGGTCACAAATACCCCGAGGGTTTTTTTTAGATCATTTATTTATTCAGACAAATTCAAATAAATCATTCCTTATTCAGAAAGGGAATCCACTGGATAGCTGTTACGTGACAGATGGAAGTCTCTCGTTAAGAGTGTTCTCTTCCGTGTACAGGGTATGGTTCTCTCGCACCTGGTGCCACGGCTTAATGTCTCCGATGGATGGCGGCCTCTCCAAGCCCATCTCTGTCCCCTGCTGACCGAGGCAAGGCGGGAAGTTTTGCTCTAAGTCTGACAGTATTTATTGTTTCCCTTATTTTCAATTCAATAATTATATTTTTTCGAATGAGTTTCTCATGAGGTATTTCGTTTTTTCGTTTGACGTTATTAATAGTCCACAGCAAGGCCGTAATCTAGAAAAAACTTGAGAAGCCAAAAAACTCAATCTAGCCGGAAAAAGTAAAAAAAAAGGTGGGACTCCACGACACAGGGTTTCCATTATCATACATCATCCCCCCCCAACTCCGTTTTAAAAGTCTTTAAAAAAATTCCCGAAAAAATGCATGAAAATTCATAAGTTTGATAATTTATGAATTTTTTCCATACCAGCATTCTAAAAGGGATTAGATGAAGCATTCTAAAAGGGGTCATGGCCCCCTTGTATCCCCCCATCTCCCCATACCCTTTGATCCGGCCTTGGTCCCCATTAAGAGTTGATCTTTCATTTTTAGCACAGAGTATCCGAAAAGTTTCAAACCATAGGTGAAATACTTTATTTACAAACTACTTACAATATGTTTTCAATATGCCCACCCCATATCTCAAGACATGTTTGCAGACGAAACTTCATGTTTCCAATTTTTCGTACGATGTCTTCTGTAATGGATTAGCAGACTTCTTCAATTCGTTGTTTGAGATTAGCTACATTAAAAAACTTTATATTATAAACGTACGACTTCACATAGCTCCCAAAAAGCTTAGTCAATTGGATTTAAATCTGGTGGTCTTGGAGTCTGCTCTCCTGATCTCATCCTACTAATCCACCTTCCTGGAAATGTTTGTTCTAGCCATTCTGATTTACCTCCAAAGATATTCTCTGGCATTAACTTATCCCCAATTTGCATCTGCAAGCAACTTTCTCCAGTCACAATGCCAGTAAAACAGAATGGACCAATGATTTTTGCATCCCAAATGACACTCCTCAAAATTATTCTCTCAGCTCCTTGCTGTTGGATTCCTAAAAACTAGTGTGGATTTCTTTCGACCAGTATCTGAGGTTCTGTTTGTTAACTTCTCCGTTTGCATAAAACTTTGCTTCATCTGAAAACAGTACACCATGTAAGAAATTTTCCTCTTGTTCAATGTTATCAAGGAACCCATTCACACTTTTCTAATCACCCCCCTTCAGTAAGGTGTTGCAGTGTGCCGTATATACATGGGAAAGTTCTCCTTCTGAATGTCATGGGTTGGGTTGTTTTACCTCTGAGCGGCACTTTTTTGCACACCATGGGCTAAATGGCCAGGTCACAAGGACCCCGAAGGTTCAGAGAAGGTTGGGGGAGGGGACCCACTGGAACAGCTGTTGGGAGACAGATGGTAGCCTCCCGTCAAGGCCATCCAGCGTGTTCTTTAACGTGCACAGGGTATGACTCTCCCGCACACGGGGCCACGGCTTAACGTCCCATCCGACGGACGGCGGCCTTTCCAAGCCCATCGGTGTCCCCCTACTGACCGTGTGCAGGGCGGGGAATTTTTGCGGAGATAAATCTCAACGCTAACCCAGCTGGGACTCGAACCTGGGAACTACAGATTACGAGCCTGGCGCGCTACCGACTGAGCCACCCCCGCCCCTCAGAATGTCATGCATGGTACTTTTTGCTATTACAAGTTCCAAGCTGGTATGCCTCAATGACTTTTTGGACGAGCAGAAAATTTAGTCATTAAGAACAGATTGGGTGAAAAAATGTTTACAGGCACATTACTTGCGATTTTCTCTAATATTGAAATTTGAACTATTCAGCCAGAACATTGTGCAACGTTAGTTAGGTGTGCTAACTATATTACTGAAATATTTATTTCATCCCATCAGTGGCAGCTAAGCTCTCCCCTTTCCCGATTATAGATGGTGTCAATGACAATTACAATGGAAAACTTAAGTGCAACATCAGCTGCGAAAATAGCTCTCGATAGCACGTGGCATCAAGAGGTCGTGGGTTCGTATCTCACTCGAAGTAGCAAACATTTCATGAATCACAGGAACATTTCCTGCGATATTCTCTACTGTTAGCCAATACGGTCTCATTAACTTCTTCAGAGGTTGTGGAACGACCTGAACTTAATTTGCTGCAGAACCAGTTTCTTTGTACTTGTTAAATAATTTTTCAACCGCGATAAAGTGTTACTGGATTTCCTTCAGGGTGAAGTCTATTAAATTCATCTGACACACTTTTAGAGCAGCAGCCATAACACACACAAGGAAAAATAATCTCTATAGGCTCTTGTAAACTCAATGCCATTATTCACGGATACCCTGAAACAGAAGAACAATGGTAGGATATTCATTTTAAGCAATTTCCTATGGTTCCAGACTTTTTGGACACCCAGTATTTTGCCATAAGATTTAAGGTAAATTAATAAAATTTCTGCTTGCGGAGCTGAATATTTTGATGCTACAACTGAATCATCTACCGAATGCTCCAAAAAATGACCAAATCATAATATTTGGTGTTTCCTATTAAGAATAAAACTTATTCCACAGATGCAAAAAAAAAAAGAAAAACTTCAATATCCACTAAATTTCAAAATAGCGCTTTGAGTCAAGCGTGGATAAAAGAGGTAAGTTTGAAGTCGATATAAGTTGAAGAGTTTTGCATTCGTTTTTCTGCTTTTAAACCTCAGTGCTGCATCGAACACGTCAAGTAACGACAGTTCGGCTTCGGTCTACTGATTATACGATGCACATACGGCGAAGGTAATACAAAAGAATATTTAATCGATACGTTCAGATTTGGAATAAAATTAAGATTAACAAAGTGGGGTTTACACTAAGACTTAGAAAAATATTTTTAAATATATTCCACTAATTATTTTTCTATAAAGAGGAGTACGTGTTTCCGTCATTAATTCCTAGCGCGATAACGTTGAGAAAGTTTAAATGCGCATTAATTGGAGTAATCGCCCGCACGAAGAGTTCTGTTGCTGCTGCGAGTTCGTGCAGCATTCGTCGCCTGCTTGCCCAATCTCAGTTGAACTCTCTTGCCGAGACTTTTCCCCTCGCAGCGGCCAAGTAATATCTTAAGCAAATAGGCTCTCCGGCTCTTTATGACCTCGAGGAGTGGAAACCAAGAAAGAGAAGAAGAGGCATCTCTGCTCTTCATTTGCATACCAATCTCCTTGCTGTGTCTCCTCCCGGTTCAGAGCGTGGCCCATAAAGACGATGTCTTCAAAACGTCACTCTGCATCACCATCCGGGTCTCACGGAGAAAACGAAAGTGTGAGAGAATTGAGCCGGAAGTTATGTGGCGGATCCGTGTTACTAGCGCCATGCGCCGCATTTTATTACCGTCTCTTCACTATTAAGGGAAACTCTGATTTATATTTAAGATGGCGCGCCACCGCCATTACTGCAGACGACGCTCCAGCACCGGCAGAGCCCTTATACAGGATCAACGGGTTGACGGAGACCACCGGAGCGTGACGTCATCAGAATGACATCACGTGATGGAGTGGAGGCTTCGAGATGCGTGTGTGTGTCTGCGAGCGCTTAGTCCACGGAAGGCTAGGGTCAAAGGTCAACCGATCTCATTTCACGGTTGCGCCTCGGTCCGAAGCGAGTACCTCCGTCATTGCTTTTCTATGGAGTTCTGGCGCACGCTCTCGCTCTATGACGGAGCGCGCCATTCCTTGTTCATAAATGTTTATGACAGTTTTGGTATGCACGTGTGCGAAAGATGGAAGCGGCCACTGGAACAGATTAGCTATCGGATGGCGTTGGTCGGAATTACCGGAGAAGAGCCCTGGAAGACGAGGACAGGGAAGGGGGGTGTAAAATATGAGGGGAAGGAAGCGGAAGGCGACGTAGGGGGTGGGGGAAGGGGGCAGGAAGGAAGTTTAAATCGGCTGATGTAGAAAGAGAAGATTTCTCCAAGATGGTTTGGTTGCATGATGATGGGCTTTAGCGGTGATCTCCTTCAGCTGCATATGTCATTACCTGAGCAAGGATTCATTTGCTAAAGGTGTTTAGCAGATTCCTGGACCCACTCACACGCGCACATGTGTCTCGGAGTTTGCCGCACGACCTAGATCCCAGCTGAAAAGATACGCGCCATGACGTCAGTAGCAATCGCTCTTTTAATGAAATGTCAAATTATTATGACTCGTTTTATTTCTCTCTGATAGCGGAGCATTTATTGGACTCCAGTCTCCCAGGCGAGGATCAGAGAAATACCAGAAACCACTTTCGTTGCAGATGTTCTATAATTAACTGATTCTTTTAGGAGAGCGTCTTCACTTGGTTCGTTACATAACCGATACGGTAGGGGGTGGAGGAAAATGATGATTCTCGAAGAAAATAACCGAGGGGGGGGGGTCTGCAAAGAGAAACATTTGTGTATGTGTTGCAATTTTTAGCTTCCTCTTTTCACATTGTTTCCGCCATTTATCTGCTGCACGAGTTTGAGCTAAATGACCAGGTCTAAAGGATCCTAAATGATAGGCCAGAGCTGAGAGGGAAAAACTGCTGGACCGATTACGAGAATCATTGAAAGCTCTTATCAACGCCATTAAGCGTGTTTTTTTAAATTCCCTCCTTTAGAAAGTGCAAGTGCCTCTTAATGTCTCGTGCAACTGGAGATTACATTATCAAGCACGAAGTGATCTCTCGTGAAAGACAGGGAACGAAAAAGCGGAGAAAATCTCAACGTTGGCATAGTTGGAATCGAACCTAAGAGATTCAGGGCACGAGTAACGATTCGCTTATCTACTGAGAAGTCAATCACTGCCCTTCCAAATATTTAGTAATGTTTATTTTAGAGTTTCTTTACATTGTTTCTTTCTTCTTTCTATGAAAGACAATTTATTATTTTCCGTATGAATTAGAGAAAAGATTAACACTCATCCTTTTCATAAAGTTTCAATAAATGGCTAAGGCACAGGATTGGACTATTTTACCTCTGAGAGGCACTTTTTTGCACACAATAAGCTAAATGGTCAGATCACAAGGACCCCGAAGATTCAGAGAAGATTGGGGGGGGGGGGGAGGGGACCCACTGAACAGCTGTTGGGAGGCAGATGGTAGCCTCCAGTCAATGCCACCTAGCGTATTCTTTAACCTGCGCTGGGTATGGCCCTCCCGCTCACCGCCCCAAGGCTAAAAGTCCCATATGCGAGCCTTTCCAAGCCCGTCGGTTTCCCCTATTGACCGAAGGCAGGGTAAGGTCTCAACGCTGGAACAGGTGGGACTCGAACCTGGGAACTGCAGATTACGAGCCTGGTGCACTACCTACTGAGCTAACGTCCCAGTCCCATCTTGATTTGGTCATAATAGGGCATTGTATAAGATGGCCTGCACAAAATGGCAATGTCTTCTAGGATCCTTCTGTCCTAAGTGTCATAAATGAATCCCTGAATATAATTTGTTATGTTTGTATGCAGGACAGTTGGGACCTTAATCTGGAAGCATCAGATTCCCATCCTGGTGGGCTTCGGCTGTCCTGCTTTGCTGTCTAAATCGATTCCAGACATTCGAAGTAACTAAAAAGTTTGAAAAACATTGATCAAAATAAAAAAAATATTAACATCAATTTCACGACATGTCATTTAGATTAATGGAAGGAGATAATTGCCAAGGTTGTCATCCTTAAAGTATCAGAAAAATCTTTTTAAAAAACTTTTTTTAAACAACTATAATTTTGATGAGTGCATGTTTTATTCGGACGGATTAATGTTATCCTGGAGAGTATTTAGCAGAAGAGGAGTGCGCATATTTCAAAAAGACGCCTTTAAAAGAAACTCCCTCGTTTTCTCCCACAGCTAGCGACTGCTTCGAGAATGTCATTAATTCCGTTTACATTTTCTGAAGCAACCGCAACTTCTTTTCATCCGCTGAAACAAAAGATCCTGTTCGAGTTTTTTTCTGCCGCCATTCTAAATTGTGATAAATCGTTGCCTTTTAAGCCGCTTTAACTTTCGCTTCTTGTTTTGTCGCTCTCCAGGCGGCAACCCTTTTAATACGCAATTTAAGTCCCTTTGAAGGAATTCGCACTAACAAGAAGCGACAGAAGCACGCGCCGAGAAAAGGACACGAAAAAAAAAAGATTAATAAATAAATGTTTCTCTTGTGAAAAATCTGTTTCTCTTGTTGCAACATTTCTGTGCATGGAGGACGCAAAAATGATGGCTGCTGCTGCAAAAGAATCCTTCTTCATTCAGAGGAGGAACGCGCAGAACATTCATTAGGGGAAAAAAGCTGCGCAGAAGTTTTTAAGATTTCACATCATTCTGGAAAGGAAAAGATTCCAGTATTTTCTGTAGCAATGATTGGGAACAAAAGAGCAAGAGCGGCCATTATGTTTTGGAGCAACGAATAACCGCATAAATCACCAGCAGCGGCCGCTTCCTCTTCAAGAAGAGATTTCTTAAGAGATCATCTGCCTTTGACGATTTCAGAAGAGAAAATTTGCTCTAGTCCCGGCTATTAATTACCAATTTCTTTCGGCATAAGCATTCGTTCCCATCTCCTCCCTTGCCGAACCTGCCCTCGTGGCCACGGCAGAGGCCCTCGCGATTTAGACGACGAAGTGATTAGCAAAGAAACGACGCCGACCCCCCAAAGCCTCTCTGTCAGCAGACAGAAAGCTCGTCGTCGAACTAACGAACCTTATCTTTAGTGGCCAAAACAAAAACTTTGATCAATGAATAACAAAATTATCAGGCATGGCTGCGCTTTAGCCGAGTCGGACCGCTACGACGTTCACGGTCTCATCAACTGCAGGAAGAGAAGAATTAAAAAAAAATACCACAATTAAATAATCGCTCTCTTTTCTTTTGGCCCAGTCATGTGTGCAGTATGCCGTAGGCGGCGGGATACAGTGAGCAAATGGCTCGTGAACCCTTTCACTCGTTTAGTGATGGCATGCGCCAGGGGTAGAGGTATTGTTTACAGAGTAAAGCTGCTCACAGGGAGGGGCATGCGCGAGGGTGGGTGAGAGAGAGGAAAGAACAGCTGCGAGTAGATGAGTTAGAGGATGATTTTTGTTAAGATTGATGGGATGATGG
Source organism: Ryuthela nishihirai (assembly GCA_038380435.1). Taxonomy (NCBI): domain Eukaryota; kingdom Metazoa; phylum Arthropoda; class Arachnida; order Araneae; family Heptathelidae; genus Ryuthela; species Ryuthela nishihirai. Next base: position 69,560,085 of record JAWZYU010000015.1, on the reverse strand, counting down.
CTCTTCCGAGGGAGGAGAGCAAACGCCACAAAGCGATCTGCAAAAACAACGCCGGCTCTTACTAATGAACTTCCCCCTCCACGTCTCTTTTGTACAAGCTTTGAAAAGAGTCGAGATTTTAAAGAACTTTTTTTTTCTTCGTCTTTTTCTGTTTTTCCTTCTGTTGATGAGGTTGCATTCTGAGCAGTTACAGAATCATAATCATCAAACAACAGTTACAAATTTCCCCTAAAGATTTTCCACATCTGTTTTTTTCGCGATAAGCATTTGGCGTGTTCACTTCTGTTCCCACGCCATCACTCAACTCTTTTCTGATGCCTAAATTCAGTTGCAACTTCAGTAGAGGAAAGAATGAACGGGAAGAAAATTACTTTTCGCAGAAGTTCTTTGATTCGAGTCATAAATCAGCTCATTATTTCATGAGATCCATGTCTACAGGACTTATCCTGTGATTCTTTACTACAGCACACACGTTTTATATATTGACATGCTCTTGCAAAAGTCATTTAACTGCCCAAATGGTCGGACGATTGGCGTGATTGAATGTGGAATAGAGGATCCTGGGTTCGAATCCCCGATGACGTGGGCAGTTAAATGTCGTAGTTAATCACGTCCTATCTTCTGACGTTTCTCTCTCTCCACAAATATTTTGTATGAAGTATTATACTGAAAAGCTCCTTTCTGAAATCCGTGTCGAGTTCGCTGCCAAAGAAAAATAGTTTTTAATAATTTCCATAAACATCGGAAAATTTCAAATTGGTAGAGAATTTGTATAAATCTTTCCATAGAAAGCGTTAGACGAATTTCGTTCCCCACTTCTCCCTTGCCGAACCTGCCCGCGTGGCCACGATAGAGGCCCTCGCGATTGGTTGTCACATCGGCAAATAATTATTTTAGAAAGAAGCACTCAAGAAATGTGTTTTGTTACGTTTTAATTACCTTCTGATGTAAATTCTTAGTCTTGAAACCCAGATGTACATTTGTTTAAAAGGTTTTTTTAATTTTTGTAAATCAGCAGTTTGATATATTTGACTTAGATGTCTAACTTATGGAAAAATTACAGAGTCGATTGGATCGTTTTCAAAAAAAAAAAATGGGTTCGAGTCCCAGCTGGTCAGCGTTGAGATTTATCTCCGCAAAATTTCCCCGCCCTGCCCACGGTCAGTAGTGGACACCGATGGGCTTAGAAAGACCGCCGTCCGTTGGATGGGACGTTAAGCCGTGGCCGCGTGTGCGGGAGAGCCATACCCTGTGCACGTTAAAGAACACGCTGGATAGCCTTGACGAGAGGCTACCATCTGTCTCCCAACAGCTGTTCCAGTGGGTCCCCTCCCCCAACCTTCTCTGAGCCTTCGGGGACTATGTGACCTGGCCATTTAGTTAGGTGTGCAAAAAAGTGCCGCTCAGAGGTAAAACAACTCAACCCAACCTCCAAGGACCAAGTACGGTATTGAACACGAATTGAAGAACATTCCAACAGATGGCTACGAACTATTGAAAATAATGGTTTGCATTTCGCTGAGTAAGATTCGTTATTTTTATTGTAATGATCGTTTCTGAAATAGACAATAAAACGTATAAACTTATGGATCGCCTTAATAATTTTAAAATTGTCAGTGCAAAACAAACATTCATCAGTAAATATTTTTTTAATCAATATTTCAAGCTTCAGAATGAAATTTTAAAAAATCTCGTTTTAAAGTGCAGAAAAAGGTTGAAAAAAATCAATAGCGAATTGTCTTCCTCCATCTCCATTTTTATATCCCATGATGTAGCCTCTATTGATGGCTACCAGAATGACGTTTTTTAATGAGAATCGTAAGCTTTGCCTTCTGTCAAAAGTTAATCAATATGAGCCTGGAAATAAATTAGACCCGCGGAACACCTCCTATCGCATCACGGATCATCGGTTGGGAACAATTGCTCTAGAGCAGGGATGGCGAACCTTTTCGAATTCGCTCACCAAAATTGCAGAAAGAAGAGAATATTTTCAAGCTCACGTTACAAAAATGTTTTGAAACGTTATTCCAGCTAAAATCACATATCCGTCTATCATACAATGCAAATTAAATGATACAATGTTCCACGGATTTAAGTGTAAGGACAGAAAACGCTAAATTTCATATTTCGCCATTACACAACGGAATTATAACCAAAATCATTCAATCATACGTAAAAACTCGCACGCAAACTTCCACTTGCAACGATCATCTCATCACTAATACCACGCCGCCGTGATCAGAATGAATGAATTTTCATTTGCTGAGGGAGCGAAGTGGCTCAGGAATCATTTAAGTGTTGACAGATTTAATGCGTCTATTTTGCAATGTATAATCAGTAATTTGAAGAGATCTTAACGTATGGGCGCACAATTGTTTCCACGTCTTTACAATAGCCATAGAATCAGGGGTGGGCAATTGTTTTCGTATCTACACTGCGCATGCGTATTGACGTGGCCGTCCTAGTGGAAAATACGAGACGAATCTTCGGTCGCGCACGGGAAGGAAATCTCGGTTCAAGACGGATTTTTCTGTCTTGGCGGGCCACAAAAAAACTCTTAGCGGGCCGAATGTGGCCCGCGGGCCGCTATTTTCCCACCCCTGCCATAGATATATTTTTTTCACCACTCAGTCTTGTTGGCACGTCACTGAGAGGTGGCGAACGAGACGGCGATTGTGTTGCTCTAATTAGTACTTCAATTGAGTGGCCGGACATTACAAAGATCTCTTCAAATTACTGATTACCCAACTTTAAAACATACTGCATCAAAGAAATATACGTACCGAACTATTAATTGATTTCCTTAAAAGCAGTTCTCTATATCTTAAATTATGGTTCCGGGTTGCTTCTATCCCTGTAAGAGCTATTTCTCCCTTCTCAGAAAATGAAAATTGCTTTCATTCTGATCACGGTGGCGTGGGGTCAGGGATGCGCTGAGAAGATTGCGTGTGGTTTTTTAGCCTTTGATTTTGGTTATAATAAATCAGTCTTTCATTTTTTCCCTTTATAATAGCGGAATCTAAAACTTAGTCCGTGGCCGAGTGGCTTTTCTACTATGTTGAAAAATATTGAAAACCTTTTAAATCCGTGTTATGTACACTATATTACCAAAAATAATGAGGCACTTTCACGTTTGTGAATGGAAAACCACATTCAAAACTTTATAACCTTGAAAAGAGAATCTTCTTACATAATCTCTCTAAATCTCGATTTTCAACGATATTCGTTTGTGAATGGAAAACCACATTCAAAACTTTATAACCTTGAAAAGAGAATCTTCTTACATAATCTCTCTAAATCTCGATTTTCAACGATATTCGTGAATGGAAAACCACATTCAAAACTTTATAACCTTGAAAAGAGAATCTTCTTACATAATCTCTCTAAATCTTGATTTTCAACAATATTCGTCCGATATGGTTAGCGCGCTTGGCTACTGATCTAAGGGACCTGGGTTCGAGCCCCGGGTAAGGCATGGATGTTCGTGTTGTTTTCTACTGAGGTCCTGCCATCCTCTCAGAGCTTCTACTGTGGCATATAAACTGACAGGCTCTTGTCAGACCTCTGTGGCAAGCAGCTTCTTGAGGGGGGGGGGTATTTATTTTTATTTTTCATTATTTTGTATCATTTCATTTGTATTGTATGATAAGCAGATATGTAAATTTGCTGGCATAAATAGTATTGTAAAGTATTTTTGCGACTAACACGCGGGCTAGAAAATGTTCTGTATTTCTGTAATTTTGCACGCGAGCTCGAAATGGTTCGCCATCCCTGATCCAGACCATCTGATGTCCATCATTCTCCTTTTAACGAATTCCTCATTACGTAATCAGTAATTGTTTTTGATGTAGAGATTGATATTTATTTGATGCAATATGTTTTGAAATTGGGTAATCAGTAATTTGACGGGATCTCTCTCGTGTCCGGCCACTCAATTGAAGTACTAATTAGAGCACCACAATCGCCGTCTCGTAACCAAACCGAAAAGAAAAGGGGAGTAAATGCAATCTTCTCAAACTCCAGCAGTAATGCTAAAACAATTATTGCAAGCTTGACTAACTCTCACGCACGATTCAGTGTTATTACAGAGAGCCATCGTTAGGTTAACTAATTTTCCGGTATGCCGTACGATCTCACAACCACAAATTATGGCTATTAACAAAATCAAAAGCCTTTTTTTGAAATCTACGAAACAAGTAAGTCTACAGGACATATCCTGTGATTCTTTCCTACTGATTTATTGATTTAACGCCATAAGGGTGATTGACAAATATTAATTCCATCTGTATGAGGAAACAGAGTTGTCCACTTCCCGGATAGATGGCGCCACTGTGCGAATATAATAAATAAAATCCGGAAAGTTTATAAGGTCACACAAACTGAGAAAAAGGTTAGCCATTGGTGGTGTAGTCGAAGCATAACAGGCATGTTTCCTGGAAACGGGGGTTCGTATCCTACTCATGGTACAACCAATTTTTTTCGGCTTATTATTTCATGAGTAACCATAGGTTTTTGAAACTCTAAACTCTTTTCTAGAATCTGTCTAAATGAAAAGATTTGGTCAATGTTACAGCTCTGCCTCTTCTGAATCCGTACTGTTGATCCCGAAGTTATCCATCGAAAAATTGTTTAATGCTCTTGAGCACAACCATACCTGTAATTATCACAAGAACTTCGATCATCACTCTCGAAATTATACATGAAAATAAAACAAATGAATAAAAACTCTCAATCAGCTGCTTGCCACAGAATTCTGACAGGAGCCTATCAGTTTAATACGCCATAGAGAACATCTGTGAGGAAGAAGAGACTTCAGCAGAAAGACGACCCAAACTTCCATGTCTTACCCGAGACTCGAACCACAGATCCCTTTGATCAGTAGTCAAGCGTGCTAACCACTCGACCACAATTACCTCTAGTAAAATTCTTAGGAGAAATTCCTTTATCATAAAAAAACAATATTCCACCCTACAGTCATCCATGTACAACATGAATCATTCCCAGCTCTAAGCATTTCAGCTGCGATTTCATCTATCCATAGTGATTTGTTCACTTTTGTTTTAGAGATAGCAAATGCAACTTCAGATTGTGAAATAGGACCAATATTAAAGCCAGAAATACAGCTACGCTGGTGGGCAAAAAGTTACTTCCCCGTTTTATGTGGCGCAAAATTCCCCGCCTTGCCCACGGTCAGTAGGGGACACCGATGGGCTTGGAAAGACCGCCGTCCGTCGGATGGGATGTTAAGCCGTGGCCCCGTGTGTGGGAGAGCCATACCCTGTGCACGTTAAAGAACACGCTGGATGGCCTTGACGGGAGGCTACCATCTGTCTCCCAACAGCTGTTCCAGTGAGTCCCCTCCCCCAACCTTCTCTGAGCCTTCGGGGTCCATGTGACCTGGCCATATAGCCCATGGTGTGCAAAAAAGTGCCGCTCAGAGGTAAAACAACCCAACCCCGTTTTATGTCCATAGGAAACTTACATCGAAACTCTGTAACTTCTAAAATAAGCCTTTTATGGTAAAATGTGTGAAGATAAATCAACGATCTCAATCAAGCTCTTCAAGTCTTAAATTTCAGCAATATTCATTAAGTATTTAAAAAGTTATGGAAGTTTGGATTATAACAAAAGCAAATGGCAGTCATAAAATTTCAACCAAAAGTTAATTAAAACTTGATAAGAATTATTTTGGGACATTTAATAAAATTGGTGTATTTTAAACGTTTGTGTCAGTGATTCTTTCAATATTTGTCAATAATGTGCGAATTTCATAGCAATGCATTACTAAAGTTAAATATTCCAGCTCTCACAATTCTTTAATTATTATTGCTGAAAATCGAGATTTATATAGATTTGATTGAGAACTTTAATTTATCTTCAGTCACATTTTATCATTAAATTTCTGTTTAAGTTTCGAAATTAACTTCCTATTGACATAGAATGGTGTTGTAACTACTGCAAACCAGTGTATTATCATTACAAACAATTGGAGTAGATGGGTCTGGTGTCTTGATATCCCAGTATGTCCAGATTATAACAATATAATTCCTATGTGACATCAACAGAAAATTCTCTCTTTTGATTCCTCGCGGTCTCTTTTGATTCCTCGCGGTCCAGGTAGCTGTGGAAAGAAAACGGTTAGTAGGGTTGTTTTAAAGGTCCCTACTAAGGTCCCTACTAGGTTTATTATGAGCCGGAGGGCCAATATCAGTCTCCTAATCGCAGGTATGGGGCAAAGACCTGTCCCACATCTAATAAAAGCGGAAGTCATCATTACGGTATAAACAAAAGCAATGGAGTTCCATTCCATCAAGCTGTTTCAAACAACAGCAAGTCGATATCTGCGACACTTCGTCATTGACGACGTTGGAACTAGTTTCAAGAGTTCAGGTATTTGAGATAGTTTCTAATCAGGATCATCATTTAATCAGGACAAGTACCTGTGATAGTGTCTAACCAGGATCATCAGCTAATCAGGACAAGTATCTGCGATAGTTTCTAATCAAGATCATCACTTGATCAGGTCAAATATCTGCGATAGTTTCTAATCAGGGTCGTCACCTCATCAGGTCTTATCTGCGATAGCTTCTAATCAGGATCATACTCTAGCTAATATAAAGTATCCTGTGAATCTGTTCATTGGGAGCTGATAGTCTCCATGGCCTATTAAAGACAGGCTACTGCCAGATCTCTGTGGCAAGCAGCTGCTTGAGAGGGTATTTATTTATTATTTTAACTCGTAAACAAACAGAAAAAAAATTATAGCCAATACTTGAAATAAAATTGATGTCTTGAGTGGGATTTGAATCCACACCTCGTAGAAGCATGCCAGGCTTTCTACCCGTTAGACCACCAGAAGATAACCATTTCTTCAACAGTGACATACACTGAAGAGCCAGAACATTATGACCACCTGCCTAATATGATGTTGGTCCTCATGTGCCGCCAAATCAGCTTTTACCAGGGGAGGCATGGATGTTACAAGATTTCTAAAGGTGTCTTGTGGTATCTGGAACCAACACGTTAAAAGCAGATCCTTTAACTCTTGTAAGTTACATGGTTGAGATGCCGCAGATCGGATATGCTGTTCCAACACAAACCACAGATGCTCGATTGGATTGATATCTGGGGAATTTGGAAGCCAGGGCAATACCTAGAAGTCTTCCTCATGTTCCGTGAATCATTCTCAAACAATCCAGGCAGTGTGGCATGGTGCATTATCCTGCTGATAGAAGACACTACTAGAGAGTTTACCATTGCCACGAAAGGATGCACCTGGTCTGCAATGATGTTTAGGTAGGTGGTAGACGTCATAGTTCCTGTACATGAATGACTGGACTCAAGGTTTCCCAGAAGAACATTGCCCAAAGCATTACACTTCTTCCACTGGCTTGTTTTCGTCCCACAGTGCATCATGGTGCCAACACTTTCCCAGGACAACGACGCACAGGTACCCAGCAGTCCACATGTTGCAACAGGAAACGAGATTCATCGGACCAGACGACCTTTTCCAATCATTCAAGGTCCAGTTTTGATGTTCGTGTGCTCATTGTAGGCGCGTTCGACAGTGAACTGAGGTTAGTATTGTCATTTGGAGCGGCCTGTGGCTACGCAGCCACATTTTCAGCAGGGTTCGATGTACTGTGTGTCTTATGATACATTACTCCCGTCAGCAAGATTCAAATTACGGGCGAGTTGCGCCACAGTATCACTTACGTTGGCATGTACCATATGGAATAGCCTTCGCTCACCTCTAGCATCGATGAGCCGTGGTCGACCAACACCTTGTCAACAGTTTGTAGTTTTTCCCTCCTCGGACCACTTTTGAAGGTATTAATCAGAGCTGACCGTGAACATCCCACAAACCTTGCCGTCTTGGAAATGCTCTGACCCAGTCGTCTCGCCATTACAATTTGGCCTTTGTCAAACTCACTTGTCCGCTGCCTTTCCCATCTGAAGAGCAAGAATAACACTGATTAACAGAGCTCAATGTCAGGTGTTATTTATACTCCTTGGTTCGAATCCCAGTCAGGGCAATCAATTTTTTTTAAATATTTATTTCAAGTGTTTCTTGTGTAAAGGAAGTTTTACTGTGATACTTTATTACTGAATCATAGCCAGTAGTTTGTCGGATTGGTGTAAATATTGAGACTCTAAGTTGGGTTGTTTTTCCTCTAAGCGACACTATTTTTTCACAAAACGGGCTAAAAGGGCAGGTCACAAGGACCCGAAGGCTCAAAAAAAGGTTGGGGGAAGAGTACCCATTGGACAGATGTTAGGAGATAGGGTAGCCTCCCATCAAAGACAGACAGTGTGTTCTTTAACGTGCAGATGGTATGGCTCTCTTGCAGAGAGAATTTTTACGTCCCATCCGACGGACGGTGGCCTCTCGATGCCTCCTTTCTGTCAAGGGGCAGGGTGGCGATTAGCTGAGATAAATCTTAACGCTGGCCCAGGTGGGACTCGAACCAGGGAACTGCAGATTACGAGCCTGGCGCACTATAGACTGAGTCATTACCCGCCCTAAGAGACCCTATGAAGATTACCACTCCTCAGCAGGGGTGAAGAAAAAATTAATAGGACAAATTGATCTGGCAACCCAACCCTTCGAGAAAATAATTATATTTTGAAAGTTGAAAATGGTATGTTTAAAAATTTGAATTGAAAGATTGAATGAAAAAGTATATCCGAATAAAAAAAAATCTCTCTGTATCACGGGAAGGCGAGGTCGGCCTTTAAGTGTAAGGAGTGCAGATTTTGAAAGAATACATTTTTCATAAATATTTAACAGTTTTGAATTTTTACAAATTCGAACAAAACATTTTCCCCTCTATTCCGAATTAGTAAGGTTTTTATTAGAAAAATATTTGAAACTGCAGAATTTTACCTTTTTGCTCATTTTAATTAATATTTAGATCACCAATATCAACAAATAATTACTGTTAATATTATTGCATGAAAAAAATTTTAAATTTCGCGTATGGAGGTTAAAATGTATTAAATTTCATCAAAACAAAACTAATCCATCAGCTAATTTATCTGAAATCTTACGATTATGTATCGAATGAGAACATGTTAACTAAACTATATAAAACTATACATAGAGATTACCCTTCCGGTGGGGCGGGGGTGGCTCAGTCGGTAGCGCGCCAGGCTCGTAATCTGCAGTTCCCAGGTTCGAGTCCCAGCTGGGTCAGCGTTGAGATTTATATCCGCAAAACTCCCCGCCCTGCCCACGGTCAGTAGGGGACACCGATGGGCTTGGAATGGCTGCCGTCCGTCGGATGGGACATTAAGCCGTGGCCCCGTGTGCGTGAGAGCCATACCCTGTGTACGTTAAAGAACACGCTGGATGGCCTTGACGGGAGGCTACCATCTGTCTCCCAACAGCTGTTCCAGTGGGTCCCCTCCCCCAACCTTCTCTGAGCCTTCGGGGCCCATTTGACCTGGCCATTTAGCCCATGGTGTGCGAAAAAGTGCCGCTCAGAGGTAAAACAACCCAACCCTTCCGGTTCTGTAAGAAACGCTTTCAGAAATTGCTTTATGTAACGATATAAGGAAATGCATTAATACGAGGATGAAATATATGCATATAAATTAGGTAATGAAGCCGACGAAGAAATTAAAACCAAAATATACGAAATGTTTTTTATTGCATTTATGGATATCGAATTAATCACAAAACCTCTTTTCCTCGTAGCATGATTCTGTGTCAATGCCTTTAATCCCAGACTCAGAATATCAAAAATAATTTATTATAATAATTGCATTACGTGCATTACTAAGATATTAAATCTGTATTAACGTGGAGGATAGACCATTGGCTACTTTAAGAAATAACATTCCCACCACTGTTATGGCATAAAGTAAATTGTTGTAAAATAATAAAACGTTTTGGGAAATTGAATGCTAATATTTTGAAGAAATTTGCCTTAAGAAATATTCTGCTGTTTAATTTATTTCTGCCTTTGCCATCGTGAACGAAAAACCTCACCACGGACTTTTTAAACAATGAAGTATTATTGTTGTTTCTTTCCTCTCTGCATCATTCGTAAGAAACTCTGTTTCACAATCCATTATCCTCTAAGTTCTAAATCATGTCAAAAATGTTACAGATAAAAATTTTCAACTTCCTTTTCCTTATGTGCATTCGAAGAGTTGTTTTCTCCTCTCTTTGTTAGTCTTTTCAATGAACTTTGTTTTAAATAAGACAAGAAATATTATTATTAAAAAACTTACCTCTAGAATGCAAAACTACTTCTCAACTTTTTCACCCACCCCCATTTCAATTGATTGCATCCCCCCACTTCTTCCTATCCACCCCTTCGTCACACTGACGGATCACTTGCATCTTTAACCTGGAGAACAAAACGGGAGGATGGAGAGGCGGAGGGAGGAGAGGGGACAAAGATCATCCGTTCTGCATCCCGGGACACAGTGAAAGGGGCAGCGCTCCGCAACTAGGATCAGGGAATTTTTTTTTAGTGTAGACAAAAGTTCGTAAAAAAAGAACTGCTTTGATTGATATGCAAATTACTGATGTTGCCTCTCATGTGTATCCATGTAGACGGATGCTTTCTTTCTGTCTTTCCTTCTTTCTTTCCTTCTTCATATCTCTCTCTCTCTCCCTTTTTCTTCTTTCAAAGTAAAGAATTCTTCTCCAACTCTCGATTCGTCGTGAACATCCACAAACTTAACGACAGCCCAAAGCTCAGAATGAATGAAAAAGTATACAGCGATGATTTGCGTAAATTTGCATTCCCTTCGGAAGATCTCTAATCGAATCAGGGTTGAGTCCTGTCAAATGGTCACGACTTGGAACCAGCGGAGGTCAGTGGAGTGGAGAGACGCCACTGGAAAAAGTTTCTTTCATTTCCCACTCTCCTTGCGGTTCGGAAACCAAGGTGCAAATCACGATTGCAAAAACGATTCAACATATGTCTCGAATCAGCTAAAAAAAACTTTAACCTGTTTTTTTTTTCATAAATCAATATCCACTTTATTCACCTTAAAGGTAATCAAAAGTGATCTGAAATTTGCTTTGTGTCGAATGAATGCATACCACGTGGATTGTTACATCACTTCTTGAGACATATATATGTCTGCAAGACAGGGACCATTTTTTTTTGTTTCTCACGATATTCAAAAGGACAAGTTCCATGCAAAACTCAGCGTAACTTTTCGTGTAAGAATTTAAGATCTCCTCGAAATTTTAAGAAGATTCAAATTTAGAAGATTAAAATTTCAAAAACTGATTTCAACTTTTTGCCTCTGAGCCGAAGATGGAAATATGGTGATAGGAGGAAAAACTTCGATAGAGATGCTTATATTGTTACTTCTATTCATGCATTGTTGTATTGCATGCAATTGTACACTCTAATAATAAATATAAAATAAATACCTCCTCAAGCAGCTGCTTGCCACAGAGGTCTGACAGGAGCCTGTCAGTATATATGCCACAGTAGAAGGTCTGAGAGGATGGCAGGACCTCTGCAGAAAAACAACACCCACATCCATGCCTTACCCGGGGCTCAAACCCAGGTCCCTTAGATCAGCAGCCAGGCGCGGTAACCACTCTACCAGAAGTAAAAAATATTGCACCTCTCTCGAATTTTTCCCTCCTATAACCATATTTTCATCAGTTTCTCTCTCGAAGTCAATTCAATCCAACTACGAAACAAATTTCGAACGTTTTACCTTCAGTGAAATCAATCAGTTATTGTTTGTTTTTTATCTCAGAAAATTTCGTCGACACTTTTTGTGCAAAATTTAAAAAGTTTTTTTTTTTAACTGGCAGTACAGTTTCGAATTTTTTTTGTTTCAATTGTATTTATTCGTTGCGTGACAAGATTTTGGAATAAACTAATCATTAACGTCAGAAGAAAATTAATAAATATATAAATATTATATATATTATTTATTACTATTCAATCAATTACGAAAAAAATCCTAATCATTCCTCAAAGCTAACAACTTCTCGTGCAGAAGGAATATTAATACATTAATATAACTTTTACGCCTTGAATCTAAAGTTGTTGGGTTTCTTTCTGAACACATTTCATTTGGTTCTTCCCTGAACGTTGAATTCAGAAGGCTCGACTCAGAATCCAAGGTCAAATCCAGCTAGACTAAGAGCGCTCATGGTTCATGAATTACCTCGTCCATCTGTAGGCCTAACCCTTTCCTATGTAATTCCACAGGCACCGCAGTTGTTGGTAAGGAAGGACGTGAGATCACCTTTTAAAAAGAAATTTGCCAATGATAGGTTTTAAATCTAAATGCAAAATATCATATTTATATTAATGAGAAAAATCACTACCTCATTTATTACAAAAGACTATTATGCAAGGTTTAATGTCATTTAATATTTAAATTCGCGTTGAGGTTACTTTCAAAATGTTTTATTTAGTAGGAAATTCCAAGTGTTTCCATTCAACATAAAATTTTCAATTTTTTCCATTTAGTAGAATTTCTAAGTTAATTATCTGGTCCGTGTTTTGCGCAATCCCTTACTCTGTCGTCGGTGAGAAAATGATCAACGATGGGCTTGTAAAGGCCGTCGATCATCTCGTGGAGAGGAGAGGCATATCTTGTGACCGTAAAGAACACCCTGGATGGTCTCGAAGGGTGGTTTTCATCTGTCTCCCACGAGCTGCCCATTGGATTCCTTTCCCAAATCTTCCTTGAGTCTTTGTAATCCTTTTGACCTGCGCATTTAGTTCACAGACTCCATAAAAATGCCGCTCAGAGTCAAAACATTCCATCTGGTCTAAGTTTTGTTTTTTCATTATTTTTCGACTGTACAAATTGAAAAATTTGTTTTATCTGTAGTAGCCTCCAAAAGATATCCTCCTGTACACGTTAAAGAACACGCTGAATGGCCTTGACGAGAAGCTATCATCTGTCTCACAACAGCTGTCCCCCCCCCCCCCCCCAATCTCTGGGCCTTCGGGATCCTTGTGACTTGGCTATTTAGCCTATTGTGTGGAAATAAAATGCCATTCAGAGGTAAAACAACACAACCCAAAATTCATAAAAACTAAAACAAACAATCCTTACACAAACTTCAAATATTACATTTACGTTAGTGAAAAATTTGTTCTAACTTAATAGTTATTTCATATTTTGAAGAAAATTTTCATGAACAGAAAAAGGTAGTTAAACATTTGTTTTTAATAAATCTTTAAATATTAAACAAATGTTACAGAAAACAGAAATTTAGACAGCTTTGAATGAGAACTTTAGTTTATCTTTAACGATACTTTTTGTAAACATTTTATTTTCAAAGCTAGTGATTTTTGAATGTGGGTTTTAATTCACCTAACAGGAAAGTGTCGGGATACATTTTGGAGAGTATTGTATATACTTGATAAAAGTATCATTAATAAAAGTAGAATCGTTGAATGGATCTTCATTATTTCAATTTTATTTTACGAAAAAAAAGCAGTTATCATAGTTTACAAAAATAGTATTTCCTCTGTAACAACAATCTTTGTCATGAACCAAAGTGGGGTGGCTCAGTCGGTAGCGCGCCAGGCTCGTAATCTGTAGTTCCCAGGTTCGAGTCCCAGTCTGGGTCAGCGTTGAGATTTATCTCCTCAAAATGCCCTGCCCACGGTCAGTAGGGGACACCGATGGGCTTGGAAAGGCCGCCGTCCGTCGGATGGGACGTTAAGTCGTGGTCCGTGTGCGGAAGATCCATACCCTGTGCACGTTAAAGAACACGCTGGATGGCCTTGACGGGAGGCTACCATCTGTCTCCCAACAGCTGTTCCAGTGGGTCCCCTCCCCCAACCTTCTCTGAGCCTTCGTGGTCCTTGTGACCTGGCCATTTAGCCCATGGTGTACAAAAAAGTGCCGCTCAGAGGTGACCAACCCATGAACCAAAGTCGTTCGACAATAGCAGCGCCATTAAAATGTTTTCTGTTGGTCCCGATATTTTCAATTGATTTACTGTATACCTTACAGGACATTTGCATGCATATTTAAATGTTACTATTTTTTTAATGTAGTCTGAAGCACGTTCTTTTTTGGCATGCCATATTAATAATTAAGCAACATTCACAAGCATTTTGCTATCAATATTTACAAGTGCAAATGAAGATGCTCCAACACAAGAATAATTAGTCCTGTGAATGGTTCAACTTGCGACAACCCAAGTGGAAAGCGAGAGCCATTGGCAATGGCTTTGCGGCTTCATAATTGAGATTCCCAACTTTGCCGACTTTGGGGATTTCTCAGCTTGTCCGCGCTTTTTTCACGATGAAGAAAGAACACGATGAACTTGAAAGGGAAAGCCGTGTGTGCAGGAAAGCCACAAACTGTGCTAGTTTAGGGAACATTCCCGATGCCTTGACAGGAATCTTATCTGCCAATAAGTATCCTTCCTTACTCCTACCTGAGTGATAAAGTGTTTGTGATCTGGCCACTTAGCTCATTGTGCAGCAAGAGAAGTGTCTCTCAGGGTAAAACAATTCAACCTGACTCACTGGTTGCGCTGGCGTAGCATTAAGTGGCACCCGGGGAAACTAAGACTCCGCAGTTCACGCTTCGACAGTTCTCATAGATCATTGGTGATTGACAGGAGAGGTCACTCTGCAAAGATATGTGACAACTGCCAAAGCGCTTACTGCGCAGTTTCAGTCTCCCCAGCTCTCACTCATGCTAAGCCATCGCTGGTTAACAGTTTCGCTCTCCAAAAGCTGAATTATCCCCTTTTCTTTCCATATCGTTTAATTATATCAACATTTCACACCCCCTGAGAAAAATGTCTGAAAATATTTTCAATAATCGAAAGTTATTTAAAGCTAAACTAAATTAACTAAACTTTAAAGCTAAAATTTTAAAACTAAACAAAATTTTTGAAGATTTAGAAATTAGGAAAAAAAAGACATTTGAAATCATCTTTTCACCTTTCCCCTCTGCATTTTTTAAGTTTCAAAGATAGAAATAAAGTGGGATAAAAATAACGAAGTGGATGATACGACGAACTGACAATAGACGACACTGCTGCTCGTCCCCCCTTCCCTCCCCCTAAATAGCATATTCATGAGCAACAGAAGAAGAAGAAGAAAAAGAAGAGGGGGGGGGAACCCTCCGGCGAGTGGCACGAGCGAGCTGAGAGGCAGCAGCAGAGCTTGGCCGCTCGTTATTTCATTGACACCGGGAAAACATCCCCTTCCTGCCGATGCTGGCCGCAGAAGCAGAAGCAAGAAAATTTAGGAACCCGGGTCTCTGTGAGAGTTTCCTGTTGATTCTTGTCTAACGGCTTTCATAGTCAATAGCCATGCATATCGGGAAGTTGCAGAGCAAGGAGTGGGATCGGGGAGGAGGGGGAAAAGGCAGCCGAGGAGGATCTTGGCTATGACTGGAAGTCACGTTGTCATCAGAAGGTTGGGGACGACACGCTTGCCAAAATCGTTTCGTTTTTGCATATCAATAAAGACTTGTCTCTTAGCAACGGTCGTTAGGACAGCAACGCTTTAAACTGATGTCATTTTTATGCAGCAATTTCGAATTGGCAGATATTTATGTTGCTTGTCACTGAGAAGAGGGGAGCCCTGAGCACATCTCATTATTCCAGTTGATTCCTTTTAACAGCAGCAACGCATTCGAGTTAATCAGGTCGAGTTTTCTTTATTTCTTGTTAACCAATTAAAGAGAAAACGAACAAAACTGCCATCCACTTAACTAGTGGTTCGCAAACTTTCCGATTCATTTGTCTTGGCGAAATGTTCGAGAGCTGATAAATACAAAAATCGGAAACGATGACTGGAGTTATTATCTTACTTGCTTTAACCTAAATTTCTTTGAACAACATCAATATGTTACCCCTTTCAAATAATGTTGAATTAAACTTTCCTAGTTTTGCAACACTTACCGCTATTATTTTTAAAAGATACATTCATTTCAAGTATATATGAATGTTTTTTCGATTCCTTTCACTCTATTTTCTTTTAAGAAACATTCTTCAGCAACCAAGTCGGTTCACTCTCATTTTTATTGTCTCCCAGCAGCTGTTCCAGAGGGTCCCCTCCGCCAACCTTCTTTGAGCCTTCGGGATCCTTGTGACCTGGCCATTTAGCTCGTTATGTGCAAAAAAGAGCCGCTCAGAGGTAAACCAAACTCTCATCTTTATCCTACAGCTGATCATTAATGTATTCTCAAAAAGACAGATTTTTCTCTGGTGGAAAATGGGAGCGAGAACTTTTACGAAAGGCAAAAAAAAAGATACTAGAAAGAACTTATACTAAATTTTTTTCTGAATTATCCGTTTCGTCGTGCTGTCGTTTGTATCTATTCATAAAATTTATGTAACATCAAAGAGGAAAATATTTGCTCGGAGAGACATTTATAGTTCATGCCGGTTGTTAAATTCAGTCATTGACCCTCCACACGCACACGCAGAAGAGTAGATTTTTCTTAAGATTCAGTCCTGTCCTGAGTTTTACTCTACCACTTGCGAACCACGGCTTAATTCCGACAAAAGTCGACCTTTCTCGAGTCATTCAATACATTCTTGCTCCTCAAAGTCAGGATGTAAAGTGGATCAGAAAAAAAAAATCACAAATTCTGAAATCTTTCAGACTTCAACATCTGATTCTCCGCTTCCACACCTCAAACGCACTCCTTCCACAAAGGAATGATTGAATCAAATATATAATATTCGAGGCAAACATCGCAATCGTTTCTAGATTTTTCTCGTCAACAGCGTATTTTTCTTTTGCCGAAAATGAATATCCGATGGCGAAGTGTTGACGGGATAGAAAGATTTTCTTATTTCTCTGAACTCGCTTTAACTACTGACTGGCTATCGTTTTCTTTCTTCGAATGCCAAAGTCGGATATTTTTTCTGATTCTACTCAGAGGCTTATTGGAATGTAATCGTTTGCAAAATAAACACGGCAGGATGGGGATGATCAGTAATAAAGAAGCAGCTGCGAAAGCAATCTGATCCTCTTCGAGTGCCCTTGTCTCTCCTCCAACGATGAGATCAGAGCGTTGCCACTCGTTGTAAGCTTCTACTCAGCAATCAACGGAAATTCTCTCAGCTCTGACCACCTGGGAGATCACCATCATTGCAAACCTGCTACTTGTAACAACCACAAGAAAAGTTTGCCATCCACATCTCAGCCAGGGTTTGAACTCGCTCGACTATATGGAAATATAGCACGTCAAATCCTATGCGAGAATTGAAAAAAAGTCAAGCTAATCATAATTTGTCTTCCTTAATTAAATGAATTGTGTAGTTCCAAGATTTTAAAACATTTTCACCATTTGAAGACTTCAACTATAGAAACTGTGAAACCAACTGCTATAAGTACAGGATGTCCAAAATTATAGTGTGTGTGTATTTTTTAACCCTTCACTATCGGAGCCAAGACCCTTGGTGCGAGCTCTTCTTCACGGATGAGTCCGATTCAGTTTAAGCCCTTATTAAAGACGTCCTCTCATCTGCAGCAAGTGTGTGATCCCCACCATCTGCCAGTTAGTTTCAGGGAGAGTGCAGTAGATTTATAGAGTATGCAGTGTAATGATTGGGCAAGAATCAGTTTCTGACTTTTAACAGAAACTTTAAAGTGACTTCAAAGTGCAATCAAACTTACAACGATTGATTCTTGTGCGTTTTTCAATCTTCGACATCGCCTGAACCAAATAGAGCATGTCCAGAATGTATTAGAGATTCATTCCCTCCCAAAAAAATCGATGAGCTCAGGTCTCTTGGACAAGTGGAATTTATATAAGTAATTACAAATTACAAATGTTTCGAGTAAGATACAAGACTATGAAACGAAATGACGTTACAAAAAGAAAAGTCGAATATAAATACGATTATTTTATTCTATCTCCTACAGACAAGCAGTAAATCTGTGGTATAATTTATGAATCTGTTCTGTATATTTTTGAAGAATAAATAATCTGTGCCCAATAAAATTAAAAAAAATATATGCATTAATCTGATCAATGGAAGAGATCAAATCATCGAAACGGAACCAACAAAACTTGTCCAAAGGGGAAGATTAACACATGATCGCTGTTACTAGCCGGTGTGAGTGGAAAAATATTTTATTCAGGAAAAGTGTATTTTGCAGCTTTGTCACTGAACAAGTACTAACTGTTAAATTGATTCGCTTTAGGTGCTGCCATCTATGTGTGAACCTTTGCACTATAACAGCCCTTCTGGCAAATTACCATATTTTAGGGTTTCATTTAAATTTAAAACTACACAAAAAGTTTTCCACAATATTCCTTCCACTACATCGTTATTCCTTTTTGCTGCTCTAGTTCTTTTTCAATAGACTTTAAATGTCCAATTGTTTTTTCACTGTAAAAAAAAAACTGTCACCTACAACTGTATAATCAAACTGTTTTACTTTTATTTGCAATTATCGCGTACCTGGATTTTTCTTTTTTTTTTAACCTCAATTCATTGTTTCTCAAATAATCACGTCAACCTACCAGTTTAAGTTTACATCTGTTTTGCCTCCATTTTTTTTAACCTTGAGTGCATATCTGAATTCGTTTGCTATATCCACGTTCAATTTGCACAAAGAAGAATTCCCATCCCCTCGTACGAATATGGGAATCTCGTTTTCAAAGAGAATAAAGTTTTCCGTTTATCGAATTTTGCACTCTTTAAAAGTTTTAACTCAAACAAATGGTTGATTGTCAAAATGCAAATAGTAGCATCTTATTAGCACTTAGTCAATGCAAAACACCTTTCTCTTTTATTCCTTTAAATGAAAAGGTTTCTGTTCTCCCCCCCCCCCCCTCTGAGAAACTGCAGCAGATTGTTGCTGTTAGTGGAATACCTATTGACACTCTAAGACCGAATTTTCTACTAAGCTGATCACGTGCAAAATCGTTAAAAGTTTCCTCTTTTGCATATTCAGTGCCCTCTAACGACGTACTTTAAAATTTCCGAAGCATTTGAAAAATGGGATATAAAGTATTTCATTAGTATACCTATGGAATTAAAAGAGAATTTTCCAATTATTTCTTAAAACATTTGCCACCCTCCTTGAGTAAGGGGACAACCTTATTGTTGTCAACAGGGGCGTAGCGAAGGACTATGGTTGGTGGAGGGGGGGGGGGGGGCAGATGTCAAATATATTCCAATTCGAAATTCAAATTTTGTCAACTGAGCAAACCTGCTTAGATTTTCGTTCCGTGAGACGGGGGGGGAGGGGGGGTTTGAGGCAATTTTTACAAATATCCTGCATTTTGCCTTTTGACTTACAATTTTGCCAACTAACCGTGATTTGACATTTAACTAACTTCCAATTTTGCCAACTAGCCATAATTTCACAGAAATAATTCGATATTTACATCTCATCTGAATTGTAGCAGGTCAGTGTGAATTTTCCCTTGATTTCGCCAACTCTCCTTAATTTCACGAAACTAATCTCAATCTTTACATCTCTCCTACATTTGCCAAATTACTTCAAACTTTTTAAACTCCCCAATGTTTTGCCAAATTTTCTCGATTTTAGTCAACTATCTTGAATTACGCAAACCCAATCCCATTTTTCACAACTCTCCCGTATTTTCCAAGTGGATTCGAATTTTGCCAACTGCCCTACATTTTGTTAAGTTTCCTCAATTTGTCCAACACTCCTTAATTTTACAAAACAAATCTCAATTTTCACAACTCGTCTATATTTTACCAAGTGGATTCGAATTTTACCAACTACTCTAGATTTTGCCAACTACCGTAATTACTCGCCGTAATTTTACAGAAAAAAATCGCAATTTTTACATCTTCTCTGAATTTGCCAAGTCACTTCGAATTTTATCAACTCTCCTTAATTGCACAAGAAAGGCGCAATTTTCACAACTCCCATGTATTTTACCTAGTGGATTTGAATTTTGCCAACTGCCCTAGATTTTTCCAACTCGCCACAATTTTACACCACACCTGATTCTTGCAAAGTCACTCTGAATTTTGTCAACTCCCCCAAGATTTGCCAACTCTCCTAGATATTACGAAGTTGCCTCGATTTTGCCAACACGCCATAATTTTACAGAAAAAGATTGCATTTTTTACTTCTCACCTGAATTTTGTCAACTCTCCACGATTTTGCCAAGTCACTACGAATTTTGCGAACTGCCCCTAGTTTTTCCAACTACCCCTAGATTTTGCCAACTCCCCACGATTTTGCCAAGTCACTCCCAATTTTGCAAACACCCCAAGTTTTGCCAACTCGCCATAATTTTACAGAAAAAAAAACAAATTTTCACATCTTACCTGAATTTTGCCAACTCCTCAAGATTTTGCCAAGTTGTCCCGATTTTGCCAACTCCCCAAGATTTTACCAAGTCACTCCGAATTTTGCCAACTCCCTAAGATTTTGCCAACTCACCTGTATTTTATTAAGTGGCTTCGAATTTTGCCAACTGCTCTAAATTTTGCCGTCTCTCCATTTTCCAAACTGCCTTAGATTTGCCAAATTGCCTCGATTTTGACAACTCCGCTTAATTTCCCCTCCCCCTAAAAAAAATTTGAAATTTTCCCAACTCACCAAGATTTCACGAAGTCGCTTCGAATTTTGCCAACTCCCAGTTACTTTTGTGGGGAGCCTCCCACCCATCCACCCCATGGCTACGCTCCTGGTTGTTAATGCAAACCCTATGAGCTTCTCATTCCACCATCGGCATTTTAAATTTTTAGCATAAATACACCGCTTGCACTACTCGTTAAAAATTTTGCAATTTTCAAAATTTCTCACCTTTAGAGAGAGCAATTTAAATCTTTGAGAAATTCGGAATATGCGAATCGTAAAATTTCGCCGATACCTATCTAAAACCATAAATATATTTTTTTATAATTTATCTCAAAAAAACAATTATCTCTTTTAAAAAAAGGTTGCATTTTCCTTACAACCCCCCAGACCTAGGGGTAAGGAGGCAACTCATTTTTGGCAATGGGAACCTCATGACTTTCGTATTTCACTACAGAATTTCAAATTTCTAGCGTGAATGTATCGATTGCAATATTGGTTTAAAAGTTTGCATTTTCAAATTTGTCCACCATTAGAGGGCGCAATTCCTGCTTTTGGGAGATTCAGAAAGGCGAATCGTAATATTTCATTAATAATTCATTAAAGAATTTTTATTTTCTCTCTAGAAGCAAAAATTAAATGACTGTATACTGTCAGACATGCAGACACCAGAGTGAAAGCATTATCTCATTTTTATTTCCTTTTTTGAAAACGAGTTGAAAATGAATTCAAATTTCGACTTCACACCCAAATAAAAATTCGCACGTTAATATATTCAAAATCTTATTTTTATGAGCATAACTGTGCAAGTAAAATCAAAGCCAAACTGTAAACTATAAATATTGTTATCAAATTCTGGAGTTATTAAATAAATTTTCGTTTCATCCTAGTCGAGAAACACTTTCCTGAACTGGCACTCTCTCAGTACAGTGGGGGTAGCGCGCCAGGCTCCTAATCTGTAGTTCCCAGGTTCGAGTCCCTGCTGGTCAGCATTGAGACTTATCTCCACAAAACTCTCCGTCCTGCCCACGGGCAGTAGAGAACACCGATGGGCTTGAAAATGCCGCCGTCCGTCGGATGGGACGTTAAGCCGTGGCCCCGTGTGCGGGAGAGACATACCCTGTGCACGTTAAAGAACACGCTGGATGGCCTTGACGGGAGGCTACCATCTGTCTCCCAACAGCTGCTCCAGTGGGTCCCCTCCCCCAACCTTCTCTGAGCCTTCGGGGTCCATGTGACCTGGCCATTTAGCCCATGGTGTGCAAAAAAGTGCCGCTCAGAGGTAAAACAACCCAACTCAATGTTTCCAGAAGTAAGTCTCTACTGTGCCTGAGTTGAGATTTCCTCCTCTAATCCCTTGTCTACCATTCGTGAAAGAAAGAACTCCCATGGATTTCGTAAGTATGGACGTTAAGCCATGGTCTAGTAGGCAGAAAAGTCCATACCCTGTGCCCAATAAAGAAAACTCTGGATTACCTTGAAGTGAGAGTTCTGTCTGTCTCCCGATAACTGATCTGAGCCTTTGGAACCCTTGTGACCTCGCGATAGCTAGTCAGCAAAAATGACGCTCAGAGATAAAACAACCCAAATAATATTTCTCTCTCTCTCTTCATAATAGGCAGCTGTTCGGAACTCCTTATTAGAAGATAACTGATTTACTTTTAGTGGTTTTTAGATTTTCAGTTTTTAAACCAACTGATTTCGAAAAGTTCAACAATTAATTACCGACTTTTTTTTTTATTCTGTTATTCTGTTGTAGCCGTCCCATGGCCGAGTGGTTAGCACGCTTGGCTACTGATCTAAGGGACCTGGGTTCGAGCCCCGGGTAAGGCATGGTTGTGCGTGTTGTTTTTCTGCTGAGGTCTTGCCATCCTCTCAGACCTGCTACTATGGCATATAAACTGACAGGCTTTTGTCAGACCTCTGTGGCAAGCAGCTGCTTGAGGGGGAATTTATTTATTATTTATTTATATTCTGTTGTGAAAAAGTAAAAAAACAATCGTCTAATGCAGTGGTTCTCAACCTTTTATGCTTCACGTACCCCCTGGAAATGTGTATGTAACTGGCGTGCCCCTTATATACATAGATAGATAAAACTGTAGTTATAGTATAATAATGCCAACTTAGCGACTATTTTACTAGATCTAGCGGCTTTTGACCTCTCACGGCACCCCAAAAAATTTTACCGCGTACCCCACGTTGAGAACCCCTGGTCTAATGAGACAAGTTCACTCTTTCGGTAAATTCTGTTCAAAAACAAAACATTAACAAATGATTCATTAGGTGAATAGAGTGAATCTTTTCTAACAATCCATCGTTTCAACTGTATCAACAACAAAATCAATCCCTCTAAGAATTAAGAATTCCTGCTTTTAATCATGTGAGCAACTGTTCTAAAAAAACATGAAATATATTAAAAGTTTCGAAGATAATCAAATTAAAAAAAAATACTTACCTCAGAGACGATCGGAAAAATCTTTAATAAATATTTTTCTCTGATAAAAATTATTTAAAGAATTAACATTATCACGAAAATCGGTGCTTACAAAAGTTTCCAATTATGAAAAAGTCTTCACCCAGAGTAAGACTTTTAAAACACCCAGCAGAAAAACTACAGCAGATCAGTTCAGTGAAAATGGAGGCAGAGCCGCCCAATTTTATTTCCCACCCCATGAAAGATGTAAGTCAGTAAAATGAATGAAACTCCAGTTTAAAGGAAAATTTAGGCCTATGAAGTCCCCTACGAAACATTAGTCACTAAATAACCAAAACAAATTACTAATCAGTATAATGCGATTTTTTTCTGCAGAAAACCATTTAGATGTGTTCATGATCAACTGTTGATAAGTGACAATAAAGCACGAAAAATCGTAAAGCAAAGATAACATAGAGGTTGATACCTTTTTTTATTTCATCTATTTATTACTTTTTGGGCAACTGCACTAGGTCGGTTATTATTAAAACAACACCTGTCCTTCCGATGTTTTCAAAGGGTAAATTTTCAACTATACTCCCTCTGTTACTTCACATTAATATTTCACATGCTTTCATATGAAATGCGTTGCAATTGACCTTCGAATTGGGACCATATGGTCAGTGGTTCCCAAACTTACTATGCCCATGGACCCCTTCTTATAGCAAAAACCTGACCATGAACCCCCAAGTGAAATAACTCTACATAACTGCATAATAGAAAAATTGCAAATTTAACTTTGATGTCCTGAATGGTAAATGATGACGTAAAAATAAAATATAAATAAAACATTTTGATATTTAAAGTAGTATTTATTGAAATTATAACTTTTGTTTTAAAATACAAAAACACATTATTTTTTTTTTCAATGAGATTGGTGAACCTGATGGGATGATATGAGATTATCTATGTTCGGCTCTATGTTTGTGAGTAACTTCGTAAGTCTCCACGAACACTAATTTCCAGTCGGTTTCTTTTTTTCGTGATGAGGCTCATAACTGCACTAAATCCACGTTCTACTAAATAGGAAGACGGGAACAACTTCTGTACAGTGACCCATAATGCAGGATATAAAATTGGTATCTGTTTTTGTAAACAGAATTTATGGTATCCTTGTTCAAACATTGGTTTCAGCTCCTCATTTGTGGATAATTCAATAAATTGCTCTGTATTAGTATGGATTCATCTGAGTTTGTGGGTCTACTTGCAAAAGGGTCCCAACACCCAATCGGGGATAACCAAGTGAAGAATGTCTTCAAATCTTTGGCTAAGGTCAGAATGAAGAGCCGTTAAGTGTTGACAATAAGCAAGCAAATCTTCATCTCGTTTTTGCAATTTCGAAAGATTTGGAAACTGAGAGCATTCTCCTCTCCCCAAGTTTTGTTTGTATAGAAAAAGTTTTGCAAAAAACGCAGATATTATACTTTTAGTTTTGATTAAATTTAATTGATCACCTTGTAGCTTCAAATTGGTTTCGTTAAATTTGGCAAATAAGTCAGTCATATAAGCTATGTCATTTTTTGAATTAATTAAATTTAGCCGCAAATCATTGTCTTTACTTACCAGGAATTCCAACACTGAATCAAAGAGTGCATAAAATCGATCCAAACATGCACTTTTAGATAACCAACGAACTTCCCTGTTAAGTAGTAAACGATTATAATCTTCATCGTTTTCCAAACAAAGTTGAACAAATAATTTCTCATTTAAGGCATTCCTTTTGATTTCATTAACTGCTCTAATGACATAATCTAGTGAGCCATGCAAGCATTCACTAAGATTTTTGGCGACTAAATGTTGTCGATGAATGACACAATGTACAGATAATACATTCGGTATAGCTTGTTTTAAGTATGCCAGAAAGCCTCAATGTCGTCCTACCATTGCCTGAGCACCGTCAGTAGCAACGGAGAGGATATTACTCAAGGATATAGCTTTTACATCGAAAAATCTTTTTAATTCATTAAATATTGTTTCATCTTTCGTATCAGTTTCCAAACATTTGGCAAATAACAATTCTTGGGAATTTTTTTCTTCTTTTACAAATCTCACATAAGCTAAAAGTAAAGCTTCGTTTCCTGGCAAAGTTGACTCGTCAAGCTGTATAGAGAATTCAGATGTTTTTAAGTACTCACATAAAGAATTTTCTACGCACTGAGCCATTTCGTCAATCCTTTTTTGTACTGTATTATTACTCAGTGGAATTCTTCTTATAATATCGGAAGCTGGTTTATGCAGCACGGTGCGTATTACCTCACTTACAGTTGGTAGAATAAGTTCTTCACCAATGGTGTGCGGCTTTCCGGACTTTGCAATCAGTAAAGAAATGTTATAAGAAGCACGCAGTCCATCGTCATCTCGCGATGACAGTTGTCGCAATGACGGTGTTTTCAAATATTGTTCTTTGACTGTTTTTGACAACTTCATCTGATGTTAGTTGTTCCATTCTTGTCAGCTTTAAAACAATGTCTGTTTTTTCGAACTTATGAAACCATAGTCTGATGTTATTCTCATTTGGAGGATCTTTCTTAAATTCACTCCTAAACACGTTAAACAGTAATGATCGATTTACACTTAGTCAAAACACATCGCACATTTTCCTTTGAAGTAAATATGACTAGAAAACTACAAACATTGAACGATTGCGCGATGCTACAAGAAGAATTGTGGGAATGTAACCGTAACACATCGTGTCCTCTGGATCTCGTGGCCTCCCGTGAAACCGTTTGAGTGGAGGAATCTACAAGTGCAACATTCAATGTGATTGTAACTGGTGGGTTCTCTTCTTCGTTTCCCCGTCCCTTGTGTGTGAGAATTTGAGTCAATAACTCTTTCAATAGATATGTCAGGATCTACTCAAGTGGCCGATAACTCAACTTGAACATATGTGAGTATGTATATATGTAAATACATATGTACTATGTACATATATATATATATACAACTTTATTCATCAATTACATGAAAGAACGACCTATTAACAGAAACAACGACTACCGCCCGGCAGTCACCAAATACCGCAGAGTTTGCACTCTACTCAAACAAGGCTAAACCAACCCTTCTTGATTCACAAAGGAACCACTTGCAGGAAGCCAGATGAACGGCAATTACGCCGAACACACCCCCAGAGCTCTCTCTCTCTCTGCCTTCCAAACGCTTCATGCATTTAAACTCACGCCAAATGTGGTCACGTCTTGGTCTCGTGATGTCCACTGGGCATGCAAGGATCCGTCGGCCAATGGGGTATGTCCTCATCTTCTGCTCGCTGCCGAAACTTCCCGAATGCAGAATTCCTTAGACACATTTCTCATCCCCCGCCCTCAACGGAACTGGCTCCGATGCTCTTGCTAGACGAAGAGGTCTGCCACGATAGCGCTCATGGCTTTCCCCTCTCGCCCAGCTTGATCGAGCCCTTACAGTGATGCCTTTGGTGTATTTGGGAATAGTACTTCCCGAATCTCTACCTTTATTTGCGGACACCTTGTAAAGGTTGTTTTAAGAGAAAATTAAAAAAATATCACAGCTCACAAGGAGGCGTTGCATGTACCTAGGAGTTCTTTAAATGTGGACCCGACTCTATCCATGGCATGAAGTATCCTGGTATAGAGTTCTTATTATGAATTATCTTTCTTAGTGGGAAGTGTTTTGGTATCTGGTGCCTATGATTTGAATTGTACATGCATGAAGTGACCGTGAAATTAAATGTCCTGATAATCAAATATTCAGTGATGATACCACGAGTTCGGTCATTTGTCCCCATGTTGAGGGGGATGACCCTTGATCCAGTCCCTCCCCCTAGATCCAGCCCTGGCTATAATAAATGTAGATGAGTGCGAGAATGATAAATGGAAAGAAACGCGTTATAACAATATTAGAATATTTATTTATTCATTCAATATGCTCACACCAGATCAATGATCCAATAACAGTGGACAAATATACAAAGAGAATAAAAATTAGCACGTATAAAGATACAAGCCGTCCTGTGGTCTAGTGGTTAGCGCGCTTGGCTACTGATCTAAAGGACCTGGGTTCGAGCCCGGTAAGGCATGGCTGTTTGTGTCGTTTTTTTGCTGAGGTCCTGCCATCCTCTCAGACCTTCTACTATAGCATATAAACTGACAGGCTCCTGTCAGACCTCTGTGGCAAGCAGCTGCTTGAGGGGGTATTTATTATTATTTATTATAAAGATACATAAACAGATCAGCACAAAAAAGTGAAAAGGACATATACCACATTTTGAAACAACATATACCAACACTCTTACATAAACACAGATAATTAGAAATAAAATCAAGAACAAAGTAACACCATACATTCGCTATATTTATTACGTGATCGCATTATTTTTGGAGTAAGCTGATTACTTAAAAGATTTGCTGATTAGCATGCTGGTATTTTATCTAAACTCTTAATAATCATTTATCGAAGCTGCTTTTTTGTCTTCGACTATCGTCACTATCAGTCAGATGTAATCTTGTCAGTGCTAATGTTCGCAACCTCTCTCGTTTATCAACGGTAGTGTCACGAGAGAGGATTTGGAATTAGACCCGAGTGATAAGTAGAGCAAAATAGGTTATCCTCTGCAAAGCAGAATCTGCTTTAGTATCTATCTGTATGCCAAACGATTCGCCCCAAGTATTGAGAGTAAATAATGTTTCTCCGCCGTAAGACTGCCATCATCCTGCTATCTGTAGGAGCAGTTCTTCTCACTGTAGGCATCATCGTCACTTCGTGTTTCCCTTCGCTTTACAAAGCCATGCTGCGGAAAGAGCTCTCTCTTTTGAGTGGCACGATTGGCTTCGAGATGTGGCGTGACCTTCCCCTTCCTATCTACCAGAATCTCTACTTCTTCAACATCACTAACCCAGACGAATTTCTTCATGGCCAAGCCAAACCCAATCTGATGCAAGTGGGACCTTACGCGTACAGGAGCAAGTGGCAAAAAAAAGATATCGGCTGGTTCAACAACGGAACCGTTTCCTTCAGAGAAGTTCGAACTTACTACTTTTTGCCGGAAAAATCGGCTGGGTCAGAAGATGATATAATCTTCACACTTAACGGACCAATGATCATAGGAGCCTCTATGATAAAAGAGTATGGAATTTTCGCGGAAATAGCAGGTTCCATTCTTTTCGGCGTAACCGGGGAGGAAATTATAATTAAAAGATCTATCAGTCAACTAGCCTATGGTGGCTACGAGGATATTATCATTAAACTAAGTAACTTCTTGAAACCCGACATTCCTTTCAAGAACGGAATATTTTCGTGGTTCAGTGGTAAAAACGCAACAGATGACGGCCTCTTTACTGTATTTACTGGAGAAAAGGATTTGAAAAACCTTAATGTCATAGAAAGATGGAATGGAAACAACCGTTTGGCATATTGGAGTGGAGAATATTGTAATATGATGAACGGAACCAACGGAGAAATGGGTCCTCCAATCGCAGATGATCAACAGACTTACGAAGTGTTCCAGTCATTTTTATGTCGTTCATGGAGCCTGAAATACGCAGGAGAAGTGACTAATATGGGTATCCTGTCTAAGAGGTTTGTCACAACAGCTAGCATCTTCGGCAACGAAACGGTGAACCCTGATAACTTTTGTTTTGAAACGCAAATGAAATTACCTTCCGGAGGTTTGGACCTAGGCAAGTGTGAATTTGATGCACCTATGGTTATGACCTTTCCACACTTCTACCTAGCAGATCCTTCCTATCTCGAGGCAGTTGACGGTTTACATCCGAATCCAGAGGACCACGGCACTCTTCTGGATGTGCAACCGTTAACAGGAGTAAGTGTGAATGGCGCAATTCGAATTCAGTTTAACTTGCAGCTGGAGAAAATACGCGGCATTGTGCAATTCCAAAAGATTCCGGAACTCGTATTTCCTGTATTTTGGCTAGAAATCGATGTTACGATAACGGAAGATTTGGCAAAAATGCTGAGAGATAAAACGGAAAGGCCTAAAGTTATTTTTTACTCTGTTTTTGGCGTTTTGACTTTAATTGGGTTGATATTGGTTATTTTAGGAGGCGTTTCTTTGCTCTTAATGCGGCGGCATGGTGAAAAGAAAGTTAACTCAAAAGAAGATGATGATGATCCACTCCTGAATCCTGCTGGCTCAGATGAAGTCCCAAAAGATGATGGAAATAAAGAGGAACAATCGTCACAGAATCCAACACTTTTAATTAAGCAAGAAGAAGCTGATGTATCTCTAATCGACGAACAGAATTCTGAGCCTCCAATCAGTTCTTTGAATGCAGAGCGGAACAGAGAAACTAACGGACCCACTTTATAATAAAGAATATCATGATTTCAGGTCAGTGAAAAATGATTGCGTTTTCAAATTAATTATGATTAAATGAAGCATTCAAATTAACAAAAGAAAAAGGTACAGAACAACCAATGTAGTTCTGCACCTTATTTTCAATTTGTTGTTCTTCTCTCATACGGTGATGGTGGAGGGGGGGGGGCATGTTTGTAGTCTGCAGTTCCCAGGTTCGAGTCCCAACTGCTCCAGCATTAAGAATAATGTCTGCTAACTCCTACCCTGCACTCGCTCAGAATGGGTTTGGAGAGGCCACCGTCCGTCGGATGAGACATAAAGCTATACACTGTGCATGTTAAACACGCTGGATGGCCTTAATGAGAAACTACCATCTGTCTGTTAATGAGCTGTTAATTGAATCCTCTATACCCTGACCAATTCTGAACCTTGGGTCCTTGTAATCTGTACATTTCGTTCATTGTGTGCAAGAAAAAACTGCCTCTCAGAATTAAAACCCCAAAAGTTCAAACTCATGAGGAGCCTTCTGTACAAACAATTAGCTCCTCACCAATTAAACATTTTTTTTAATTTACGATCTTTCAAGTATTTTGTAAATCCAACATCTTAATGCGCCTTCTTCATAACCTAACGCAGACTGGAGCTCTTGATTATTTTACATACTTCACATATGTTCAAGCAATTGCCATCATTAAGGACCTTTTTCAAAACTAATATTCACTACGATTAAATTATATTGAAAACTTAAGAATTATCCACTGCTCTTCAATATACTTCAATTTACCACTACTCTTCAAAATATCTTCAGATACCTTGGTCTGCTGCAATATTATCATTGCAAATCAGATCCCATCATGGCGTACCATCTTCACATCACAATTGCACACCATCAGCCTTGCTTTGGACCACACAGTGCAGAGGGTGAGGCCTTGCTCTCATCCTGTTCTTTCTACGATCCATCAGCAGCTCAGTCATATAGCAGCCACAACCACCATCCTCTTCTATTGGATGCCCATCACATCAGCATCAGGGATGGCTCAGTCAGTAGGGTGCCAGGCTCGTAATCTACAGTTCTCAGGTTTGTGTCCCAGCTGGGCCGTCATTGAGATTTTTCTCCGGAAAAAATCCCCACCCTGCCCTCGGTCAGTAGGGAACACCGATAGTCTTTGGGAAGGCCGCCTCCATTGGATGAGATGTTAAGCCATGTGTGCAGAAGAACCATTCTCTGTGCACGTTGAGGAACACTCTGATAGCAGCCTCCCATCAAGTCCATCCAGTCTCTTAAGCTGTAAAATGTGTCCCCTGCCCCCAACCTTCTCTAAGACCTCAGGGTCCTTGTGATCTGGCAATTTAGCCCATTTTGGGCAAAAAAGTGCAACTAGAGGTAAACCAACTCAACCCATGTCAGCATCCGGGCAATTACCTGGCACATGCAGCTGCCAAGTTGACCACTCCCCTGTCTGGCTCTCCAATTCCAGTTCCATACTTCGACTTCCAACAGTGTTTTTCCCCCATGCGCCAGGCACAGTATCAACGATCTTGGTCGGAATAGATTTCAAACAAGCCTCTGACAGTCATGTTTTCGCAGGAATTGTAATGAGAAAGTTGTACTTGCTCGACTCCGTTTTGGTCATTGGTTATTACACATTCATTTCTTCTACGGGCGGACGACGAACCTAAGTGTGAATATTATGACACCATTTTAACTACAAAAAATTTTAATCGAATTTCACGATTTTAACTGTGAACATTGTATTTATTTTGCTTCTTATCACTTACCATCCGAACACGTTTACACTCGGACACCTTTCGTCTGATGACTGATTTTTAAAACCTTTTTTTGTCTTTTTACGTTCCTGTTCTCCCCTCATATTTATGTTTTACAGGATATTTCAACCGTTTTTAATATTTATAACTTTTTTTTCGGATTTTATACTTGTTTTGTGATTTTTACACAAGTCCTATACACCCATTGTTAATTTTTGTCTTTTACTCTTGTTGGTTCTTTTCGACCCTGGTTTCATGCACATTGTTTGTTGTTCTACATTTTTCTTTCTTGTGACGTCCTTTATTTTAATGTGTTAATTTTAACTTTGGTTGTGGATTCGATGTCTGTTATCTTTTTATTTAACCTAATGTGGTGCAATATAGCCTTTGTTACTCTTGCGTCATAGAACACAACCAACCAACCAACCAAGCTATCAAGCCAAAACTTCTTATCAGCTATTAACTGATCCTTTACATGTCGATTAATCAGTTTGTAATACTGTCTGTTAGGACTAATAGGTGTTGATTCAGATTATTCCTGCACTTTCTTCTTTCAGAAACCAACTGATTTCAAATAATCGAAAGTAATTTGCAATATAAGCAATTATTAATAATGAAACCAATAAACCTATACAAAGAAAACTGTTTATGATCAGTTCTTCTTTTACTGACCTCTATTAGAAAAGGACATTCCATTAAATGTAAATTCGTTAATTCGTTGTATGTGAAGGGCATTGGTTGTTACACTGCTGGCCATTAAAAGTGCAACACGAGGAAAGAGAAGAGATATCAATGCCATATTTAGTGAACACATAGCTTATATTACAAGGATCAAATGATTACAAATACAACTCGGTTAGACTTGTGGAATACAAAGAAATCAGTATCTTGTGTAGCCACCATGAGCGGCAATAACCGCTGCTACATGGTCCGGAATTGAGCGGATGAGATGTCGGATGTATGTTTGGGGAATGTCAGTTCATGCAGTTTCGATACGTAGCCAAAGTTCATCTGTTGCAGCAGCTGCTAGTGTCTGGTGTGCTAGTCGTCATGAGATCATGGACCAGACATGTTCCATTGGGGACAGATCCGGTGAACAAGGCAGAAGTGTCACATGGTGGCTATCCATGAATTGTTGGATGATGCATGCCACATGTGGTTGGGCATTGTCCTGTTGGTAAATGGCACCAAAGAGCCCCTGAAGATAAGGTACGACCACAGGCTCCAACAACTCAGTGATGTAACGCTGGCTGTTCAAAGTACCAGTAATGCGTAGGAGGCACGTACGTGAGTGGAATCCAATGACACCCCATACCATAACACTAGGGGCTGGACCTATATGGCGCCGCATCATGCATGACTCACTGAGCCTGTCGCTGCGGTACTGCCAGATAAGGATTATTCCATCATGGTGCTGCATACTGAAGTGGGATTCTTCTTGGTGTTGCACTTTTAATGGCCAACAGCGCTGCTCACCAGATTGTTCCGAAATATGCAAGATGGGTAGCCCATGGGAGAACATGTAAATTGTTCAAAGCGCAGCACATACGCACATAATGTGTGACAGTAACGCCCCCTGGAAGTGGTATAAGAGGAGATTACAGAAAGCCAGTGTAAAGCACTGGAATTGTGTTTGTTCGCAGTTCTTGAACACTAAAGGATCAAGTATGCCCCATTGAAGAACACAGCATCCATACGACCAGGTTTCCGACTTTGATCGAGGGAGAATTGTGGGATTACGGGAAGGCGAATTATCGTACTGAGACATCGATGCTCGTGTCGGATGGGATGCTGCCACAGTGATGAGAATATGGCGTCAGTGAGTAGAGGAGGAACGAACCCACTGACTTGAGGGATCCCAACGGCCCTGTCACACAAACGAACGAGAGGACAGACATCTCATGCACATGGCTATTTTTGATCGCATAACCACATCAAACATTTTAGCTCAACAGTTAGGGTGTGTTGCACATCAATCAGTGTCTGCACATATGGTTCGACGTTGTCTACAGCATTAGAGCATCTTTGCTAGGTAGCCATTGCTTTGGCTTCCATTGACTCTACAGCATATGCGACTGCAATGGTGCCAAGAACTTCGTGCATGAATGTGCGAATGGCATCGCATTGTCTTTTCAGACGAATCCTACTTCAGTATGCAGCACCATGATGGAATAATCCTTATCTGGCAGTACCGCAGCGACAGGCTCAGTGAGTCATGCATGATGCTGCGCCATATAGGTCCAGCCCCTAGTGTTATGGTATGGGGTGTCATTGGATTCCACTCACACACGTGCCTCCTACGCATTACTGGTACTTTGAACAGCCAGCGTTACATCACTGAGTTGTTGGAGCCTGTGATCGTACCTTATCTTCAGGGGCTCTTTGGTGCCATTTACCAACAGGACAATGCCCAACCACTGTGGCATGCATCATCCAACAATTCATGGATAGCCACCATGTGACACTTCTGCCTTGTTCACCGGATCTATCCCCAATGGAACATGTCTGGTCCATGATCTCACGATGACTGGGACACCAGCACCTGCTGCAACAGATTAACTTTGGCTACGTATCGAAACTGCATGGACTGACATTCTTCAAACACACATTCGACGTCTCATCCTCTCAATTCCGGACCATGTAGCAGCGGTTATTGCCGCTCAGTGTGGCTATACAAGATACTGATTTCTTTGTATTCCACAAGTCTAACCGAGTTGTACCTGTAATCATTTGATCCTTGTAACATCCCCCCAATAGGGGACCACCTTGTCGTGATGGGGGGGGGGATATATTTTGCAATACTTTTATTCTATTTTTCTTTATTGAAAAGATTATTCTTTCATAAAAGGCAATAAATCTCGTGCTGGTGTCCTAGTCATCTCACGATGACTGGGACACCAGCACCTGCTGCAACAGATTAACTTTGGCTACGTATCGAAACTGCATGGACTGACATTCTTCAAACACACATTCGACGTCTCATCCTCTCAATTCCGGACCATGTAGCAGCGGTTATTGCCGCTCAGTGTGGCTATACAAGATACTGATTTCTTTGTATTCCACAAGTCTAACCGAGTTGTACCTGTAATCATTTGATCCTTGTAACATCCCCCCAATAGGGGACCACCTTGTCGTGATGGGGGGGGGGGGACTTGAGGCCCAGCAACTGGTCGAAGACTCTGCTGACTGGTCTGGTCCTCCGGTTGGACAGAGCCAAGACCAACCGAGGTCGAAGGCATTGCTGACTGGATTCGTGGCCTGGTTGGACATTTCCAAGTCCTCATAATCAGGTGCAGTGGAGCAGTTCAAGGGCCCTGCAGAACGGAGTGGTGCCCTAGTAGGCAAGGGCCCTTTTCAAAGTCTGGGTTCCACTAAGAGTCTCCACCCCGGGTGCCGAGCGAACTTTGATCTATATATCCATGTTCATGGCTAACCGGGGAACAGAGTAAATTTAGGTTTTGATCGGTGGATGAGCTTTCCTTCTACAGGACTGCTCGCCATAGGATGTTGGGGATGAGATGCATCTATATGGTGTAGCCTTGCCCCCGACAGTAGATATTTCACGGCATTCCATTAACTGGTAGTGTCTTCGATGGAACCGGGGTTTGTCGTGGTTGCTGCGTTATGCGGCAACAAATAGAAGACATAATCCTTGTAACATAAGCTCTATATTCACTAAATATGGTTTTGATATCTCTTGTCTTTCCTCGTGTTGCACTTTTAATGGCCAGCAGTGGATATAAACATCATCAGTTCATTAAATTGCGCTCCGGAATTCGGACAAAGTTTCAGAATCAAACCAAATCATCTCTCCACTTTTTCATTTAGCCTTTATATGCGAATGTTGATCATTCTTCCAATGTGATTTCGTGATTCGTTACTTTTAACATTGTCTTTCATGCTTTTTTTATTTTTAGCTTTAAAGCTTTGTTTTGTTATGTATTTTTTTTTTCTTATATTTTGCAGGATATGAACTGATTGAAGATAATGAACCCTTAGCACTATCCGTCATCAAGTTGAAGGAATCTCCCCGTTTATCTAGATTTTGAATTATGTCATTTATCCATTTAACATCACGGGAAGCAAAAGAGCTTTAACAAAATGTTTGTAGAAGAAAAGAATTTCTTCGATAAAATTGCTGAGAAGAACTCATGGCCTGTACGAGATTTATTGCCTTTTATGAAAGAATAATCTTTTCAATAAAGAAAAATAGAATAAAAGTATTGCAAAATATATTCAGGAAAACGGAAGAACTTTTGCTAATTTCGAACGTCATCACAGAGCAAGACGAAATCCGGAAACTCGAAGCAATTTCTTTTCTTGTGCTATCCGTTTTGATCTGTCTGAAGTTTGAGAAACAGTGCAAACATAGTGTCAATGCAAATGATACAAAAACAAATAATCTTTTGCGTGTCGATCTTTTAATGCGATATGGGGCTACAAACTTTCAAGTATATCGCTTTCATTAAAAGGACCAACATTTTTAATTTGATAAGAATTGTTTCTTTTACTGAAACTGCAAATTAAGATTTCATCCAATCAAATTACCGTTTGAATCGGTGAAAACAGTGGTTGATGCAGGAGAATAGCACTGGAGGTGGGGGGGACGTTATCCTCCCGTGCAAATTGATTAAATTATTTATTTCCATTAAATCATTCCATTCATTTGCAATGCCCAACCTCCCCTTCCCCTTCCCCACACCCCTATCAAATTTTCCTGGATCCACTGTTGGGTGGAAGACGCTTTAAATCTGAGCCCCATTGTATTCAGACTAAATTTTTATCAATAATCCTATCAACACTTGTTTCAACAACGGCAATTTCATGTTTCTCTTTTTTACAAGTATAATGGTCTAATCGAGACCTAATTGATCATCTGCAGTTCGCAGGTTTGAGTCCCAACTGTGCCTGAGTTGAGTTTTATCTCTGCTAACCGCCCCCCCACCCCCGGCTCCCTGCCATAAGTGAGAAAAGGGACAGCCTTTATAGGAATAGCCTTTATAGGCCTTTATATTTTAAATTTATTTTTAATAGCCTTTATATTTTAAAGGGATAGCCTTTAAAGGAAGCTTCCATCTGTCTCCTAACAGCTATTCAGTGGATCCCCTTTCCCAATCTTGGAGTCCTTGTGACCTGGCTATTTAGCCATCGTGTGCAAAAAAAGTGCAGCTCAGAGGTAAAACAACATAACTGATGTCATTGCGTCAACCTGACACGCAGTTGGAATTCCCAGAAGTTATTTCTGCGACACTCATTTTAGACGAGGAACTTAACACTGGATAATTCTTTTAAACAATTAATTTGAGCTTTGAACAAGAATACCGGGATGAAAGTAACCCTGATGCTCATTAACGGTTACGTTTGTTAAAACATTCGGTAAAGAATTTACCGTACTTTCAGCGCATGTTTTATTTATTTCACTGATTACTTTTCTTACTCATTCAAGAAACGTAGCCAAAAGTAAACGGCATTTCTCGACGATTCAAAGTAGCGTAGCCAAAAGCAAAGACATTTCTAATGACAGGAAGAGGAACGAAATGTTTAACAACACAAGAGTAAATAGCCATCTTTTTATTGAGATATCACTTCCTTCACAAGTTTTTTTCTAAGGCAACCTACGTTAATATATTTTTGCCACACTTCCGTGCCAGCCACAGAATGTATAAGCCTAGGAAACTACAAATAATACTAATATACCTACGAAATCTACTAATAGCCTACGAAACTAAAAAGAACAATACGTACAAAATCTTCAAGAAGCAAAGTCTGCAAGATTCGTCCACACGATGCAATTTTGTTCTTCCATCAGGTTTAACCTGAGCAACAGCTGCAATATTGGCCCCATTTTCAATTTTTTTTTATTCTCTCAAGATATAGCATAAAACATACTATACTGTATAAGTAGAATTCTTATTAGTCTATGAAGCTCGTGCAAGCTAATGTAATAAATCGATATATATATATATTTCTTTCTGTAATAATTGTTATAAACTGTCATAAAAATTTCTGAAAAGCAGTACTGGAAGGACTAAAATATAGAAAGAAAATTTAATGATTCATCACACATTTAATGGTTGATTATGCTCAACAAAGTGTTTGTGTGCGTAATCAATTTTTTGAAGATGCAAAGAATGGCTTTCTCAATCTTTAAACAGTATGCATTGTTTTGCATTGTTTTAAACTATTAATTTAAGCTTTGAACAAGAATACCGGAAATTAGATTAATATTATTAATATTGGAAATTGTTATGTATTAATTTATAAATTAATAATTGTTCAGGTGTATTAATTATACAGGTATTTATATATTAATAATTTAGAGGTGTATTAATTTATATTAATATAATATTCATATTTAAAATAATTATGAATATTACATTAATAATATTGATAATATAATTAATAAATATATATTTTATATGTTTATATTGAATTATTATTAATAATATTGGGAAAAACTCCAATGCTTTGTACATAAGTAAGAGTCGTAATGAAAAATTTAATATGATTTCTTAGTATAAAATATTTTTGATAATTGTGTACTAAATGATACGTATTTGGGTGTGATTAGCTTTATAAATTTATTTTGCATGGAAGCCAAAATTCTCGATGAGGAAGGATCTGTGCCATCCCAACGTGAAATACGATACTGTATAACAAATTTGACTCAAGAATTATGAACATTAATTAACATTTTAAATCTCACATATTGAACTGCCTACTTGTATCTGTCCAGTGTATAATCTGTGTAAGTATTCCAGTTTAAGGAACTGTCAATGTACATTTCAAAATTCAATAAACTTTGAACTTGATTCATCAAAGTATCCAATGTCTTTTTAATCATATCTGAGTTTTATATATCACTTTTTAAATGAAGAGAAGATACTTATCTTTGTATGACTCGTTTTAACTACTTCACTAAGCATTTCATATCACTACCTATTCTGCGAATAAGTTCTCTAATTGATTCTGATTTTAAAGTGCTATAACATCAGCAAACGGATTTATACATCTATTTAACTTTATTTGAGTCATCATTCAATGGCTGTCTCTTGTTTGACATTATCAGCTCATTTACCCCTTTTCTCATGTCTTTAACGATATTGTTCGTAAATCTATTGATTAACTTGAATACCTCAAGAAAGTACAAGTAACATAGCCAAACAAACTCAATTTCTTTGAATAAGATGCTGCTTAAAGGTGACTTCGTCTCACCTCATCGCTATTTGCGTAATCAAACCACTTAACACGAGATGCTGCTTAGGCATCTGGCACCAAAAGCATCATGTTTCTTGTTATATTGCGCACAAGTTGTCTTTTCCCACCCCCTCTGGGTCTAAGGGGTCAACTCATTGTTGGCAATGAAATTTCGTGGCCTTCACATTCCACCACCAAAATTTCAAATTTCTAGCATAAACACATCATTTGGAACATTCGTTTGAAATTTTGGAATTTTTAACTTTTTCCACCGCTAGAGGGCGTAATTAGGGGTCAAAGTTTCACTGCTATAGCAAATTTTAGAGAGCACCAAACTATTATATAGTGAAACTTTAGTCTTTAGATGTATACTACTAAATAGTATAGAGAAAGGAAATGGGCTAGATAAATTTAGGAATTAACATTATCTTTTAGAATAATATATTTCAATATTAAAAAAGTTTATCATCTATAAGTTACATATCGGCATGGCCCCCACAAGGGGAGGGCTGACAGGGCTCTAGCCTGGGGACCCGGGACTAGGGGGGGGGGCGGCGTAGCGGGACGGCCAGCTAAGTGAAATGAACAGAACACAAAAAGCGACTTTATAAAATACTGATTTTTGTTTTGTCCATCCAACTAAAATTAATTATTTTATTAGGCACATTACATAAGTCTCTCATCATACCGAATTTTTGTTTCGTCTTTTTGATTTATCGCCATTCATACTCTTATTTATGCCGATGGACAACACGTGCCTGTTTTGATACATTTAAAAAGAAAATCAATCGCTTTTTTTTCTCACCCATTTTGAACTTCCAGAACTTAGATGATGGTCAACTTACCGCAAAAGCAGCAAAACTTGTGAATACATGTGAGAAAGATCTGTCAGAAGACTTACTGCCCGAAATCCTTCACCTTAAAAGTATTCACAAGACAGTTTTCGGCACTGAAAGAAGCCCGATTAGACTTCTGAACACACTTTACGAGAAAAAACTTCAAGGTATGTTTGCCAATATCTGCCTCGCCATTAAACTGTTTTGTACAGTACCAGTTCCTGTTTCTTCAGCTGAAAGATCGATTAGCAGACTGGCAAATTCATCGAAAACATGGCAAAGAAGCACAACTAGTCAAGAGCGACTTAATCATCTAGCAATTTTGTGCATCGAAAATGATTTAGCTAAGCAAGTCGATTTTACTGAAGTTATTGAAAAATTTGCAACGACCAAAGCTAGAAAATATACTTTGAGATAATTTTTGATATTATTCTAAGATTTTATTATGTAAATCCATAGAGTTTTTTTTAACAAATTTTAACAAAGAATTTATTACTTTTGTGTCATCATTCAAACTGACTTATTTTATCCTAAATCCTGTAGAGCAGTACGATGCCCTTAACCTTAGCAGTAGGTTGGAGGTCCCGCCAAAGATCCTGGCCTGGGCTGCAGGACGCTGCAGGATGTGGGGGCCCTGTATATCGGTATTCTTTCGTCATAACAAAATTCTAAAACTTATAATTAATGCAACGTTCAAATTACGATTGATTAATATAATTTAAAATTAAATTCAACCCGTAAAAGAAAAAGTGTATATACATGCCTCCAAGCATATCCCCTTTTTTACCTTCTACAAATTTATTATCAACTGTCTATTGTCTTATGGTGGAACCGCCAGTGCTGTCTTCATCTACAATTTATTACTTCTGTGCATCTAGCACAAAAAAGTTCAAACAAACTACATTAAACTAAAACCAAGCTATTCAGATTATAGCCGTTGTGTTAATTCAACGTACAGTTCGTTTTTTCTAGCAGTAAAATTTATTACATTTTACAGAAAATATTACCCTGGATCATTGGGAGTCAATCTGTTTTTGCTTTTGACATCTCCATTTTCCTGTTTCGTTATTTTCACTTCACATGAAATAAAAATTGAGTTCCTCAAACCAAAATAAAATTCACAAATTAATACATTAAAACCAATAGTCCCTCTGCTCCCATCTTGAAATTGTTGCTGTCAATCCAGGGAGTTAATCCTCCACCCCCATCCCTTGAAAATGTATTAAGGGCAACGGAGGCTAAAATATTAAACTTGTGCATATTTCATGAATTTTTCAAAAAATTTTAAAAAACCCTCTAAAACAGAGGGTAAAGTGTTATATTTCAATGCAAATCGAGTCTCTTGCTCTTCTCCCCCCCCCCCCCCCCCCCAAATTTACTTCTTTTTCCTATTCGATTGCGTCTTAAAAATATTCGGATATTAACAAGTGACGTTTCACGAAAAAAAAGATAGAAAAATTTCTTTCATGAGGACTATGACGAGAAAATCTGGCAAAATATTTAACTAGACCTTTCTCTCGTGTTCAGAATTGTATTTCGCAAGTTATTAACAATATTTATACACGTCTTCAAATACAGGCATTTCCTCTGAATAGCAGTATTTGCCCCTTCTAAATGTTTTGAAATGCTGTTTCATAATTTTCAACATAATAAATGTGTCAGCTTTATCCTATTGTTTCAGAAATGTATTTGCTAATACCTGGCGCTTGCAATTGCCCTAATTGAACGCAAGCAAAGCGGACGAAAGGACCTCTGCTACTGCTTTAGTGCACAGATGAGAACGTCTACCGCCAATCCCAGTTGCCAACCTCAACAAAAGCAAAAGTCGTGAATTTCGTTTTGCACGATACGGGATGAAAAATATAATTAGTGATTTTAACTCGTTTTCAAAGAAAACGAGATAATGGTTTCGCTTTTATCGTCTGTCCGTCTGTAGACATCGAACTTTTTTGTTTACAGAGATAAAAATTCTTTTTGTGTTGGATAGGTTTTGATGAACTATTACGATATGCACTTTTCGAATCTATCTAAAGCTATAATTACGCCCTCTAGAGGTGGAAAAAGTTAAAAATTCCAAAATTTCAAACGAGTATTCCAAATGATGTGTTTATGCTACAAATTTGAAATTTTGGTGGTGGAATGTGAAGGCTACGAAGTTTCATTGCCAACAACGAGTATGATTTAGCAGATAAGAGAGATAAAGAGATCCTTTAGAGATAAAGGAAAAATTATTTTTGGGTTGGATAGGAATTGATAAAATATTATGATTCACGCTTTTTAAATCTTCCCAAAACTATAATTGCGCCCTCTAACGGTGGAAAAATTATCAAATTCCAAAATTTCTAACAAATATTGCGAACGACGTATTTAAGCTAGAAATTTTAAAGTTTGGTGGTAGAATATGAACGCCGTGATGTTTCCATTGACAACAATCAATTGGCCTCTTAGACCTAGGGGGGTGGGAAAACACAATTTTTTTATTTCAGCAGATAATTTTTTGTATTTAGAGATAAATGAAAAAATCTTTTTTTAGGGTTAGATAGGAATTGATAAAATATTACGATTCGCACTTTCTGAATCATTCGAACACTATAATTGCGCCCTCTAACGATGAAAAAGATTGAAAATTCCAAAATTTCAGACGAATATTGCAACGATGTATTAATGATCGAAATATGAAATTTTGGTGTTGGAATGTGAACTCATGAAGTTTCCGTTGGAAACAATGAAACTGATAAATAGAAAACTCTGTTTTTAGTTTGATTGGTACTAATGATATATAATTCGCATTTTTCAAATACCTAGTAGTTTTAATATATATATATATCAACATATCTACCTTTTTTAGTTTTACAAATAACATGTATAGAAAGAAATTGGAAAAATTAGTGGTAGTTTTTAAGAGCTATTCCACGGACAGCAATAATCTATCCACTTTCCTAAGAAAGATGTGGGAAATGCAACTTTTTAGATTAAGAATTAAAAGACGAATACTTTTATGCTGTATAATTACTTATGAATACCATTTGCATTTTTCCAATCATCTGCTTGCACAAATTAAACTTTTAAGCAATGAAACAGTAGGTAAAGGAAAATCTTCATTCTCTTTGAAAACGAGATTATCATATTCGCCAGAGGCGATATGCGCCCTTCTAGTTTAAATTATAAGATTAGACTCGATCTCCCCCCCCCTTATTAGACTCGATCTCCTCCCCCTCCAGAGGGTGGGAGGGGGGCTCAGTCGGTAGTGCTCCAGACACGTAATCTGTAGTTCCCAGGTTCGAGTCCCAGGTTCTACCCACCTTTCCCCCGGTCAGTAATGGTCACCACTGGGCTTGGAAAGGCCTCTGTTCATCGGATGGGACATTAAGCCATGGCCTCATGTGTGGGAGAGCCATACCCTGTGCACATTAAAGAACATACTGGATAGCCTTGACGGGAGACTACCATCTGTCTCCCAACAGCTGTTCCAATGGGTACCCTCCCCCAACCTTCTCTGAACCTTTGGAGCCCTTATGACCTGGCCATTTAGCCCATTGTGTGCAAAAAAGTGCCGCTCCGAGGTAAAACAACCCAACCCAACTGTGTTTATGGGCAAAAACATATTGCTACCCTATGCATCACCTGTTGTTACGGCAAAACTCGTTTAGGGCCTCTAAATCTCATCAATACACATCAAATTTTGAATATTCCTGCAAAGAATTAAAACAAACTCTTTGTCCACCCATATTTTTACTTCTTCAGCTAGTGTACTCAGACAGTTGTCTCATTCACATGTATACGATTTAAATGTTAACTCGAATAGTTAACTTGAAATATTGTTCAGAGAGGGATTATCGGTTTACCGTTTACTGTGTAAATTCACATTTAAATTTCGTATTAGCAGAATGCTATTTTGCATCTTCAGCAGACAAATGAAATGATTTCGAATAATATTTTGGTGTAAATTTATTAGTTGGGACCTTGGACATTTGAGCTAACTTGCTATAAACTAAAGGCAAAGTGTTGTTCCTCCTTTTTTTTTTTTGTTTTTCCAGGTAAATTAATGCAAAATGTTGATTAATGTCACCTGTCGTTATTATAATACAGTAAAAAATGACAAAGTATGCCTGCTGTAAGCCATCACTTCCTGCAACTGTCACTAATATAGTTAATTAATTTTTCGTACACCTGATATTATTTGATATAAATTAATTTTTTTATGAATCTTTAAAAGTGGGAAGGGTATAGATATTCTCAATCTATGATTTTAGAATTTTAGACCTTTGACAAATATGACAGTAAGCCAGGGCCATCTTAAATCAGAGGTCGTGATTGCAGTCTTTGGCCATTATTCAGTTTTAATTCTGTTTCTTCTAGATTTACCATTTTTAAATAGGTTTTTTTCTTTATACTTTCAGCATTTTTAAAAGGCTTTTCCTTTCTGCTGAAGGACGTAAACTACTAGTCAATGCTAAGCCTTTCCTTTGCAAATGCAAAATTAGCTATGTTGCTCAATGTCAGTTT
Organism: Ryuthela nishihirai; assembly: GCA_038380435.1. Classification (NCBI taxonomy): domain Eukaryota; kingdom Metazoa; phylum Arthropoda; class Arachnida; order Araneae; family Heptathelidae; genus Ryuthela; species Ryuthela nishihirai. Next base: position 69,516,516 of record JAWZYU010000015.1, on the reverse strand, counting down.
TACCTGTTGCCTGAATTTCAAGCATTATCTTTAACTTTGTTAATAAACGCTTTGATTTTGTAATTCTTGAATCGGGAGATTCATTAATTTAACATACATTGTAATTGCATAGTTTATGGAAACCTCATATTGCAGCACTCTACCAATAATAGGTTAAAATGTTTTCCTCTAATTTACTAAAGTCAACATAAGTGGTGCATTTATGCGTTGTGTGCTTCATTTTTCTTCAATTAAAATGATTATGCAATGAGCACTAACAGCTACTGTTAGTATATAAAAATATAATCAATCTGTTTTAAAAACAAAAACTTGGTTTGGCAGAAGTGTATTTTATTGTCCCAGCCACAAATTTATTTAATGTAAATTAACGAAATAGCACTTCTCTATCGATCCGGATTGCCCCTCAGTGCAATCTCCTGTACATGGTGAGGTGATTACCCTGTGAAGGTTCTTCTGGTTTGGGCACCTTCATAGGGTCCTAAATGCTCGCCCACATGTTTGCTGTGCACAGAGACTCGTGACCCTGGAAAGGGGGATCCTGGTAGTTACTCAGGAGTCCTCATCTGCTCTCATCAGCTCATGACTAGTGGGGTCCCTTTGGCCTGCCTTGCAATTGGGGAGCCTGTTCTTCATGGGACTGGGTAGTGATTTCAAGGGGCCCTGCTACACACTGCTTTGGCCTCTGCTTCAGGTAAGTGGGAAGCCTTGTGGTGGTCCCCCTCAGGATCAATCGGCTGGTGAGCAGGACTTGCTAGGGGCAACTATGCAGTAGGTGGGTGCCTTGCCCGTGTCCAGTTAAAGGTTTACAATTTTCCCACACCTTCTTTTCGTTTTGTAGTTTTATTTTTGTGAGGACAGTTAGATTCTTGTATTTTTTTTTTATTTTTTTTCTTATTTAATTTTGTAAGGACAGTTTAGTTCCTCATAGCTCTCTTCTTTTTTTGTTTTATTTATTTTTGAGGGCTTGGCTCACTGGCTGTGTAGATTTAGTGCCTGTGCTGCCTTGATGTTCGATTGGGCTTTCCCTTGTTGGGCTTCGTGGTGGGGAAGGACCATGGGTTCCTAAAATGGAAGTTCATCGGCCAATGCCACCAAGAAGGCTCGCCAAGACATCCATCTTCACTGTCCTCGTCACCATCATCACCATCGTCATCATTGTTTTTGTGTTTCTTCGTCCTCAAGACATGGCCCCCTTTTTCAAAATAAAGGTTTGGAGGGTATTGTGGGTGTTCCGAAATCTTTCAAATGCCTAAGATCAGGCTACTTGCTAGTGAGACTACATGTTTTAAGCATTTAGCTTAGAGCTGCTACTGGAAGTGACAGCGATTGGTGGGGTGGTGGTCACCATCATGCCCCACAAGTCACTTCTCCTGGGGTGTAATCTCCGAGTGTTTTCCTCCTCAAAGTTTCTGAGGAGCAAATTCTCTCGTATTTCTCATCCCAGGGAGTGAGAGTACCCCACCGTCCAATGCTGTGATGGGAAGTTAATACTCATCCATTGCAGTGGCAATCTTGGATCAAACATACATTTGAACACCATGCCTGCCGAATTTTCATCAAGGCAGGATGCCTTCCCTGCAAACACTCTGCATTATTTTCAATGCCTCAGGTCTGGCCATGCCTGCACAGCTTACTAGGCACACCCACCTGTGCTCATTGTGGTAGCAAGAATCACCTGGATTCTGACTACAGATCAAAAAAGGCAATCAGCATGAATTGTAGTGGCGAACATCTGGCGCTCTCCCACGACTGTTCGAAGTGGCTGGAGGAAAAGGAGATACAACACCTGAAAGCTATCAATAACATCTCTTCTCCAGAGTAAAAACTCTTACTTTGAAGGACAGTAAGAGCTTTGTTGAGTTAAGTGCAATGGTTTTTGTTCTGCAGACGCATGTCAAGAACTCTTTCAATGCCCCTCATATCATAAGGTAAAAGAGCAAAAGGATTTGACACCAAACTTTCCTCCTCACTTCAAAAGAGTCAAACTATTCTTGAACCGTAGCGATTAAGACAAGAAATTCGATATACAAATACCTCTTATCCTAAATTGGGCAAATGTTTACCCTCCAAAGAAATCCTTCAAAGAAATCTTCTCCAAAGAATACCCTCCAAAGAAATCTTTCCCAAAAAATTCCTTATATATATGTATATAGTTCACACTGAATATAAATCATATAAATTCACACTGACTTGCTGCAATTCAGTCGAGATATAAATATTGGTATTTTTTTCTGTGAAAATATGGCTAGTTGGCAAAATTGAAAGTCAAACAGTAAAAATGCAGGAGAGTTGTGAAAATTGCCGTCCTCCCCCACGGAGTGAATATCTAGGTACGAACCAGAGACATATTTTCTCATTTCGCAAAATTTGATTTTCGAGTTGGAAAATTATCGATTTCTACCACCTCCTCAACCCGCAGCCCTCAACTGTAGTCCTTCGCTAGGCCCCTGCACACACATACACACACACACATATATATATATACCATTAATCAAGAAATTTTTCAAGATTATTTAAATATAGTAAGAAATTTTATATTGAAATGACTATCTAGTGTTTTACCCCTCCCCCCTCCCGCCCTCCACACGTTTATTTGTTTTCAGAACCAGGCCTATGACATGTTATAGTTCCGATTATTTATTGCCTTTTTCGATAGGTTATCTTTCAGAGTACAAATGTTTTGCATCACACACTCTGTGAATATACTCAATAAGAAGCCTGATTCAAACTCCGTAAAATAATCTCTCCAGTTCCGTATATATTTCAATGGTGCATGTTACATTTCTTACTCAGAATGACGGCAGGAATAAGATCTCAAAGTATTGCTCTTAATTTAATTCATGAGACACCCTGTATGCCATATGCTTCAAAATGTGTGTAAAAATTCTTTTTTTGCCCCTACTAGGCTCGGGCTCAACAATTATGTAAACGTTCCGGGCCCTGATTCTAGAATTTGTGTCTAGGGTCCTAAATATTCGAAACCAGAACTTATCTCTAGAATGCACTTTAAGGTTAAAAGTTTCTTTTTCCTAACTTTTGTCCCAGACAAAGCAGAATTCTCCTCTTCTCTCCTTTTATTTTGGGTCCAGGGAGGCCGTTACATAGAGGGTTTTATCATCCTTGAGATTTTTGAGCTTTGTGAAACTCAACAACTTTATCTCAAGCTTAAGAGTGTGAGAAACTTAAGTGAGCTCTAGAGTAAATTGCTCTATGTAAAATTGTTTTCTCGTGGTGAAAGCATTTTCCTGACTAGTTTACATTGGAATGGATTACTGGCGCCAAAAGAAACGCCAATTTTGACACTACGAACTTCAGCACAGAAAGAAAACAATGACACCCTAAATCTGTCGTTTAATTAACTTTAGAAAAATGTCATGTATTGTAACCGTGAAGATACAGTTTTCAAAATGGCTTCTGCGTATGAGGTAAGAGATTTATATTTTTAATAATACTTAGTCGTAAATCTTAACTAATATTAATAAAATAGTAAATTTTATAAGTATAATTCATTTAAAAACTTTTATATTATGTTTTTAAATTGCAGGATAAAATGGAAATATAGTTTTTATCTTTCGTTTATAATATTATTGAGCTTAAACTTTCCTTTGTACTTTTTTGTAACACTAAAACTTCATTTGTATGTTTTATTTCGCTGATTTGATTTTTATTTTCGGTTTATTAAGAGTATGTGTAATTGTAGGATAATTCCTCAGCAAACTAAGTGATGTTCACACCAAAAAAAACTTACATTTCTTGAAATTGGTTACTAAGTGCAAAGTCTGAATGTCAAAATATTGCTCTACAGGGGCGGGTAAATTATGAAATATGGAACCAGCCATAGTTTTACCACAAGACAGGGCAAAGCATATACCAATATGGGAATGAGGGGCAAAAACATTTTCTGCTTCGCAATTAAAAAGTAAATTTTAATGAAAATGAAGTATTCCAAGATGAAAATTAATGTTCTTTACCATGGAAATATTTCAATATTTTAATTTTTTCATACCTTTGGAAGTAACAAGAGACTCCAGAAAATTCTTTCACCATTGGCAAGTAGATTTCCCCAACCATCCTCATGTTTACATTATTTGTATGCCAGTTTAAAATTACCAGGATGATCAAATGCACTATTTTATAGAACAGTGTTATTCCTGGAGTGTCTCCCATTAAAAGTATTAAGGCAGTCATTAAAAGTATGAATCCCAGATTTTGTTCTCTTTTCATAGAATTCTATGAATATAAGATGACCAAACCTCCTTTTAAAATCCCTTCTTTTTCATCTCATATGATTATCCTATCCAAGTTTTTTTCCATGTCTTTTGCTCTGCTTTCTCTAACCATGTATGACATAGCCCATTTTCTTAAGTTTATCTTGTATATCTTTTTCTGGTTTTCAATATACTTTTTGGTAATTAAACATACCAGAATTTTCTGAACTGTGACTATTTTTTCGTTAGTCTGTAAGTTTCAATGCTCATGCCACAATGAAATATAGAATGTAAATAAGAAGTCAACACATTAGTATAAATAAAATGTAATGATTAGGGCATAACCTAGGGCAGGGGTTGCAAACCTATGGCATGCGTGCCAAAGGTGATTTTTTTTTTTTTTTGTTGGCATGTCATGCCATGTGATTTTATAACGTGGACATGACTGCCTGAAGAAAAGACTAGCAGTAAACATTGACTTCCATTTTAATAGTGACATTTTCAACTGAGCTCAATATTGTGACATTCTTCTGCGTTCAGCCTTTGCTGAGGAACAGTTGCCGACAGCATAGAACATTCGATGAATCCGTGGGCCCCCAGGTACCAGGACTGGAAAGACATTACCGGCATGGAAAAGGAGAAAAACACCAGATGGTTTTTTTTTTCCTCACCTCCACCTGTTCAACCAATCAGCGCCATCCATGATGGATCTAAAAGGTGACCTCCACGGTGGGGCCAGAAAAAGTAGCAGCAAAGACTCTTGGAAAAATTTGTTCTTCTTCTCCTGTTGTCCAATCTGTGTGGTGGGCAGCAAACGAGCCTCTCCAGCGAGCAGAGTCCCGCAGTATAGACAATGAGTGAGTGGCGAGAGCACTGCGCAGCCCGTGCTTTCAGCTTACCTGTGACCAGTGATGCCCGTCCCTAAGAGACAACGAACTTGATAAGGTAAGGGGGACCATTCTTGATCTGTGGCGATTTTCCACTTAAACGTGTTTTCCGTGAACTATCGTTACGCTGTCCCCCAGCGGGACCTGTTTAACCATAAGAGCTGCTAGAGTCATGAGCAAGTAGCTTGCTCATTATGAACTTTATTTGTTTTGATGGACTGTTCTCCACCATGTACAAAGTTTCTCTTGAATTGTAAAGGGCTGCACTAGAAGCGCTGTTGAATAGTCCCGAAAATGGGAACTATGTTATGAGTAAATATCTAAAACTAAATTTGTTAATAAATGTTATGTTTTTGTAATTGTACAATCAGCTCAGTTCTCATTATTCCAAATGTCTATTAATTTGATGTGTGATCTAGGAAATTAACTTGATTTTAGCAACAAAGAACGCTTCACGGCCTAAAAGTTGTACCACCATAAAAATATTATAGGGAGGTCATAACACTGGAAATGAACAGAAATACCTATCTATTGCTAGTTTAGAGACTTGGAAACGTAGCTCTAGCAATTCAATACATATTTAGGATAATCCATGGGTGATGAGACAGTGACTGTGTTACTATAATTAATACTTCAATTGTAGGCCCATAAGTTACAAAGAAGTCATCAAATAACCAATTACATATTGAAAAATGTGTTGTAACATAAAAAAAAAAATATGCAACGAAAGTTATTATCTGTCACCTGATTTCCTTAAAACACTTCTCTCTGTTTTAAAATTAAGTTGAATACTATGAGAGAGCTATTTTCATCTCAGCTAATGAAAATTCATTCTGATAAGGGTGGTGGCATCAGTGATGCACTAAGGTCACATGTAAATTTTTGTGCTTAATGAATGATTTTGTTCAAAATTAATAACCTTTTTTTTTCTTCCTGTAGTAGCAAAATCGAAAACTTAGTATTTCATCTCATATTTAAATCGTTAATATTTTGTATCATTTAATTTATATTGTATGATAAACGTAGGTATAAAATGAAATGATAAATTAATGAAAATGAATTAATAAGATGAAATAATAAATTAAAAAAATGAAATAATAAATACCTCCTTGAGCAACTTTTGTCACAGAGGTCTGAGAGGAGCCTGTCAGTTTAATATGCCATAGTTAGAAGTTCTGTGAGGAAGACAAGACCTCAGCAGAAAGACAATACAAACAGCCATGCCTTAAACTGGGGTTCAAACCCATGCCCTTTGATCAGTAGCCAACTGTGCTAATCACTCATCTGGCACAAATAACATCTTAAAGCATTTTTATAATGTTGGCAAATGAGGTTCGGTACCTCTGGTCCAGGACATCATTTCCTAAAGTATGGTCTGCAGCCCAGTACCAGTCCTTGGGGGGGGGGCGCTAAGAAAATATGTAAATAATTGTATGATCATCATGCAATATTCATGAATATGATAAGATATGGCAAGTTTCCACTATATTTTGTATTTTATTTATGTCAGTTATTTAAAAGCCATAAAGTGTGCACATAATAAATGACTTAAAAGATTAAATAAGGTGTAAAAATTTGTTTCTTTTCATAATATACATTTAATACACGATTAAAGCTGTATTACATCAAAATTATTTTAAAAAACTCGATATAAGGATGAGTTGTGCTTACAAAGTTCGGCAGCTCAAGCTGAATTGAGCCCTTTGTGTTTGGCCTTTTGTATATGTGTTACAGTATTAGTTAATATATGTTATACACTTCTGGATTTTGTATGTCTGTGGTTGTTAGTACCTTTCAAAAGAAATACTCTTGTGGAAGTGAATGGAAGGGGAGGACTGCCAGATTAGTTAGATGTGCTTTTAATTGATTTATCATCTTTTCATATAATTATAATATCTTTTCATCATTATCATCTTTTCATATGCTTTTATATTTTTGAAATGCTGCAAGATGTTACTGGGAAAAAAAGTTCTCAGTTATATAAAGTTTGGGGGAACCCTGGTTTGGAATGACAAGATGTCCCCATTTCCAGGGACAGATCCTGGATGAAAAGCAATGTCCCTGACATCACTGGAAGTGTCCCTAGAATTTGCTTTTAGATGTTTATTTTTAAATATTAACTATATAGTGTGAGCAGATCTTTTGTTAATAGAATAATATTTCCAACTGCAATATAAAATTTTAAAAGTATATAAATATTTTGTTTACTGATAGTACATATGTCATTTGAATTGTTCATACAGTAATAATGTCATCAATAAAAATACATTAGGTGAAATCCTTATATCCTCTGAAACATAAATTTGTTTGGTGATGCTATAAAGTTTACAAAAGAATACATCACTTCTTGAGCAAATCAATGGTAAACACTAATTACAATATCTTACTGTACTTTCACAACATTAAGTTGTTGTAATTAGTTTTTACCATCGATTTGTGTGTTTGAGGAGGGATTTATTCTTCTGTAAACTTTATAGCATCATGGAATAAATTTATCATATCTATATTCCTATAAGGAATTACAATTTTTCTTGATTTGTTTGTGTTTTTCTTGAAAATATCGTTACTAAATGACAAAAATTACATAGAACAGAAAATAGCATAGAACTTTTGTTGAAGTGCTTTAAAACGTGTCATAGAGTATTAAAGATATTAATTTAATTTTGATTACTAAATGAACAATTCAAATGACTTTTGGGGCAGGGGTGGCTCAGTCAGTAGCGTGCTTAACCTTTTCTTTTTCGGGAGAGCCATACCCTGTGCATGTTAAAGAACATATTGGATGGCCTTGACAGGAGGCTACCATCTGTCTCCCAACAGTTGTCCAGTGGGTTATCTCCCCTAACCTTTTCTGAGCCTTGGGTCTCTGTAACCTGGCCATTGAGCCCATTGTGTGCAAAAAAGTGGCACCCAGAAGTAAAAGTAGCCCAACTGATATCCTGAAGGAGAGCATGGTAATGACATGTTAATACTGCTACTACAATATAGAAAATGCTCCCCCCCTCCCCTTGATTGTGGTATGAACAATTTTTAGCTGTTTTTTTTTTCTTTTATTATCTATCTAGTTTGGTGTAGCACAACCTTCGTTGCCCTTGTGCCATAGTAACCACCACCACCCCAACCATTTTACAGTTGGTAGTTTATTCAAGTATTTTTTTTTGTCGTATTTGTTTATTGTTATTTGGTGGCTTTGTGGTTTAATCCTATTGTTATATGGCATTTTGTATGTGTGTTACAGTATTAGTTAATATATGTTATACAGTTTTAAATTTTGTATGCCTGTGGCTGTTAGTACCTTTCGAAAGAAATACTCTCTTGTGGAAATGAACCGGGGGGGGGGGGGGGGGGGGGGCTGCCAGATTAGTGTGGCCTAGTAATCTGAACAGCTATCACTTTTTTTTTCTACCCTGCTGAGGAGTGGTCAACCACACAGGGCCCTGGTGCTGACCATATGAGCCTACTGGACTGGACTGAAATTAGGCTCTGAGTTTGGTTATGGATCCTGAATTTGCTGCACTGGTGGGCTTCTCTGGAGGGAAAATCTTCTGCTGTGTTTTCTGTTTCTGGGTTGACAGTCCCAAGTGAATAGATTCACAGGATATGTTTTATCAACTGGTGGATAATCCTGAGCAGAGATCATTGCAGGCACCTGTACTCTTTACTTCTACTGGCATTGGCAAATTCTACATTGGAGGAAGTCTTCCAGTGTAGATGGCTTCAGCCTTTAGTGGTGGGGGAACAGGTCTTTGCACCATGTCTGCGATTAGGGGGTTGTTTGATATTGTCGGCATTCCCTCTCTCAATAAACATAGTTTCTTTCAACATCCCACTAACCATTTTCTTTCCATAGATAGTTGGAATGTGAGGACTCTGCACAGAGCTTTTTTTTTCTTGATGTCCTCACACAAAAATTCCACCATTATAATTTAGGTATTCTCAGCTTACAAGAGATCAAATGGACAGATGAAGGTCAGATTCTTAAAAATAATCTTAAATTTCTCTTTTCAGGGAGGGAAGACAATGAGCATCACTAAGGCGTGGGTCTGCTTCTCAGCAGACATGCTAGTGATGCTCTTCTACGATATGAGTGCATTAATGAAAGGTTTCTTACAGCAAAATTTCAGACAAGCATTAAAGACTTGAATGTTATCTGCTGTTATGTTCATGAGGATGAGAAGGATAGGTTTTATGGTCAACTTCAGGATATTTTGAATTCTGTCAAGAAAGGAGATATCAGTTTAATGACGATTTTAGCTGTATTTACACAATAAGGTCTCTGCAGATCACAAGCACTGGGTGTGTATAACAAAGTTATTACAGATGTAGCCTTATGGCTTTCCCTTTGGTGCTAAACCTGGCTTCATCGCTACTTTTCTAACATACTATATATTTATCTTGCCTTAAATTAACAACCTTTAATCTAACGTAAAGGCAATCAAGATAATGATAAAACATAGTTACCATAGTCCAAAAAGTTTAGTACAATAGCCTTTGGAAGATCATTGCATGATGTTATGCATAATTTTCAAGAATGCCTCTGCCCGATGCCACATTCACCTGTAGGTCTTTATCTTCCTATTTCCATGCATTACTAGTCCTTTTTTGAAGCACTTTGTGATGTTCACATAATATAGTGGATACATAGGTTGTTGAGCTGCCGATTGTAGAGAACTTTTTAATGTCCTTTGGTGTAAATCTTAACATATTTATGCTTAGTTGATTGAGATTCACTTTGCTGGTATAACTATCACTCTTCCACTGTTAATTTGTGCAAACTACAATAACTATGAACGTACCATACACAGCCCACACTTATGAACATTGTTATTTGATCAACAAAGACTTTATAAAACTCTAAAAGAACTGCCATGCATAACTTTAAAATTATAAAACCTTAAAAGTTAACATCCCCCTCATGCTTCTAAAGCAACGCATTTCGCCAACTTACTATCGTGTTTGCATTCTCAAGCTCAGCTCTAACTACTGTAGTCATCGGCCTTTTATACGTATCTCACTTAAGTCATGTTGTGACATAACAGGGTATTTACCTACCTTAGGCTAAGCAAGGAGATTCCATGCAGCAGGCAGGGGTGAGATGTCATTATTACATACGTGGTTATGGTTTTTATTTATCAGAATTTTTTCTGCATATAGCAGTTGATATTTTGTTTTAGGTGCAGCAATGGCCTTGTATTCAATATTATTTATTTCCAAATTATTCTATATTATTGTGTTCTGATTTCGTTTTTTAATATCATTTTCGTGTTCTTTCATTCTTGTTTCAAATTGTCTAAAGGTTTTACCTATGTATGCATCTTTGCCTTGTAGAATTGTTGTTGGATCTGGAATATTTATTTCATATACACCACCCGTAGGTAGTTGTCTATCTCTGTCATTAATGATCAAATCTTTAATTTTATGTTCCATTGTTATTGGCAATATTGTATTATATTTTTTAAGTATAGTAGTCATAGTTTTAGTGATATAATAGTAATGGGATGTGGGTGACTCAGTTGATAGCACACCAGACTCATAATCTGCAGTTCCCAGGTGTGAATCCCAGCTGGGCCAGCATTGAGATTTATCTCCACCAAACTCCTCACCTTGCCTACAGTCAGTAAAGGACACCAATGGCTTGGAAAGGCTGCCATAGTCCTGTGATGGGAGAACCATACCATGTGCACTTTAAAGAACATGCTGGATGGCCTTGATGGGAGGCTACCATCTGTGTTCCAATGGGTCTCCCCCCCCCCCCCCCATCTTCTCTGAGCTCTCACGGTCCTTGTGACCTGGCCATTTAGCCCAGTGTGTGAAAAAAAGTGCTGCTCAGAGGTAAAATAAGCCAATTTGTTAAATATTTTATTTTCAGAAAATCCAGAGTTAAATGCTTATCAATTTGTCAAAAAGTTCTAAAATTATTATTTTTTTGACTGAGCATAGTGAAAAAGTAGCTCATCCCTAGAAAGGTTAATGACAATGCATTCAACTTATGCTTTGCCATGTTGCTCTGTACCAAGAGATTATTGCTGCCATTAATACTATGTACCAAGAGAAACTACACTGCTCACAAAAATTAGGGGATATTTCTTCGCTTCATATTCATTTTGAAATATCCCCTAATTTTTGTGAGCAGTATAGTTCTAAACTAGCATTTTATAAGAGGAATGGGTGGAACACTTTGCTTTTTAATATAATGCATTACAAGTGCCATCTGGTAACTTTTAGAATTGCCTATTTCTATTATAGTAGATCTGTTTACTAAATAATTCTGCAACCAGTTTAACAAAATGGTAGGAATACCACAGTTTACTCTTTTTTTAGCAAGAGGATTTTTAAAGTAAATGTCATATTCACATACCTAGGAAGAGCTACAATAATAGAGCCTTCCAGTGAAAAGACAGCTGACTGTGGCTATAACTGTACAGTAATAGGGATTAATTTCGAAACAGAGATCTTGATTAATAATATAAATAAATACCCCCTCAAGCAGCTGCTTGCCACAGAGGTCTGACAGGAGCCTGTCAGTTTATATGCCATAGTAGAAGGTCTGAGAGGATGTGGCTGGTAACTCAGTAGTTAGAGCACCTGACATATCATCAGGAGGTTGTGTTCGGATCCCAACCTGCTCAAGGCAATTTTTATTCTAAACCCATGTCAGCAGAATACTTATATTGTGTAATAATGGTTAAAAACTTAGCAACATACCTTTTAAATATTATATGAAGCATGCAGACAAAATAAAGGAACTTTGAAATTACCTATAAATTAAAGGTCTTAATTACATAGTGATATGGTATATTAAAAAAATTAATCACAATCTACACTGTTAAAATCAAATGCTCTAAAGCAGTGATTCTCAACCTTTTATGCTTCACATACCCCCTGGAAATGTGTATGTAACTGGTGTACCCCTTGTATAGATAGATAAAACTACAGTTTTAGTCAGTACTTTTTTTCTGGTGATATGCAGTACCAGCACCATTTTTCTTAAGTTTTTAAAAATTTGCGATTTATTGACAGCAAAATGTATTATAAATATTTCTGTAGATGGTACTGTGTTCACGAATTGAATTTTCAGTTTTGATTACTCATAAGTTGGTACCCTGCTTTCCTGTTTCATAGGTTGGTGCACAATTGGAAATAGGAAGTTGTGTTCACTTCCAATTGCTTTCAGTATCAGTTTATCAGTTCTATATCCACTGTGCAACAGGCAGGTGTTCGCAGGTGTTCACATGAGTTTTGAATTAATCTATGTTAAATCAGTGCAATCATTGTTCAAAGTGAGTAAAATAAGTAGTTACTTTATGCCAATGAGTAAAAAAGGAAGGCTGAAAAAGCAGAAATTGTTGAATCTACTTCTGAATCTGCAAAACAAAACTAGTACCGAAAATACACTTGGTGAAGAGGATCACCGAAACCAAGACCGAAGATCCACATGGTTAAAAGGAAGCAGATTCTGATAATGAATGGCCCGAATGTTGGATACTTTTGCAGAAAAATGACTTCTGCGAGAGAAACAAGTGGCTGTATGTCAAGAATAAAATGTTGGGCTGTAATGTGTGTCATGATGTCGGAAGTCTTGCTGTCGATAAACAGATGGGAACGAAAATTTCAGCGGAGTGGGCAAATGGTAAAATCAGTCATTTTGGAGAATCTCACAAACAGCAGTTAATGTCATTGAGAAAAAAGATTTACGATCATAAGGAGAGTGCAGCGCACAAGCGTGCCAAAAAATAAAATCTGAAGCAAAAAATGAAACATTAGAGAAAGTTTTCCTAAATACTTTGTCTCATAATAAAGATGTAACAGGAAAAGTGTTTCGAACCGCTTACAAAGTTTCAAGGAGAAATCAATCATTTAAGAACTTTGAAGACGAATAAAATCAATATTTGGCAGAATTTTAAGCATCTAGTTTTCGCACTGTTTCTGCAGTGTGTCAAGACTTTGAAGCCCTCGTCCATCACTTTCAGGAGGCAAAAGAAGACAGCAGAAGAAGCAAAACAGATTGCTGTCTTTATGAGGGCCTTTTAAGAAAAATAACATCATGCGAGTTTGTTCTTGATTTTGGCCTTATGTATCACACATAAGGCCAAAGAACTTAGTGAACTAAGTCTATATTTACAAGAGAGAAATATAGACTTGTAGAAAGAAGACAGGAAGATAAAGAATACAGTTCAACTTTTTGAAGAATTGAAAATCCTGGTCCGTATTATAGTATTTCTCTTCAAAGTCAGAAGAACATGAAGTTCAAAAGGATTGAGCTCCACAAAAATGAAAGACACAGTCCTGTAATAAGTTCATCTGCTTTCTATAAAAGTTTGAAAGATGCTGTTGGAAAGCATCTGCTTGAAGGAGATGATGCTGATTTGCCTGAATGTGCTAAGATTTTAGATTCCAAGTATTGGCCAGAAAATCCTGGGAAGCATCTGACATTTGGTGAAGCTGAAATTAAAAAGTTAGCACGCAAATTTCACTTAAATGAAAGAGAAGCAGTTTGTGCTTTCCGTGAATATCTTCAAGAAAATAAAATCCTGGACATACTACTTCCTCTAAAGCACACTTTGGGTACAATTGCAATATCTTTCAGTGAATGTGAAAGGGGTTTCTCTCAGATGAATCTTATAATAACTTCATCTAGGTCATCTCTGCTTGTACGGACAACTTCTGCACTGATGTTCATCAGGATAGTAGGACTTCATCTCACTCAGTTCAACCCTAACAAATATGTGGACTCATGGCTGCTCCGAGGTTGTCATTCTGCAGTTGATACCAAAAGCAAGAAACGATCTAGAGACGACGAGGGTATATTGGAGGATATGTTAAAAGTTGGAAGTTGCTGTAATAACATCTTCATGGTGAGTACCGACACCTCCCCCCCCCCCCCCCCCCACCAAAAAAAAAGCACTGGTTATAGTATAACAATGGTTATTTTTACTTTATTACTAGATCTGGTGACTTTTGAGCTCTCACGGAGTACCCAAAAAATTTTACCCCGTACTCCACATTGAGAACCCCTACTCTAAAGCATGTTCTGCATTACATTGTTGTATTCAACAACATGTAAGAGCTATTAACTTATTGCATGACCTTATTCTTAAAACTACCACATTCGGGGACAGATAATCATATAGGATGTTCCACTAGGGAAGATCTAAGTGCTATATTCTGCTTATAATTCAAGTATTTAAAGTTCTTAGTTATATACTCACAAGAAGGTTGCATTTAGGTGGTATATCATGCAGTAGATTCTTACAATTTTCTATTTTTCAATCTCTTTTTCTTTTATTTTTTTATGCTTATAAATTAACTAGAGCTGTCATAAAATGAACTCACGTATATACTAGAGATGTTGCCTGACTCATCTTGATATTTCTAATTAATTTGGGAGAGTAGTTTAATCAGATCACTTTAGTTTCTTTTGATTTTGTGTTTTATGATTAGCATTTTATCCTAACATACACAAGTACCTGAATAAACTCCTCTGGCCCCACATTAGTTACCAATATTGTAGATAATATTTCTTTATTTTCCTTAATATATCTAAATAGTTTGCTGTTAAATCCTGAAAAAATTACTTTTATCCATTGCATTAATTCACAGTAAATATCTCAGAAATATTTTTATATATATATATAGAATTTATAATTGTAAATTTAACAGACAAAATATAACTATTGTCTTCTTCATAGTTTGCATACCTAATCTGTTTGGTAATTGTGTTTTGTATATTGTAATCATTTGCTATTTTTTACAGACTGTTTTTGGGATGTGTTATTAATGATAGTCTCTACTATTGACATGTTTTGTTTCCCTTCAATTCTTTCATAAATTAATTCCCACATTTTCCTCATCTTTTTTAGTTAAAGAATCTTTTGTAATAAATGTTTTTATTTTCTAATTTGATTTATTAACTATATTTCTTAATTTTTTTTGTAATCATTTTACATTAAAAATTTTAAACATTGTATTTAATTTTTTATTTCATTTTTTTTACTTCATGCATCTCTTTTCTCAGTTTGTCTATCAGATTTGGGAATTGTCCAGTTTTTAGAGAATTTTTGTAATTTAATTTTTTTTCCTGAATATATTTTGCTATGCAACATTTCATTATAAGTATTTTTATGTTATATAATGATGTATCTTACTTTATTACATGTATTATACAGTATCCCATGATGTAATGTTCAAACCTCAAGAGTGTATTCTATAGGTCATTTCAATCAAGAAATGTTCTATAAATAATAGTTCAATTCTCCACCATTATTAAGTCATATATTAGTGTAGTCAGTATGCTAATGCCATAGCAATATTTTAAATCACAGTTTGCAAGTTGTCATTGACAGGATAAGTTTGGTTTTTAACATGCAAAAGCGTTATCAAAATCCCTTCTGTTGGGGTGTTCAGAAAAAAAAAATGTATTTCTGATATAGAAATGTACTTACTCAGAACCTTTTAGCAATCAATGCTTATATTTCAAAGTATGCACCATTGTGTTCTAGAGTTTGTACCTATCTTTCTAGAAGGTTTTCATTCCTGACATGGTACCATGCTTTTGGCTTAGAGCAAAGAACTCTTGACACCCACATTCAACCTCGTCCAAATCAGCAATGTGCCTACCACAGAGGAAATGCATCATCAGTCGAAACAAGTGATAATCAGAAGAGCCGAGATCGGGGCTTAAAATTGTATGTTGGGTATGGTAGGAATTCGTGCCACACCCAGCAAGGGTGATGTGGCTTGGCATTGTCCTGTTGAAGGAATACTGCTTTTTGATGACTCAACTAATACTTTTTGGTACCATTGCTTCAGTTTATCATGTATCCTATCGCTTAGAATGCAATTTACCTTTGATGTTCCGGCCATCCGGAATGAGCTAAAAGTGGATCACACCCTTGAAATTCCACCAGACACACAACATGACCTTATTCTTAAAACTGCCACATTTGGGGACAGATAAAAATGGTTCGCCAGAGTCCAACCACTGGTTGGAGATGTATGGATTATGCAGGTAGATCCATTTCTCATCCCCAGTAACTATCTGCTTGATGAACCAATAATTTCATTGGCATGGAATTCTTGAGCAGTTCCTTGCAGACTTCAACATGCCATTGAACCTGGGCTGTGATCAGTTCATGTGGCACCTCACACCATTGTTTGTAGAGCATTTTGAGCTTGTGCAGGTGGTCAGTGATGGTGGATTTGGAAACTCTTAGGTCACCCAACAATTTGCGGGTGCTGGTTGTTGGATTTGCTTCAACAGCCATGAGCAGGGCATCTGAATCAAACAGAGGGCCTTCTTGAACTTTCTTCCTCTCCAAGCTCTTTAACTTTCTCTGTAAACCCTTGCTTCCAGTAATGGCACAACAGAACCAAACTTTCACACTTCGTGGCCATTTTGTACAATGCAATAACATTAATGCACGTTTTGAAACCATACATGAACTGGTTCCCCATGCAACGAGTTTTTAGATGATCTGCAACATTGACAACTTATCCCACTGAAACTATGCAAATTAATGACACAAAGGAACAATGTCGAAAGTGCAATTTTTTTCCAGACACCCCCAATACATTTGCAGTTGAAAAATATGCCAATATTCATATATATATGGATTTGTAATGGCAATTTTAGGGCTAATGTAGTGGAATATCACAGTACTTTTTAAAAGTAAACAATAGTTCCACAACAAAATATCTTTTACATTGAAGTGTGTTTTACAAATAATTTGAGAGACTGATTTTTTTTCCTACAAGAAATGCTGATTGTGAGCAGTGATGATATCAAACAGAAGACACTGTACTTGGTGCTATATAGTGTGGCTCATATACAAGTGTATGTATAATTTCCACTGAGACTTCACAATCACAAGTATTGCAGACTTTGCAAAATAATAGTCTTTATGTAGTATTATCTGAGTAGAATATTAGATTTCTGTCAAACTGCTTTTTAACCTAGAGATTTATAACTAAATTTTCTTCTTCATACATCTTCTGCAATACAGAAGTTGTTGGCCAAATGATGCCAGGAATCTCTGTCTCTACACTCATGGAAAATCTACACAATACCTAGTCCAGTTTTTCACATCCTCTATCCATGTTCTTCCTCTAAATATCTTTTCAGTAAGTTTGCCCTCAAGTAATAAATGGGGTAATTCAGATTTATCTCTTCTAATGATATGTCCACAGTATCCAATTTTCCACCTTCAAACAAACTGCATTCCATGTCAAACAACACTTGAGGTATGATTGGTCTGATGCACATATCTGGATGCTTTGTCTGCCAGAATCTTCAGTTGCAGTCAAGGCAACTTTCAATGATTGACCCCCATGGTGTAAAGGCTTAAATGGAAACTCATTTGATGATATATTGAAGGCCATGTAGATGAGAGAATGGAGCTATAATTTTGAATGCTCATGGGATGCATTAGTCAGCACATATAGTGGGGAGGGTACATAGGATAGGCTTTCGGATATTGACATCGTCAAGGCTCCTGCACATCTTTTTGGGTAAAAATATCTAAATGGGGGATAGCATTGTTGTTTTCCTCCTCCTTGCCTTCTGTTCTCTAATTCATAGGGCCTTCATATCATCAAATGAGTTTTTTTCTTAAAAAAGAAATTCAAAACTTTCAATCCATTGCTGTGTCACATGTCTTCCACTCAAAAACAATAGAAAAGCTAATCAATAAGTATAAAAGTTTAAAGCTATCAATAGCAGAGATTACTATTGGCTACTGGTATTTCAGTAGTCAGAACATCTGATGTTATCAGGAGGTTGCGAGTTTGTATCCACCCAGATCAAGACAATTTTTTTATGTACTAAAGATGCATCATTTTTTCATGTATTTTTGCTATGATTTTTTTTTAGAGTGCTGTCATTAATCCTGCAAAAAGCAGTGCAAAAGATGACGATGATGATGAAGAGTTAGCTGCTCTAAGATTGGCTGCCCTTCTGTCAAGAAAATCTGCTGGTGCCAAAAAACAAGAGGTGTGTTCTTACTCAGATAAAGCTATGTGTAGATGTTTATTACACAAATAAATTTCTCTTTTGTTGGTGCTAATAGGATTCAAAATAACATATTTTTAATGAGAAATTCTAAAGTTCCTTTTGAGAAATACATGTCCATAGATTATTTTTATATGTAGTGCCAATCAGATTTGATTATAGTCTGATTTCAAAAACTTCTTTCTGCAAAAAACAATAGATCAAACTACTGATGAAGTTTGTTAAAACAAAATATCTACATGTAGTGTATCCCTAGAAAGAAACAAAGCATTGTAACCCATCCGTAAAAATATTATTTTGAATCATATTAGTCTAAGGAAGAGTAATTTTTTGTGTTGAGATTTTTTTTTATGTAAAGCTTGAATTAGTTTGTCAGTACCAAAATGAGTGTTATACTTTAGGCCATTGCTGGGTTTCAACTTGAATATCAGAATGTGAGATCTGCACAATTAAAAGCATATGAGAAATTAGTATATATTTTAAATATACTAGCTCTAGCTCAAAATCTGTGCAACCTTTTTTAATCCCTCAAAATGCAAAAGCTTCAAAGGCTTTCTCCTCAGAAATGCAATGTCTTTAAAAGTTTAACTCCAAAAAATGTTTCCATCAGACTGCAGTGAAACTGTACATAGAATATTTGTTTCAACACATATTTTTCTGCTGTACTCATCATTAATTTTATCTGTTTTAATAAAAACCATTTGTCACTGCATTTGGTTGGTTTGGTTGACTTGTTCTCTTTTTTTTATAGAACATGGGAGTCTATTAAATTTTGTAAATGAAACCTTTCAACTAATCTTCAAATGAACTCTTTCCAAAATGTAACAATCATTTCAAAATTATATAAATAATAACTTTTGATATGACAGTTTCCCACATTTGCATTTAATGGGACTCTCAAACTTTGCACTGTTCAATGGAAAGAAATGGTAAGAATTATTATTATATATACTGGGTGTCCCTGAATTCATGGCCCAAACGTGAGGGGATGCTAGTACACATCAAACCCACCAATATTCGTCATAGAATATGCGGCCTCAAACGCAGTGAGGAGTCGGAAATGAAGGACAGGCACAGGTTTCCAGAGTGACATTTATTGGAGATTATTACAACAAATGTTCAAACGTCCGCCCACCAACGTTGATACAGGCGGCACAACAGTGGAGTAGCGATCGGCGTACCTGTTTGTAACACCGGGCTTATCGCACACATCGGCGGCTGCGACAGACAGTCAGGCTACCAGATCCTCCGTGGACTGCACAGGCATCTCGTACACGACACTCTTCAAATGTCCCCTCAGAAAAAAATCGATACAAGAAAGATCGGGTGATCTGGGGGGCCACGGGATGGGACTACGGCACCCAATCCATCGGTTCCCAAATGTGGTATGAAGATGCTGACACACGTCCATGCTGAAATGGGTGGGAGCCCCATCGTGCTGGAACCACATACGGGTGCAGATTGCGACTGGAACATCCTGAAGCAATTCCGGCAAAACCTGTTGCAGAAAAATACAGTACGTTCGCCCATCGAGGTGGTCCGGCAGTAGGTAGGGTCCAATTAAGTAGTTTAGCACGAACCCCACCCAGACATTGACAGCAAACCGTTGCTGGTTCAAATTTGGACGTGTACCATGGGGGTTCTGGGCCGCCCACAAATGCACATTATGGACATTCACTACGCCTTCACGTATGAAGAATGTTGATTCATCCATAAAGAGCACATGCATGGGGAAATCGGGATGTGCGGCACTTTGCTGCAGGAACCACTGGGCAAAATCCATGTGCAGGGGATAATCAACAGCTGTCAATGCCTGCACTCGCTGCAAGTGATAGAGGTGTAGCCCTTCTTCATGCAGTACTTGCCAGACACTGTTCCGATGCACACCCAGGCTCCGGGCGGCGGATCGCGTGCTTGTACCAGGGTTATCTGTCACCATACGCAAGATGTCCTCACTCATAGCTGGCGTTCTGACTGTCCATGCTCATCTGGCAGGTCAACCGACATGGAAAGTGCCAGCTTCAGACAGCTGGCGGTGCAGTCACGCAAACATTTTATGATCGGGCACATAGGATATCGCTTACAATAGAGTCTTTGCGCCTCTCTACCATTGCCCTCGGCTACGCCGTACATCAGGTGCATATCGGCTTTCTCTGCATTTGTAAACTGCTCCGTCTCGTGTCCAGTCGACGTTGAGAATGTTGGGGTTTGGCCAATCCAGCACTTTTAAGCCGTGCCACCTCGTCTGCGCCACCTACCGGCACTGGGCTGCATTTGCAGCTGCATATTCTATGACGAATATTGGTGGGTTTGGTGTGTGCTACCATCTCCTCACATTTGGGCCATGAATTCAGGGACACCCTATGTATATTTCATATAGAGCATAAAATTGTTTCATATATAACATATATAAGACACAATATAATTAATGTATAATTTATTGCCACACATTTATGATTTAGTACAATATAGTTTTAGTGTTCAGTTTTGTAAAATTTGAGTTTTTGGGTGTTCCTTTTTTTGTTTTGTGCAAATTGTATTACATAAAATGAAATTACTTCAATAGTAAATTCACAAATTGCCTGTTGGCCTATAACTCAAGAAATAATTTTGTGAAAAAAAATTTAGTTTTGCAATTAGCAGCATTATGCAGGGAGTGTGTTAATTGAAATCTGTAAAAAAAACTACAATTGTTGAAAACTTTACAATAGATGAGCAACTTATACTGTTCATTGAAAGAAGTGTTTCCAAACTTCGTGAGTTCCGCTTAGGTCACTCGTTTATTACTCTTTCGTTTCTTCTTTGGATTGACGATGAACCTAAGTGCAACTTTTGTGACACCGTTTTAACAATCAAACATATTTTAATCTAATGTCCAGCTTTTAATGTTGAATGCAGAATATATTTTTAACTTTCATGATTTTACATCCGAGCCCCTTACACTCAGACGTATTTTATCTAATGATTCATTTTTAATCTCAGTTTTCGAATTTTTGCATTTTACAGGATATTTTAACCATTTATAATATTTTTACATTATTTCCTGGAATATACACTTGTTTCTGATTTTAAATGGGTCCTATAAACCCATTTTTATTGTTGACTTCTACACATGTTGGTTCTTATTCATTCTACTATTTATACTCATTTTTATTGTGCTCTTTTGTTTCTTGCTGCCTTTTACTTTGGTTGTGGGTTGAAAATTTTTTAGCTCTTTATATATATATTTGTTTAACATAATATAGAGTTCACTGCTCTTGCACCATTAAATCCCAAATAACCAAACTTCTGTTAGTTGAAATTATTGGTATCTTGATGTAAATTTACAAGCATTGAAACTCTTAACATTTTGAACAGGTTCTGTTTAATGAATGCTGAATTTTTACTTGCATTCTAAAGACAAAATGTATTAGTAGGTATCATAATTGTAAGGTAATGATCATTATACCAATGACCAGTTTTTTCATTAGTATGAACAGTGTGTTGGAACTCCTTCCAAATTCTCTGCTTTTATTTTATGTCAGTATTTTCGGTACTATGAAGCTATAATTCCCTAACTTTTATGTATTGTGAACATCTGATAGATTCAAGTTTTCATGGTTGCCCCCCCCCCCCCCCAAAAAATGTATTTTAACTTTTAGTTACTGTAGTCTCATTACCTGCCAGTGAATCTCTCTCGTACACCCCTTAAGTTTTGGTTTAGATTTAGTGGTAATATAGTTTTTATTATAAAGATATGAAGGTTTTTGGTAGGGTTCTGATATAACTTATAAGCATATATAAATATATATGTATTTCAAAGTTTAGTTCATGCAAAAAATTAAATTTCAAATAACAGGTATTGAAATTTTGAACATAGAAGTTTATAACAGAAAATGGGTTACTTTGTGAAAAAAATGCTCATATTTGTCTACAAAAAATAGTATCTTCACCTCTGACATGAGCAAGCTTTGCAGATTTTTGAGCATTCCAGATAGCAAATTTTTGGCAACAAAAATTGTAGGATATGATTTTTTTCTTATTTTGGAACATATGCTAACTAACTACTCACTATGAAAGCATATCATAAACTAATGTAAATATAAAGTATGATTGTGGTCTTTTATTAAAAAGTGAAACTGGAGATGGACTAGAACTTGCATTTTACAAGGGGGTGTTCAAAATGTTCTTGATGTGCATCTTTAGAACAAACCATTGCACTTACCTCAACAAAACTTCTACTGTTCTTCAAAGAACTCCCTTCCAACATCTATGTGCAAAGTTGCCATAGTCTATGCCAGTTCTGAAATGCTTGGTGGTATTCCTGTTAGGGAATATTCTGAATGAATACATTTTGTAAGGTCTTGCACCCTTGAAAAAGGGTCCCAGCAAGTTCCCTTTTAATGATTATTGATTAAATCATTAATAATGCTAATAGCATAAAGTGACTTGCTTATTTATTTACATCTTACTCAGTGCAACATTAAAAAGAAATAGTTGCCATTCCTGATCATAGATGGCACCAATTCCAGGTGCAGCAATCATAGGAGATTGATAAATCATATTAGTGGAAAAAAGATGGGAGTCGGTGTGTTTTTTTTTTTTGTCTTTAAAGTTTAGTGGTCTTATAACACTGGCATGTATCTGGAGAGATGTGGATTCAAATTCTGCACGTCAGCGAAACTTTTCCAAAACTATTTATTGATTTCTATTTTAATTTTTGTAAGCAACCAAAAATTGCATGGTGCAAGATCAGGTGAATATGCAGGATGGTGTAGCTGTTTGATTTTTTTCCTGCTCCAGATAGGCAGTAATTTGCTGGGTTTTGTGAGCACTTGCATTGTCATGAAGAAGGAGAACCCTTGACACATCTGTTGTTGGATGCTGCTCCTTCATCTCAACTATTTTGAGCCAAACAATGTTGCTGTAGTATTGGCCATTTATAGTCGTTTTTTCAGGTAAGGTTCCCACTGCTATCACTCCTTGGGAATTGAAAAAAAAGTGAACATTCTCTTCCTCAAGTAAAAGTTTTGTCGGATGATTTGGGGGCGCTGTTCATCTTTCACAACCAAACACAGTCATCAATCTTTCTGGGAGTTATATAGTAATAAAACCATGTCTCATCACCTGTGACAATGTCTGTTATCCATTTGGGGCCACTAGATTCAAACATTGCCAGCATCTCCTTGCACGAGTCAACTCTAGCCCTTATTTTGCTGTTCTGTCAGTTTCTGGGTACCTATTTGGTGCAGATCTTTTGGAATTTTAAATGTTGATGAATAATTGCTTACACACTGCCAATCAATGTTCTGATATCTAAACTTATTACAGCTGGTGTGTGGGTTTTCCTTAATGAGTTCACAAACAACAGTAATGGTTCTCTCATTCATGGCCTACTTTGGTCATCCTGCATTAGGGAGGTGTTTGAAGCTCTATCATCCTTTTCTGAATTTGCACATCCATTCTCATAACAGTGCCATATGAACAGGTGTGATCTATGTATACTTATGATAAATTGGCATTTCTTTTGTGTGTCGTCCCCAAGCCGCATTCGTATGAAAATGTAAAATCTTCCCTGTCTTTAGCGGGCTATATGGCATCAATGCACAGATTTTGCTGACCGAACTTTATGTGCCACCAGCGAAGAGAGAAACGATGATATGGCCTTGCTTTTAACAATTAATAACAGGTTTAAACAAGCTTTCAAACAAATCGTAGCTCATTAACTTTGGAAGAATGAGTGCATATCTACAGACACATGTCAAGAACATTTTGAATGCCCTCCATTACTTGACTGGTGTCTGAAAGGTTTCAATTGCCTTTCATAGTACAATAAATTTTTTGTTGTGTACATTTTTGAGCCTAAAACTTCACAAACTACAGGTTCCCCAAATTGTAGTTTGTAAACGGGTATAAAAAATTTTCTCACTGTATTTGTTAATGCAAGTTGCCAAATTTTGTAATGCTTTTATCTAATTTTGTCTAAGAAGTGCTTTTTCCACCATTAATGTTTCAGGAGACACTATATTTGTTAATAACAGTGTGGGAGTAATTATTCATCAACATAATTTATAGTTCCTAGAGCCAAATGCAGTCTCATATCCAGTAGGAACTATAATTCCCAAGAGAAGATTCCTTTTCTTTTTCATCCCCCTGAAAAACCGTTCATTTTTAAACTTTTTCAAAATTAATCCTTCAAATATATGAATTAAATTTGATAATAAAATGATGCATGATTGTTAAGATGCCCTGTAAAGTTGAAAGAAGAAGTATTATGCTCTGTGGCAGACATTTATATGGCCTCATTTTGCATCAGAGCATTTTAATTTTCTTCTTTCAGGTGATGTTTCCAAACTATAGTTTTACTGAGGACATTCTTTAAAATGTTGCCATTCAACATTTTCTTTTTTTTTTTTTAAATTGTCTCAAAAGAAACTGGTGAAATAGATGATTTAAATGGAAGGAATTTGCATCATTTCTTAAGAATGCACTTATCTGAGTGTTGCAGTTTTTACTATATTTCTGCTTTTTAAATTGACTTGCTATTTGTTAAAATATATTTTGTTTCATTAGGTATATATTGCAGTTTGCAAAACCATGCTTTTTAATTATCTGAAACTGCAGGAAGTGGAAGAAAGTTTTGGTTTTGAAACAATGATTTCTTTATTTTGCTGTGACTTAGCTTTGTGTCACCTATAAGAAATTTCCTAAAATAATTTGTAGTTTATGCATCATACAATTCAGGTTTAAATTTAGATTTTTGTACATTTTAACTCATCTATGGATGAAATTTTTGAAAAAAAGTCCCAAAAATCAGGGTTTTTTTGTGTGAAGTATTTTGGTGATTCTGACAGTGAAAAATTTATGGGATTTTCCAACTGCAGGGTTTGATGAAACTAATCAGAGGGTTTCTGATCCAAAAAAGGTGTGTTTCATTACATATATATATACTCCGTCAATAACGCACCAGGCTCATAATCTGCAGTTCCCAGGTTCGAGTCCCAGCTGGGTCAGTGTTAAGATTTATCTCCACATAACTCCAGTAGGGGACACTGATGGGCTTGAAAAGGCTGCCGTCCATCGGATGGGATGTTAAGCTGTGGCCTCGTCCATGGGAGAGCCATACCCTTTGCATGTTAAAGAACATGCTGGATGGTCTTGACGGGAGGCTACCATCTGTCTCACAACAGCTATTCCATTGGGTCCCCTCCTCCAACTTCTCTGAGCCTTCAGTGTCCTTGTGACCTGGCCATTTAGCCCATTGTGTGCAAAACAGTGCCACTCAGAGGTAAAACAACCCAAATAGTCTGCCAGAAAACAAGAATACCATACTTATGAGTGCAAAGACTGCCAAGTTGCTTTGTGCATTTCTGAGCCATGTTTTAGCTATATCATACAAAAAAAAATTATGCACAAGTATAACTGTAATGCTTCAAGTAAATCTGTTTATATAACATTATGCTGAATTAAATGCTTGTTCTTTTAGGATATTACTTGTCAAATTCTGTTATTAGTTATTTCAGAATAAGGTTCAAATCCAATATAATTACTCCTTTTTTTACTACTGTTTTTAAAAAGTATCTTAAAATTGATGTTTTTCTCAAAATTTGAAATTAAATTTAGGATAAGATTTTAAAATTGTATTTTTCTTCCTCCTGAAAGTACCACAAAATTAACCTGGCCACCAGACTAAATTCTGCTCTACAAAGCCAGCATGTTAAGGGTTAGGATATATTTTGGATGATTTTATTTTGCTGTAAATTCCTATGCTTTACAATATTTCACTCTCTCTGTCTTTTAATTGTCACAGAAAGTTGTAAACATTTGTTGCTTGGAAAAATTGCCGCTTAATGCTATTCAAACAGATTGGTGTCGTAGAGATAGCACATATTAACTGCCTGGAGAATACTCTTTATGTATTTATAACATGAAAACAAGCTTGTTGTAATTTGGTTATTTATATAAAAAAAAAAACTTTTGAATTCCAATCACTTATCTTTAAATTGGCAGATTTACCGTTGTTGAAATGAAAGGTAGTAATCAGCAAATTCTTAATATTACAGCTAAACCCTCCTGGTAATGTTACACTCCAAGCATCTTACATATCAACACAGACTGGGCCACATAGAAATTTTTGGCCTAATAGAAGAGGTTCCCCGAGGAAAAGTGTACCAAATAGAGGTGGGCCATGTAGAGGTGTTCCAAACAGAGGTGGGCCAAGAAGAGGTGTTCCAAGACGAGGTGCACCAATACAGGTATTTTTCTTTGTTAAATTAGGATGAATTGTTGCATGAAGCATTTTATTTTTCTATATTTGTAAATTTTATTTAATCATTCCAGGATCCAGTCTGAAAAACTGGCTTACATCCAGAGGCTAAGTTATTTTTCTTGTTATACTCAGCCAAAAAAAGTTTAGAATTTTTTTTGTCAAATAACTAAATACTATAATTTCTTCTATAATAGTTTTATCATTTATTTGCTTTACATCGCAAACTTGTTTCTCTAAATTTGCATTAATTGCACTAATGGGACATTTTGTAGGGGCTTCTTGAGCATTCTGCTTTGGACTACTAGGTAATTCAGAAAGTCCATGGGACTGCAGCTGCACTTTCAATTGACAATTGTCATAAATATCATCTTAAACTTGTTCCTTTGAAAACAGAAGATTGGCTTCTGTATTGTTATGATCTATTAATTTTATTTCTTTGTGACAAGCCTTAACAAAAGGTAAAGCCATAGTGGCAAGACATAACTCATGAGAGGGCTTTTCGTGAGGAACTTTGGCCTCTCACTTCAAAGATCCTAATTCAAGTTTTCCGAATTGTCATTCCTTTGATAACAATATTGCTCCGTGTGCCCTAGTCAGCCACAAAAATTACATCTGAAAGTTTCTCTATTGTTTTTAAAACAAAGTTTTAGGTCTAGTGTCACTGTTTGAAGCTTGACGTGGAACAAATTCTCTGCTTTGTTCGTTCTGCATCGTTTTAGGCACGTTCGGCGCAAATTGTTGGGACCGTGTAAGTTCCGGTCGTGCGGGAGTCATTTTACGAGACTCAACCTGATAGCGCTGCTTTGGCAGGGATTGCATCCATTGTTGGTTTAATGCAGTTGCTGCAGGTTCTCTTCTTGCAGTATATTGCTGAGCCAATTTGACTAAATCTGAAATTGGGTTTATGATTCGTACTTCTAGGAATTCTCTAATGGGCAAAAGCATTTGAGACAATATGCAATTTATAATATCGATTTCAGTGGCATCAGCATCGTACAGCTGGTATAACTCTACTGTACCCCAGATAAATTTTTCTATATTTTCTCTTTCCCTTTGTCTTCGTGAAAACAACTCTGTAGCTAGTTCTGTAAAATTATTATAAGCCGGATATATGTCCATGATTTCACTTTTAAAATCTTCCCAATATTCAATTCCGTGACGACATTCTACGTTATTCCACCATTGCTTAGCACATCCAATTACACAAGATACCGCTAAAATCACCTTTTTATTGCCGGGCACTTCATGTAAATGGAAATGCTCTTCCATAGACTTGACAAATATTCACGATGACGGACGTTTCGAACCGTCGAACCTTATCTCAGGTAAAGGCCGATTAATGTAAGGACTATAGTTAATAGATGGATTGGCAACTTGTCATTGTGGCGGTTGATAATACTCTGTTCTATCACTTGCTTCTGACAGAACAGAAAATGGAACCTTACGTTCAAAGTTTCTAAGTTGGTGAACTGACATAGCATTGTCAGTGAATTTAGGGGTTGTTGTCATTCCCCTTTTCTCTCGAGGATCATTAAACAGATTCATTAGCACTTATGCTTCCTTCGTTACATCCTGCAACCTATCCTTTACTCTTTCTAAGTCGGGAGTCGTTATGGCAGAATCGGCCATATTACTAGCAAACATGTTTAGCGATCTGCGTAAATTTTGAATTTGGAAATTTTGAAAGTTTTTTAATCTTGATCAGTGCTCAAAGTTACTGCTATACAACAATTCAATACTAAAGCTACAACTAAGCTTGAAAAAATATAAATTTGCTTATCAAAAAATTTATCTATCGTGACTGTGTGTGTGTGTTTGGACACTTCTAATCATTACATACATACAATAAATATCTTAACTATCAGCAATAACTGTGCTGAAACTTCAGTACCTTTGACTAATACACAAAAAAGTTAAGCTTCTTGTTCAACAAAAATTTTCGGCTTAAAGCTGCATTAAGTCTATAAATAGTACATACAACTAATGAGCTCAAAAATTACTATCTGTGACAATCACGTTAAATAACATACACAATTTATACATAAATATACAGTCCCTATTCTTGGACCACTATCTTTTACTGGCAAATCCCCGTTCTCGGTACGCGCCTCTACTTTTACTACTGGCAGGTCCCTGTTCGTGGCGCCACTTCTTTTTGTTACTCTGTAACGCTCCAAAGATTTAAATATTTTTAAAATTTTGGACCCTTTGATCCAATATTTATTCAAGCTCCAGATAGCTAAAGACGGGTGCCAGGCAATAATTAACAAATTGCCAAATAAAGTTCAATTAGGGTTTGAATACCAGCGGGCGTTACTTAGCGAGTAAGAATTCAAAAAATTAAATGATTTTCAAACTAATGTAAATTCTAATCAAAACTTATCAACTAACGTTGCTCAAGAGAAAAATTAGTAAAGGTTCGAGAAAGTTTCTATAACAAACAAGTTTATTTCCAAAAAATTATTTTTAAACACTCACAAATTTAAATGAAAACATCGTCTACATCATCACTATTGTGTCTAACACCACCTTCTGTGACAGTACTAACTGACAACTAACAAACACCAACTCCTATGACTACTTCGAACTGACTTACTACCACTGACTAAATACTGTGACTAACATGTCACGGTTTTAATAAGCGTACAGGCTCGGCAACACGTGGCTGTTGCACTGGTAAAGACATTTGCATAAAATGACAAGTGCACAAGCTATGACTCAAGAGGGGGGGTGTCCTTGTACACATGCGCTTTAGTAGGTGACAATCGAAAGTTCGGAGTTGTGCATGCGCAACTCCTATGCTCTTGGAAACGAGCACTGTGATGCCAAAAATGAAATTAAATCCCCAAAATGATAAATATAACGTAAATTGAGCAAAACTGGTTAAGGTAAAGTAAAAGTGAATGAGGGGGCATCACAATACTAATATATCTCAGTGAAAATATCGATCAAATATATATAATAGTCCTTTTGTTTCACTATAATTGTTTCATCTATCGATTTTACATGGTGTCTTATAGAATAGTGTAGTAGATGGAATAATAGGAAGGCTAAACAACATTTCAGAAGTTTATACTTACTAAATTTTATGCACTAATCATGAAGATGGATAAAATTAACAGATGATGATTACTAAGCAGTGTAACAGAGTATATAAATGAAGTTATCGATTTTGTCCTATTAGGACTTTTTCAGACATACAATGATTAGAGAATTAACTTATAAAAGTAGGTAAAATTTCAAAGTTCTAAGTCTTCAATTTGTAGTTGTGCAGAGATGCAATGAATGAGTCACGCAGTATCTTAAAATTTAAGCATTTCAGTGTCAAGTTTGACTGCTGAAATGATACCTGAAGCAATCACTCAGGTATCATTTCAGTGGCAAATTTTGTAGGTGGTCCACTTAGTTCTAGCCCTTTTCAGGTAACAGATTGGGTTGCTATCTACCGTGGGTCAGGAGTGATCCCTCGAAAAGCATCCAAAATTTCTGGGGCTGCTGCTATCACCTACTTTGCAATAAAAGGTTCTGGTAGTGGTGGAGTATTGCAAGTAGTACGCTAACTGAAAATCTGGGAAGAGTTATCAATAGACTTACATTTTGTGCAAAACATTTGGTGTGTGTTTAATAGTATTAAGTATTAAAGGAATTGTCCTGTTCACAAGAAACATTTGAAATAATTTGCTGAAAAAATCTGGCTGAGTTTTTTTTTTTTCAACAAATTATTTTTAGTATTATGTAATAGCTGCAATTCCTGGTGGACATGTATGATGTTATCAGTGGCAGGTGTTGATTTCCCTGCAGTTCGTTGGCTTCTTGAGTGATCAGGCCCAAAATTGGTGTGGTGATCCCACTTAGTTCTAGCCCTGTTGGAGCAACAGATTGGGTTCAGCTGCCATGGGTCGGGAGTGATCCCTTGAAAAGTGTCTGAAATTTCTAGGGGTGCTGCTAATGCCTACCTTGTGAATGGAGTAGTGCATGTGGAAAGCTGTGAATAAAGCTAGCTATTTCATTGGCATCCATTTTGCGCCAAATTTTTGATATGGGTTTAACTAGTATATATATATATCAGGTATATTTCAAAAATTTCTTTAAAGACCACTGAAACAGAAAGGATATTTGTATATCAGAACTGGGTTCTGTTCTTGCCCACCCCCTTTAATTTTTTTCCAGATCTGGACCTGCATGATATTATATGCTACATTTTTTATTTTATGCTTTGATATTAGTATTTCTCCTTCATTATACCCTTAGTTTATGGCCTTTAAAGCGTTTTACAAAGCACTTTCTATCACCTGATGTACAGTATCATCCAGGACCAGAACAACAAATGTTTCAATTTTTGAAAGAAAGCTTAATCAAATATTAAAAAAAGAAACAATGCATTCTATAATAAGGATAAAATCATAGGAATCTTTTTTTTTTTAGTAATTTATGTATACAAGCACAGTTTTCCATTTTTTTTTTCAATCTCAATTTTGACACCTTCAACCTTATATGTGTTGTGAAACTGAAGCATTATTAAATCATTCCTTACACTCAAAATGTACAATTCACTTCAATCTGTTAAAAGACTCAAGGGTAACTCAGGCCACTCAGAGGCCACTCAGGCCACTCAGAGGTAAAACAACCCAACCCTCTTAAAAGAAAAAGTTAAAAATGAAATTAATTTTTGTGCTATAGTTCATGTGATACACATTTTCAGAAAGGAAATGGAAAATGGAAAAAATAAATCTCAAATCTTCAAAATTTTTAAAATTTGATCAATTCTTTATGGAAAAATATTACATAAGTTAAAAAGGGTAGCTAAACTTTTTAACATCTGTTTTTCTGCAGCGTTTTTCACTATTTATGTATTCTTTAAAATTTCACAGATTTGCAAGAAGTTTTACAAAATCATCTTAAAACTATACGTTTTATAAAAATAGTTGACACACAATGCTTATTGATTTTTAACACTCGCTGAACTTTAAACTTTCCATTCACAAGTATTCAAAATCTTAAATTATTTTAACACTTCTGTATGTAACTGGCTATTAAGAAGACAGTCATAGGGTGGGAGTTCGGTTGTTTTACCTCTGAGTGGCACTTTTTGGTACATAATGGGTTAAATGGCCAGGCCACAAGAATCACAAAAGCTTAGAGAAAGTTGGGGGGGACCCACTGGACAGATGGTAACCTCCCCGTCAAGGCCATCCAGCGTGTTCTTTAACCTGCACAGGGTATGGCTCTTATGCACACAGTGCAACGGCTTAACATCCCATCCGACACATGGTGTTTCCAAGCCCATCAGTGTCTCCTACTGCCCATAGGCAGGGAAAAACTTAGCCTGTTTTTTTAGCAAATTATTTCAAGTGTTTCTTGTCAACAAGACAGTTCCTTTGATACTTTATTATTGAATTATATAATGAGTCTTGCAGAGATAAATCTCAATGCCAGCTCAGCTGGGTTTCCAGGTTGGAGTCCCAGCTGAGCCAGCATTGAGATTTATCTCTGCAAGACTCATTATATAATGGATATATGCAAGACTCATAATATATATGGAGAGGGCTATAAATAACATATCTGAAAGACAATAGTGCTGGTAGTCGGGGTGAAATTCAACGAGAATCCATCGTTCTTTTAAGTTAGAAACTTGCCAAGAAAGCCATCTATGAAAGGTTGAACCAAACTTCCAAACTGCCAAGCATTTAGAAGTCCATTATAAGTGTTAAAAATGAAATAATGCACTAAAAAACCAAATAAAGTAAAGCAAAGCAGCAGAAATTATGCATATACAATTTATTTCACCCATTAACCATAACTTTTAAAATGGTTCACATATAAGAGATTATGAAATATCTATATGAAGTGAGATTTGGATGGATCACAGTCCCTGAATGGTTAGCATACTTGGCTGCTGATTAAAGGAACCTGGGTTTGAGTTACAGATAAGGTGTGGATGTTTCTTGTGTTGCTCTTCTGCTGAGGTCACACCTACCCATTAGATCTTTGATATATTATACTAGCTGATTTCTGTCATCTTTGTTTAGGCAGTTACTAAGGGGTATTTTTTTTTTAATGGAAGTAAATGAACCCTGGCTTGTGAATTGATAGTGATCAGCCTGGTAGTATATCACAGATATGTAACTGTACCCAGCATAAATGTTATACATCACAGATTCATTTACCATAAGCTTTTAATTCTTGGAGAAAGGTGATTTTGGAAGCTGATTCACACAAATCAGTTGCCCTTTAATAGTCTTAAAATTATGAATGTTTAACCTTATATCAATCTGAGTTTGTGTAAAACTTTGTAATTAGTAGAATTTTTGAATTTTAAGTAATAAATGGAATTCTGAATGGCAATACTAGAAATAACCATAATATTCCATAATATATTTTGGTAAGAAAGCAATATATATATTTAAGAAAATTAATATATCTTTCCAGAATCTTCGATCAAATCTTATTGTTATTAACCCTGTAACACTGAATGATGATGAAGAAAATAAAACTGGATTTGAGCAAAAAGGATCTGTTCCTCGTCTTGTTCTGCCTCAGGACAAATGGTGTCATTCTGGTACTGAAGATTCTTTGTCTCCTAAAACTGGTGGTTTTAAAAAAAAAGGTATTAAACCATAAATAGTTCTTTATATATAGATATTTTGAATACTTATAAAAGAGTTAAAATATTGCTTTATTTCAATCCTTCTCTTACCATGTCCAACAGTCTTTTTCAGACAATAAGCTTCTTACAATATTCAACTCTACCTGAAAGTTTAATGTAATTGTTTTCTATGCCCATTTAGAAAGACCTTTCTCATTATACAATCTTAATTAACTGTACTAATCTTAACTAACTGTAATAAATAATGTGTAATAATGCATGAGACATGTGGAATACTTTCTATATTATTATATCACAGTGGCTGTCTTTTAAATATATGCATTGTTACTTTGTGACATTATTGAGATTTCTTAAATGGTGTCACTGTAAATAATAAGTGATTCAATCACAGTCACTCTTAATGAATTGATTCTGTTGAAAATTTGTCATTTCCTTATATTTTGATTTATAAACTTGATGTTACTACATATGGCATGACATAAGTAAAGACAATCAAATAAATCACTCAGTTGCATGGCATTATTCTTTAACACATCTGTACCAGCATTGAGATTTCTTTCTACTAAACCCCCACCCTGCCCTCAGTTTTAAAGGATGCACTGATAGGCTTGAAAAAACTATTGTCCATTGGAATGGATGTAAAGCCATGGCCCATGTGAAAGAGAGCCATACCATGTGCATGTTAAATACACTGGAGGTCTTAACAAGAGGCTTTCATCTGTCTCCTAACAGCTATCCAGTTTGCTCCCTTCCCCTTTGAACACTTAGGATTCTTATGACTTGGCCATTAGCTCACTGCATGCAAAAAATGCCACTCAGAGGTAAAACAACCTACTCCTTTTTATTAGTGTTGTAAAAACTTCTATGATGATATCAGTGTATAGAAAGTGTTCCACAATACTTTGAACTTTGGCAAAAGTTGTAGGCTTATTTCTCTGTTATACGGTAAAAAAAACTCCATTTATATGCAATAGTAGAAGGTTTGTGAGGATAATGGGACCTCAGCAGAAAAATGACACAAACATGCATGCCTTACCTGGGGCTGGAACCCATTTAGCTTTACTTTGATCAGTAGCCAAGTGCGCTAATCACACTTGGCCACTGAATTGGATTTCTAGTTATGTATTTAATAATGTAATTATTTTTGGTTGTTTTATAACCCTTGTTTGACATAATTTTCCTGGTATAAGTTGGAATTCTTGAGTTAATATTCATTAAGTACAATAGTAAATAGCTACAAGCTTATATTAGCTTCAAGTAGTCTTGTGAAATCAACACCTCATTTAATCTATAAATTTGTTTTTTCTTGGTCACTAAATGATGTCATAAGAATGAAAAAAATGTGGTAAGGTGTTAAGAAAAATTCATTGTCCAGTTAAAAACCTA
The DNA here is from genome assembly GCA_038380435.1 of Ryuthela nishihirai. Lineage (NCBI taxonomy): Eukaryota > Metazoa > Arthropoda > Arachnida > Araneae > Heptathelidae > Ryuthela > Ryuthela nishihirai. The sequence continues at coordinate 69,482,174 of JAWZYU010000015.1, read as the reverse complement.
ATAAAAGGTACAGAGTGATTCAAAATTCACTCAGCCCATATTAGAAAATTTCATTTATTCTCAATTTACAAATTGTTAACCAAGGGTTATAATAGACGTTGAAAGTGAATCAGGAAACTGTTCATTGAAGTTAGCTTAAACAGTTAAAAATGATTTGGTTGTTAAATAATAATTGACTATGTATACATGTTCACCCTGTGAAAATTTCATTATGGGAAAATTTCACTAGTACAATACACATCACCAACAAAGAACTGACAGCATGAGAACTAAACTAAACATTGTTGCATATGTCAGTGACTGCAGGGTTGCCAACTTTAGAATTGGTATGTAATTCCATTCAGTTAGCATGAAATAATAAATATTTACATTTTTGGTTGCAAGAGTTTTGAATCATTTTGTGTAACAGATTATGATTCCAGGATTTTATAAATCTTATGTATTAGATGATTTGAATGTGTAAGTAATTGTGAGATGAAACAAGAGTCATCTACTGCTTTTTTAAGCAGCATTCTATATAAGAAAAAAATTTCAGATGTTTTACGACATTGCAGAGCTGTAGATTATCAATTAAAATATGAACCATGGGCTTCAGGAAAAGTGTGGTGAGGGTATAATGTAAAATTTGACTTTATTGGAATTGACTTGCACTTGCTAAATGCAGCAGCTTGTTACTCAAGATAGACATATTTTGGCAACTTGACAGTCTGTTTAGGCCTCCATGGCCTATGACTGCTTGAGGATTATGTACAGAAGTATTCAAATGTCTTGCTCATCGCTTTTCAAGATGGGGGTGGGGTGACTCAGTCGATAGCATGCCAGGCTCAAAATCTGCAATTTCCAGGTTTGAGTCCTAGCTTGGCCAGTGTTGAGATTTATCTCCACAAAACTCCCCACCTTGCCCTCAGTCAGTAGGGAATATTGATGGGCTTGGAAAGTCTGTCGGATGGGTTATTAAGCTGTGGCCCCATGTGAGGGAGAGCCATACCCTGTGCATGTTAAAAACACACTGGATGGCCTTGACTGGAGGCTACCACTATCTCCCAATAGCTGTTTCAGTAGGTCCTCTCTCCCAACCTTTTCTGAGCCTTCGGGGGTCCTTGTGATTTGGCCATTTAGCCTATTGTGTGCAAAAAAAGTGCCACCCAGAAGTAAAACAACCCAACCCTGTTCAGGATGGAAATTTTGCATTGAAATATTTTTAAAATAAATATGTATCAATTTATTGGACAACATATGTAGAGTTTAAATATTCAAACTGAATTAAAATACCTAATAAGGTGAAAAATAAAACTAAGGAAATGTCACTTTTAATTGCACCACTTTGATGAATTTACTTTCAGATCTATATCAGTCATCATGCAGCCTAAAAATTCTTGACTCAGAAACTGTTGTGTAGATCAGGACCAAATGTTCACCATTAGAAATAGGATTAGAATCTCATCATCATCCTCAAGCAGCCATGGGCTACAGAGGTCCAACCAGACTGTGCAGTTTAATTCTCAAAGCATATCTGTCTTGAGCATCTGCTGCATCTGGCCACTGCACACCAATTCTAACAAGGTTCTGTATGACATTGTCTGCCCACCACATCCTAGGTCTCCCCCTCTTTCTGAGGCCTTTAGGCACACTGTTCAAAACCCTATTCGCCAATCTATAATTATCCATACGGGCAACATGGCCGAACCAACGGATTCTCTCTCTGCACAATATGCTGCTTAAAGGAGGTTGTGGGGGTGTCGGTGGCTCAGTCGGTAGCACGCCAGGCTCATAATCTGTAGTTCCCAGGTTCGAGTCCCAGCTGGGTCAGCGTTGAGATTTATCTCCGCAAAATTCCCCGCCCTGCCCACAGTCAGTAGGGGACACCGATGGACTTGGAAAGGCCGCCGTCCGTCAGATGGGACGTTAAGCCGTGACCCTGTGTGCGGGAGAGCCATACCCTGTGCATGTTAAAGAACACGTTGGATGGCCTTGATGGGGGGCTATCATCTGTCTCCCTACAGCTGTTCCAGTGGGTCCCCTCCCCCAACCTTCTCTGAGCCTTCGGGGTACATGTGACCTGGCCATTTAGCCCATGGTGTGCAAAAAAGTGCTGCTCAGAGGTAAAACAACCCAACCCAAAGGAGGTTGCAGACTACTTTGCCTAACCTCATCATTAGTTACAAAGTTAAACCACCTAATACCCAAGATACTGCATAAGCATCTGGTTTCCTGTTATCATGTTTACACAGTGTCCAAGTTTCACTACCATAACTAACCCTAGAAAGAACCAAACTATTATACAGTCTAATTTTAGTCTTTAGGTGTATACGCCTATTTCTCCACAGTCTCCATAGATTTTTAAAAGTCCCGGCAGCAATCCCTATCCGTCTGTTAATCTCATGCCGCACATCACCAGTATCTGTTACATAGCTCCCAAGATAATTAAACTGTGAAACCTGCTCAAGACTGCAACCATTCAGATTAACTGAATCACAGCCTGCCTGACCAATTTTCATCACTTTAGTTTTCTCTCTGTTTATAACCAAACCTACTCTATTACCAGTCTCATCGACAGCTCAAATGAAAGAGTTCATCTCATCAACATCATTTGCCAAAAGGGCTAAATCATCAGCATTATCTAAATCAGAAATTTTCATATCTCCAGTCCATTTAAGGCCAAAATCTTTCCCTTGAAATGAATTTTGCATAACATAATCAATAACCAAACTAAAGAGAAAAGGAGACAAAATGCACCCTTGTCGAACACCAGAAGTAATGCTAAACCAATTGCTACAAGCCTTACCAACTCTCACACACGACTCAGTGTTATAATAGAGAGCTTTCATTATGTTAACTAACTTGTCTGGTATACCATATGATCTCACAATCAACCACAAATTATGACGATCAACAGAGTTGAAAGCCTTTTTGAAATCAACAAAGCTAGCAACCAAAGGTTTCTGAAACTCTAAACATTTCTCAAGAATCTGCCTAAGTGAAAATATCTGATCCACACATCCCCTACCACTTCTGAATCCACATTGCTCATCACGCAATTGCCTGTCAACCAGATTCTTAATTCTATTAAGCACAATCATGGAAATAACTTTAACTGGAACAGAGAGTAGGCTGATACCCCTATAGTTATCACAAGAACTGCGATCACCTTTTTTGAAAATAGGGATAACAATAGCTCTGGTAAAATCCTTAGGAACCATGCCTTTATCATAAAAGATATTCAGAATTTCAGTCATCCAAGTGGTAACCGAAACATTCCCAGCTCTAAGCATTTCGGTAGTAATTTCATCTACCCCTGGGGATATATGAGGTTTAAGTTTAGAAAGAGCCAAAATAACGTCAGATTGTGTTATAGGGCTAAGATTGAAGCCAGTAATGCATCTATCATCATTACAAACAATGGGAGTAGAACTAACCACATGGTTTAGAACATCACTGAAATGCTCAGCCCACCTAGCCGTGACAGAATCCTCACCTTCTATAACCTTACCTTGTTTATCCTTGAATCCTTGTATGCCTGTCCCTTTTCTTCCACATAAAACATTAACTATCTGGTACAGGTCTCTGCTGTTGTGCTGCCTAACTGCTTCCTCAGCTTTGTCAGCCAAGCCATGAAGCCAAAGATTCTTATCAGCAGCTTACTGATCCTTTACATATTTATTAAGGTCTCTGTAATCCTTTCTATTAGGACTAGTAGGGTACTGATTAAGGACATTCCTGCAGTTCCTTCTTTCTGAAATAAGCTCAAGTGCCTTATCACTCAAATAATTCTGCCACCTCTGTTCCTTTTTCCCTAAAAGAGTACTGTTAGTTTCCAAAAAAGCCTGTTTAAAATGGTCCCATTCTTCCTCAACTTCAGTAGTAAGCATACCATGACTGTTATAATGACTAAGTAAACTACCATGCTAAGCTTTAGCTATAACTGGGTCTTTCAGAGCATCAGTATTAAAGGTAAATTTTTTAACTTTAGCACAACACTTTTTAAGTTTAAGTTGCAGGACACTTTTAACAAGGTAATGGTCAGATCCAATTTCAGCTCCCCTATATGCCCTGGTATTCCTAACAGAACTAGCCCATTTGCTGTTAATTAATATACAATCAATCATATTCTTATGCAGACCATCAGGTGAAACCCATGTGTACTTATGTATGTCATGGTGTTTGTAATAAGTGTTAGTTATTCTGAAACTATTGAGTTTACTTACCTGTAGGAGACGCTGCCCATTGCAGCTATCAATACCAAAAGGGCCTATCACCCCTCCCCAAAGGTCGGAGTCAGTACAAACTTTGGCATTGAAGTCATCTAGAACAAGGGTAATATCTCCTTTCTCGATAGAATTAAAAATATTCTGAAGTTGTCCGTAAAACCTATCCTTCTCATCCTCGTCCTCAGTTGTGGCATAACAGCAGATAATCTTTAAGTCTTTAATGCTTGTCTGAAATTTAGCTGTAAGAAACTTTTCATTAATGCACTCATATCCTAGAAGAGCATCACTAGCATATCTGCTGAGAAGCAAACCCACACCTTGGTGATGCTTTCCATCCTTCCTCCCTGTAAAGAGAAATTTAAAGTTATTTTTTAAGTATCTCACCTTTACCTGTCCATCTGGTCTCTTGCAAGCCTAGAATATCCAGGTTATAGCACTGGAACTCCTGTGTGAGGACATCAAGAGAATAATCTCTATATAATGTCCTCACATTCCACGTTCCTGCAGAGAGAAAATGATTAGTAGGATTTTTAAAGAAATTAGGTTTATTGAGATTGGTAGGGCCAACAATATCAAACAGCCCCCTGATCACAGGCATGGGGCAAAGACCTGTTCCTCCTCCGCTAAAGGCTGAAGTCACCGATGCTGGTAGGAACTCCAGGCACCACCTTTTCAAGTGGACTTTTTCAAGAGCCATATGGTCTGCTTGAGACACATTACTGCAGTTTAGGCTTGACGATGCCCAACTAGCTAAGTGAGGTTCAGGTACCTGCGATGGCCTCTGATCAGGATTATCCACCAACTGATATAAGGTATCCCATGCCTCTGTTCACTTAGGGCTGGCAACCCAGAAGCAAACAGAAAACATAGTGGCAGATTCTCCCTCAACAGAGGCCCACCAGTGCAGCAAGTTCAGGATCCATAATCAAGCTCAAATCCATAAACAAGTCTAGTAGGTATAAATGGTCAGCACTAGGACCCTGTAAAGTTGACTACTCCTCAGCAGGGTTGGAAAAAAAATAAAAAAGTGGCCATAGATGATCAGATCAGTAGGCCATACTGAACTGGCAGCCCTCCCCTTCCGTTCCCTTCCAAAAGAGAATATCTCTTGAAAGGTACTAACGGCCTGCACCACAAGAAGGCGGGGTCAGACATTGGGTGTTAGACCTGGCCAGTTCTGTGCGTCATCACTGGGGATTGGTACACAGCTCTCCTTCCAGTTTATGCCTAGCTACCATTTACAGACCAGAAGAATTAGCAGAGCATGGTTAATCATCATAGCTGAAGCTAATCATGTATTCACTTTTTTCAACCTTTAGGAGAACACCTATAGGTATTAACACGTTCAGCATGGTGTGGCATAGCACTGATGTCTCACTGGCTGTTCTACTTTGACCGGCGTGACATCAATGAATGCCTCAGCTCGAAAATTCTATAAGACGGCACGGCTTTATTATGTGTCTCACTACAAAGTTAAATAGATAGCCATTCAAAATCCACCATCTGTACGAACTATTTATATTACATGGTCATGAATATTTGTACATGTTTGCTAATTACAGTATATTTTATGGTAATTTGTGACAAAACTTCGAAATAATAAATATTAGGAAATAATTATTTATTTATAACAGTAAAAGTAAATACAATTCGAAAATAAAAATAGAACAATACCTGAGCGATGTTATTTTTACATTTTTTTTTTGCATTATGAATAGAAAAAAAACATGGAATACAATAACTTTTAACACAAGCTGGACAGTACCACTTGCTTCTGGTCGATTTATTTTGAGCTACATTTCTACCAAATTGTTCTTTATTGTTGGCATAACATACCACACATCGATTTTTCTTGTGCTCCTCCAATTTATTATTTTTATCCTCATAATTTGAGTAATTAAAAATTGATGAAACTGTATTTAAATGTTTGAAACTGTGTAAAATATTTGTTATAAATATTTTGAAAATGAAATACTACCAAAATAGTTCCCTGTCCTTAGTGAAAAAAAAATCTGCTCTACACCCATGCTTAATGTGTTAATTGCTTCATATGAAACATCTAAAGTGTCAGTTGTTTTGTGCAACACCCAATGGAAATTTTCTTGAAAAAAAATTGCTGTTCTGATGTCTGTAATGTTCTTTATATATATACAAAAAAGTGAAACAACAATGTAAAATTAGTAATACATTGTTAGACCACTATGTGAATCCAGTATACCCTGTATACTTCATAGCATAGAGTACCAGTATCTGTAAGTCAGCAGGAGGGATATGACAACATTCATCCACAAGAAACATTATCAATTCCTGCTTGTTCAATGAAGCTGGAAAATGTTTTAGGTGCCATTCCAGAAGTTCCATTGGGTTGATGTATGGTAATTGGTGGCCATGGTATGGGAAAAGGTTGTCGCATAATTTTCAAACCACTGGGTGACCACATGTACTCTGTGGAGGGCAGTATTGTCATCCTGAAAGACAGCCCTGTCTGCGAAAGAAATACTGAACCATTGGATGAAGATGATCACTCAGAATTATCAAATAGTGACTGGCATTAGTCTTGGCTTCTAATAGAATGAGTGCCCTCAAACCACACCACGCCAAAGCATCCCACACCATTACAGAACCACTAGAACCCTTTAACAGTAGGAAACAAGCAATCAAGTTGTAGACTTCCTTCGGTTGGTGCCACACTTGCACTCATCCATTTGTCTGAAACAAAGTGTAGGATGATTCATCAGACCATATCACATTCCTCCACTGCTTGGCTCTTTGTGCCACTGGACATGACAATGTGCATTGACAGGTGTTATGAGTGACTTGTGAAGGGCAACTTGACCATGATATCCAGCTCTATGGAGTTCTTAACACAATGTTTTTGATGAAACTAACCTCTCATTTCCTACATTGAAATCTGCATGCAGCTGTTCAGCTGTAGCTCACTGGTTTTGCTTTGCACATTGCACTTACATTCAAATATCCTGATTTTGGAATATGCATTTTCATCCATTGTTGCCTTTTGAAGATGATGCCTTCTTTTTAGTTTCATGCAGACATAAACTTGGGAACTTGTTCTTTATGAGACAATAGTGAGTTCAGCTGTCTTAGTGACTGAAGCTCCTCCCAAATGCACTTAAACAATCATGCCCATTTCAAAAATACTAAGGTATTCTCTGGACGTGGTATCAATAACACTAGGCAACAAATTTTCATAAAAGTCATGCCTCTGAGATAAAAGTAGCCATTTCTTAAAGATTTCAAGGTGATGAACACGAATATGACAATGAAAATGCAAAAGTGGCTACGATTTCTGAGAAATTCACAATAGTTTCTTATATAATAGAGTAATATGTACATATGAGAGGTATTGGTAAAACTCCACTTCTACTTCCAACGTTGCTTGTACAGCTGCTCAGGATCATCTCTGGCGAGTGTCCAACATTGAAGTGGACCAGTTTCCCTGGTATCGTTTCTCCATCGTTGCAATGTCTTGGTGAAAACGTTCATCGTGCTCATCACTAACCATGCCGCAGTTGTCGGAGAAAAAAATCTAAGTGGGAATGGAGAAAGTGGATTTTTAAGGACATATTGCAGCCAAGTTTGGGATACAGCGACAACATGTCCTTAACCAGTTTCTTGTAGTTGTCTGCCTTGACATTCCCGAGAAATTTAATTGACACCAGATGAAACGTGTCCCAAGCCTTTTTCTAATCACCCTGAAGCAGGTTGTCGAACATCTGGTCTCTGAACAGCTCACGGATCTGAGGACCCACAAAAATTCCCTCTTTAATTTTTGCTTCACTGAGTCGAGGGATTTTGTCAGCCAAGTACTTGAAAACTGATGCAGTCTGGCCCATTTTACGAAGTTTTTCATCACACCGAATTTGATGTGTACGGAAGGTAGCAGGATTTTGTGTGTTTCTGTCAGTGTTGGGTGTTCCACATTCTTCTCCCCAGCCTTCAGAGATATCCTCTGAGGCCCGTTTCTCTTCATGTAGTGCAAAGTCTTTGCTCGGCTGTTCCATTCGCATAAGAAACAGCAGTACTTCGTTTGACTCTTCCATATACTTCGTATATCCCAGCTGCAGACCCATCAACAGAGTCACTACCTTCAAATCACATCAGAGATGTCAGCCATACTTACTGTATTGAAGACAGTTCAACAGCTGTTTTAAGTTGTCATAGAGGGTTCTGTAGTTCCCAGGTTCGAGTCTCAGCTGGGTTTGGGCAGGGGTGGCTCAGTCAGTAGTGCGCCAGATTCGTAATCTTCAGTTTCCAGTCCCAACTGAGTCAGCATTGAGACTTATCTCTGCAAAACTCCCCACCCTGCCCACAGTCAGTAGGGGACACCAATCAGCTTGGAAAGACTGCTGTCCGTCAGATGGGACATTAAGCCTTGGCCCAGTGTATGGAAGAGTCAAACCCTGTGCGCATTAAAGAACATGCTGGATGGCCTTGACGGGAGGCTACCATCTGTCTACCAACAGCTGTTCCAGTGGGTTCCCTCCCCCAACCTTCTCTGAGCCTTTGGGGTCCTTGTGACCTGGCCATTTAGCCCATGGTGTGCAAAAAAGTGCCGCTCAGAGGTAAAACAACCCAACCCAGTTGGATCAGCGTTGAGATTTATCTCCGCAAAATTCCCCACCCTGTCCACAGTCAGTAGGGGACACCGATGGGTTTGGAAAGGTCGCCATCTGTTGGATGGAACATTAAGCCGTGGCACCTTGTGCAGGAGAGCCATACCCTGTGGACATTAAACAACCTGCTGGAATTTCCTTGACAGAAAGCTACCATCTGTCTTCCAACAGCTCTTCCAGTAGGTCCCCTCCCCCAGCCTTCTCTGAGCCTTCGGGGTCCATGTGACCTGGCCATTTAGCCCATGGTGTGCAAAAAAGTGCCACTCAGACACAACCCAAGGTTGTTGTAAGTTTCTTTCATGTAGACAGTGTGCCCGACTGAAATGGATGGAAGTCGATTTCCATTATGAGCAACATTGCCTTGGGACTCAATTTCAAAGAGTCTCTGAATAGTCATCATTCTTAAGGGTCTTACTTGATTTTGAGAACATTCATCAGGCCATCTACATTGGAGCAGAACACAAGGTAATCTTCCTTTCTGAAGTAAGATGCAAACTGCTCATGACGAGTTCGAAACAAAGTCACTCGAATATTTTCTTTGAGAAGATTCCATTGTTTAAATCTTGATCCAAGTAACTCTGCTTTGGCCTTGGACAGCTCCAGATCGTGAACAAGATCATTAATTCTTTTCTTTGGTGAGAATGTGTGGTGCAGATGATGCACCGTGGCTGATGTATGGATCATCATTAGACACTGAAGGCTGTGGAGAACCCAACATTGTTCGCCTCTCTCCTCATCATCTGAATTGATGGAAAATTCTTTTGGAGGTTCGGGAATGGGAAGGCTTCACCCTGCGGAACTGGTCAGAGGGCAGATTGTATATTCGGGTACGCTATTGTCCACCCCTTTCCTTGTGATGCCTCCAGAAACAGGTGGAACCATGCAGAAGTAGCAGTCATTGCTTGGCTCTCTCCAAATCATGGAACACCAAACAGCATCGCCACTTTTTCGCCTTTCAGCCACTTTGGAAGATTTCTTGTACATGTACTGCAGCACATGTGTGGGCCCAGGCCTTGTCCTGGTCCCTGATCTTGCATTCAAAATAAAACTCATACGTCACTTTCACAATTGGAGTGATGGCTCTTTTCTGACCTGCAAACGTCACTTTCCCGCAAATGTAACAAAATGTATATGCACTATTAACACAGTTACGAGGCATTACAATGCTAGATTAAAACTTCAAGGATCACTTGTGTTGTACTTATAACTCAGAGGTAAATGGGAGTCACTCAAAAGACTTGCTCATCCTACGAGATGTTGCTTACAACTAACAATTGCATCATCTTTTGTCTGTGATTGTAAAGCCAAGATGTCATGACTCAACTACATTGAATCAGACAATTATGCAATACCCTGGGGGTTGTGTGTATGGCAGGCTGATGCAACACAATGCAATATGTTGCAATCTGGAGTTTACAGTGTTGCGAAATGGTTACCTATCTATTCAATGTAGACTGAAATGTTTATACATGGCCATCTCTGTCTCTCCTAAACAAGAGCCAATTGACAAATTTTATTGTCATTTTTGTGTTCAGCACCTTGAAATTAGTACAGATTGGCTATTTTCATTTCAAGTCTTGTGTGTTGCCCAATGTAATTACATACCCTTTAAATGGTGATACTTACTACCACCTATCAAGGTGCCACATTCAGCACACAACACATGTAATGAATTTTTAATGTGTAAGCACTCTGTGTATGCTATCATAAGTATAATCAGTCATCATTGACCTCACTGCAGTCACGAAGCAGCAGAAGGAAAATTCATTTTAAGAAACAATCTCCAACCTTCTCAGCATTTCTCACCACCACCTCCGTGTCGTTTGTTCTGTGTGTCTGTACTTACTGTCATGGACCATTCTACAATATGAACTTGCCACTATCGACTTTCTCACTCAAGATCTTCCATATAATCATTCAATGTAATGTTAAATCTCAGTCATTTATTGCTCTTGATACTAGGTAGCATAGATATTTTGTGGAAGTGCTCCTGAAATAATCAAAAGCAATTGATTTCTTGTAGGTAACTTACTCCTGTTAATAGTATTGTAGAGAATTAAACCTATTAATTTTAATTATTGTACTGTGAATCTCTGCATTACTTTCACTAATTTTTCAAGTTTCATCAGAAAACGTTTTACCATTGATAATAACATGCTGCCATTGTTCTCAACTCATGAGAAATTTCCTCTTTTATCATTGCCATTGATTAGATTTTTGTGTCCTTTTTTCCAAAAGTTTGCACAACACTAGTTGAAAAAAACATTGATGTATTTATTTCAGTGCTGTGGAGTCAGAGTCGTAAAGTCGGAAGCAATTTTGGTGCTGTCAGAGTCGGTACATTTTTACCTACTCCAACTCCAACATAAATTTTTAATAAAATATGCTTTTGTGTATGACATTAATGGCAGCTATGATGATTAAATCACTTAAATAATAAACACAGTGTTTTCTATTTCAGACACTAATGCCAATATTAATTTTTTCTTTTCAGAAAATATTTTTGATTTTTAATGCTTATTTAATTTTGAGTTCTTTCTAAATTTCATAAGTTTTAAACTTTCAGGTCTAAAACCCCTTTCACAATGGCAAAGAGAGTTCCAATGCAGTCTGTAGTTTTTGAATATTTTACAATAACCACAGATTGGAAACATTTCATGTGTCAGAGTGTATGATAGATGATGATGGTGAAAAATTATGTCAAGCATAAATCAGTGATTTTAGTGGCTCTGCTAAAAATGCACCAACCAGAGTATCAAATTTAAAAAGAAAAGTTAGATAGAAAAAGAAATTGAGGAGTTGGAGTCGGAATTTTTGTGTGCCGACTCAACAGCCCTGATTTATTTTATTCCAATCTAATCAAAATTTGATATATATGATCTGTGGTTACCAAAACATGTTATGCATATAAAAAAATTTTAGAATTTTTTTTTTTTAATTATGTTTTGAGAACTCCATGGTTATGGATTTTTTTTTTCTCAGAGCCAAGTTGGGTACTTGATATCATTCTCTGCTTTGAGCAAATTTTGGGAATCCAAACCAAATTTAGGCATATAAGATTGAAAAAAAAAGTTTACACATCTAAATAAATTCTTATTTTTAGTGCAAGAACACTCTTACAGCATATAAATGGTTATTCTTGTGTATCAGACCTCTATGGCAAGCAGTTGCTTGAGGGAGTATTTTTTTTTATTATTATTTATCAACTAAGCAGAAATCAGTGTTTTAATTCAAATTAATATTTGAAGGTTTTGGCTATAATTTTATTTTGTTAGTAATAACATTTGCCCAAATGTACAAAATTAATCTCAGTAAAGAGTTTCATTGAAGCTCAATATTGTCAAATTTATGAGATCGTCTCATTTTTAATAGATTGTTTTTGTATATGTTCAGAAATATCCATTTAACCCTTAACTGTCTATTAGAGAAATAGTAAATTCTAACTAATCTGGTGTCAAAATTGATGCATCTGCTATTTAAAGGTTAAAGCAAATATCTCATATATTGCTTTTAAATTATCAAATGTGCTTACGTGTTGAAAGTATGTGGAAGAGTTCTTCTAATAATGTTTCCAAAAAGGAAATTCTCAATTATGCCATCACTAATTGTGTATAATGATGTTTATTTTAATTATACACATTAAGTAGAAATTAATGACTTACTTATGTTAATATATAAGATAAAAATGTTTTTACAACTAATGTTGCCAAGTTAGGCTGGTCTCCCCAATCATATTAAGTGTATTAGAAATAAAGTGCATTTAAAACTCAATTAAAAGGACCTTGCTCAGAAATTAATTAAAAATAACTTAAAATTCTCTCTCGTTGAGCAATAAATTTTTTAAGTTTATCCTTCAAACTATTTGCATGTTAAAAAGTTTTTAGGAGAAAACTTTTAACATTCAAATGGTTTGAAGGATAAACTTTAAAATTTTACTGCTCAATGACAGAGAATTTTAAGTTATTTTTAATTTAAAATTCTATATTCAAGGTTTTATTAATATGATATTCCTTGGCTAAGTGGTTAACATGCTTGGCTACTGATCAAAGAGACCTGGGTTTGAACCCAGGTAAGGCATGGATATTTGTATTGTTTTCTGCTGAGATCATATCCTTATAGACCTTCTACTATGATGTATAAACTGACAGGCTCCTGTCAGATCTCTGTAAGAAACAGATGCTTGAAAGAATTTTTTTTTTAATTTTCTTAAGTCTTTGCACCAAAAAAAAGCATACTCGCAATTTACGCAAATCTACAGAATATATTTTGTAATGTGACAAAATTTGTACCCCTCCAGACAACTTCTAATTGTCAGTAATCATTAGACTACCCACAGCCTCTTAAAAAATAGATTTATGTAGCAAAATAGTATATACAGGGTTGTTGTAAAGAAACTATCACATTCTTAGTGAAAATCTCCATAATGTAGATCTAAAAGAACTGAAATTGAAAAGTGATGTCATCAGAAACATGGATAATATCAAGTATTAGATGGATAATATCAAGAAGTAACATGGATAATATCAGAAACATGCACTCAAAGATATCAAGAAGCATTGCAATATTATATTTGTAGTACTGTTTAATGAGTGTTGACCATAAAAGAATTCCTAGAAGTGCACACTACCTTTGACCTGTCACTGTGCACATTCTCTTGGCAGACAGTGTTATGACCTGAAAGGTAAAATGGCCCCAATACAAAGTATTAAACCCACTTAAGTCTGTTATCTTAACATCATATAGAGCTGTCTGGACAGCTACACTTAGGTTTGCTTCTATCCGAAGTATGCAATTGAATGTGTTAACCCTATCACTAAAAATAAAGTTTCACTCATTTGTCCATAGGATGTTGCTAACCTGCAGTCATGCTAAGAAATGTAGTGCAAAGTGGACACATTGCACCTAATCTGACATTTACATAGTCTTTGCTCACTGGAAATATGACAGGAACATTTGTATGATGATTCAAATGCAACTTTCACACAATCAAGGCAACGACTGACATGAGCACTGGCAACTCCTTTTGCAGTTCCCCAAGCCTGCTCCAATATTGTCTGGTATCCAATAGGTGATATTGGAACAGGCTTGGGATCTGCTACTTTGGAATTGATGTTTTTTTTGTAGATGTACCCTGATTCCTTAAATCTCCTAATTAACTCCCAGACTACTTGATATTATCCATGAAAGCCCCCATGTAGGCAGCAAAACACTCTCAGGGAAGACTGGGCATTTTTTCCCTTGGATATACTGCAGATTTACTAATTCAGATTGTTGCTTTTCTATCAATGGCATGTGCAAAGAGGGGTCACATGTTCTTATGTTGTTGTTTTTTCATGAAGATATGCAAATTATCATCCTCAAGTGTAATTGCAATTTTAGTTGTTTTTTTACCTGTTACTGAAATTTTCATTACCAGAATGACAAAGTTTCTTTATAACCAGCCTCTTTGTATACAGAAAAATTCAAAAGTACCAATGAGATTATTGAGAAATGTGATTCACATGTTTGCTAATTTAGCATTATTACATGTAGTTAGATATCTATAATATTTTCCAAAGTAATTGTAAAGTGGGTGAGAAATTATTGTTAGATTATGAAACTCGGTGTATCTAGATTCAAATTCCAGAGAACACATGATATTAATGTTGCCATTCTGTTGCAGTCATACATCTCTTGCAAACCTTCTCTACAGTACTTTGCAGGCTGCTTTTGGACCTCCAAGATCTGAGGAGATAGTTATTTTATTTTTTCCTTATAATGGTTTAAGACAAACTTTTTTTTTTCCAGATGCTGGAAGATTCAGCAGATTTGAATCAGACTCGGAGAGCAGTGACAGTGACTATGATGTGAACAATCATACTAGTTCTGATGGAGACAACACATCCCAACGTGATCATTTCATTAGTAATGAAAACTTACTACCTGGGGAAGTAGAAAGTGAAGAAAATGAACAGGAAAGTTATTTGGAAGTGAGTGTATCAAGTCCAGAGCAAAGAACGGTGCATTGTAATTTGCAGTCTGATGAAAGTACTGCAAAAGATCTGAAAGAACTTACTAGTCATCCAGGACAAAACCAGGGACCACTAACTAAAGTAGTTAGTACTTGTATTCATTCAGAAAGTGAGATATCTGACAGTGAAACCAATAACAGTTTTAAAAGTGACATTCCACAACTGGTTCAAAATGTAGATGGATGCAAACATATTACCACTGAAACTGACATTCATAAAAAAAATTCTGAATCTGTTAGGTGCATAGAATGTCCTGAGGATGAGCAAATAAAAGATAACTTTAAAAAAAACATTAAAGCAAAGCTGGAAGGTAATAAAGGTAACTCAGTTCCAAAAGAAACTAAAAGGCCTTTAGTATTTTCAAACAAATTAGAAACACGTCGAATAAAATTTGAAATTACTTCACCAGTTAAAATACAAAGAAAAAAAATTTTGTTAAAGGATACCTTGGGAGAAAATAGTGAAAATGTAAATACTTTCAAAGATCATAATGGTTATATATCTCTTATTTCAAAAAACATAAATGACAATTTGGAAAAAGTGACATCGAATGTAGGCCATAGTAATCGAATTGGGGAACAAATCTTATCCCAGAATGATTTGAGGCTTGAACTGAAAAAGAGAAAAGGACATAAAAAAAGTCACATATCAGAATTAAAAGGTAAAATGCAAAAGAATGCAAGTAAAAGAAATAGACACATTAGATGCTCTAGCACTAGTAGTTCAAGAAGCAGAAGTAGTAATAGCAGTGGCAGTGAAAGTAGAAATTCAAGTAGTGACAGCAGTGTTAAAAGTTCTAGTCCATCAAGTAACAGAAGTTACAGTCCAGCTATGAAGTCAATTCTTAGTGTTGTAAAGCCTGTGAGTTTGTTAAAGTCAGATTGTCAATCAAATATCAAAGATATTGCAAATTCTAGACACAGTAAACAATATTGCAAAAACAAAAGGAAAAAACACAGTAAAAGTAAAATGAATAAGTTTAAGTTTAGTGACTTAGCAGTTGACAAACAGTTCAGATCTCTGCCACAGAGTTCAAAAGGAATCAGAAGTTCTTCACCAGATTCAGAAAAAGAGTCAAACAAGAAACACAGACATAGCACTCTCAAAGTGTCATTATCAGACTGTGCTGGAAGTAGTGGTGAGTTGTAATTTGTATTCCTCTTATACATATATGCAATATTTATTTTTAATGAACAGGTTTCTATTGCTGTTACTTCTCTTTAGTTTTGTTCATTATAACAGTATTCAGTTTTAGTCTACCTTCACTACACAGATATTGTACATTTCAATATCTTAACTAGGTTTAGTTTTCATTTTCCTGCTGCAGTTTCATTTATTCTATAAAGTTTGCTTCAAAGAAATGCACATCATTCAACAAATAAGTAGTTTAGCTTTGCCTTTGCATCTTTTGAGATTTATTTTTTTCTGTTCTATAATTATTTTTATTCACTAGATATGTATTGCTATTTCACAAAGTAATATTTTTTAATTGTAATCCCCACAAAGTAAAAACTTTTGTTTCTGGGAATGTCACCATATTTAGTGTGGATCTTAAGATTTAAGATACAGCTTGGTTAGAAACAGATGTGCATATAATAAATAGTTGTTTTTACTGTAGCTTCAATATTCTCAGGGTGTTGATATTTGTGTGTTTGCTCAGTTAGTACTTTGTTTTTCATTAAACTTTTATTTTGATTTTTTTTTAATTATGGCTAATCTTTGGCAAATATTTCTTATCAGAAAGTTTACATTTCATTGTAGGATAAACTTAAGACAAAGTTACTAGGGTGCACATTAAATGACTGTCAAATTTATTCTATAGTGAAATGTAAATATCTAAGACAGCCATAAATAAATTCACTTGTTATGGAGGATGTTTTACTTCTTACTCTTCAATTGGGTATGTTTTTTTATTAATTTGAAGATTTTCTTACCTTAGGAAGAAAGGATTTTGCTGTGGGGAAATTAAACTTCCTTTCCCTTCATTACTCTAAAGGGGATTTAAATCCCTCTTGGTGAAATTGCATTTTAAGAAATTTATCAGTTAATGGGTTCGTATTAAACCATTAAAAATTTTAAATCCTGATCCTTTAAAAAATATTGGCTATAACACTGCAAAGAATTGTTTTCTGTAGTGCATCTTACTGCAAGCACTTTGTCAGAGTTGAAATAGGTTGTCCACCTCTGAGCAACACTTCTTTTGCCTAGCACAAGATAGGACTTTCCTGCAAACAAGACCACAACTTAATGCCCCTGGCCTTTCCAAGCCCGTTGTGTCTCCTTATCAAAGGCTGAATAGGGGTTAGTAGAATTATCTCGACACGGTCAGAACTTAAATCTCGAAATATCTTGTTACAAACATGACATGCTATTGACTGAGCTATCCCAATCCCACTTTATATTAATGTGTGCATGTTTATGAATTTTATAGATTGTAAATGATTGTGCATTCACATGCCTTGCTTCAAGGATTATCATATGAATAAAAGGCTATGTAAAAACATTACAGAACTGTCTGAAAATATTATGCTATACTGTGTTAGGTAAATTTGGAGTAATATTTTATTAAGAAATTAAATGTTCTTTCTTTTGATGTGTAACAAGACAGTTTTCTATTCAATAAATATTCCAGAATAAGATTCTGTTCAAAGAAAATAATTTTTACTGCATTAAAAATTAAAAAGCATTAAAATTTAAATTTAAAAGCATAAAAGTTATTTTTTTTATTTAACCACTACTCAGAATTAAATGTTCTGAGTACATTTCATTGTAGAATAAACTTAAGACATCAATAACACTCACACAAGAAATGTAGAATTCATATATATTACAGAATATTTACAGTGTTTGAGGTTTTTCGTTTTCTGTATTAGCCCTCTAATGGTGGAAATTTAAACCATTGGAAGATTTTGAAAATTTTAATCATAATATCTTAGTATCTAACCCAAAAAGAATTTTTATCTCTTAAAGCAAAAATATTGAATGTCTACAAATAAGCAAACATACAAAAAAGTAAAAATCTTCACTTTAAAGGTTAATAATGATATGTGTTTGAAGAAGGGTTTTTTTGAATATGAAAACTTATTCTGAATAATATATATGTAACATTACTTTTTGTTTTCCCTAATACTTATGCAGAATTAGTTTTGTATAAAAGTGCTTTATATTTCACAATGTGGGGAAAAATTGTGCATGTAATGAGAAATAATCTCGACATACACATAATCAATAATGAAAATTTCACCATTAACACTGATATAAGTTAGTGTTGTGCAAAGGATTGTAAAGGTGGTTTTAATATGATGTTTACAAATATGAAATGATGACTGCAAAAAGATTGAATTGAAGAAAAAGTTACATTTTAATTACTATTTTGATGATAGAGATACACTTACAGGTTTTCAGCAGATGGAGCACAAAAAGTACAATCATCATCTTCTTCAAGCAGCCATGGGCTACGGAGGTCCAACCAGACCGTGCAATTTAGTTCTCCAAGCAAGTCTATCCTGAGCTACATCTACTGCATCTGGCCACTGCACACCAATTCTAACAAGGTCCTGTTTGACATTGTGTGCCCACCGCATCCTAGGTCTCCCCTTCTTTCTGAGGCCTTTAGGCACACTGTTCATAACCCTATTCGCCAATCTATAATTATTCATACGGGCAATATGGCCAAACCAACAGAGTCTCTCTCTGCACAATATGCTGCTTAAAGGAGGTTGCAAACTCCTTTGCCTAACCTCATCATTAGTTACAAAGTTAAACCACCTAATACCCAAGATACTGCATAAGCATCTGGTTTCCTGTTATCATGTTTACACAGTGTCCAAGTTTCACTACCATAACTAACCCTAGAAAGAACCAAACTATTATACAGTCTAATTTTAGTCTTTAGGTGTATACGCCTATTTCTCCACAATCTCCATAGATTTTTAAAAGTCCCAGCAGCAATCCCTATCCGTCTGTTAATCTCATGCCGCACATCACCAGTATCTGTTACATAGCTCCCAAGATAATTAAACTGTGAAACCTGCTCAAGACTGCAACCATTCAGATTAACTGAATCACAGCCTGCCTGACCAATTTTCATCACTTTAGTTTTCTCTCTGTTTATAACCAAACCTACTCTATTACCAGTCTCATCGACAGCTCGAATGAAAGAGTTCATCTCATCAACATCATTTGCCAAAAGGGCTAAATCATCAGCATTATCTAAATCAGAAATTTTCATATCTCCAGTCCATTTAAGGCCAAAATCTTTCCCTTGAAATGAATTTCGCATAACATAATCAATAACCAAACTAAAGAGAAAAGGAGACAAAATGCACCCTTGTCGAACACCAGAAGTAATGCTAAACCAATTGCTACAAGCCTTACCAACTCTCACACATGACTCTGTGTTATTATAGAGGGCTTTCATTATGTTAACTAACTTGTCTGGTATACCATATGATCTCACAATCAACCACAAATTATGACGATCAACAGAGTTGAAAGACTTTTTGAAATCAACAAAGCTAGCAACCAAAGGTTTCTGAAACTCTAAACATTTCTCAAGAATCAGCCTAAATGAAAATATCTGATCCACACATCCCCTACCACTTCTGAATCCACATTGCTCGTCACGCAATTGACTGTCAACCAGATTCTTAATTCTATTAAGCACAATCATGGAAAGAACTTTTACTTGGAACAGAGAGTAGGCTGATACCCCTATAGTTATCACAAGAACTGCGATCACCTTTTTTGAAAATAGGGATAACAATAGCTCTGGTAAAATCCTTAGGAACCATGCCTTTATCATAAAAGATATTCAGAATTTCAGTCATCCAAGTGGTAACCGAAACATTCCCAGCTCTAAGCATTTCGGTAGTAATTTCATCTACCCCTGGGGATTTATGTAGTTTAAGTTTAGAAACAGCCAAAATAACTTCAGATTGTGTTATAGGGCCAGCATTAAAGCCACCAATGCATCTATCATCATTGCAAACTATGGGAGTAGAACTAACTACGTTGTTTAGAACATCACTGAAATGCTCAGCCCACCTAGCCATGACAGAATCCTCCCCTTCTATAACCTTACCTTGTTTATCCTTCAATCCGTGTATGCCTGTCCATTTTCTACCACACAAAACATTAACTATCTGGTACAGCTCTCTGCTGTTGTGCTGTCTAACTGCTTCCTCGGCTTTGTCAGCCAAAGATTCTTATCAGCAGCTAACTGATCTTTTACACGTTTATTAAGTTCTCTGTAATGCTTTCTATTAGGACTAGTAGGGTATTGATTAAGGACATTCCTGCAGTTCTTTCTTTCCGAAATAAGCTCAAGTGCCTTATCGCTCAGATAATTCTGTCTCTTCTGCTCCTTTTTTCCTAAAAGAGTACTGTTAGTGTCCAAAAAAGCCTGTTTAAAATGATCCCATTCTTCCTCAACTTCAGTAGTAAGCAAATCATGACTGTCATAATGACTAAGTAACCTATCATGGTAAGCTTTGGCTATAACTGGATCTTTCAGAGCTTCAGTATTAAAACTAAATTTTTTACTCTAACACAACACTTTTTAAGTTTAAGTTGCAACACACTTTTAACAAGGTAATGGTCAGATCCAATTTCAGCTCCCCTATATGCCCTGGTATTCCTAACAGAACTAGCCCATTTGCTGTTAATTAATATGTAATCAATCATATTCTTATGCAGCCCATCAGGTGAAACCCATGTGTACTTATGTATGTCGCGGTGTTTGTAATAAGTGTTAGTTATTCTGAATCCATTGAGTTTACTTACCTGTAGGAGACGTTGCCCATTGCCATTGCAGCTACCAATACCAAAAGTGCCTATTACTCCTCCCCAAAGGTCAGAGTCAGTACCAACTTTGGCATTGAAGTCACCAAGAACAAGGGTAATATCTCCTTTCTTGACAGAATTCAAAATATCCTGACGTTGTTCATAAAACCTATCCTTCTCATTCTCATCGGCATCCTCAGTGGGGGCATAACAGCAGATAACATTCAAGTCTTTAACACTTGTCTGAAATTTTGCTGTAAGAAACCTTTCATTAATGCACTCATATCCTAGAAGAGCATCGCTAGCAAGTCTGCTGAGAAGCAGACCCACGCCTTGGTGATGCTTATTGTCGTCCCTCCCTGAAAAGAGAAATTTAAGATTAATTTTAAGAATCTGACTTTTATCTGTCCATCTGGTCTCTTGCAAGCTGAGAATATCTAAATTATAATGGTGGAATTCTTGTGTGAGGACATCAAGAGAAAAAGCTCTGTGCAGAGTCCTCACATTCCAACTACCTATGGAGAGAAGATGGTTAGTGGGACGTTTAAAGAATTATGTTTATTGAGAGAGGGAATGCCGACAATATCAAACAACCCCCTAATCGCAGACATGGGACAAAGACCCGTTCCCCCACTACTAAAGGCTGAAGCCATCTACACTGGAAGACTTCCTCCAATGTAGAATTTGACGATGCCAATAGAAGCAAAGAGTTCAGGTGCCTGCGATGACTTCTGCTCAGGATTATCCACCAGCTGATAAACATATCCTGTGAATCTATTCACTTGGGGCTGTCAACCCACAAACAAACAGAAAACACAGCGGAAGATTTTCCCTCCACAGAAGCCCACCAGTGCAGCAAAATCAGGATCCATAATCAAGCTCAGAGCTATATATCTGTCCAGTCCAGTGGGTTTATATGGTCAGCACCAGGACCCTGTGTGGTTGACCACTCATCAGCAAGGTAGAAAAAAAAGAAAAGTAGCCATAGTTGTCCAGATCAGTAGTCCACACTAATCTGGCAGCCCTCCCCTTCCGTTCACTTCCACAAGAGAGTATCTCTTTTGAAAGTTACTAACGGTCTGCACCACAAGAAGGCGGGATCGGACATTAGGTGCTAGGCCTGGCCAGTTCTATGCATCATCACAGGGGATTGGTGCATAGCTCTCCTTCCAGTGACTACCTAGCTACCATTTACAGACCAATACTTGTTGATAATGCAGAAATTTACACAATTCACATATGGAAGTAAAAAGTAAATTCTTTGAGTATAGCATCACAATGTATCGAACTTGGGCACAAAAAAATCATAATATACTGTTAACATCAATAACACACACAAGAAATGTAGAATTCATATATATATATCCCTCTTCAGCTAAGATGTTAATATAATGAAAGTAGTTATATAGAAGGTTAATTTGAACATGAAATTGCTTACATTTATATTAAATTATATTTATTTACTTACAGATTTTTATGTAAAAATATTGTTTCTATATTATCTAGTTCTAGTCTGTTTCACAGACCTTCTATGGCATATAAACTGACAGGCTCCTATCAGACCTCTGTGACAAGGTGCTGCTTGAGGGGGTATTTATTTTTTGTTAGTCTGTTTCTCTTCACTGAATAGCCTGACAAATTCTAGCTATTCCTGTTGAAGTGTGCTTGGAGCAATTTTTCTCCCAAAACAGCTTGGGCCCATAAACTTTGGTATGAGTTTGCCTAATGTTAATTCTGCACATACAGATCTCTCTCCTCACAATTCAGGTCACTCTCACCAATCACAGCTTTGCCTTTGTGGATTCGACTACTTTCGGAAAATTTTTGGTGACCTTGATTCACTGATCACAAGTCAGCCAAGACATTGCTGCAGATAATAATCCTTGATTGATTTAATGTGCAAAAGATAAAACTTGTAACAAGTATTGCAAGTGATCTATTTATGTAGAAATTTCAGTGGCAGAGTGTCAAAAGACATTCTACTGACAGCAAAAAACTGCCCCTTAGTGGGTTGTGAGAAAAGCAACTTTATCACTTTAAGGAATAAAATAGAAACTCTTTATTGTTGTGGGCGGGGGTGGCTCAGTCGGTATCGCGCCAGGCTCATAATCTGCAGTTCCCAGGTTCGAGTCCCAGCTGGGTCAGCGTTGAGATTTATATCCACAAAACTCGCCACCCTGCCCACGGTCAGTAGGTGACACCGATGGGTTCGGAAAGGCTGCCGTCTGTCGGATGGGACATTAAGCCGTGGCCCCATGTGTATGAGAGCCATACCCTCTGCACATTAAAGAACACGCTGGATGGCGTTGACGGGAGGCTACCATCTGTCTCCCAACAGCTGTTCTAGTGGGTCCCCTTCCCCAACCTTCTCTGAGCCTTTGGGGTCCTTGTGACCTGGCCATTTAGCCCATGGTGTGCAAAAAAGTGCCGCTCAGAGGTAAAACAACCAACCAATCAACTTGTATTCTTCTACATGCATTCTTTGCATGTTTGAGCCTCCTTGTCATTTCCAAAGTGGCAGCCTTTTAATGCTGTATTCAGCTTTTGAAAACTATTCAGCTTTGGAAAATTATAAGATGAGTGAGGGAGTAAAGGAATGCTCTAGCATCTTAGCACCAATTTTGGTGACAGCAGTTTGAACAAAAGCAGCAGTATGGGGCCTCATGTTGTCATGGTGCAGAACCATTATCCCCCCCCCCCTCAGAATTCTGGTCATTTTTCACAAACTGCACGACGAGTTGGATTGTTTTTATTTCTCAGCAGCACTTTTTTGCACACAATGGGTTAAATGGCAAGGTCACAATGACCCCAAAGGCTCAGAAAAGATTGGGGGGGGGGGACCCACTAGACAGATGAGAGCCTCCCATCAAGGCCATCCAGCATGTTCTTTAATGTGCACAGGGTATGGCTCTCCCACACACAGGGCCATGGTTTTACATCCATCCAATGGATGGCAGCCTATCCAAGCCCATTGGTGTTCCCTACTGACCATGGGCAGGGCGGGGATGATTTACGAAGATAAATCTCAATGCTGGCCCAGCTAGGACTCGAACTGGGAACTTCAGATTACTAGCTCGGCACGCTACCAACTGAGCCACTTCAGCCCCAACTTCACGAAGTTTTATTTGAACTTCTACATAGCTTTCTTATTCACTGTTTACCCCTGTTTAGGGGTGGAACAAGTAGTCCATGGGCCCTATGGCATAACAATTCCCAAAATTTTTCAATAGCAATAATTTTACATATCACTAAGTCATCATCGGCCATCCCAGTCCACTACTGGTTAGCATGTTTGGCTAATGTAAGGGTTCCCTGCTTGGAGTCTCCGATAAGGTATGGATGTATTTTAATGTGTTGTCCTAACCCAGGTATCAAATGCTTCCTACAAGTCTTGGTGTTATAGATACCATAAAAACATATATCTTCTCGATGACATATTAAACTGACAGTCTCCTATTGGGTCCCGTAGTAAGCAGCTCTTTGAGAGGTAATTTTTTAAGTTGTCAATTACACAATACTCCTCATTTTGAACAATGTTTTAAAAATTTCATTTATCTAAAGCCAATGGCCGAGCGCTTGGCTACTGATCTAAGGGACCTGGGTTCGATCCCCGGGTAAGGCATGGATGTATGTGTCGTTTTTCTGCTGAGGTCCTGCCATCCTCTCAGATCTTCTGCTTTGGCATATAAACTGATAGGCTCCTGTCAGACCTCTGTGGCAAGCAGCTGCTTGAGGGGGTATTTATTTATTTATTTTAATGTTGGCTTAACTACAGGATATATTTATTATATGGAAAAATCTCTTTTGATCAGAGGTTCTTAAACTTTTTTGGCATCACATCCCAATTTCGATCTTTGAGAAACCCTCGTGCCTCTCCACATCTCATCATAAGCCATTTCCTCTATTAACAACAATTAATTATCATGCGGTCATTAAATCTTTGACGAAAGAAGGCAAAAGCCCAGCAGAAATTAAACGACGTTTAGATTTAAAAAATTTTTATTTTAAAAATGTTTATTTAGTTTTTATTATTTTTAATATTTTTTTAATTTAAAGTTTTTTTAATTTAAAAATCTTTTATTTTAGAACAGGGGATTTTGTTCTAAAATTCATTTAATTAATTAAACATTCCTTTAAGGAATGAAATACTACAGTTACTGGTGAATACTATGCGTCATTAATGTACAAATTGAAGGATACCATCAAAGAGAAACACCGAGTAAAGCTGTCCCGGAGAGAGAGAGGCTGTTATAGGGGTGTGGATCGGTAGAGCACCAATATTCTATAGGTGTCGTAGGCCATTCTGCCATTCACTTGAGCACCAGTGTTTTATAGGCTTAATGAAAATCCTATCACTGCCATTAAACAGTGATTAATCATGTATTTGATTTCTTAATATTGACGATTTTCCACCCCTATTTGGTTTGGCCGTGATCATTAATCATTACGTGATCGTATAGCATTTTCTCCTTAGATAATTCATAGCCCATTATCCGACTGGGAAATAAAGTCATCCTCCCACACAAAGGAGTGACTAAAGGAGGTAATAGTATTTTTCTACACATATAAAACACATTTATTTACAGGCTACTTAACACAATTACAATTACATGAGAACACATTCTACGATTTCAACAACTTACATTAAAACTTAAATGCATTCAGCTCAATGCGAGGCCTGCTCTAAAACTAGCACAACTATCTAAATACTAATCTTTCCACCATCATCGCCTTCCTAACTCATAAACCATTGACTGTGCCTGCTCTCCTCAAGAGCCAGACGACCAAGCAAAAACGTGACTTACTCCTACGAGTCTCTGAAGCCAAGTGGACATCGTCCCTAACTCCGAAGTCAACTGTCCAGTCCAGTCGAATCTCATCGACAGACTGCTCAAGAAAAGTCTCTCCTCTCTTGGACACACAAAAATAATCCAAGTCATTCCGAGTCCGTGATTGGCTCTCTCAACTCTCCGCTAGGGGGGGGGGGGGGGGTGCCGGACGAGAAATAGAAGTTTCTCGTCGTTTCTTCCTTATTCTGCAACCACGTGACTGTCCTTCAGGAGCGTTGCACCGCGAGCCAGTAGAAGTTCTTACAGGCATCTGAGCTGTCCATCAAAAGGCAGACTTGGTGCCAGAATCCTCTCTCTGAACACAGGCTTTCCATTCACATGAGGTGCTATCCTTTGTAACGCCAGTCTGGATTAAGCTGGCTCTGCAACAGGTATGTGGTTTGACTCTGTTGGGATGTGCATCAAAGGAATGCTCTGCGGCAGATGCGCACTGAGCGGCTTATCCACTTCGGTAATCCCTCCTGCGTGGCGCCGCTCAGCAGCTAGGAGCTGAAATCCGGACTTGAAAACCATTCTGCATGAACTAGGCAATATTCACACAGAACAAGGCTATTGCACAACAATGCGCCAGTGCACACTTCAGTTGCTGCGAAGGCTGCTATCCAGCAATATGTGGTTTCCAGGAATTAAATCACCCACTGTATAGTCCCAACCTTGCCCCTAGCAACTATTTTTTGTTTTCAAAATTGAAGTTGGATCTGCATGGGGAAAAATTTACAAGTGATGAAGTCATTTCTGCAGTTTTAGACCATTTTAAGGACAAAAATTATGATTATTTTTTCAGTGGTGTAGAAAAGTTAATTAGCTGTTCTAACTGTATAATAGTTTGGTTCTTTCTACGGTTTATTATGGTAGTGAAACTTGGACATTTTGTAAACAAGATAACAGGAAACTAGATGCTTTTGATTCCAGATGCTTATGCAGTATCTTGGACATTAGGTGGTTCAACTTTGTAACTAATGATGAGGTTAGGCAAAGGAGTTTGCAACCTCCTTTAAGCAGCATATTGTGCAGAGAGAGACTCCGTTGGTTTGGCCATGTTGCCCGTATGAATAATTATAGATTGGCAAATAGGGTTATGAACAGTGTGCCTAAAGGCCTCAGAAAAAAGGGGAGACCTAGGATGCGGTGGGCAGACAATGTCAAACAGGACCTTGTTAGAATTGGTGTGCAGTGGCCAGATGCAGTAGATGTAGCTCAGGACAGATTTGCTTGGAGAACTAAATTGCACGGTCTGGTTGGACCTCCGTAGCCCATAGCTGCTTGAGGATGATGATGATGAAAAAATGTATTGAAATAAAAGATGATTATATTGAAAAATTAAAATTATTGTTTGACTCTATTACCTCTTTAATACCCTTGGGTGGAAACTTTTGGACCTTACTACATACCTGTCTTGTCTTCAACAATTTCCCATCCAGTTTGATTTACAGTCACCTAACAGTTTCCATTAAGCAAAATGTTTCTTGAAACTCAGTCAGGGCCCAGTGAGAAGGCCCTGCTTGAATTTTGAGGTTGATTGAGTTTTTAGGTCACAGTGAACTCGAGTGCTTCTATTCACTGAACTGGCATTTGTTTCTGGGTTATAGTGAAAAATCCAAGTCTGATCTCTGGTCACAATATATTGTAAGAATCTTTCACCTTCCTCCTCAAATATTATCAACCAGCTCCACACACATAAACACACATTTTTGCTTTTGTTTGTGGCTCAGGTTGTGTGGGATCCAAAGAGCACAAATTCTTATCATTTTCAAGTTCTCTTCACTATTGTATGAACATTACTATAAGAAAGGCCCATCCTTGCTGTTTGATCATGAAGGGTTATTCTTTAGTCTTCATCAAGAATACCCTGGACTAGGGTGATTCATTGTGCATTGATGGAAGTGCTTGGTTGCCCAGATCTTGGGTCATCCTGACCCAAGATCCATGTTCGTGAAATTTCATGAAATCACACTCGTCTGAAGCATTTATGCCACTTGAAAATCTTGCTTCATTTCAAGCACTGTTCTCCATACACTTAAGTAATTTCTGCATCTGTCTGTGGACCACTTAATTCTTGTCAAACATAGTAACATTATATACCACTGCTCAGTTTCCAGATCAGCCATATCTTGCAAAAAGTCATGCACCGTGAAACCAAATGCCTTTTCAAAGTAAGACAATGAGAAACTGACTGCATACTGATTTGCTGCTATTTGAAACTATATTTCAATGTGTTTCACACTGCTTTGTGCACTTGAAGAGTCTGTATGTGGCTACATATCATGTATTAACTCATATGAATTTTTGGCTAATATAAGGGTTCCCTGCTTGGAGCCTCAGATAGGTTATGCATGCAGTCATTAGCATACTTGTAAGGCATGCTTTCCATCTATTGGCAAGTAAAAAGCCGCTAGGGCTAAAAATTGCCTAAAATAACGCCTACATGCGACATAAAGGGAATGTTCATAGCGTTAATTAGAGGAAATCTTGATCGGCGGCTGGTAGATCAGTGGTCCAGAGCACCTGACATGTTATCAGGAGGTCATGGGTTCATATCCCACCCGGCTCAGAAATTTTTCCTCTAAAATTGAAATCGAGTCAAAAGTACCTATTTATTACTGGATGTTGAACTGTCGAATTTATCTGAGTTTATCTCAATATTTATTAAGGTATGCATGTATTTTAATGAATTAACTGAATGTAGAACTCGTATGCTAATTGTTGGCACCAGCAGTCCACAAATTAAATGATTCACCTAAGTATGTATGTATTAAAATGTGAAATATAATTTTAAATTGTTTCATGGGAATTTTCAAATGGGGCATCAGCTCATCTGAAAATAATCCCACCCTATCCTATAATTCTCAATTCATCCAGCTCCAGTGGCAGTTTTCATCCAAATCATTATAATGATAGGTCGCAGACCTATTGATTTTATTGATTTTAATTTTTTATATACTGTATTTCATTTCTATCCTGATGCAACCACTTTGTGTCTGGAGATGTCTTCGGAGGTTAATGGGTGCAACATCTCCGTTGCGAATTTCATTCAGGGTTCCGTTTCATCTGTTTACATTGGTTGCCGAGAGGAAACTTGGCTGATGTGGGGAGACGAGAGGTGTCTTGTGAAACAATTTCAGCTCGCCCAGAAGCAGACATTGACCTTCAAGAGGAATGCGAGTGTTGGCTGGCAGCAGAGCTCCATCTCACTTGTGAAATATGGAAATGGAGTCGGGTTTTGCCCAGGGCTCGGTTCTGATTGGCCCTTTTTGGTCGAGAGTTCCCAGGGTTGCCAGAAAGATATTGTCACGCTCGACCCGGGAGGAACAGTTCGGTGTGGGTTGATCAGACTAACAGACCAGGGTTTGGTCTTTTTCTCTCTTTCTTTTGCTATCTTTGCTAAGTCCAACTTTAGTGAAATTCACTGGACTGACTTTTAGGCCATGATTTAGGGAGGGAAAGTGTTAAATTAGACATCTCTTAAATTAGTGAGATGATAAACTTTTACCTAAGTATGTTAGGCGAAATTTAAAGAAATTTGCTTTGCTTGGGAAAAACCACGATCAGAGAAATCTGGAGTGGGTGTTTCATGAAAATTTACGCCGTGTGCACATCACAATAACTTAGCAGAATACAGTTCTCGTTCCGGAGAAACTTCAAAATGGTACAGTTATTTTAATTTAACTTACTCTGCTTGTTGTCACTTTCACTTTTAAGTTTTATTTTCATTATTTTGTGTGAGTGTTGTTCGAAATTAAGCTTACCTGAATGGAGTGAGTACTTAGTCAATTAATTGTAATGTAAAATCATCCACCTTTATAAGCCAGTGGTGGAACTTTGTTAAGTGTTGAATTTAAATAAATTCAAAATTTTTGTTATTGTTCAAACAAAAATTGGGTCTTGGTCAATCATGTGAAATCTCTTACTCGTCGCAACTACAGTTAGAGAATACGGAACTGCGTATTGCTAGCTTGTAGATTGTTCCTGGTTCGAATCTAAAATCTTCTTTCGGCCACTCTTTCAAAAATATTTGTTTGAAGGCATTAAATTTCGAAGTCAGATCATCAAGTTATTGACATGCAGTTCTAGATAAGATAATTATTTTAGTAAACGCGGAACATTTTAAGTTCATACCGTATGCCTCGAAGAGGAAAAAGTTGCGGGTGACAATAATGTCCATTTTACTCATTCAAATTCCACCCTTTCCATGAAACCTGACTGAGACTTCTATGATTTCTTGGATTCTGTTTTGAAGTGTTTCCGATATTGTAATATTTATTCTTGCATTTTATCTTCCAGATTCAGTGTCAGATTCTTGGGGTAAAAAAAGACTTCCTGTTCATATGAGATTGGGAATGCCAACCAAAAAGCGGGTTATTGAAATGGCATCGGAAGAACCGCTTGTAAATGCTAGTTGTAAAGAAAGCAGCATTGAAATTAAACCCAAGAAAGCAAACCTGAGAGTAGTTACAGAAATCTCACAGGAAATTTCTGACAAAGAGTTAGAAACAGACTCAAGCAAGCAGAAAGCAAAAAATTGGATATCACAGCACCATAAGGATATCTCATGGAGAAAGAAAAAGAAGTTGAAGTGGTGATCCACACAAGTCAGGTAAACGTTAGAAATTAGCATGTTATTTATTTTGTCTAAATCTTGTATATGGATTGTTAAGTTTAACCAGACTGTATATATGTAAATTTTCTACTGTATATTTATTTTTGAAACAAATTTTTATATTATGAAAAATATGCAGTAAATTAGTGTCTAAAAATGCTGCTTTATGTGGGATAAGCACAAAATTTTGTATTCATGTCACAGATTGTATGAGCTAGTTCTTTTTTAATAGGATACATATAAACATTTAAATATCAATTATTTCTAAGTATATTAAAGTGAAACTCATCCCAGGTTTAAATTTATTATTGTTTTTCCATAAATTGTATCTGTTTTTTCATGAGGAATATTTAGCTGATATTTCAAAGATTCTGAAAATTGGTATAACATGAAAATTTTTTGGTCACTTCCCTTAGTTTCTATTGCTTTGCTAATTTGTATTTCTTTATAATCAGCTTAAATGAATTTTTTTTAATAAAAATTATGTGTATGTGTGTATATATATATATACATATATAAGGAGCTATGCAAAGGAATAAACTTTTCTTTATTAATTGAAAAAAGGATATCAGATGAAATAAAAATGCAAACTATAAGTATTGAAACTAATATTCAGGAGAGATGCCTTAATATATCTTATCACTCCTGAGTGAATCCATTGGGAATCATAAATAGAAATAACATTGACAGACATAGAATATCAGCTTCCTCTCTGCATAGACAAAATACAAAATATTAGAAAAATCCTAAAAACTCAAGGAAATAATTTGCGGTGATACTGCAAAGTTCACTCACACTACAGGAAAACATTTACAACAATCAAAATGAACATAAATCCAAGTGCTTTTGCTAATATTTTTTAAAGTTTCTTTTATTAAGCAGTTGCATATCAAAACTGGTGCAAGGCTGCTTTGAGAAAAAAACATTCTGATGAAAAACATTTAATTTTTCACTGAAAAAGAAAGTCCAACCAGGTTTTGCAATATGGTTCTCCATGCATCTCTGTCCTGAGTTAAATTATTGCATTTGGCCACTATAGTCCAATTTTAACAAGGCTTTATTTAAAAATATCCACCCACTACATATTTTTCTCCTTTTTTCTAAAGCCTTCAAGTGCATTTTTCATAACTATCTTTCTTAATCTGTAGTTCTGCATAGCCAAACCAAGTGCTCTCTCCTTTGGCAAGATGCTCCTCAAAGGTGGTTATGACTTGTTTAACCTTCATCAGTTATATTAATCAAACTATCTAATCCCCAATATACTGTCTAACCATCTAGAAACAAAGCTTATCTTTTATCTTGTTACCAAAGGGTCCACATTTCACTACCGTAGCAAGCTTTATAAAGGACCAAACTGTTATATACTCTAACTTTAGTCTTAGATGTATATGCCTATTTTCCATAATCTCCACAGATTCTTAAAAGTCCCATCAGCAATGCTTATTTTCCTGTTAATCTCATATCTCACATCACCAGTATGTCACACAATTACAGAGATAATTAGACTGAAAAACTTGCTCAAGAGCCAGCCATTCAAAAGAGCTGCTGAAGTCCCACTCACCTGACCAATTTTCATAAGTTTAGTTTTCCTCTCTATTAATCATCCAAACTATTCTATTATCATTTTCATAAATAGCTTTAATCAAAGAGTTCATCTCATCAACATCATTTGCTAAATAAAGACCAAATTGTTAGCTTAATATGGGTAAGATATTTTCAGATCTCTAAACCATCCAAAGTCTTAGTTTTTCCCTCTAATGAATTTCTCATAATCTAATCAAAAATAATAAATTACCTCTCAAGTAGCTGCTTGTCTTGGAGATCTGACAGGAGTTCTCAGTATAATACTCCATAAGATTGATTTCTGTCAGCAAAAAGATTTTCAAGAAATTAAACATCCATGCCTTATCTGGAACTCAAAACCAAGTTTCCTTTGATCCTACCCAAGCACTCTAACCATTCAGCCACAATAAGCAGATTTAAAAGAAAAAGTGACAAAATCCAACCTGTTAAACTCCAGTAATAATGGTAAATCAATTATTCGAGTTTTCAATTTTTATGCACAACTCAGTATTATTATAGAGTCATCATTATAATAATTAACTTTTGAGGTATGCCATAGGATCTCACATTCAACACAAATATTGGCAGTCAAAAATTTTTTGAAAAAATACTCTAGTAACTAGGTTTTTTTGGAGTTTTTAAACATTTCTCAAGAAACTGTCTTAGTGAAAAAAGCATTCCTCTGAACCCAGACTGTTCATCCCAAAGTTGGTTAGCAACTAAATGTTTTGATTCTATTAGCACAATAATGCAAAGAATTTTTTTCTGGAACAGAGTAGATTAATCATCTTTTTTGAAAATAAGGATAATAATAGCTGTAGTCAAGTCCTTGGGAACAATCCCTCATCACAGAAAATATTCATTACTATAAATCGTATGACAATAGAATCTTTCCCAACTCTTGGCATTTCAGTAGTAATTTCACTTATTCCTAGTAGACTTATATAGTTGCATATACTTTTGAGATAACTAAAGTTATTTCATATCAATAAATAGGTCAACATTGATGCCAATAATACACTATCTTCATTACAAACAATGGGAGTAGAACTAACTACATTCTTCAGAACATATATAAAGTGCTCAACCATCTTACCATAACAGAATCTTCATCTTCAATAGCATTACCATGTTTATCCTCAATCCTTTTGTGCCAGTCTATTCCAATGCAAAATATTAACTACCTTGTGTATCTCTTTGTTGTACTCTCTAGCTGCTTCCTCTCCTTTGTGAGCCAAACTATCAAGCCAAAGATTCTGATCAACAGTCAGCTGATCCTTTACACTTCTGTTATGCTTTCTGTTAGGCTAGCTCCAGTATAACTCAAATGATTATGTTTCCTGTGCTGTTTAGATGTCAGTGTAAACTTCTAGACCAGTGGTTCTCAACCTTTTATACTTCACATACCCCCTGGAAATATCTATATAACTGGTGTATCTCTTGTATAGATAGATAATACTATAGTTATAGTATAACAATGGTTATTTTTACTTTGTTACTAGATCTAGCAACTTTTGAGCTCTCACGGCATACCCCACAAAATTTTACTGCGTACCCCAGGTTGAGAACCCCTACTCTAGACAACCCAATCGGCACTTTTTACTAGATTTGAAACTCTAGACTCGTACACCCTACTGCTTATACACTAGCGGAAATTGAAAAAAGAACACCCGGAAGGAATTCCTTTAGGAATTCCATATTATAATATGTTAATAGTTAAGGGCAGCAGAAACCGTGATCCAAGATCGAAAGTCATTGGATGAAATAATGACATCACTGAGGAGACAACATGCAAATGTATGCAGTGCGTAATTTAAGGACTAGGACATGAAGAAAAAAGTTATTCATCTTGTGTCGTGTTGTTCAGTGCTCTTTGAAGAAGCTACCATACTGGATGACACAGGTGCGCAACATTTGTTCAGTTAGCGGAGTTTGAACGAAGCCATATAGTGGGTCTTCGGGAAGCAGTTTGGTCTTTTTGTCAAATTGCACACCACGTTGGACAAGAGGTATTGGCTGTGGTACGATAGTGGCGTCAATAGTCAGAAGAGCATTTGCACACTCACAGACATGGTTCCAGGCAACACAGAGTTACAGATGCACGAGAGAATCGGCATATCAAGAGGTCGATGGTGGTAGAGTGGATGAAAACCCCTACTCTAGACAACCAAATACAAGACAAGACAGACAGGACTGCGGCAGGCAATGACCATTGCTGACACTGTTATACTATAACTATAGTATTATCTATCTATACAAGAGATACACCAGTTATATATAGAGTGGACGGCTACGGCATCACAAATTCAATCCTCTGTTGTACCAAGAGTGTCTACAAGAACGATATGCAATCATCTTTTGGAAGCAGGACTATGGGCACGTGTGCCATTGGCATGGTTACCACTGTCACCTTGTCATTGTCAAGCATGTTTGCAGTGGTGTCAAGAATGAGTTCATTGGAGGGAAGAATGGATTGGTGGTCTTCAGTGATAAAAGCCAATTCTGCTTAGGAGTGTCTGATAGTCGTTTATGCATCTGAAGGTGACAAGGTGAGTGGCTTCTTCCATCATGCATCTGCCAGTAACACACAGGGTCCACACCGGGTATCATGGCGTGGGAAGCGATTAGCTATCACTCTCGTATGTGTGGTGTTTGTACAGGGTACATTGAGTAGCAATACTTGCATCAGCAACATCGTACATCCAGTCATCCTGCCATATTTGAGTGTAATTCCAGATGTGATATTCCAGCAGCATAATGTCCACCCACACTCCACCCAGGCAATTCAACATGCTCTTCAGTCAGTGCACCAACTCCCTTGGCCAGCACGCTCTCCAGACTTGTCTCCAATCAAGCATGTCTGGGACTGGATTGGACAAAGACCCTTCGCGGACTGCGGCAGGCAATGACCATAGCTGAATTACACATCCAATTTGAAAGCATGTGGAATGGTATCCCTCAGCTTGATATCCAACATTTGTGTGACCAGTTGCATGCCAGATTGCAAGCTTGTATTGCTGCTTGAGGAGATTCAACACCTTATTAAAATGTGCCTTCTGTAAAATGTAATACTCATTAAAAGGTAAAATAAGCATTGAATCACTTCACAGGTGTGATCACTGTCCTTTCTCAACTAGTTGTTTCTACTAAATAAATCTCATAGATTATGTTTCAATTGTTAATGGTGTTCTTTTTTCAATTTCTGCCAGTGTATATAAAATTTTTAGCATAAATATTTATTTTTTTGCATTATTAAAGTTAAATTTTTCCTCCCCCTCACATGGGAGGAAGCAAGTCTCAGCTGCCAAAGTAAACACCTTTACCACCACACTCCCATTTACATATCATATTTTGAACGTAGACTGTTTATAAATATGCTTCAAGTTTTGGCATTTTTCCAACTTCAGGATTCAAATTGAAAATCAAAACTAATGGATGATTTAGTAAAAGCATTTTTTTCTTAGTACCCATTCAATATAAAAAAAAATTAAACCAAAACATTGAATGTCAATAGACAAAAAAAAAACAGCAGCATGTTTTTGAAAATGAGAACCTGTTTGACTTCACAAAACCTGTACTGCAAATATGTTAAGAAAATGAAAAATAAATTACCACTCAAGCAGCTGCTTGCCACAGAGGACTAACAGGAACTATCAGTATGATATGCCATAAAAAAGATATGTAAAGAAGTGCATCACCTTAGCAGAACAACAACAATTGGGAAGAAACATTCATTCCTGATGTACAGCTTAATCCAAATCTCTTATGATGCCAGCCTAGCATGCTAACATCTCAGCAACATCACCAAAATGCTTATTATAGTTAAGATAAACAAAAAAATGCAATAATTTCACATAGAGATAAATGCATTTTCAACCAATTTCATATGAGGAGAAAAATTGTCTTTGATATAAAGTAAATTCTTTTGAATTTATAGTTGTCACTTTTCCCCCCTTTTTAACTATATACTATCATCTCTAATCTGGGGATTAATGATATGTAATAACATTGTTCACTTCTGCTGAAGATATTTTGTATGAACAGACCTTAGAATGCCACTGATGTATTCTGGTTCATCAGTGACATTCTAAGGTTTGTTTATAAAAATAGACACTTTTACTAGATTTGAAGCTCTAGACTCATACACCCTACTACTTATATATAAAATTTTTACTATATATATATAATTTTTTGCCTTATTAAAATTAAATTTTTCCTCCCCACACATGGAACCAACTGAGTCAGCCCCACCCTATAAACACTTCTGCTAAGGTCTGGTTCAAAACATTGTCCAAAATTTCACTTTCTTGTCTTCCTCTACATCTGTAGTTTTCAATTTTCCCAATGATTTTCTTCTCTATATAATATTACATTTGAAAAAAGAGCATTAATCTAATTGAAATTTTTTGTCTTTTTTCCTCCTATTTTATTAATTATTCAATCAAAGTAAATAAAGGCACAAAATTTTTCAATGCACAATTTTAGAACTTTTATATATTTCAGTCTTGAAGGCACTCCTCATTGTCTTCAAGACTGAAAAACAACAGTATTTGTTTTTAATCACAATCCTTCAGATTTCTCAAAAGCTGTTGATTTTTTACACTTCAAATTCATAAGTAACTCCTTGTATGAAAAGACAAAAGTATGCATCTATATTAATGTATTAAACTACCACTGTACTATTAATCACAGCATTCTTGCTTATTGCTTACCATATTCCTAATACATTCTGTTCTATTGCTTTCCTCCATTCTTTTTTTTATTCTCTTTCTGCTATGATAACTTTGGCAATCCTTTTAGTGTTTTGCTTGCTAACAGAATGAGGTTATTGGCTTTTTTCCTTGAGATTAATAACTGTAAAGTGCGTAGTGATCTGGCTGAAACTAGAGGTAGATGGTTGGGCTCTTGATTACTTGGCACAAGAATGACTTCTTGCATATACACAATTTACTCTGTAAGTAACTTTGTAAAGTTTTTGTTCGGAATTAAATACTTATTCTTTTAGTGCATAATGTAAACTGCATCACTCATTAGTTGTTCCATAATAAATCTCAGAAGTCGAGTTGCATTTTTGGAGAAAAAAAGTTTTTCGATAAGGGTTATTGTGTAGAATTAAATTCTACATTATTTCAAACTGCTAGTTGTTTGGTGGAGAAACTATTATGGTTGCATTTCTGAAAACTGGGAAATATCTTCATTGATCACTTAATGGCCAGTGCATGTTTGTTGCTTTTCTACATTCCACCAATATTCTGCCATTCATTAACTTAGTTCCCTGCAGATTATTCATATGTATCCACCAAGAGCAATATTTTCATTTGCTATTTCATTGTATGGTGGTGGGATTAGAGAGAGACAGTAAATCCCTCTTGATGTGGTAGTTCTCTCTCTCTCTTATTCTTGACATTATTTAATACTTCATTGAATACAATATATAATACTATTATACTTTCATAATATCTCATACCACTGTTTATGGGGTGGGACTGGCTCAGTCGATAGCATGCCAGGCTATAATCTGCAGTTACCAGGTACAAGTCCCACCTAGTCCAATGTTGCGATTTATCTCTGTAAAACTCTCCACCCTGCCCTTGGTCAGTAGGGGACCTATGGGCTTAGAAAGGCTGCCATCCCTCAGATGGGACATTAAGCCATAGCCCCGTATGCAGAAATGCCATACCATATGCATGTTAAAGAGCACACTTGGATAGTCTTGACAGGAGGCTACCATCTGTCCCCTAACAGCTGTCGAATGGGTTCCCTATCCCAACTTTCTCTGAGCCCTCAGGGTCCTTGTGGCCTGGCCATTTAGTGTGGTTTGTGTGCAAAAAAAGTGCCACTCAGTTGTAAAAACAACTTAAACACTATTTATATGCAGGCTGTAAGGACATGGAGCAATGTACTTAGAGTCTTTTGTGCTAGTGGGTTAGGAAACTATTTGTGATTTGCTAGAACTTTTCTCTGGATGTTTCAGATGAATCTGTATGAAAAATATGATAGATTCATCAGAAATATCCAGAGAAATGTTCTAACTAAAGCACAAATATATCATCAACCTACACCAACAAAGACTCCGAGTAAGTACACTGCATTATGTCCTTCCATCTCGCAATATACATTGGTATCAGAAATATTATGATAAAGTATACTCTGTGATAGCAATATGGCGTAATATACGTAACAAAGTAATTGTCAAATATTAAACAGTATAACTCAAAATTGTTCAGTTGTAACTCAAAAATAATAAAATGTGTAAGGAAATAAATACTTCCTCATCTTCAAAGTTGCTAAAAATATGTAGTAATTAAATCAGTGTTTATCATAAATTATATCTTAGATCATAAAATGTCTTTAAACCTCTGAAAAGTTTAAACATTGAGTTTAAGTATTGTTAAAAATTTAATTGCATATCGCTATAAGGGTAATGAAACGGTTAAAAGGTTTTTAGGGGTCTACTAGTGCACCAAAAGTTTCAGATGTGCCATTATATGTAGGATGCATGCCTTAATACAGTGCAAGATGCAATATGATAGGTGTTACCTCGGTGTTTAGGTGTCATTTCGTGTTTCTGATGGTATCTGTATTGTTTTAGATTTATTATTAAATTTTTTAAGTAGTTGAAATTGATGGAGAAGCAGTAATTTCCCATATAGTTATAAGGAGGTTATTATGCAGAATTATGTGTGCCAATCAGTTTTTAGATCTAGTTCTGTATTCTTTAATTCTACTATCAAATGCTTGAAATATTCCATCTACATAGTTGTCTCTTTCATTCAGTACTCAATCTCAGGTCATCACTCTTTATTGCATAAATTCCACCTGATGGTTAACTATATCATGATCATTTAAAGTTAATTTTTTAATATTGTTTGTAACAGAAATATGAAGTTTAAAATTATACTTATATTTGTACTAATGGTGTGAATAAGTCCAGTTATAAATAGGAGGGGCGGGGGTGGCTCAGTCGGTAGCGCACCAGGCTCGTAATCTGTAGTTCCCAGGTTCGAGTCCCAGCTGGGTCAGCATTGAGATTTATCTCCGCAAAATTCTCAGCCCTGCCCACAGTCAGTAGGGGACACCGATGGGCTTGGAAAGGCCGCCGTCTGTCAGATGGGACGTTAAGCTGTGGCCCCGTGTGCGGGAGAGCCATACCCTGTGCACATTAAAGAACACACTGGATGGCCTTGACGGGAGGCTACCATCTGTCTCCCAACAGCTGTTCCAGTGGGTCCCCTCCCCCAACCTTCTCTGAGCCTTCGGGTTCCATGTGACCTGGCCATTTAGCCCATGGTGTGCAAAAAAGTGCTGCTCAGAGGTAAAACAACCCAACCTATAAATGGGAAAGCAATGGTATAATTACAAATCATGTTTGGGTTCTGCTACAATCATTTATGAGTCAGTTTTTAATTTAAATTTTACTCATTTGTGGTTTTTATTTTTTAAATTGATGATATCCTTCATTATTGCCTATTTTATAAATATAATGGAGTTTTTGTTCTGGAAGTTAGGGGAGGGGTAGGAATAGCATGTTCAGTAAAAATGTGTATTGAAGGCTGTTTTATGTGAGGGCACTGATTAGAATTAGTTAGTATTCATTTGGAGATATATGTTGATTTTCAATGTGTAGAAGTATTACATTTATTATTTATACATGTAATTAATAAGTCTGGTCTAGGTACAGGATTTGAACATGTATTTCTTCATGAAAAAATTTAATTTATAGTAATGTGCTTAATATCATAACTTCCTGTACTTTTATCAGTAATGAAGTTACAGCTACCATTGTGTCTTGTAATTGTATTAAGTGCACCCTAGTTACAGTAGTACCATTTGAAACTTTCATTCCACTAGTAGGTAGTAGTAGACTTTTAGTAGTTGATCACTAAAAAACGTTTTAACCATTTCCTTACTTCTACACTGATTGTTTAATTAAATCTTTGATAGTCTTTAATCCTCGTTAGATGGAATATTCAGTCCAACTCTTTTTTTTGTTACTTAAGTATGTTTTATATATAATTCTCAATTTTAATATATGTGTGTGTGTGCACTATTAAAACCAGTTAAATATAAAATCTTTTTGTCATATAGCCCAGGTTTTTTAAGCTTTGAACTCAATTTTTTTTTTATATTATTAAAATCTAGTACATATGTTGTTTACAATTATTGGTTATGTATCATCTAGGTTAAACTTATGATAAACTTTAACTGTTCTTTGTAATTGTAAACAAACATCTCTGTTACTTCAAAGCAGAGTTTTCACACAGCCTATATCAAACAAATACCAATACCAAATACCAGTCTATATCAAACAATATGTTTATTCTTTCCCAACTGGTTATAAGTGTATAATTAATCCTTATTCCAAAATGCATAACTTTTTTCCTTCTGTATTCACCTGATGATCATTATTCAATAACCTGTTGGTCTGGGAATTTTTCTTCATTTGATGCATTGTATTATCTTGGGTATATGTTTTTTTTTTTCCTTTTTTTTTTTCAAGAACCATAATGTAGAAACAGCATTCAACTGGTATGCATGGTTGGCCAATTTTTACATTACAAATTCATCATACATCAGTTTTAATTATATATAGACTATTTTTTTTTAATTATTATTACCATTCTTAATGTTAC
Source organism: Ryuthela nishihirai (assembly GCA_038380435.1). Lineage (NCBI taxonomy): Eukaryota > Metazoa > Arthropoda > Arachnida > Araneae > Heptathelidae > Ryuthela > Ryuthela nishihirai. The sequence continues at coordinate 69,441,894 of JAWZYU010000015.1, read as the reverse complement.
CATTATGTGTATTGATGTTTAATTTATATATTACCATTTTCTAGTGTTATAACTATGTCTGTTCTGAATATTTTTGAAATCATAACATTATTCTGAACTTATATTGTAAATGTTGATCTTGGATTTTATAACATGGGTTTATTTCAATTCAAACTTCCTATTTTAAATGGGAAAAACTTGACTACCATTGCTATCATGTAAAATACAGTAACAACAAATCCTGTTTTAATGGATATGTTTAGGAAATAATTAATAAGTAATTGTAAGATGCTGAACTTTTTATGTCAAATATTAACCTGTAAAAGTTGACTTGTATTCAAAACAAGTAACAAAAGTGTATCAGGAGAAGCAATAATTTCCCATATAGTTATAAGGAGATTATTACAAAAAAGTAACCTTTATAAAATATATATCTTGCTATGTTTTATATTTATTGATGTAATACTGCTTAGGCAATAACATTAAATATAACAACTTGGTTCTTCTGTTACAAATTTTTATTTTCATTATTTCCTTCAGATAGGACCTATATTTTTAAATTTCTTGTAATAAAATCAAAAAAGAAGCTTTGATTGTTAATCAACTAATTATTATTCTTGAAATTTGTTAGTTTTAATTTTAAGTTTCATGGTGTAATGTGATTATTGTTTTAATAGACTGATGATTTTTATCATGTATTTAATTATTTAGAGTTGCACATCACAAAATATGTTAAAATTGTAAATTGTTGCTTTTATCTTAAAATTTTCCTTTGCATTTCCATTTGAAAAAATTTTTAAAACCTAAAATTTGTATTTAATAGCTTGTTTATTTTTATTCTTAATCAATCCAGATTTTAGAATCAGTTGTGATATATTTTGCTTGGAAATATTTGTGTCTTACCAGTTGAACACCTTCACAGACAGAACTATATCATTTGATAACTAGAAAAGCTGTTAATAAATGTAGGGAAATAATTCTAATTCATAAAAAAAATTCATGGTTTTATTTTTAGTGTATTGTTTACATACCTTGTATGTAATGGAACATTAAACTTTTAAGTATGGAAATATAACAATTAATTCATAACTAATCCATTTTTTTTATGAATGTCTGGATGACAATTCCATGTCATGTGGATTGATCCTAGTGATCCTACTGAGTGGCCTCCTGATCTAACTCCTATAGATTTTTATTTTTAGAGTCACTTGAAAATTATGCTTTACTCAGTGAGGCAATTGATTTTGATGGCCTAAAGCAGAAAATTATCAAAGAATGCAATAGAATCCACTCAGATGTCTTGGAGAGAGTTCAAATGAATTCTGAATCGTTTAGACAAGTACATCTCAGTAGTGGGAGAACACATTGAGCATATTTTGTAAATGGATATGAATTAATAAAATTACTGTTTCGTGATTTAAAATGCACACTGTAGATTATACAAGCTATTAATCTTTATTTTTAGCATCATACCTTCCATTTTTAGGATGGTAAAGAAAGTCCATTATCAGGAAACTGTCTTGCAAATATATGTAATACTACAAGAATAATAATGGCAGGTGCACATATTTAAAAGTTATCTCTAACTTCAAAACTATGACAAATAACAAAAAAAAAGCTCAATTACAGAGTTATTGAACATCATCAGTTAAAAAAAAACTCAGTAACTATGAAACCATAAGATTACAACTTGAAAACAAGGGAAAATATCTAATGTAAATTATTAGCATCTGGTGAATGGGCAGACACACATGGATACCAATCGAGAATGCATGTCTTTCTTTTGTAACAGCTGAAGTGTGCTGTTTTCCAGTGAGTTGCTCATTGTTGGTGACAGCATAATTAAAATGCAAACTGTTGAAAGAGCTTTAGTTCTGTTTTAACAGTTTTTGGCCCCATCTTTACTCAAATGATTAACTCCGGTTCAAAATTTTGTACACAAGTATTCATCTTGCATTAAAAATCAAATCCTTGCTGTAGCAACTTAATTTGGAACCTCCTATGTATCTGTGACTGTAAGGAATCTGACATCAGTTTACCACAGTGATCGTTTGGCACTATCTTTGCTTTGCAGAATCCTGCAGGGGGTGATAAGCTATACACTGAAAATGTTTTTGCAGCTGTAGCTAGTGTATACACAGTCATATCAGAATAATATGACCACCTACCTAATAATGGGAATAACCATCCTTGGCTTGGATGACATCAGGACTGTATGGCATGGATGCAATGAGGCCCTGGAAGGTTGTCAGAGGCACATGTGCCCATTCGGACTCCAGCAGAGCACAGAGGGTTCCGGAGATGATGTGATTGTGGGCCCGCACGCCAAACCTGTCGATCCAAATGGTCCCACAAGTGCTCTATGGGATTGAGGTTGGGCGATTTCGCTGGCTAAGGGAGAACGGAGACATTGCTGTCGTGTTCCTGGAACCAGTCATTCACCACCTTAGCAACATGGCAGGGCACATTGTCCTGTTGGAAGACACCATCACCACCAGGGTCAACGTCCAATGTGAAGGGATGCATGTGGTCAGCAAGGATGGACAGGTAGCCATTGGCGTTCAAGCACCCTACCAGTGGTCCCAGGTCATACCAGGGAAACATTCCCTAGTCCTGAACGCCAATATATTATAACAATTACATTGGCGTTCAGGGACCCTACCAGTGGTCCCAGGTCATACCAGGAAAACATTCCCTAGACATGCACTGCCGGCCTGTACTTGACTGAATAGTGTGTCTTGGTGTTGGTTCTTGTGTGTCTTACCCCATATCCACCACCACCCATCACTTCTGTGGAGTAGAAACCTTTATTCATCGGAGAACGCAACCTTTTTCCACTCTTCCACTGTCCAATGATGGTAGTCCCATGCGAACTGCAGGCGTCGTTGCAGATGGACCTTGGTTAACATGGGCGCCTTTACACAGCATCGATACCGGAGACCCATGCATAACAGGGTTCGCTCTACTGTTATCAGGGACACGTACCTGGGTGCCTCAGCATTCATTTGAGTGGTCAATGCTGCACTTTTGCATGTTGATTGCCCTTTACCAGTCAACAGAGGCGACGTTCTCCTCTGGGGGCGATGGCTTTTGAGGCTCCACAGTTATGATGTCTGGAGTTACTCGGTGTGCCAGCAGTCCATTCTTGGTACACCCTTACTACAGCACCTCGTGAACAACCCACGAAGTCTGCTGTTTCCGAGATGCTTCCATCCTTGGAGTGGTAGCAGATGATCATTCCTTTTTGAACGTCCATCAAATCAATACCTCTGCCCATTGTGCTCACATTACGGACTATGGATCATCTGTCCTGGCCGCCGCTTATATATCTATGTGGTCGACCTTGTCATGTGCACTCTGTTACGTGCCTGGATGGTACACTGTGTATATATTTACTGAAAGTGCACATTTAAAGTGACCCTTGAAGTTATGGGGTTAAAATGCCTTTTGCTTCTGTATCCCAAAACCTCATTCATTCTCATGAAACAATAAAAAAAGGTTTTGTCATTTATGCTTTATTTGTTTGTTGCTGAATTGATGGTGCTCTACAACTTTGTAATTGACATTTTTTTACTGTCACAGTTTTGAGTTATGTCCAGAAATTTTTTAGATATACCACCAAGATACAGCAATCATGCCAGACATATATTGGCAACTACCAGTTTTCTAAGTGCACATCATCATTATTTGTAGCATGCACAAGATATTTCACTGGGTGTAGACTTTCTTTACTATACAGTGTAATGTGTAAATTACACTTTTACGTACCATGTTGCAATTTTAAGCAGAATTAATATATTTGTGTGCAAATTTAAAGGTGGGTAACAGATCAGATTCCCTGAAGTTATTGGCTGTTTTAAGGGTAAAGATATTTCGTGGTAAAATGTGCATTACAAAAATAATGGAAACAGTTAAGATCGCATTTTTGAATACCAGTGTTATTAAGCAGTTGCTTAAAAGTGCCATTAATATTTAGTTTTATAAAGTACAAATTGGGCCTGAATGAATAATTGGTAAAAGAGAAATTAATCATTTTATGATAGTGTCTATTTTTCAGTTAACTAAATTGAATTTTTATTTTGCATTGAAGTTTCTAAAGAAAGTCTTTTTTATTTAAAGCACTATACTTAGATTGTTACTATAAATATTATTTTACTGAAATCTTGTAATACTGCAGTTATTGAGAGTTTATTTTACATTAATATTCAGATCTGCATATTAGCTTGTCCACAGATTATGACAGACACAATCGTTTTAGTAATCAAAATTTGAACCTAAATTCTAGCAGCTGGAGATGATACTGCCCCATTAAGGCAACATATACTTAATCGTTATTGTATACTGGCAAGTGAGAGTCACTGCAATATGTTAAAATAGAAAACTTAATATTACTCTCATTTACATTGGTTAGGAGATAATTTGCTGTTTTGCAACCTGAGTGACACATTTTGCTGCATGATGAGCTACATGGCTTAGTCACAGCTCAGAGCAAGATTTGAGAAGGAGACTGATATGGACAGATATTAGAGCTATCTAGGCCATTCAACAAGCTCTTTAACCTTTTCACAACAGCTAGGACAGCACCTATCCTGGCCATTTCTGTGCTTGCTCAGTAGCTGGGACCAAATGCCCAGAAACAACGAAGGTAGGAACACTTAAGATGATTAACTAATGGATGGAGAGGGTCATTTAGAAACTGGGAGTGGTTCACCTCTCCATGCCCCTCTGCAAAAATTTGGTGGGAATGTGAATTCTTACTTTTTACCAAGGTCAAGCTGACCCAAACTTGATAAGTTGAAGAGCACATTTTTTTTAACTCTGTTATGAAACTTTTGATTTAACCATGGACTTTCACAGTGAAAAATATTATTCTTACAAACTTTATTCTAAATTTATTCTTACTAAACAATATCATTGCATATTTAAATATTAATTAAACTTTACAATTTTTGTGCACACTGTTACTTTAAGTTTATATTTCTTGATATATATTCATAACCTATCATGTGTCTCAATTGTTAATTATGGTCAGTGTTTTTTAAAATTATTGCCATTTTAGGGAAACTGAAAACTTCAGATTTAATCGCTTGGTTACAAACTAATTTTTTATTTCTTGAAATATCAGTAATAATGATCTTTCACTTTTATTACTGTTTACTTCACTTGCACTAAAATGTTCTTTTCACGAATAATTTTACAGTATACTGTTACATATATATATATACAGTAAAAGATTTAAGAAACAAAAGTGGCATTCTTTTCCAATTGCCTTTCAGGCAAGCAAGTCTGTATTTTTTAGAGGTTTTCAACTAAAATTAAAAATCACTAAAATGTTGTGTCTGTTTTCATATGAATTATTGGAGTATAATATTTGTACCACAGATGTGAAATAGTGATGAATTGTTATTGCCTAACAATCGGATTACCATTGACTGATCTTAGAATTTTCCAGCACATTCATATTGTATGAGAAACAAGAAGACATTTTATTGCACCAAAGTAATATGTTTAATCCGTTAGACTTAGAAATATATACATTGTTAATTTAGTATTCATATAATAAAATACATTGACTTATAGTCTATACTTTTGTTTTCTATGCATCATATCACATATAGTGCCCACTGTATTCTCTTCGACTACAATGTTTTACAATCAGTCATAAATATTCATAGTTTGAATCAGCCATCATCGTAAGTTGTCTTATATGTGAGTCTGCTGTTATGATAAATATGGAAGTAATTTAATAGTCCATTGTTAATTATCTGTATTAATTTAATATAATTGTGAATAGTTGTTTATTTACCCAATAATAATTAAGGGTGTGACTATATTTGTAAATAATACAATGTTTTATGTGTTAAAATCTAGATGCACAATGTGTGCATGTTATTTGAACAATAGATTTTGCATTGTGAATTTTTTATTAGGAATTTTAAGGTGTTACACATAGCATGTAAGTAATGGTATTATACATATACATTTTGATTACAGTAGTGAACCATTATCTTTAAGTGTCTATGAATAAAAGTGGGAATTGATGCTAACATTAAGCACTGTTATTGTAATATGAAGCTACCCAAACTTTCACTGTTATAAAGAAGTGTCCATAGATAACAAAGCTTGTTCTAGATCATCTGAAAAATATTGAACACTATATATAATGCTTAAACAGCCAACTTCATTTATTTTAAATATTGGCATATTTAATGACAGATTAGTATACAGCAAATCCTCCTTCAACACAAATTCAGTTCTACACATAAAAATAAATGTGAATAATTATTTGTCAAATCAGAATATTCAATTATATGTGGTCTGCCAAATGTGCTATAGTAGGTAATAGTTTTCTTGAATATTCTCAAATATCCTGCAATATTTTCCTCCTGCATCCCTTTCATTAGTACACTGGTTTCTGTAAATTAAGGAAAAATGAGAAAAATCGCAATAATTCACCAAAAAATAGTGCAATCCTCACCAAACTTGTTCATATAACCAGTAAAGTAATGCTGAGTGAGCATATCATATGCAAATTAGTCTAGATTGTGTCAATTTGCGTAATCTGATAGCGGCATAAAAATGAGTGTTTTGGAGTGGATCATTATTTTGTGTTCTAAATGTGAGTAAAGAAATTCGAAATAGCCATTTTGTAGGAATGACCTTGAGACATCGTTTGCCAAATAAACTGTTGGCCGGCTTGAAGTATGTTAAAGTCAGTCAGACGTGGTACGATGGCTGAATGTGAGTCCTTCTGTGGTCCACAGATTGTGGAATCAATTTCTTAGCATGGATTCCGTGTCTCAGAGGTTTAGCCGAGGAAGGGCTAGAGTTATGACTGCTGTACAAGACAGATATCTGCGATTAACAGCACAAAGGAGCAGGACATCTATTCCCTCTCAGCTACGATCCTCTCTTGCAGCATCCACTGAGAGGGTTGTATCAGCTTCTGCTGTGCATAGAAAGTTTCATGAGAGAGGTTTGTACACTAGAAGACCAGTAATTTGTATACCCCTCACACGTCATGGGAGAGAGCAGTTGAATTGGGCATGCATGGATATTAATTGTATAGAAGAGCAATGGAGGTTCATACTCTTCACAGATGACTCCAGATATTGCTTGCAGAGTGATTCCAGACATTGTTTGATATGGTGTGTGTTGTGGCATTTCCTTAGTTGGATGCATAGACCTCTGTTGTCAAGTGGGAACTTCAATGCTCAAAGGTGTATAGAGGTGACATCCTGGACCCTTATGTACGTCCTTATGCTGGTGCAATATAGGTGGAACATTCATCTTACAAGACGATAATGCTCATCCACACAGAGCTCAACTAGTGGAACAATACCTTCAAGAAGAAACCATTATGTGCATGGAGTGGCCAGCTCGATCTCCCGACCTAAATCCAATTGAGCATGTGTGGGATGCTCTAGGGAGACATGTTGCTGCTCTCAACCTGCCACCTGATACAAAGGGGAGTTTATTACTGCTTTAAAGGAACAATGGTCGTTACTACCTACTAAGCTGATTCACAACATCATAAACAGCATGGAACATCACTGTCGTGCCTGCATTGCTGTAAGGGGTGACCACACTCCTTATTAAAGAACTTTGCCCATTGCATTCTGACACCTCATTTTTGGACAAGTTCCTGTAAGTGTTATTTTTTGATGAAAAATGTTTTTAGTGTAAAATATTTTATACCATTCTGAAACTAGCATTGTAATTCGTGTTTTCATTAACGTTCATTAGAATCATTCGTATAGTTTTTGTGTATCACAATTTTTCTGAGTTTTCCTTAATTTATGGAAACCAGTGTATATAGGATGAGGATGCCACAAATACATATTTTTAATTAGTGAACCATTAGTTTGTTTACATAGTTTTATTTAATAGATATTGAAAGTACTTAGCATCTAGGTATTGTTGAGAGCAGTAAACAAGTGAGAAACAAAGAAGCAAAAGTTTCTGCTGGGATAAATGTACAGGATCTTAGGTTGATTGGTTTGGGTGTGATGTCACATAAGCAGCTCATGATATAATGTCCCAAATAAGGTAAATAAGAGGGTAAAAGACATAGAACCCACAACCAAAGTTAAAAGCAAACACAAAAAGGATTTAAATGGCAAAAGCAAGAAAGCTAAATGATATAAATAACAATAAAAGGTACAGAACAATAAATATACATAAAAAAAGAAGATTAAACCAACCCACTTCAGATATAAATAATACAAATTAGCAAAACTATAAAATTATATTCGAATAAAATATCCAGTAAAACGTAAAAAAAAGCCAGACAGGTGTTAAAAGGAATGATTAGATAAAAGATGTCCAAGTGTAAGAGGCTCAGATGTAAAATCGTGAAAGCTAAAATAAAGATTGCATTCGATGTTAAAAACAATACAATTAAAATATGTTTAATAGTTAAAATGGTTACAGAGGATCACTCATGCCTAAGTTCTTGGAATGTAAATGCTTTCCTGCTCTAAACCATATCCTCTCAAATGATTTTGCATGTAAAATTACAAATGCACTACTTTCAAAGAACATATCCCCCATGCTGGATGAAGGTTTGCTGTAATTAAACAAATATATCTCACCATGGCTGTAGTGAAAAGTATAAACCTGTTGGCATGTACTAAAATTAAATATATTTGCTTTATTCTTATAATACCATTGTTTAAAAATGGGTAAGAATGCATACATCCTGTTCATGTGCTTTTTCAACAACTGTTGCCATCTGTGATATATATCTATTATGTGTTTTTTAAGACAATTTATATCAAACTGTTAGTTTTGTAAAGTATAAGTAGAAAAATCTTACAAACTAAATTCACATTATTTTCTTTAGTCTATATATCAAATTTGGTATTCAGCATTTACTTTTAGGAAGGATAGATAGACACAGGAAACATTATTATAATTTGAACATTAATTTTTTTATGTACTGTAATTGCATTAATTTATTAAAAATTAGTGCATTATATTTCAAATGAAATTTTGTCAGATCTAGTAAATATTATCTGCAAAATTTTTACATGTGACATGATTTGTATTGTTCAACAACCATCTTATGTAGATATTTTTTTGAAGAAATGCTGATAAGTATTTACACATTAAATTGATCTATGGCACAAATAAAAAATTTCATTTGCCAGTTTGATTAATTTTTTCATTGTTGAATTATCTGAAGATGCACTTATAAAAAAAATCTTTTTAATCTGAATCTTTTTTTATAAAGGTTTATTTTAACTTGCATGATGTCCCAGGTATCAAACATTTGATCATTATAATTATATGTTAAATTGACTGGTTTGTTTGCAGAAGTATGCATTAAGTATATGACTTTCATAAGCATTTAGAGCTGTATTGCTATAGGAATTTAATAATATAAACAATAAATCATTATAATTTAAAATTGTATTAATATAACATAAAAATTTAAAAAAATGTAAGATTACACAGTGAAAAATCTAATACAAATTTATAATTAGAAGTGAGAAAGGAAAATTGACAAGGTTAAATTAAAGTAGTGTTATTAGCTACATTGTGTAGAAAATGTCATTTACTGATTGTGGAAGTAATAACTTGGCCATTAATTGAAACTGCAAACTTTTTATTATTCAGCTAAAATATTTCTCTTATTGCTTAAGTAGGAAATTTTTCATTGGGAATATTTTACAAATTTATAATTAGAAGTGAGAAAGGAAAATTGACAAGGTTAAATTAAAGTAGTGTTATTAGCTACATTGTGTAGAAAATGTCATTTACTGATTGTGGAAGTAATAACTTGGCCATTAATTGAAACTGCAAACTTTTTGTTATTCAGCTAAAATATTTCTCTTATTGCTTAAGTAGGAAATTTTTCATTGGGAATATTTTTACAGTCCAATTGTTTTATTTCTTATCACTTGTCTTATTCTGTGAATCAGTGGAACTTTTTCAGTAATGCCTTCTGTTTCCATAAGAAACATCCCTGCTATTTCATATATAATTTTGAACAGCAGAGACAAGTTTGTTTGAACTTTTTGTGTCAAGAATTCATATCCTGAAAACTGTGGTGTCAACTTAATACTTTCAATTAGGATTGTGCCAAATATTTGCCAACTATTTCATTTTTGACCAAATACCTCAATCAAATATTTAGTGCAATTGCATCAATTAACATTAGTATTATGATTAGTTTTTACCATTTTTTGTGTGTAACAAAAACGATTTTATATTAAATTTTCAATGAAATTATTTTTTTTTTTTGAAAATTTTCAAACTATATTAGCCGTCCCATGGCTGAGTGGTTAGCGCGCTAGGCTACTGATCTAAGGGACCTGGGTTCGAGCCCCGGGTAAGGCATGGCTGGTTTGTGTCGTTTTTCTGCTGAGGTCCTGCCATCCTCTCAGACCTTCTACTGTGGCATATAAACTGACAGGCTCCTGTCAGACCTCTGTGGCAAGCAGCTGCTTGAGGGGGTATTTATTTATTTATTTTATTTAAACATTAAAATTGTATTGTTTTACATAATACATAAATAGAAAGCATTATTGCTTATCTGGAAACAAGATAATAGTGCTTAGCTGAAAACACAATTATGGTGCTTAGTTGGAAACACGATAATGGTGCTTTTCTCTTGTTACCTGTTCATCCCGTATCATCCAAGTTAACATGGCAAGTATGAGGTCTGAATTATTTGGAGACACATTCCTCGTCTTTTTCATGTGTGCCATAATTTGGGGAAGGGTTGCACCAGATTCTGCTGTGCTAACGAAACGTGCAGCAATAAGCAGATTTTCCTCAAGCTTGTCCATAGTGTAGCTGTGCAGAAGTGATGGAAGTGCTGGAGGTTCATTGGGGAATAAGGGATGAGCTGCCTCTATAGCTTGTGCACGGAACTGAATAAAGTCAGTGAGAAGTTCAGATTTACTGTATTTGGAAGTGTCATGCTCAATAACACCACCACTGGCAAATTGCAAATATGGCCTGATGATTTAAATACTTCATTAGTATTTTTTATAAGTATTTTTTCATACAAGGAAAATAATTTTTGTAAAAATTTAAGTCTGGTAGTTTGAGCTTCATATGAGTATTCAATAAGCAGTAGGTTGCAATGTAGAAAGAACAGCTTCTCAGCATTTCTAATCAGTAAAATGATTTCCTTCTTTATCGTGTATTACTCCTATTTCACTATTAAACATTCATTTGCTATAAATGCTGCTAGCACGTATGCCAAGTAACATCTTTCAATCTTTGCAAGATGTGCATAAATTGTTAAATGCTGCTTCTGCCACACAAATGGGTTTTCTTTTTTGGTATTATATGCATTTTCAGTTAATTAAGAATTTCTAGAGAAACAATTGATTTTTCAGCGCTTTCTACACTAGCAGTTGCTCTATCTGAATAGCACTCTTGCACATTTTCTAAGATTTAGAAAGAGGATTGAGAACATGGTACTTGTACTTGAGGGTAGATTGGAGTTGTTCTTGGATCGTCACTTATATTTGCCCTTATTGAAATGTCTTCTAGCAACCATTCTTTTACTTAAACAGTTTTTTATGTGGGAAATACCATTTTGCATTATGGATCTCTAAAGTGGAAATTATATATTTTTTCTTCATTTCTATATGCTAAAGCTACTAAATAACACTGATTTTTAACTTCATTTTTCAAATGCCTGTTTCATTATCTTACTTTTCCAGGTAGTGTAGTAGTAAATATAGAAGAGTACTCCTAACTTGCCTGAAATATCAGCTTTTGCAGCTGCAGAAGTCTGATTATCTATCAAGTAGATCCCACTGATGTGCTGCTATTATTATGATCAGCACTGTAAATATCAACTGCAGCTTTTTGCTGAAAAAAATCAGTGCGATATGTAATAAGTAAATTTTCACTTAGTTGTAACATCTTGCACAAGTTGATGCAGAAGAATCTTAAGCTTAGATTGAATTGCATTTGATTTACGTCTAGCTAACAGTGTTGTTTAAGGTGAATAATAACTTGATGACATTTTTCTGGAATGTCAAACTGCACCTTCAAAACATGGAATTGGGAAGCTAAAAAATGTATGAATTCACTTGGATGTCTGCAACATTTGCACATCTGGTAATAATAGTACTATTGCCATGTAGTTGTAAATAAGTGTTTATATCCCATTGATATTCCATTTTCCACTCATTGTGCAGTTTTCACCATTGTGACTTGATAGCAAGTGATGTATTGTGAACAACATCAAAATTCATGAAATCATCTCTAAGCCAGTATGGAGGGCATTCAGAAATGTGTTGGCACATGTCTGTAGATTTGCACTCCTTTCTCCAATGTTAACAAGCTGCCATTTGTTTGAACTTGACGTTATGTGTTAGAAACAAAGGCCATATCATCATTTCTCTTTTTGGTGGCAATACATAAAGTTTGGTGTGCAAAATCTGTGCGTTGTTGCTGTGGAACCTACTAAAGACTGGGAAAAAATTCATGCTGATCTATCAGGTATGTGGGGATCATGTCTGTTCATATGACACTGTTATGGAATGCATGCACAAATTCAGAGAAGGATTGTAAAGTTTTGAATATCTCCCTTGTGCCAAAAGACTGAAGGAGGCCATGAACAAGAGAACCATTGCTGCTCTTCGTGAACTCATTAACAAAAACCCACACATCACCATTCAGGTAATAAGTTTAGATATCAGTGCATCGATTGGCAGTGTGGAAGCAATTATTCATCAACATTTAAAGTTCTGAAAGATCTGTGCCAAATGGGTATCTCAAACTGATAGAACAGCAAAAAAGTGCTAGGGCGTGCAGTGTTTGAATTTAATGGCTGTAAATGGTTAACAAGACATTGTCACAGGTGATGAAACATAGTTTTATTACTATACAACTACCAGAAAGATAAACAACTATGTTTGGGTTGCAGAAGATGAACTGCATCCCCTAAATCCTTGGACAAGACTTGCTCAAGGAAGAAAATATTCATAATTTTGTTGTTTTCTATTCCCAAGGAGTGATAGCTGGTGACCCTTACCTGAAAAAATACTATAAATGGCCAATACTACACCAACATAGTTTTGCCCAAAATGGTTAAATGAAGAAACAGCATCCAACAACAGATGTGTCAAAGGTACTCCTTCTTCATGACAATGCCATTGCTAACAAAACCAAGCAAGTTATGGCCTATCTGGAACAGGAAAAAATCAAACACCTACCCCATCCTGCATATTCTCCCAATCTTGTACCATGCGACTTTTGGTTGTTTCCAAAAATTTAAAAGGAACTTGTTGGGAAGCCATTTTCAAGACCTTGCAAAATGTGTTCATTCAGAATTGCAGAGTATTCCCCAACAGGAGTACCACCAATCATTCCAGAATTCTCGTAGAATCGGCAACTTTTCATAGATGCTGGGAGTATTTTGAAGGACAGTAAAAGTTTTGATGAAGTAAGTGCAATGGTTTTTGTTCTTCAGATGTAGTCAAGAGCTTTTTAAATACCCCTCTTATATTGAAACTCACTGATATTATACTAGGACCAAATATTTGATTTAAGAGATACTGATTCAGTTCTCTTACATCAAACATTATAAACAAAATTAGGGGTGTTGAAGTAAATTGAAAAAGATTTTAAAAAATTGTATTGTTTGCATGCAAACTTTTTGATTTGCGTGCTCAGGAATAAATATTTGGTAAAAAAATTATCAGAAAAGTATATTTTCTGATTGATGCATTATACCATGGTTTCCAAGCTAATAAAATATTTTTGATACCCACATCTTTGGCTATTATAAATGTCCAATTGTCAATCTCTATAATTTCTTCTGTTGTGTGGTAAATTACTTTTGTATTTGGGTTGTTACTGCTGCACAAGATTGCCTTTTATTTTAAATATTCCCATTGTAGGTTGAATCAATGGAAGTTGCAGTTTTTGTTAATTTTGTTTGAGGGTCTGGTATCCTTATACAAATATCCAAATTATGAATTTTTTTTTATAATGAACAAAGTATTTTATTGACTTTAATTTTCGATTTGTGAGGAAATATTTTTGCAGTAACTAAGAAATCTATGTGTTAATGAATGTTTCATTCTTCACAGACATCTAGAATTTCCCAATTTGTAACACAGATTAATACATAAACACGATGATTTATTTGCATTTTACTGTAGAATAAACTGAAGACAAAGGGTCGTTTATTTGTGATTAAAATCTACTAATCACAAGTAAATGACTCTTTGTCCACAGTTTATTCTACAGTGAAATGTAATAAATATCTATTCTAAGACAATTATGAATTTAATTGTTATTAATCAAAAATGTGTCTCATGATATGTTCTCAGTCCATCAGTGTTCCTTATGTGAAAACTCAAGTAATCTTGAGGGGGAGGGGGCATTGTTCAAACCTGCCATTAATTTCATCAATATGTGTCTCAAATGTGTTGGTAGTTATGATGTAATGTCTAAAGTAAAGAAATATAGAAAGGCTTTGTCTCCAGCAGTTAAATTAGAAGTGTTGAAGTAGATTGAAAAAGATTTAAAAAAAAATCTAAAGATGTAAGCTTTGTCATGCACTTGGTGCTTTCAACACTACATACTATTTTGTTGCAGATAGATAATATCAGATTGTGTACTGGTGAAACAGAACTAAATCAGGAACAAAAGCAGAAAGTCAATCGTGGAGAAATTAAACTCAAGCCAATGAGTCAATAGCAATAATATTCTTTTTTCTCATTATCCAGGAGAAGGTTCTTGCATTGTCCGAAGCTCTTAAGAAAGATGGCATATCTGTGCCACAGGACCTCGACTTTTAATACTTACTTTACTAGTCATCGGTGAATCGAGAGACTCAAAAACCATGCTAACTTGCATAATCTTTGTGCAACAGGAGAAAAAGCTAGTGCCATTGCAACTACACAATTTTCTCACAGGAGTTGTTAAAAAAACACGAAACAGTGAGAATATTAATCCAAGCAAGTGTTCAGTGTCAAAGAGACTGACATATTCTGGAAGAGAATGCCATCTCATACTTATATTTCTGTATATGAAGGGAAGGCTCTAAAGTATCAAAAGAGCAACTCACCTTTCTTTTTGGTGGCAATCTTTAAGTAAGTGGTAAGACTCTCTAAATTAAGTGAATTACTGCCCCGCCAAAAACAGCACTACAGGCTGAACGGAGCTACTCTATAATTTTTGCTCTTCGTGACCGCCCTCCTCCCGGGTCCGCTAGAAGAACACCATCATTTTTCTTTTACATCTTTCTCTTTATTTAAACTGATAACATATATACAGGTAGGGTGCCTTTTGGTACCCTTTAGAAAAATGAACAAAAACATAAAACATTTTCAATTAAATACAACATAACAATTGGCTACGAAGTTTTCTGTCTTTGAATTCCTTCTTCTTGAAGTTTGGATCACCTCATTTATTATAATCTTCTTGTCACCGTAGGAGGAGAGCTTTATCTCCTCCCATTAGTCTATAAAAACCAATCTTCTGTCTTCTAATTTCTTCTTCATAGGTTTTGGACCATTTCAAAAATTATAATCTTCTCATCACCGTAGGAGGAGAACCAATCCCCTCCCATTAGTCTATTATAACAAGAGTATAAGCATTGTCATAAACGAATCTCATAAGGTCTCTAGCTTGAGGCCTTAACACTTCCATCTCCCACAGTAGATTTAATCTATCAGGGTCAACTCTAATTATGATATTTCCTCTTATCTCCGTCAGCTGAGGACAGTCAAAAATATAGTGAAGGGCTCCCACATCTCAGAAACCACAAGCACATGAGCAGTTTTTAATATTAAATCGATTGTAGTATTTCGGAAAATTTCCATGATCTGTGAAGATCTGATTTGAATAGAAATCTGTTGACATTCTTTTTATAGAAACCTTTAAGAATATGAATGTATGTCTTCCTGTTGAATCCTCTTGCTCCCATCTAGATTGCCATAAATTTATACTTTTTTGTCTTAATTGTGTCTTGAGACTATCTTTGGAAATAGGTACTTCGGTATCAACTTGTATTCTTCTACATGCATTCTTTGCATGTTCGTCTGCTGACTCATTTCCTAAACAACCTTGATGACTTTTCACCCAATGGAAATATATCTTCTTACCTTCTTCAAGTTCTTTTATTAGATTCTTAATCCTATCCACTGTGGAATTTTTATGCTTTATTCTCTGCAGCGCATATAATGCTGACTGGCTGTCTGAATACAAGTCCACTTCTTTATCTGGACTGGTCTGAATACAAGTCCACTTCTTTATCTGGACTGATGGTTTTAAACCATTCTACTGCCTTTAGTATTGCAAAAACTTCAGCTTGAAAAACAGTCGCTGAATCTGAAAGTCTATATTCTTTTTGGACTATAGGACTCGTACCCTTGTAGATGCACATGGATGCTCCAGTGTGCTCTTCCATTCTGGAATAGTCTGTATATATTTTTATATCATTGTTTGAGTCCTCTGGTGGAATCTTGTCCCACCTTATTTTTTGAGTTTGTTTGAGACTATCTTTGGAAATAAGTACTTCGGTATCAACTTGTATTCGGGGCGGGAGTGGCTCAGTCGGTAGCACGCCAGGCTCGTAATCTGTAGTTCCCAGGTTCGAGTCCCAGCTGAGTCAGCATTGAGATTTATCTCTGCAAAATTTCCCCGCCCTGCCCACGGTCAGTAGGGGACACCGATGGGCTTGGAAAGGCCGCCGTCCGTCGGATGGGATGTTAAGCCGCGGCCCCGTGTGCGGGAGAGACATACCCTGTGCACGTTAAAGAACACGCTGGATGGCCTTGACGGGAGGCTACCATCTGTCTCCCAACAGCTGTTCCAGTGGGTCCCCTCCCCCAACCTTCTCTGAACCTTCGGGGTCCATGTGACCTGGCCATTTAGCCCATGGTGTGCAAAAAAGTGCCGCTCAGAGGTAAAACAACCAACCAATCAACTTGTATTCTTCTACATGCATTCTTTGCATGTTTGTCCACCTTATTTTTGAGTTTGTTTAGCTGGGTGTATTACCCATTTAGTTATTTGCTTTTCAATAAGAGTATTCTCTATTGTCTCTTCCCAGAGTTCTACATTTTGTCCTAGTGTAAAACTTCTGTGTATCGCTGCTACTTGTTCTATTACTAATTCTAGTGGAAGTGTTCCTGCTAGAACTTGAAGAGCAGATGTAGATGTTGTTTTGAAACATCTTGTAATACCCAAGAGGGCTAGTCTCTGAATCTGTTGTAATTTCTGTACTATTCTTACTGTTCAGCCTGGTGGCCACCATGCCCCACAGGCATAGGTTACTATTCTTTCATTACCCCTCTTATATAATTCCTTCTTTACTGATCCTTTTAGCCCCCATGTCCTAGTTGACATCCTATATAGGGCATTTAGAATTCTCGCACATCTATCTTTGACATTATTTAGATGGGCTAACCAATTTCTTTTGTTAGCTAGCCACACTCCTAAGTACTTGACTACTTTCACTGGTTTGTCTTTAAACTTTAGGCTTGGAAGCCTTTTTATTTTCCCTTCTTTGGGGAACACTATGATGTTAGTCTTTCCTGGACTAAATTCAAATCTCGTTTTTTCAGCCCAATCTTCTAAGTCGGCTAACACTTTTTGACAATCTTGTTCCAATATGTCTCCCTAATGCCGAGACTATGACTATGATATCATCGGCATAAGCTTGAATCTGTGTTCCCTCTTTTGTTTTAATATTCAGAGTGGAATCTGCTACTATGTTCCACAACAGGGGTCCTGAATTGGACCCCTGTGGACAACCTTTATAATATTTTCTAGAAATTTCCATCTCTCCGTCATTAACTACTATTCTTCTATTTGAAAGATAGCTACTAAAAACTAAACAGGTTCTTTGGGCATTTATGTCTTCTCAGTTCATCCAATAGAAAGGGCCACCAAACGTTATTAAACGCCCCTTTCACATCTAGAGACATAACACACATGCTTCTTTAACACCTTATTGCTGTCTATGGTAGCCATCAGCTTTGAGACAGCCATCGTAGTACTTTTACCTGGTATAAATCCAAATTGGTTTGGATTTAGTTTTCCATTGCTATGGAGGAAAAAGCTTAATCTGTTTGTTAACAGCTTATCAAGCACTTTGCTCCATGCTGATAAAAGACAAATTGGTCTGTAGGCTGAAGGACTTTTCCTATCTTTTCCATCCTTGTTGAAAAGGATAAGTTCTGCCTCTTTCCAGCTGTCTGGAAAAATTCTCCTTTTGAGACATTCATTTAAAATGCTTACAAACCAAGTTCTATTTCCCTCAAACAGTTCTTGTATTATTTCAAAGGAAAGTCCATCCAATCCTGGGGCTTTTCCCTTGTTCATTGATACCAAAACTTCCTCTACCTCTGTTATTGTATATGGACTATCATCCTCCGTGTTGATAGGTCTCCTTGATCTGTTTCTATGGAATTCATTATCTTCTTCCCTTTTGTCCAACAGGAAGTGATATTCAAGTAGTCTGCTTAAAGATTCCCTCACATTTTTCGTTAGAGAGCCCTTTTCTTGAGTAATTGTCGAAAGCTTAAATGCTCCTCTGGTTGCTTCTTTTGCAACTTTAAAATGCACACCAAAAGGTTGCTCTTTAGACATTTCATCACATAGTTTTCTCCAACTATTGTTTTTAGCTAAAGTGATGAAAATTGGTCAGGCAGGCTGTGATTCAGTTAATCTGAATGGTTGCAGTCTTGAGCAGGTGTCACAGTTTAATTTTCTTGGGAGCTATGTAACAGATAATGGTGATGTGCGGCATGAGATTAACAGACGAATAGGGATTGCTGCCGGGACTTTTAAGAATCTATGGAGAGTGTGAGAAATAGGCGTATACACCTAAAGACTAAAATTAGACTGTATATAGTTTGGTTCTTTCTAGGGTTAGTTAAGGTAGTGAAACTTGGACACTTTGTAAACAAGATAACAGGAAACTAGATGCTTTTGATTCCAGATGCTTACGCAGTATCTTGGGCATTAGGTGGTTCAACTTTGTAACTAATGATGCGGTTAGGCAAAGGAGTCTGCAACCTCCTTTAAGCAGCATATTGTGCAGAGAGAGACTCCGTTGGTTTGGCCATGCTGCCCGTATGAATAATTATAGATTGGCGAATAAGGTTATGAACAGTGTGCCTAAAGGCCTCAGAAAGAAGGGGAGACCTAGGATGCGGTGGGCACACAATGTCAAACAGGACCTTGTTAGAATTGGTGTGCAGTGGCCAGATGCAGTAGATGTAGCTCAGGATAGACTTGCTTGGAGAACTAAATTGCACGGTCTGGTTGGACCTCCGTAGCCCATGGCTGCTTGAGGATGATGATGATGATTGTTTTTAGCCGAGTTGATATCCCTTTTATATTTAGCTTCCCAAAGCTTAAACTCTTCTCTAAGATTCTTTCTTTGTGTTTCATCTGTATAACATCTTTGATATTTTCTCCTTCTATTTTTAACTTCTTTTCTAAGTTCTGTCAGTTCTTTATTCCACCATGGGACTTTTCCGTAACCTGATTTCGTTTCTTGGTTACTCTGCTTCAGGTTATCGCTGCAGAATTGTTGTAGAATCTTTGTAATATTTACAATATATTAATCTATATCTTTTTGATTTTCAACTTCTGTTGAAGAGATTGTTGAGAACTTTCTGAAAGTTCTCTTCAAAATTCAATCCAATCAAGATTCTTGATAGAGTACCTCTGTTTTATACTTGCAGTTGAATTGATAAAATTTAGAGAGTAACTGACATATGCGTGATCACTACAGCTGATCTCGTCTTCCACTGTCCATCCTAAGACAAAGTCTTGATTTAAGACTCTATGTAATGTAATATCAATCCAGCTAGTACCCAGACTGCTGGTGAAAGTTGGATCACTGTTTGGATCGTTCACAATTGTGAATCCATTTTGTTTGATAAATTCTAAAACTTCCATCCCTCTCTGGTCCTCCTGAGGACCCCAGTGTCTGCTACTTGCATTAAAATCCCCTCCTAGGACTATGTCCCAGTCAGGGTATATCTGAACCATATTAGAAATAATTTGGAAGTTTTCTTCCAACGAGTCTTTCAGTGGGTAGTACATCGAGATCAGCACACACTTCCGATCACCATTCTCAACTGTAACAACTGCAACATTTCTGGATGTGTAGATTTCTGTAGCACTTATATTTCGTTTTCCAATCATTATTGCACTTCTTGGCATTGGGTGGGATTCTCCAAAGATCCTCCACCCTGCTGGGAAACCCCTTATTTTATCCTTATAAATATAAGGTTCTTGCACCAATACTATATCAAAGTCCTTTTCTTCCATGTATAATACCAATCTGTTTGTTGCAGCTCTGGCATGATGTAAATTTATTTGAACTGTTTTAGACAAGTAAGTGCATTTTAGTATCGTATGCGCTTAACTAATAACTCGAGCTCTCTTCTGTAACATGAGCAGTCCATGTCCAAGCTTGAATGTTGGACATCTAACTTTAATATGTATTTGTCATTAGCTGCTTTACAGCTGACACATTTTAAAACTGTTTCTTTACATTCCCAGTGTTTATGGTCTTTCTGACCGCACTTTCCACATTGTGTTCTTCTGTGCAGTTGGTCTGAAAGTGACCAAATTTATTGCACTTAAAGCATCTTACCACTTTTAGGTATTGTCAAAGCCTCTATTTACTTACTTTGACCAATCTATGATTGGCTGAAGTAGCCTGAAAAAAATCAGTATTACCTGTGATATGGATAGCAACAATTGGTGTTGCATTTCTTTCTCCCAATACTAATTCTATCTTGTAGCATATGGATCAGGGTGAGATTGACATTTTCAGGGTTTATTATTTTCAACTGTTCATACAATATCTTCTCTGAGGTTCAGAAGGCAAAAAAACCTTCAATCAAGTAGTTGGGGATGGATAAATAAAAACATAAAAATGATTATCGAGAGCATTACCGCAACATGGAACCAGATCATAAAAAACATGAATGCAGTCAGGAAAAATATGTTTACAACTTTATTTGGTTTAAAGAGCAACTTAGAAGAATTGAAAAAAAAATTGTGAGGCTGATAATTGATGCAGAAGTCAATGAAATTGACTTTCAGGATCTGCTAATGTTATACAGAAAATAGCTTCACAAATGAGAATTAATTGAGCTATATGAGGAAAGGTTAAAGGAAGCTGATTATGAAGATGATGATGCAACAGATCCATTGTGAAAGATCCAAACCTTAAAGTTTTGTATTCTGTGTACTTCCCATGTCACATTTGATACCCTGATTAATATAATAGTTGAAAATTACCCAAATTCGGAGAGAAGTGCATCATTGCAAACACAAATTGAACAATTCATGCTATCGTGAGCTTTATGAAAGGATGAAAAGGCTTATGTCATTTTTACATTAAAAAATGGGAAGTAGTAGACTATATTTTGCATTTTTACACCAGTTGCAAGAAGTTATTTAAGAATTAATGGTACTTTGGGCCTCGATTTTGAATTGCACTTAACTGTGCTTGATGCACAAATTGTTTCCATAAGTTGGGTGATTGTTCTAATAAGCCTGTCACGGAATACTTCTAATTAAAGACATGTATTTTTACCTATATTTCTATTGCTTTCCACTTCACTTTTGTGACTTTGTCAGACACTCTTTTGCCCTACATGTTTATTGAAACAATTGTCGACCATATTTTCCCTATTTGGTGTCCATATTAAGTTATGTACTAAATGGAAGCTTTGTGATGTGGAAAGTGTTACAAGCTGTGAAATATTTAACCACATGCTTTCTTACACTCCTAAGAAAGAAAAAAATTGTAAGCAATTGTTCCACTATACCTTTCAAACACAAGAGCCACATGCAAATGGATTATATGGCAGATATAAAGCTTATGGCACTCGGAGTACTGTAGGATATAAACAATTTACACCTAGTCTTTTCCCTCACTTCCCACCTAAAAAAAGGGTAAAATTTATAAGCTATCTTATTCCCTCTTCTTCTAACATCCCCCCCCCCCCAGAAAGGGGAGAGTCAATCTTAAAAGTTATTTGTTAAATGGAAGAATGTGACAATGAGAATGTCATATACTGCCTCACATTGTGTCAACATATTGTTCCCCTGAGGGGGGAAGAAATTTAATGGATATCGATCATAATGAGTTATATATGTTCAATAAAGGTTTATAGCATGAAGAATAATATTGGAATTATGATAATTTCCTCTTCTGAAGCAGGATAAAGTTTTTGATGACAAAATCCCTTGTCATTAAAAAAACAAAATATAAAATACACTGTTCACAAAAATTAGGGGATATTTCAAAATGAATATGAATCGATAATATATCCCCTAATTTTTGTGAGCAGTATATATAAATTTAAAAAGCTTTCCCCATATGCTCTAGAAAGTAGAAAAAAAATGAAAGAAAAACTTGCCAATGATGAAATTACTTACTCAATTCAAAATGACTTCAAAAGAAGATAGTGCATTAAAACTAGTTTTGCTTACCAATTAGGGTGCCACCTGGGTTCTTTTATCTCCTTTGAAGTTAATGTTAATTGATTTCATCTTCAGCATATTTCACTTTTATTTCTTACTTTTTAGAACACAGAGGATGAATGGCATTTTTATTTTTATTCACATGTTATACATTAGTGATTTTAATAATAAATAAATAAATAAATAAATACCTTTCAAATGGGGGTGGCTCAATTGGTAACATGCCAGTCTCATAATCTGCAACTCTCAGGTTTTAAGTCCCAACTGTGCCCACATTGAAATTCATTGCAGCTAACCAATAGTCATGGAAAGGTCACTGTCCATCAAATGAGATGTTAAACCATGGCGCTGTGTACAGTAGTCATGCCCAGTGCACATTAAAGAACGTGGTGGCTGGCATTGATGGGAGTCTTCCATATGTCTCTTAACAGTTGTCCAGTAGGTCCCTTCCCGTAACTTCTGAAAACTTGGGGTTCTTGTGACCTTGCCATTTAGCCCATTGTGTGCAAAAAATTGCCACAGGATTCTGTCAGTATAGTACATCACAGAAAAGGTCTATGAGTAAAGCAAGACCTCAGCAGAAACATAATGAGAAACATCCTTACACAGGACTCGGACCCAGGTCTCTTTTATCCTTAGCCAAGCATGCTATCAAAGGGACCTGTGCTGAATGGTTTGCTCAACTATGGATTGAAAGGACCTGGTCCCAAGTAAGGCATCAGTGTTCCTTGTGTTGTCTTCCTGCAGAGGTTTTGCCTTCCTCACATATCTTCTCTATTTCATGTTATACTGACAGACTTCTGCCAGATCTCTTTAGTAAGCAGGTGCTCGAGGGATAATTTTTATTTAGTACAAAAAACTCTTATAAAATATGCAAATGAATTTTTTTAATACCCTTGTTCATGTTCCTCTACTGACTTAAAATGTAAGAAGCAAAAAATGCTAGTGATGAAATCATTCCAGTTCATAAACTTCAAAAGGAAATAGGATGTTAGCTTTTTTTTTTAGGGTAATAATTTCAGCATTTAATTTTCAGGATTTCAATTGATTAAGAGAAACCAATTTTTGGTGCTTTATCATCCTTTGAAGTTAGCGTAAATTGGGTGATTTCATCACTGTAGTTTTTACATTTTAGAGCACATAAGGGATGACAATTTGTTTTTAATTTGTATATATTAATTTTTGCTCTTTAGTATCAAGAGGCTTGTCACTGAAAACACCTATCTTACCCCTGCTTCAGAAGAGAAAATTGTTATTCTCTATGTGTTACTGATCTTAAAATCGAATATAGTTCTTTCATGTGTCAGAGAAATTTATAATTTCTTTCAGGTAATTTGCATGTAAGATAAAGACTGAAAATAAAACAAAAGTCAAGCTCAGATTACACATATAAAGATATAATAGTTGAATTTTCCATCATGAAATGTGTAAAGCAAAAATATTGATGTATAGTTGAGTACTTTTTGAATGATTACCTTTGTATACATTGTAACATTGAATGGTTATAAACTAACTATAATAACTGCTGAACTGGTTATTTAAAAGCATTTAGAATTATACATTCTTTTGCTAGAATCAAGTAATGTTTAGATGAAGTTAGAGGGCTCATTAATTTTCATTCGTCAGGAGCATAGCTCCATTCACAATGAACTGGGCTGGAAGTAGTGTTTTAAACAAAATATTAATTTAAGGCATAAATAATAAAAATAAATACCCCTTCAAAGCAGCTGCTTGCCACAGAGGTCTAACAGGAGCCTGCCAGTTTATATGCCATAGTACAAGGTCTGAGAGGATGGCAGGACCTCAGCAGATAAACAACACGAACATCCATGCCTTACCTGGGGATCGAACCATGTCCCTTAAATCAGTAGCCAAGCGTGCTAACCAGTCAGCCATGTTGCTTTAATTCTTCACCATTGTTAAATGCATATATGGGAGATTGTTTTAATTTATGATCAAAATACTATAAAGAATATACTTGAATGAATAATTATAATATTGCAATGCAATATTTTGAAAATTATATATAAATAATATAATAATAAATGATATTTGGTATTCAGCCTTTTTTGGTTTTCAGTGCAACCCTAGTTTCATCTGCATGAATTGTCATTACTTCCCATTCCTTGCCATAAAGACATATTGAGCAATATATTTTTTTCGCCGGTGGGAAATTTTAGCGGAAGGGAAAAGAGACCAGCTTTGTGATGTCACTAAATTTACAACTAAACTACAAGTTACTTCCATAATCGATTACAAAGAAACAGAAGAAGTGATACTTGAAAGGTTTCTACATTCCAGATAATATTATTTATTTCTACATAGATTTTCCCGCTGTCATTTTTTTTACATGTTCTCAGTATCCTAATGGTGTTCAGGAATACTTACCTTTTGTGCATCTCCATTTCTCACAAGAGTCTAATAAAAACTTACTTCGATTTGAAAAATTACCTTTTATGCATCAAGCAGTAAGAGTGACAGTAAGCATTGTCAATACCAAGGTCTTACACACATGCTACAACCATAGTGCTCATATTAGCTCATAATCTTGATGCAGAAAAAAATTAATTCTGTTTTATTTTCTTTAAGCATATTCTGTTATGTTACAGCAATGACATTTTGTTTTGTTTTTTGCTATGCTCATATTTCCAACAGTAAATGCGGTTATACAATGTGGTATTTTTGCATATTCCTTCTTTTCTCTATAATGAATCTCTTTTTTTTCTGAACTTATATGATTTTGCAATCAGTTTTGTTAAAACTTCCATTTAATAATTTAAGCATTTTTGAACTGTGCTGATGAAAAGGAAAATGGATATAGATGAAAAAAAAAAAACTCATGAATTCAGATTTTGTTAATTATCTAGTTAAGAGGTGTGATACACTTTGTACTTGAAAATTTCAAGGCATTGGAAATGATGCAAAATATGAATATGTACTTCGCTATTCCGAGATCTGGGTTCAAGCTCCAGATAAGACATGGATGTGTCTTGTGTTTCTACTGAGTTCCTGGCCTTCATCACAGCCCTACCTTATGGTGTAGCACACTATCAGGCTCCTGTCAGATAGATCTCTATGGCAAGCAGCTACTTAAGTTTTTTTTTTTATTTTCACTCGTTTTGGCCTGCATTTAAAAGGGTATTTTCATGGATATTATATACTGCAATAATTAAGTTTTGTTTGTAATATCAGTGTTCAGACTCATTAGAATTAATTTTCATTCTTTTCTTTTAATGATTACTTTTCAAAGTTTTTCTTTATCTATTTTTGTAATTGGTTGCTGTTGTTTCCTTTCTAGCTTTATTTTTTACAATCAATCCTGGATTACTATCCATATTGGGATGGCACTATTACTTCTTGTGTACTGGTGTATCCAAAGGCCAATAAATGCTTGTGATAAACATTTTATTTTCAAATTAAAGCTATTAAATAGTGTCTTTAGACTCAGTCAAACCAAAAAATAAATAAATTATTATACACAGGACTGATACACTTCCTTTCGATGATTTAAACAAATTAATTTTTTGCATCTGTCGCATTTTTTTCTGCTTTTCCCATCTCAGATGGAATGAACATTTTGTTGGGGGTTCTCAAGTGTCTTGAGGTTCTTCAGGTAGTTCAGGTTTTGTGATTCAAATTATAGTTTCCCAGATTTCACATGGTAAAGTTGAAGCCTGTAAAGGTTTCCTCATATGTGGCATCATTAAGTCCAAAGCCAGTTTCTTCAAAATGATTGTGCATGACACATTCTCTTTCCCAATGTATTGGATCCATTCAATAGGACCAGAGAATTAACATCATGAGGTATACAATGGAGTTAAATACTCACCCTACGCAAACATAGCAGAATTCCTTTTTCAGTTTCTAGTAATAAATTAATGATTCAAGAGTTTCCTGTTTATTTTTTCTAAGAGTGGCTATTATGGTTGCATTGTTATTGTGAAGTTTCTGTGCGGTTTTGATGGAAACAAACCAATTATACATTGTACAGTTTAGTTAGTACCATGAAGTCAATTTCATGACATTCTGCAATTGGTAAGTCAGTAGGAGTAGAACCTTTTCTGTTGCAGACTTCTTCATTTATGGCATAAAAAGTTTTTTGCATCGCAGCACAAAACAATTTTTATTCCATATTTGTGAGGCTTTCAAAGGGATGCACGTTTTGAATGAATATCCCCTTCAAGAAACCTATTAATTGCTCTTCAGTTGTATACTGAGATGGGATGTAAAGTTCCTTCATTTTTTCAACTAACTTCTCAAAAATATCAATGGAAGGGAACCAAATGATCATTTTCTTATTGCTGCTGTAATAATTAATGCTGTACATGAATAATCCACAAAGTGAATTATTCATGTACCTCAGGTAGTAAGTAATCCAGGCTTCACATAAATTTTTGACATTCTTCAGCAGCCTTTTAATTTCATGTAGCTGCTATGTAATAAACTTTCTATAATTTAATATTTGTTGTATACAACATTGATAGATTTCTCACCTTTGAGCAGATAACAAACTAAAAAAAAATTAGCATAAAAAAAGTTGTCAATCACAATTTCAAGCAAAACAAAGTCTTGTCAAGGAAGATATCACTGAATTTAAGGTAATCAATTTTAGAGGAAAAATTTCTAACGGTCATGCAGCATCAACTTTTGAATATTTGGTGGTTTGGTTTTGTGAATAACGATGAAGTTAGATTAGAGTTATTAACTACTTTTACGAAGCATTTGTTGCACTTGTTTAATCTTGTTGATTGCAAATTGGATAATAGATTAGTGTTTAAAACATTTCAAACTTATGTCAGCATAATTAAACATACATTCTGCAGCTCAGTAGTTTTCATACTAATGCTCTGAATGAAATTATACCATCCACTATGCTTACTTACCTTTTAGACTTATTCTTCTCAGTAATTAAAAAAAATTCTGAATTAAATACATAGGTACAAGCAAACTAAAATGTACTTACCCCTAAACCAGTATTTTCTAACTTGTGGATTGTTGGCTTTATAGGTAAAACCAAAATAATTTTTCTGGATGATGATTGCAAGTTTTCTTGGCAAATATTTTAGAAATCTCTTGAAAAATATGTGAAATATACATACGTTTAATATTTTTCTCCTCCATTCCAGTTACTAGTGAAGTGTGTGTAATGTTTATAAAATACATAAATTTGCTTTTAAAACCCACAAAACTGCCAAAGGTCCAAGCAAATTTCGATGTGGATTGCCATAGCGAAACATTTGGGAATTCTAATTTTCTGCTTCCAGAGTGAAAATTGAGTATTCTGCCCTTGAAG
The DNA here is from genome assembly GCA_038380435.1 of Ryuthela nishihirai. Lineage (NCBI taxonomy): Eukaryota > Metazoa > Arthropoda > Arachnida > Araneae > Heptathelidae > Ryuthela > Ryuthela nishihirai. The sequence goes on along the minus strand of JAWZYU010000015.1, from coordinate 69,414,176 downwards.
ACCAGTTCTAAGAAATGTACTTCAACCAGATCATCTTTGATAGGCTTCTATTTCTCACTTTTCGGAAGCATTTTCAGTCCTTTTTATTAATTTATCATCCCGTTTTGCAATCAACAAGACAAGTGCAACAAATCAGTTTCACAAAATGCTGCGTAAAAGTAGTTAATAACTCTAACCTCATCGTTATTCACAAAACCAAACCACCAGATATCCAAAAGTTGATGCTGCATGACCGTTAGAAGTGAAAACAAAAACCTTTTATATGTTAATTTGCATTAAACTCATTTCAACTCCATAATGAACATTAAAGGGATTATACTGCTATAAAGGCAGCTGTAACAGTCACGACGCCCCTTAAACTATTACCATTCACGTAACTTTAAAATGAGACTATAAAATTTACTATAGAGCATACTGGTTTAAAAAGATTCATTTGCTCGGTTTTCTTTTTATTACTTACCTAGTCCACTACTAGACTGTTGAAATCTGAGCCAATCACTGCAGGCTTTGTGTACCCTTCTCTTACAAAGTCTTTATTATTAAGACATTTTCATGTTAACAACTTTCTACGCATTCCATTAAGACCACGATTTTTCACAGGACATATTGATAGAATATAGTCAGTACAGTTCTGGAAATAATATGGGTCCTAAATTATAATTGACATTGCTGTATTGTTTTTTACATATGGAAAAGGTCGTTTAAGGGTACTTTTTTATATTCTATATTCTCTTCATACTCTGTTGTTTATTAATTCGTAGTAAATGAATGTTCCTTATCTGTATGGCTGGCATTTGAGAAAATTGTTTTGAAATATTGTGATAATTATGCAGTTCCCCTGTATAAATCTTTGTTCTTATCAAATAATATTTTTGTACATTGGAATTTGTGTATATACCTTTCCATAATATTCTCTTGCTCTAATACAACCTCACCGGGGCCAAATGTATAAAAGTAATTACTCAAATCCTTTTTGTTCATATAATATAGTAATGTTGTAATGTGCTATGCACTGTAATATGTATATAATATGTACATATAATTTAGAATTATTGTGCTTTTGATAAAGGAAATTATTTTGTAAACTACTTTATAGATATTCACCCTAGAAATAAGAGTGTAAATACATATCAACAATACAATATTAATGATTTTGTGTGTAAAATTTAAACTCCGTACACAAATATATTTTTTTATTTGTATATGTGTCTTTTCTGCATTTACGTTTCTGTAAACATTTGCTGTGAAATGGTAAAATTCACATCTTTCACTAATATATCAATATATGTATAAGGGTTTTTGTAATTTTTAACTGTAATATCTCAAAATGAAATTTCGTTTTAATAGTTATTAAAATGTTTTTAACAGAAATGTTAAACTACTACTTTATTCTGTGCATCGTTGTTGTATTATTTCAACCATATAAACTTTGCAGTTCATTTATGTGTACTCAGAATGCTGGGTTTACAAAAGTGTTTCGTGACATAAGTTTTGGAAATGATTCTTATATACAGAACTGTTAAATATCCCATGCCATCTTTTATAGGTTCATCCATTGCCACGATGAGAGGGCACAGTAGCATAGTATGACAAAACTGTACCTGTGTGCTAATGACTTGTCTCTTAACAGTTGAGAAATGCAGAAAACATTTGTTTGCTGTTCGAGGAATAACGGTTGTTGATAAAAAAAAAAACGTATGTAAATACACCCTAAACAAGAGAAGTTTCCTGTGAGTGCCCCCACTGGCCAGAAGAGCTACTCATATCCAATGTACAGATGTGCTTCAATTTCCTGAAAACGTTTTCTATAGAATACTGTAAATATACAAGCCAAAAGAAATCTGATGAGTGAAAAGGAACCTTATTCACTCAGACCCATTGAAAAAAGTCGTAATGATGAGTAGTTTGATTTGAATTTTCTGACTTTCCTTTAACTGACCTTACTGTGTATCAGAAAGCATTTAATATTTTTCAAGTTATCCTTTTTGCTCATCATAGTTTCACTTTTGTACATAATTAGAGCAGTTAAATAAATATTGTTAAAGTATCCAGTCTTGAGTTTTCATGCTAGTTTTGAGTTTGTTTTTTAAAAAAATCCAGATTTGTATTAGATTGTGATTGCTTGGTGTATGAAAAACACCATAGTCATGATTAAATGTACATTCACTTGTTTCATTAGAGATCTTCTAGTACAAATATTTTATCTGAATCAATTAACAACCTCAAATAACATTTTTTCGCTATGGTCTTTATATGCAAACGAAATCCTCGCCAAAGGCTACTGGATTCAAATTCTGAATGACTTGCAGTAATTTCAAGTGATATCCCAGAATATCAGTGAATACCCAGAAATTTTCATTTGGGGAGTTTCATACATTCGAATCTGATTTTTTGTTGAGCCTTCAAATCGAGGACTATAGACACAATGTACGTTGAGGCATTGAGAAAAATTGAAATTGATCTCATTGGGTCTTTCTTAGGGTCCTTGTGTTTTTAGCCCATTGTTTGCAAAGAAGTGCAAATCAGACATAAAACAACCCAACAAAATATGAAAAAATTATTTTTTTTACAAGTCCTTCCCCCAATGAAAAAATTCTTGCCAACTCCCATACTCTGGGTAAGTTTTGTGACCTTGGGAATCATATCAGCCAAAAAACCAATTAAATGTTTTCATGGAAATTGTCACTGCTTACCTAGTTGAATTTAGTAGTATCATTCCAAATCGGTCCTATAGCATTAGGATAAAGTGGAGCAGAAAACGTTATTCCCCGAGTTGTGTGTGCAGGTGTGAAATCTACACTTTAAGATTCATGTGAGAGCACGGAACAACAGCTCTCAGTTCAGGTTTACTCCCGCATGGACTGCCTATGGATAAATTTTCGTTGTTTACACTAAAAATGTGAACTTCTGCACTCTTACATCGACTGACTTGATGCAAATCTCAGATACAATGTGATGCTTGTGAGTGAAATTTTGACGTCGCATTGTTTCAGATGATTTTATACCCCACTATGAAAAGCTGGATTGATTTACTACCTATCAATACCGTGCAACATTTATGCACTGTGATGCAGTAATTTTTTTGACAAAGTTTATTAACATAAAACGGCAAATTAATATTTTTATTTGGGTAAAAATACGAGCACTGGATCAGATCAGAACAGTGTTCCAGGACAATTTTTTTCCCTACGTTTAAAAATACTGCCCATAGGTTTTTTATATACAAGGTGAATCTGAAAAAGTGGGCAAAACTTTACGGGGTGGTAGAACGCAGCTATACGAGCAATATTCGTCATAGAATGTATGGTCGGAACACAAGCGGTGAGAAGTTAAAAGGTAGTTTTCCACTGTCACATTTAAAGTATGAACACAAGAAGGAGAGGAGATACTTCAGAAAACATTTTATTAACAGGAATGTAATTGAGGTACTTGCTCAAAAGAGCTGCCGCCAGCTGTAATGCAGGCTTCACACCTGCGGGATAGGGACCGACGCACATTTGCGAAGACACCAGGCATTTCCCGAATATCGCCGGCAACAACGGCGATCCTGGCGACTAGATCCATATCGGTTTCAATGGGGCACTCGTAGATTAGGCTTTTCATATGGCCCCCACAGGAAAAAGTCCAAACACGAGAGATCCGGCGATCTTGGTGGCCAAGCTATGGGACCAACTGACTCTTTTATACCACTTCCAACGCCATCTAGCGGCTCGCCGTTTGCGTTCCGCCCATACTTTCTATATCGAATATGCTCATATAGCTGCGTTCCCCCCCCCGTACTTTTCTATATCGAATATTGCTCATATAGCTGCGTTCCCCCCCCCCCCCCCCGTAAAGTTTTGCCCACTTTTTCAGATTCACCCTGTATATGTGGTGCACAGCAAGCAACACAAAGCACCAAACCCGCAGTTTTTACAGTTATCTTTCCACCAGTCTTCTAATGTATAGATGCAAATTTTAGTGTAGTTCTTGAATAGTTTCTAATACAATCTCATGCACAATAAACGGTTTGTGCAAATGCAACCAAACTCCGACTGGTAAAGCATATTAAATATAAAATTTTTACATTTCCAGAGACCTGCGAGTTGGCAGAGAGCATATATAAACGGCATCAGCCAAATAAGATCAGTAGCATTTGGGAGCACTGTCACCAAACAGACCACCAATTTATTTATAGAAATAAAAAATACAGAAAAATGTTATTTTTCATACATAAAAAGGAAATAGCAAATAAGAGGGAATTGCTTTTGTTCTCTAGCCTTTAGAAAATTGGTCAGTATAATCTATTGGCAATTTCTTTTTCAATAAAGAAATTTGCTAAATTACTATAAAACACCAGGCAGGGATGGCTTAGTCGGTAGCGAACTAGGCTTGTAATCTGCAGTTCCCAGGTTTGAGTCCCAGCTGGGTCAGTGTTGAGATTTACACTGACAGGTCAAAAGTCATGGGAATAGCTTAGAGTGGAACTAGCGTGCTGTAATCATAACCGATGCGTTGGACATCAACTGCAGAATGGCACTGCAGTAGCCAACAAACCCAACATTCATTTCGGAGTAGTAGTCAATTCAGATATTGTGTACGTTAAAGAACACACTGGATGGCTTTGACGGGAGGCTACCATCTGAGCCTTCGGGGGCTCAGAGTGGGTCCTTGTGATCTGGCCTTTTATCCCATGCTGTGCAAAAAAGTGCCGCTGAGGTAAAACAACCCAACCCATATTAATTCAGCATTGGCTGCACATCGTGAGTTGTCTGACTTTGAACTTGACTTGATCGTCAGTGCCAGAAGGATGGGTCATGCAATATCGGAGATCGTGCAGGAATTCGATTTTCCCAGGTCTACGGTGTTAAGAGTATTGTCAGTATTCTATTGATGGCATTTCCACACACGTAAACCAGCGAACGGGACGGCCACGTGCAACGGAATTCGCATTGGCTGTCACAGATGGCAACGACCAACAGACAGGCTACATACAGTGCATGAAATTACTGCCAATTTGCGGGCCAAACAAAACGTTTCTGAAAGGATTGCCCATCGCCACCTGCACTCCATCGGATTTGGTAGCCGAAGACCCACTCGTGCCCTATTTTTTACACCATCACAGAACTCAACGACTGGAATGGGCCCGGAAGACATGAAAATTGGACAGTAGAACAGTGGCGTTAGGTATGAATCAAGGTTCCAGTTCTTGATTGGGGGGGGCATGGACCCTTCCTGTCTACAAAGTACTGTTAAGGCTAGAGGTGACTGTGTTGGTGTGGGGCATGTTCACATGTCTACACTGGGCTCTCGTCCATTTGGAGTAATCGCTGACAGATATGAGACATGAGCATTCTCACAGATCATCACTCCTTCATGACCCTCGAGCACCCAGATGGTGAAGGGGTTATTCCAACAAGATAATGTAATGTGCCACCAGTGTTTGGTTGCTAGGAGGTGGATTGAAGAACACCCCACAGACTACCATCATGAATTGGCCCCCACCGTCACCCGATATGAACCCCTTGGAGCGTCGGAGATACAATGGAAACAAGCTTACGATCCATGAATCCAGCACCATCCAATGCAGCACAATTATGGTCAACACTGCAGGATGTGTGGGCTGCCATAACTGCAGAATGGTACTGGCAACTCGACTCCATGCATCGACATGTGGCAGCACTGCTGAGGGTTCGAGGAGGACCAACCTGTTATTAGGCACGCATCCCATGACTTTTGGCCTCTCCGTGTATCTGCAAAACTCCCACACTGCCCACGGTCAGTAGGGGACACCAATGAGCTTGGAAAGTCCGTCAGATGGGAAGCCATATTTTATGCACGTTAAAGAACACGCTGGATGGCCTTGAAATGCTCCCAGCTGTGTAGTGAGTCCACTCTCAATCTTCTCTGAACCCTCGAAGTCCTTGTGGCCTGGCCATTGTGTGCAAAAAAGTACCACTCGGAGGTAAAACAACCCAACACTAAAACTCACTTGGCACCCTCCACACATCTGCCTGTTTTCTGTGCCATCTGTTGTGAGACTGACAAATATGTTTAAACACAGGTCGTTCCATTTTGCTGCATTTATCACTAATTCTAAAAGAATTTTTTTTAGGGAGCCGCCCACAAAAAAAGTGTGAATAATTGTGGTCTAGGGGCAAGTATCGAGGGAGCGGGCTACAGTGTGCAGAGTTAATATGTTATTGCTTGCACTTATAGAAATTGTTTTTGAGTATGTCATTTATTCATCTGTATCTTGATTACACAATTTCTCTTGCTAATAGTTTATATTTTGCATGATATATAATGCTCCACTCTTTCTCAGACTGCATAAGAACCTGTTGGAACTATTTTAAATGTGATATTAGAGCATCCATATAACTTGCTGAATTCAGAGAAATTTCCCCTTTTATAGAAAATATGCGATTTTTTTTAGGTACAATATACTTTGGCTTTTAATGATTTTTTCATTCGCATTGCAAAAATTAAAAATAAGTAACATAAACAGATAAAAACTGGCGAACACTGAAAGAAATGCAATAAAGATTATGTAGCTTGAGCGACTGAATGCACAAAGAGCTTTACCCAAATAAACAGCAATTTCTATATCAGTAATGACTTGGGAAAGCAAATGCGCAAGATTTCCATGGAACACCGCAACCGATATTCGGTGTGTTCCGCACGCATTTATGTAATCAAAAATGAATAAATTTTTCCCTTAAATAGCTGCTGCTAAAGAGGTCTGACAAGAGCCTTGCAGTATAATACGCCATGGAGATCTGTGAGAAAGTCGAGAACTCGGCAGAAGCAAAACAAAATAAGTATGGATATAATTAAATTCACACAGTTCATTTAGGCACAGATTTAATCATAAGCTTCGCAGAACCTGCTGCAATCAATTTCACATTTATTCATGTGAAACAAAAGTCAGAAATAAAACAATTGTGCAATAATTAGGAAACAATATGCAATTGAGCTATCAATATCTGATAGTCCTATTCCCCATTATTGCAAATACATGGCTGTTTTTTAATTTTTATTATTACGGCTATGTGATTGATGAAACTTGCATGTTACAAACTTTCAGTTTTGCCAGTGGCATAGTGTCAACTGAAGCTATCAAGCTTCCCCAAAGGAAAACGAACTGGATTAATTTATTAAACACATTTTTAAAAAATGGCCAATCCCAACTTGCGACGGGACAACATGAAAAGCAGCGCACCTGTCTTTTTCAAATGGTATCTTTCACTGCCACAAATATTATGTAATCTAAGTTATAAGCATCGTTCTCAAATAAAATATTTACCAGAAGTTTTAGCATTTAAACTTATTTTACGTATAAAAAAAAGGTAAAATCTCTACATTTCTTTTTCGAATCCCACCTGGGCCAGCACTGAGATTTATTTCCACAAAACTCTCCGCCGTGTCCACAGTCAATAGGGGACAACGATGGACTTTGAAAGGTCACTGGCTATCGGATGGGACATTAAACTGTGGCTCTGTGTGCGGGACAGCCATAACCTGTGCAAATTAAAGAACGCACTGGATGGCTTTGACGGGAGGCTACCATGTCTCCCAACACCTGTCTAGTGGGTCCCCTCCCCCAACCTTCTCTGGGCCCTTTTGACCTGGCCATTTAGCATATTGTGTGCAAAAAGTGCCACTCAGAGGTAAAACACAACCCAACTACATTTCTTACGAAATCCAAATTTTCATTAGTGATATAAGAACTTTCTGGAGGCAAATTGCAAAATTTACACTCCCAAATCTAAAAATGATTTTGAATCCCTGGGTTGTTTCACCTCTAACCGGCACTTTTGTGCACAGTGTGCTAAATGGCCAGGTCACACGAGAAGGCTGGGGGGGAGGTGACCCACTGGACAGCTGGTAGAAGGCATACGGATTATGGCTTAACATCCCATTTGATGGACGGTGGATTTAACATCCATTTTGATGGACGGTTTGATCCACAACGGAGATGAATCTCCGTTGTGGCTTGGATTCCTGAGTTTGTGCTATGTCTGCCCTACACCTGGAGACAACTGCCGACCACGCCACTCGATCATTCTCAAAATTAAGCCGTTTTATGTTACCGCATGAATTTGTAGTTAACAAGAATATTAATTTAATGCCCCTTTTGCATGTAAATTTACTACTGATAATGAATGAAAGGTATTTTTATAAATATTTTCCTATGTAACTATATAATTTTTTCCTGTCATATTTACAGTCGAACAACCAAAATGTCCTGTCGTGTTTCCAGCTCTAATCTCATTGTTTCAGAGTATTTTCGATTCTTATTTTACCATTTACATAGGCTTGGGAGAGGGATATTTAATAGATTTAGAAACGACTATAAAATTTTATTCCTGTAGGATATCCTTTTAACCTTTGCTGTACTGTGGAATATTTTAGTAAGTTGGAAAATCTACTCAACATTCCCCCGAAACTAAATCTTGGATACGTGCCTGTACGTGTAACGTAGAAGCCATAAATTGTCACATTTAATTAGTTTTTTCTCCGTCATCTACAGTTAAATATACCTTGATATACAATGGTTTCCATAAAATAAGGAAAAATCGGTATGTTAAGTCAATGGGAAGCTAACGCCAAAGCTCTATAACTTCTAAAATAAGTTTTTTTTTGTTTTGAAAAATGTAATTGCAGATAAAGATCTCAATCAAATAAATCAATATCTCGATTTTCAACAATATTCGTTCAATATTTAATGAGTTATAGAAGTTTTAATATTTAACAACAACAATGCCAGTCTTAAGAAACTTATGCGAAACTGAAGAATAGTGAAAGAATTCTTTACACAAAGTTCTAAAATACAAATTTATTTTATTAAACACTTTGATACAATACTTATTACTAAGTTTTAATTAGCTTCTGAAATCAATTTTTGTGGCTGGCATTGTTATCGCTAAATATTCAAACTTCCATAACTTATTAAATACTGAACGAATATTGTTGTAAATCGAGATATTGATTTATGTGATTGAGATCTTTATCTGAAATCACATTTTTCAAAAAATAAAAAACTTATTTTAGAAGTTAGAGAGCTTTGACGTTAGCTTCCCATTGACTTAACATAGGGAGTTTCCTTAATTTATGGAAATCAGTGTATGTCGCCTCCGTGCTTCGAAGAGAAATGATAAAAAACGAGGATTGAGAATTCCAGTAGATGGCACTTTGTTCCTGAATTCATTGTAGGTAGCCATTTCAAATTGCAATTGCTGAAATAGGTATGTGCTTAGGATAATTTTTTTTTAAATTCTATTTGATTTTTAGAAGTTTATTCTTTTTTATTTGTCACAGTGAAATTGTTAATTCGTAAAAGATTAAACCATTAATTTGATAATCCATTAATCTGAAACTGATAATTTGTAAAATCGGTTGAGGAGATTTACTTAGTCATAGTAAAATATATAATTAGATACGAAATATCCGATTAATTCAAGATGGCTACGAGTTAAATGCACTACACCATTATAGACGGTATCATTTCTTTCTTTGTAAAGTCTATTATTTCAATTTTATTTATAAAACTACAGAAATACCCTTTGCTCGGATTCTTAAATAAGTTCTCTAAAGTATGGAGCAGATGACAATCCCCCTGTCCCAAGCTTTTATTTGATGTTCATCGTGCTAGGATTGATCTAAAGTTTCCCTACCACTTTTTAATTTTTTTTTTTGAGGGGGGGGGGGGGGGGGATTGCGGAAAGAAAGGATGGAATATAATTTATGGTAGCCCATGATTTCATATCAAATTTTTTTATTTGAGATATATTTCAGATTACGTTATGCTAAGTAGTTTCCCGATTTTAAGCGGAAAGACTAGGGGCTAAACACCGCCTAAGTTACTACAAGAAAGCACTGTGCACGACAGTGTCCCCTTTTTTGAGAGGTGGGATGAGTTTTTATTTTTTGAGGGCGAATATAGTTTGGGGATCAAATCTTTACGTTGCTTTGCATTTTCATAAGAATAGCCGTCCCGTAGCCGATTGGTTAGGCTACTGATCTAAGGGACCTGGGTTCGAGCCCCGGGTTAAGGCATGGATGTATGTGTCATTTTTCTGCTGATCCTTTCAGACCTACTCTGGCATATAAGCTGATAGGCTCCTGTCAGACCTCTGTGGCAAGCAGCTGCTTGAGGGGATATTTATTTTATTTATCTGTATCGAATTCAATATGGACGTTTCGGCGGTGTCTTTCTGTTGGGGTCTCGCCTTCCTCACAGATCTGTGTGGCAAATTAAACTGATAAGCTCCTGTCAGATCTCTGGCCAGCAGTTGTTTGAGAGATGATTAACTTATTTATTCAACTCTTGCCATTTAGGAGTAGCTTTTGATCAAAGAAACGAACCCTCAAAAATATATAGCAAATAGAATTGTTTTATCCAATACGTTTAATTATTCATCTTGATGTCTATTGTTTAAAGATCAGGGGTGTAGGCAGTTACGGACCCGTTGTCCCTCCCCCCCCCCCCAAGAATCTGTTAATGGAAATACATTTTTTTTACATTGTTTAAAAGTAACCCGAAATATCATGGAAGAGTAACAGGACTGTATTACAAATATGTTGTTAGATTTAGGGGTGTTTTATATATAAAACATTTTTTGTCCCCGAGGGAATCTAAGGACTTTTGTTTATGGTGTGTTTTGTGCAGTTTTTGCAGTAAGGTCAAATAAGACTAATTGTAACGAACAACTAGACCAACTGTGATTCTAAAATAGTATCCGATACCATTTCGTGTCGCTGGTATTTAGGAATCGGACGTACAGCTGAAACTGCTTGAGACTAAGATCTCCTTATAAGTGTAGATAAAAGAATAGACGAACATTTTTTTATCGCTTACACTCGTTCCGAGCCCATATGATAATTATCGATTCTGACAACGAAGCCAGTGAAATATTTTTTGGGGACCACGAACAGAATTTGCAATGATTTAAGAAAAAAAGATTAATAGGAAGTGACCAGATAGCTCTTGAGGTAGTAGTAGATTTCTCTACCAAGCAGATTTTTCAGTGGTGCATCTCTACAAGGAGTGTAAAAGACAGGCCAAATAGCTTTTTTCTTAAAATTTTTTTTTGTTGATCTTAGTTTTTTTTTTGTTCACAGGTTTTAAAAACTTGATTTCCATGCTTATGCTAAATAGCAGGGCCTTATCAAAGTACGGGCCAGGGCTCCTCAAGAAACCTTTAGTGCAAATATATAATTTTTTTATGTAGATAAGTGCAAATGTATAGTAGATGGATAAGTAACCCGAAACATCACAGAACAGTAACAGGATTTGTTACAAAAGTGTTTCCAGAGAGGGTTTTTACCCATTAATCCGAGATTTTTCATCCTCATTAAATTTGAGGCGATATTTCATTTAACTCTTTAGCCCTGAATTTTTAATACGAAAAATAATTTTTTTTTATCATCAATAATTGAATGTAAGACATACAAGGACTCCCCTACTAAGTTTGAACGGGTTTCCGCCATAGGTTTAGAAACTAGGAAATCGTGGCAAATGCCACCATCAGGTCTTAGAGATAAAAATGGAAGCATGTTTTTTATTCATTTTAAATAATGTTTTTATACAAAGATCTTATCAAATTATTTCGTGTGAAAAATTTTGAAACAATTTTTAGATTTCGATTTTAGATCGGTACTTACCAAACATGTTATTAGCATTCATCTTGAATAGCGGAACAATACGGGTCACTCAGATGTGTAAACACACTTCTTGTTGAACCATGTCATGAAATGTGATTCACACACTTTGTAGAGGTGACATCTAGTGCTTTATGGTGATCTTTATATATTAAGGTGGCAAATGCCACTGGCAGGGCCGAAAGGGTTAAGGGAAGTTTTGTGCAGCTCTTGCAGCAAATAAAAATTAACTGTGGTGCCAAAATTAGCTAACAACTAAAGACCAGTTGGGATTCCAAAATACAACATAATTTCAATTCTCTCAAAAACCATTTTGTGTCTGTGGTTCATGGGAATCGAACGTACAGTTGAAATTGCTCAATGCTAAGAAGATCTCATCAGAAACATAAAGAGTGAGAAAACATTTTTTTTAATACGCATTCTGGGCACTTCCGAGAATAAAGACCTTTTAAGAGAAGGGACCAGAAGGATCATTTTATCTGGCCTGAGACTCAAAAAGATGCCAGAAAAAATACACTTGTGAATTTTTTTTATATTAAAGTTACTTCGGGTCGTTTTACCTCTGAGCAGCACTTTTTGCACACAATAGGTTAAATGGACGATCACAAGGAACCAAGGACTCAGAGAAAGTTGGAGGACCCATTGTACAACTTTTAGATGGATGGAAACCCATGTTGAAGCCATCAAGCATGTTTTTCAACATTCACAGGATGAGACTCTCCTGCTTACAGGACCACGGTTTTACATCCCATCAGACAGATAGGAAAGGGAACACCGATGGACTCTCCAACCGAGAGCAGTGTGGGAGATCTAATGGAGATAATCTCAACTCAGGTCCAGATGGGACTCAAACGCCAGAAAGACACCACCAGAAAAGAAACATCTATGCCTTATCAGACGCTAATAAATTAATAATTGTATCATTTACTGAACATATTGATTTCCGAGTGGTTAGCTCACTTGGCTATTTATCAAAGGGACCTGGGTTCGAGCTCCGGACAAGGCATGGACTTTTGTGTTGTTTTTCTGCTCAGATCCTGCCATCCTCACAGACCTACTATGGCATATAAACTGATAGGCCCCTGCCAGACCTCTATGGCAAGCAGCTGCTTAAGTGGGTATTTATTTTTATTGATTACTTATTTGAATCTAATATCAATGGGGCGGGGGTTGGCTGTCGGTAGTGCGCCAGGCTTGCAATCGCATTAAAAATGAAATGTGTGGCTGGGAAAACCACGACATCCTCATCCCACATATCTCATTTTGCCATAGCCCGAAATGGTATTACGATCATATGAACTCGAGAACAATGGAAAGAACAATGGAGTCGCATCCTATTTACGGACGTGTAGATTTTTCTGTACAATTCGTCAGCAGACGTGATCTAGAGAGGGCCCACAATTAGTTCCATAACATTATTAAGAGAAGTGCATTTGATAGAGATGCGACTGTTTCCGTTGGGTGCCTTACCCACCTCCATGTGTTTTGTGAATGCTTCGAGATATTGGAAAGAGATTCTTGGTCTCATCGCGATATCTCATGATTTTCAATCATCTTTCAATTCATATTTGCACTGTTAGTGGGTGCAAAAGTCGGAAATTCGCTTTGAAAATGAGCATCCCATAATCTCCAAAGGCGATGTTATTCTTCCAATTGACTTATCAATTTAAAATTTGTTCCTGAAAGCCAAGATATATTATCACGCAGTCGTTTATTGTCTAAAGGATGCCATTCGTAGGAGCAGGCCAAATAGATTTTCACCAAACCGATGTGTCCCATTAAAAAAGGTTTTTGTCAGTGTTTAACATCACTCAGTTGGTTCAAACCCCAGACTTCTTATTTTTGAAACTCAAAAACTGTTTCAAAGGAAGTTTCAAGTTAGTTAAAATTTTAAAAATAAGACGGCGACATTCAAATGGATTTCACATGATCTCGAGGATTACTTTGAAGGAATAAAATAGTACACTAAAAATTTATATAATGCAATAAACAGTTTTTTCATAACGAAAACATCAAGAAAATGTTTTCAATTTCAAGCTTTTTATCGGACATGTTATGCGATTGGGTTATTTTACCCCTGAGCGGCACTTATTTTACACACACTGGGCTAAATCGACAGATCACAAGGATCCCGAGAACGTTGGGGATCTACTGGACAGCTGTTGGGAGCCGGATGGTAGCCTCCCGTCAAAGTCATCCAGCGTGTTATGTAACGTGCACAGGGCCACAGCTTTGTCCGTTAGATGGGACGTTGAGGCGTGTGCGAGAGCCATACCCTGTGCACGTTACATAACACACTGGATGGCCTTGACGAGAGGCTACCATCCGTCTCCCAACAGCTGTTCAGTGGATCCCCAACCTTCTCGGGGTCCTTGTAACCTGGTCATTTAGCCCATTGTGTGCAAAAAAAAGTGCGGCTGAGAAGTATATATTATTTATATTTTAGTTTATAGTAGCTTAAGTCATTAAGTATCAATGAGGAAACTTTGAGATGTGATTTTGATGAAAATGGGAATAAAAGCGAGGATCGGTTGTTTTACCTCTATGCGGCATCTTTTTGCACACCATGGTCTAAATGGCCAGGTCACAAAGACCCTGAAGGCTCAGAGAAGGTTGGGGGGAAGGGACCCACTGGAACAGCTGTTACGAGCCAGATGGTAATCTCCCGTCAAGGCTATACAGCGTGTTCTTTAACGTGCGCAGGGTGTGGCTCTCCCGCACACGGGCCACGGCTTAACGTCCCATCCGACGGACGGCGGTCTTTCCAAGCCCATCGGTGTCCCCTACTGACTGAAGGCAGAACAGTGTTTTGTGGAGATAAATCTCGATGCTGACCCAGCTGGGACTCGAACATGGGAACTGCATATTACGAGTCTGGCGCGCTACCGACTAGCCACCCCCGCCCCAACAAGTGTGGGGCATAGACCCGAACCTTCCAGGGTCGAAACAACCTTTATCTGCCCTAGATCAGTTGTTTTTTATTCTTAGCGACACTTTTTTGCACACACTGGGCTCTCAGACCAGTATTTCATGTATTTGATAATCATAAATGGAAAGCTAACTTACTAGGAAAAGAAATACAGTGAAACACATAAAACTTTATTAACTTGAAAAGTAATTTTTTTACAAACTTTTCTTGCATTTTAAATTAAGCATTATTTACATGCCCAAAGAGCTGCTGGCAAATTATTTTACAAAGTTCTTCAGAAGTACAAAATTAGCATTTTGTCAACATATTTTATAGCATTTAAAAATTAAACAATTTTTCATATTATCAATAAAAGTAGGTCTGATATGTTACACATAATTTCTAAAAATATAATCATAAACCAAATAAATATACATCATATGTCCAAAAAACTAGAAAATATTTTTAAGATATATAAAACGGTAACGAGTCGCAAATGATTTTGAACTTTTTCACAAAATGGGAAAAATTTTCACTTAAATTACTCTTTTTTTATCTAGTCTTTAGGTTTGTTATTACTCTCTTATGAATTATGATTTTTGTGAATAAACAAATCACAAGCAACTAAAAAAGTTAACGTCTAGCATAAAAATTTTCAAAATTCTGGTTTTGACGTCTTTTGCGTATAAAGGGCCTTATTAAAAATAAGATTCATGATTACAGAATTATTAACTAAATGAAATTTCCTGTAACTATGACCGAGAAGTTTTGTGAAATATACTTATATAGTACATATATTGCATAATTTAATTTTTCTCTATAAAAAGAAGCTAAACTATTACTTCATATGAACTTTATGAATTATATTGTAATCATAATACACGAATTCTCCACAACCAGGCCCGGATGTAGAAAACATAAAGGAGAGAAAAGAAGTGATTCGATCATACCGTGAAAAAGTAAAGGGGAGTTGAGGGGGAGGAAGTGACTGGAATTCCATTGTAGGATATGTTCTCCGTTTTAGAGGTCATGAAAAATGAGTGAAATGTACCTAAATTTAATAATTTTTGTCCCTTGATTACCATAGCATTCTAAAGAAAAAAAAGTTGGGGGGGAGGAGGGCAAGCCTCACCTCACCTAAATTCGGCCTTGGCCAGTTCATATTAATGGCATATCATGAAAGTTCTAATGGGGAAGGGGGTTGGTATACTTGATTGATTTTAAACTTTCCCCTTAAATGTTATTGAAGCCTTCAAGTTGAGGGGGGCAGCTATAACCCCATCCTTCCCATGGATACCAGTATATATAAGCAAAGGATGTCAAATCTATGGAGTTATTTGCATCGTGATAGCTGATTAATTTCTGGGTTGTGATGAATTCATCAGTGAGCCATAATTGGCTTATATGAGCCCTAGGGCAGAGCAAGGTTAAAGTAGTACTCTTCCTGTCTTCTAAGGTATGCATACATACTTATAAAAATATAAATTGTTTGAAAACAGTTGGAAAACCTGGTGCCGAGCGTTTAACTACTGATCAAAGAGACTTATGTTCGCATCCCAGTTAAAGTTTGAATGTTTCTTTTCCGTATTCATTTTCTTCCGAGATGTCGCTTTTCAAGATCTTCTCTATAGCGTTCAGAGATTCATGTCAGACCTCTAGTCCTCGAGCAGCTGCTTGCCATAATTTTTTTTTTTTAAATTAATAATAAAGTCGTTCAGCTTTACTTTATCAACTACTGAGCGTTGCTAATGCCTGCAGTTATTTCAAATGCTCATGAGCTGTTAATACTTATAATTTCTGCACATACATATCTTTTGATTAGTTCGATTCAATGAAACATCCTGCATTGAAGAAGGGAAACGCATTTTTACTATACTTAATGTAATTGGCATACACGAACAATGGGAGGAAAGAAGGGCTTTGGGATACCAACAAATATTCTAAAATTATCATCCGTTAAAAATATTGAAATCGGAAGCCCAAGGGTTTGGAAAGATACAGCGGATGGGGGATTAAACCTTGCCTTGTAGTGCAAGAGAGCTATATGCTGTGCGTTTTCACACTGAATGACCTTGACGGGAGGCTTCTGTGTCTCCTAACAGCTGTCCAGTGGGATCCTCTGCTCTAAACACTTGCAACTTGGTCATTTACCACAGCACAAAAGTGATACTCAGATGAAAAACAACCCAAATACTCTCCATAGGAATAATCAAACTTTTCCGCTGAAATATATTATACTATGGTATTTTTCCAATGTGTAGTAAATAACGTTATGAAAAACTAAGACCATAGCTGATATATATATTGATGATAATAACGATCGGAGAAAACAATGTAAATTGACTAAAGAAGTTGTAGGAGTTTCCACAGTAGGAGGATATTTACCTTAATGAATGAGGAATTAAAGTAATACTAAATGAAATTAACGAAATTTTACTAACGTTCCTGATAGAGAATATATATTTTCTGCAATATCTTGGACTAAAAAAATTAGCAAATGAGTAAAACGTCTTTCAAAACAACAGATTTGGAACTTGCCAATAACAGAATTTTAAATATATCACCCTTAACAACAAAAATAAAAAGGCTTTGGTAGCACTGTTCTATAAAAAAAAATTCTTTTTTCTACGTAAGAGATGTGTGATTCTTAAAGGTTTTTTAGTGCACACTTCAGATCTATGTTTAGATGTTTCTATCAGGGATAGTTTTCGAGTTAGACTATTTTCATTTTATTTCGAGATTTACAATGAATAATAATAGAGAGAAAAAAAGATTATTCTTAGCTTCCTTAGTATTAAAATGATTCTAGATTAATATAGAATATTTTAGAGATTATACAGAAATAAATTGAATACAGAATAATTAAGTAATAAAAATACCAAACGTAAATCTTTTTTCCTTTATCTGTGCGGTCTCTTTTGAGATTCCAACAAAAATCAGCTAACATTGTAAGGATCCACTTTTCTTTATATCGCTTTACAATTGTCGAAATATCTTTGTGAAACCTCTCACTGTGTTCATCGGAGACGTCACTGCAGTTTTCCGGAAAGTAGTCCGGAAGTGCACTTTCAAAGACGTTATATTCTAAATCCCGACATGCATGTAGCATCTAGTTTACTATTTCTTTATAATCTTTAGACCTCTTTTTTTCCAAGAAAATTGTCTAACTTTCTTAAAACATGCCCAAGCAAATTTCTCTGTTAGAGATTCGTCAAATTTCACTTCAACTGTCTTATGTCTTAAATACGCCCTCTTTTATCTTGCTTCTGACGGGGGAATTTTGTTGTTAGGTAGGCAAATCCTCTACCATATTTATCCAGTCTTCACAAATTGCTTCAAATCCGTTTTATATGAAGGATCACGTCCTCATAAGCTATGTCTCTGCTTCTGCAATTTTTTTTCTCCCACTTTCCAATTACGTATTGGTAAGTTTTCAAATAATGGGATGCTCATTCACAAAGGAAATTTTGTTCCCTTGTTGCATTCCCAATATCATGGCAATTATTTTTAAATCTCCACATATTTTCCAATTGAAATCCGTATATTTAATGGGTTTGAGCATTATATCTAGAATCTCATATAATTCTTTTTCCATACTGGCATAGGCAACTGGAAGAGAAGGCATTAAATTACCATTATGTAGTAAAACTGCCTTCAAGCTAGTTTTGGATGCCTTTGTAAAGAGCCTCCAATTTTGTGGGTCATGAATAAAGCCTAAAACTCTCATCAAACCGCCAATATCATTACAGAAAGTCAATCGGCCATCATGTGAGAAGAATGCAACAAAATTCCGTTCTCTATTTCTATATAAAGTTATACTTGTACTAGGTTGGAGAAGATTCCATTCTTGCATCTTAGAGTACAGCATTTTGTTTACTTAGCCCTAGATCACGAACCAAACGTTCAGATCTGCCTGCGTTAAAAAATGTGGAGTTGAATTCAAGGTAGCCTCGTACGAAAGATGCTTTTTTCTGGAGATGATTCACATACCTCACTCTCTTCACCAGTATTTTCTTCATCTTCTGTTTCCTGACTTGGAGTTAGTGGAACTGACCAAGTTTTAGAATGTGGTACTGGTCGTACTGCAGAAGATAAGTTGGGATAATCGACGTCTCTTCGATTTTCTGCTGGTAAAGCTCCGGATACTAGCCATACAGAAGTAGCAATCTGTGGAATGGTCTTTTGGTTCCATCCATATCATGGGTGCAGCAAATAACATGGCGCTACCTTTACCCTTCCACCAGTTTATTAATTGCACAACATATGTGAGGCCGCATAGCAACTTGCACGTTTATCTGATCTCCTATTTTACATCCAAAGTAGTTTGTATGTTCCCTTTATTATAGACGACATTTTTTTTTCTTGTATCTTGCAAAGGTGAACTCTCCGCAAATATAACAGAAGTTGTCTTGTTAACTACACAAATATTGTCATAAAATATTGTCATAAAACCTGTCATGTTAACTACACAAATATTGTCATAAAATATCTTTACATACCCTAGAATACAGTTTGAAAAAAACTGATGTTAATTCCACAAATATCTTGTCACTTATACGTTTTCCAAACTTTAATAGAATAACATTGTTGCCAACTGTAAGTATAAACTATTTTCAAACAAGTCAGTGTTGCCAACGTTTTTGATATAACATTTCTTGATTTTTTCATTCACCAAGTAATATGTATGAAATTGATGTGTTATATCTCCATAACTCTAAAACTAGCCCTGATAGGCCAATTCTGATCTCAGATTTCAATTTCCCACACCAAAATACTTTAGGAACACGTCAGTTAAAAAAAAAAAATTTTCCTTGTAGAACAGTGTAGTTTATCTGTGGAAACGTTGAAAATTATATCTAAATATCAATTAGATTTGTTTATATAAATATTATTTTTATTTATTATTATATATTCTAAAGAAATAGGTAGGGAAAACCTTCGTTTGTAATCTTTATTTTGCTAGCTACAACAGACTTTAATATATTGAATTGACTGTCGGGGAGGTGATTATAAATCTAATTTACAGCCCTCATGTTTTGCACAAAATAGAATTATTTGAAAGTTATCACAAAATTATTATTCCTGTGTAAATTCACTATACCGCAGTTACAAAATTTTACTTTATAATATTCTTTCCATTAATTTTCTTACAAAATATTTAATATTAATAAGAAATCTGAATAGCATTTAAAAACTATTTAATGACTGTTTATCAACAACTAAAAATTTTGATATTACTTGACATACAAATATAATAAGTCTTCAGTTCAATCTTCAGTTTCATTTAAAACTTATTTTAAGTAGGGGCACTGTTAATATTTTGTTCATTTTTTTCTCCTTATGTTTCATTGCTATCAATTTAATCTGAAATATTTAATGAACGTTATTTTATAACCTGGTTGGGTATATGTTTAGTTCCTTGGTTATACATATCAATATATATTTTGTTCCCCCGTGTGTATACATGGTACAAAGGAAAGCCCAAAAACGCAGAAATATCTTTTTAACAAAGGGTCCTAGAGATGCAAATGTCAGGTTTACCTGTAGGAAAGTGACCATGCTCGATCGAATGACAGCGCCCGCTAGCTTAACTAGGCAACAGAGATAGAGAAAAAAAATGCAAAGTTGTAGAGAATTTTATACTTTGTAAGAAACAATATATTTCTACACACGAAATGAGTGGAAGGCTATAAATGCCGATCATTCAAAATCTGAGCCCAATGTTTAGTCACCATAAAATATTGAGCAGTGCTGCAGAAAAATTCACAAACATACGCACATGGCGATATAGCACCCACCCAACGAGATTAAAATCAGGTGTAGTAGAACGTGATATTGCACCGTTCAGATGGCGGGCTATTCCAATGATTAGTATTGTGATATGGTACTGCTGTATGGCGTGTCAAATGAATGCCCAGGAAGATGCATGGCACGTTTTGCAGCTGGTCCACATCCAACTCCTGCGACCATTTACTGCATTGTTCGACAGCTCGGTTAGACTGGCAGCATAACAGCTTATCCACAATCAGGCAGACCGACAGGACTAGGTATTCGAGTGCATCCAGTACACATCCTGGAATATGTTCTCACCCACACATCACCACAGTAGTCACTGGGGCCCGCAGCTTGTGTAGGGGCAAATCCTGCATGAGCAGGGTGCATACATGTTCCGTCCCGTACTGATGCACAATTTGATGCCAGGGGACCATCACAGACATTTAGATTTCTATAATTTGATACTAAGTACTTTAAAGGTTAACCAATTTTTTTTACCCAAGATCCTTTGGAAAGATGTGGCACAAATTCGTAGGCCAGAATCATTAACA
This sequence comes from Ryuthela nishihirai, assembly GCA_038380435.1. NCBI lineage: Eukaryota > Metazoa > Arthropoda > Arachnida > Araneae > Heptathelidae > Ryuthela > Ryuthela nishihirai. The sequence continues at coordinate 69,393,299 of JAWZYU010000015.1, read as the reverse complement.
GGCTGAACACCCATTATTAGGCTCTTAGAAACCCATCCTGTAGACAAGTAGTGAGACATCAAGTATACTGGTCAACTGTTTAGTACAGTATTTGGAACTACTCTCACTGGATTGGTATTCTATGAGGGAACATTAACAAGATGGAGGTACATCCAACTTACATACATGACTGGCTAAATGACCTTCCCCTCGGCGATGTACATGTGCTACCATGATGTCACACCACTGCACCAGGCATCTAACGTATATTCTTTCCTGTTGGACATCAATTAAGTATGGTAGTCCTGTGGAGTGACCTCTGTGGTCACCATACCTGCCCCCCTTAGACTTTTTCCTCTGGGAGTTACCTGAAAGAACAAGTGTATACCACAGAATCTGCAAGATCTGACGTCAGATCGTCGATGTCTGTGATAGAGTGGCACCTGCAATACTGGTTGCTGTATAACAAAGTATTCTTTCTTGCATTCAGATGTGCATCATCAAAACAGTTTCTACTTTGACTTACGGATGTTGTTTATACCATTCGTGAATTGGAATGTAATCATTAATCTGTGTAATAAATGGTTTCATCATTATTCTCTCTTTTTGTTGTACGTGTCATGCTTTTCATGGTCTGCAGGTTGTCACATTTTGCAATGCATAAGCAGCGAGAATCCGTTTTTGAATGATCGGCGTTTATAGCCTTCCATCCACTCATTTCGTGCTAATTAGAAGATGCTTTATAACTTTGTAACTTATATATTTTCTCTTTGTTGCCAAGTTAGGTTCAACTTTCTAAATTTGCATCTAGGGGCGCTACAGTCTGTGTTGTGTCATTCGATTGGGCATGATCACTTTCTTATAGGTAGACCTAACATTTGCACCTCTAGGATTCTTCGTTGAAAAGTTATTTGGGTGTTTTAGGACTTCCTTTCAACATCCAAATAACTGGAAAGAACCTTGTATATAATGTGCTGTGTACATACTTTTTATATTGGATTACCACTCCCTAGGATTCAAAAATATATTTTAGTTAATTCTATTTACTAACTAAAAAATATTCCAAAATGATGGCTGTATTATACATCTCTAATCTTTGTTACCTTCTATTAATTGCTCATGGTTTTGCCAGAATATATATATATACCCCAATATCATGGGTGTGCCATTTATTTTACCTGCATGGGATTATTTCCTGATGGATATCAGGAAACTACCGTTAGGCAAATAAAGAACCGAATTAGTACAATAAATTAGCATGAAATATGTCAGTGTCATGGCTATAACAAAAGCAGATAGAATGGGGCACAGGAAGCTTGATCTCAAAGGATTACAGATTAATTACATATTATAAAATTAATGCATTTATAGTATGGTGCTTGGGGAGCTTTATATCTCAAAGGGGGTACAAAAAAATTCAAAAAACCCTGTGCAAATATATATATACATTACATTATTTATTCTATGATTTTCATATTATACCAAAGGATCTGAAAATGACATCCATGAAACAAAAAAAAACAGAGAAATGCGAAATCGGCCAAATTTTAAATCATTTTGGTCCAACAACAAGAAGCCCATCAATTCATTAGACACAAAAATATTAATTTATCAGTTAGCACATTATCTTTATTGCATTAGTCATTTTTTTTCTTGCCATATTCACATGTTTGTATCAGAGTATTATATTTTGATTTTTAACCGATTTTTTTAACCGCACTTTGGAAGTTTTAAGATGAAAATGATTAACTGATCATAACAGAATTAAATGAAAACATATATTTCCTTTTTAATCTAAAGATGTGTACATAAATTATCTGGTGTAACAAAATTCTTTATTTTCTTGACTTCAGCTTACATTTTGAGAAATGGTAACAATGGAATACTTAAGAGATATGGCTAAAAATCATATTAAAGTGTATCTTAATATTCTCCCTCTCTCCCATAAACTACAACAATTACAATTTACAGATATCAAAGCCCTGTCTGCTTCTCAAATTTACCAAAGCAATAAATACTATTTTTCCAATTCAATGTCTTATCTACAATCTTCTTAATAATTTTGCATGATATAGAAAATCTCGTCACTTATGCTTATTCTTTAGTTTTTTTTTTTACTCAACTGAAAAACATATATACAAAGGAAGAAATTATGCCAAAATTGTAAACCAAGTATTGCACTCTTAAATTAAATCAAAATGCTAAAACTTTTACTGCCACTGCAATGAAGAATTTTTGGAAATTAAAAAAATATATATGTGATGCCATAAATATGCATTAAAAACCTTTTTCCCTTCCAAAAACAAGTGAACTAATTGTAATTGCAAAATATTGAAATACCAATAGAATATCCATAAAAATTAGCATGAGTATTAATAACTTAGAATTTCCACAATATAATTTTATTGAACAGGACACATTAATGTGGCAACTTTTGATCTGCAGAGTTAGATTTTAAATGCATAAATGTTAAAGCATACCTTGCACACTTAAAAATTTATAATTTGGCCTATCTTTACTAATAGCCGCAGTGCAGCCCAGCAGTATATACTTCAAGAACAACAACTTTGGTTTATCTCAACATTATAAGGTCTATGAAAATTTTTTGTTAATTTAGAAATTAGGCAGAGGGAATGTACATAATTTTCTTTGGTTGATCTCGCTTGAATGTGGATTGAAAGCAGTTAATCTGGTTATAAGTTCACCAGACTAGTAACAAAAATTTACAAATTTTAGTTCCCGACTCTCTGCCTGCCAATATTGTGATTTCCTTTTAAGAGACAAGGATTTTGCAAAAGCTTCCATATGTTGGATTGGGCATTAAGTTGTTACCATGCCCATAAGAGCTATGTCATGTGAATGCTAAAGAAAATGCTTGGATGACAGATTCTTCCCTGTCATAACTATTAATGAGACTGTACTGCCTGAAGTTTAAGTTTATTGTTTTGAATATTTTCCATAAGTATTTAGATGGTAAAATGTTATCTACTGACAGTTAAACACTATACAAAAACTACCTCTGTACATAATGTCAATAAAATTATTTTACTGCATTATTGTACATAAGAAACTAACTATCTCTAAAAAAGATCTTAAGAGATCTCTAAAAAAGTAACTCATTGGACTACAAAAAGGCTTCATGAAAGCAGCCATGTTTTAAAAATTTACAGTTCATATCTCATACCTTATTTCTTTCTGTGTGCTAACGTCATGAATTAATTTTTGTCTCAAGCAAAGGATTATGGTTTTAACATAGAAGTATTCTTCAAGAGTTTGCAATGTGTAATGAAGTTACAGTGATAAAGTGCATAAAATGAACTTGAAATATTAACCCCATATAAATTATGCCACTATTTTTACAAAAAGGTGTTTCATATCATTACTAAGAAAGTGCCATTCATAACAATGAACAAGTTCATATAATTAAAATCAACAAACTATTAAAGGCCAATACAAGATAATTATTCACGTCAAAAAACACAATACCTCCTACATTTTATGATATAGAGAAAAACAAGTTTTATTTCAATTCGCAAATTAGAAATGAATTTCGAGTGTAACAAGTGCAAAACATGTCTTTCAAACAACAGTAAAAATATAACAGTGAAAGACTGATTATGTAAAATAAGACTAATTGGGTTATAAAAAAACAACACAATTTGCATTTCTCTGAGATTTGTTAGTATAGTAAAATATCAATATAATGAACATCAGAGTAAAAAAAATATTCAATATAACGAATTTTTTTCTACTCTGGCCAATTTACTATGTATCTCTATATAAAATTGTTTAATTTTAATGAATACCATTACAAGTTGCTATTATCAGTTTAATGTAACAAAAATTTATCCCAATAAAAAATATGATCAGTATAACAAAAATGTAAAAAGAAAATCGTTAAACAATCCTTCTTCACGTACTTCAGTTTTTAGCATCTGGCAACACTGCAGTGATTTAAAAGTTGTTAAATATCTAACCAATCATAGTGTGAATCATATGCTATTGTATATCACTAGGCATAGACTTTACCAACTCACTATGTGGCATGTTTTAAAGCAGCATTGCCATATTACCCTAGCAGAAAAGGTGATTTTCAAACTTGAAAATTCTGATTGTATTTCATTGTAAGTAATGGTAAAGTTCTTTCAAAGCAGTTCCAATCCACACATTTTATCATTCATTAAATACAAGTTATTGTTATATTTATTCATTATTACTATTTAGTTAAATTCATCAATTAGTTTCATTTCGTTATTAGCAGCTAATATATGAAGTCTTCGCAATTTCATGACAACACGGAAAGGCATTTCAGACAATGTGTTGGAAAGTTGGATATCATTCAAGAATTCATGGAATGATGCTTGTTGGAACTTTTCACCATTCATTATGCTTGTTTTGTAGTATGTAACTCTCAGCACTTTTTTTCATTGCATTTTACTATAACGAAAATATTTTGGTCACCTACTCAGTTTCATCATACTGGCATTTCACTAGTATGTATCACACACTACACATTTTACTTTTTCCTTTGATGTATTTCTAACAGTCTATAAAAACTGTACATAGTGTTCAGTGCAAAAATAACTAATTTAAATCATAATATTGAATAAAATTGTGTTTTAAGATTTAAGAAAAAGATTGATTCCCTTAAAGATTAGTGTTTAGATAAGTCACTGAGATAAAGTTAATTTTTATATATTATACAACTAATATTTAGTAAAAGTATGATTAAACTTAAAATTAGAACAAACACGAAAATACATTTATAACAACACTAGAGTATTGATTTCAGATGTCTCTACAATAAACCTAACATGTATCAGAAGCAAAATGATTTTGCATGGCACATTCAAGAGATAACTAAAAAATTAATTTTTCCTGTAATCATTCAGCAAAAACGTCTTGCACACAAATTATTTTGTGATTCCCCAATCCAAAAGTAAATTACATAAGGGTTTGTTTTTCTTATTCAATGCTTCAAAAACTAACTGCAAATCAGAACTACATTAAAAGAATATAGGAACAAAGTGAGGAAAAAAGCTCAAGAAAAGAATAGATAGAATTAAGTTGTAATGGTCAATCAATAGAAAGGTGGGTTGTTTTTACCTCTAAGCAGCATTTTTTTGCATACAATGGCAAAATGGTCAGGCCACAAGGAACCAAGGGCTCAGAGACAATTGGGGAAAGAGGATCAGCTTGACAGCTGTTAGGAGACAAATGATAGTCTCCCATCAAGTGTGTTAACATACATAAAACAAGTAATAAAAAAATACCTTCTCAAGCAGCTGCTTGCCAGTGGTCTGACAGGAGCCTGTAAGTTTATATGCCACAGTAAGTCTGAGAGGATGGCAGGACCTCAGCAGAAAAACGACACATACATCCATGCCTTACCCAGGGCTTAAACCCAGGTCCCTTAGATCAGTAGCCAAGCACACTAACCACTAGGCCATGGGATGTCCCATAAGATAAGGCTGGGCGTAAAAACCATGGTCTGCATGCAGACCAACTTTACAAGCACATCAGTGTTCCCTTTCTGACAGAGCTGGTCGGGATTTATTGGAGATAAATCTCAAAACTGGCTCAGGTGGGACTCTAACCTGGGAACTACTGATTACAAGCCTGGCACACTACTGACTGAACAGTCCCCACCCTCAATAGAAATATGGCAACTGCCCAATTTTGCTTCTGGGTTAGTGAATATAATAAGGTAATATACTTTAGCAGAAAAATATTTTTGAAATCGATTTAAAACCATAAATAAAAAACTATTCCAAATAACTTACTAGTGGAAATTATATAAAACTGCATATCTGAGATTCTACCAGTTAGGTGAGATTTTTTGTTTGTTCGTTGCTCAAATAATATTTCTAAAAATCTACATATTTACCATTAGTCAATGAAAACAGGTTCACTGTATCTTATATCCAACAGTGATTATAAAAAGCAATGTGGCATTTGGATTGTTAATGTGGCTTTGTCATTAAGTAAATAGAAAATTATCTTCCACATTTGTTAAATTTAGCTCTTACATAAATGTTGACAAAATAAATTAACTTTAATACTTTTTTTACAATCATGATGTATATTATAGAAAAAACTCTGCTAATGCTCTTTGTCTTAGTTACAATATTGCTATTCTTGATAACTGTTTAATAATACTACAACTATGAAAATATTTTGTAGCTTGTTTTCCAGCTGGGTTGAAAAGATGAAGTTCAGATATTTTCTCATGCAACCTAATTCAGAACATAATTTTTTGAAAAATGATGAACAGCTTCATTACACCAGAAAATTTTAAGCATTTCAAATTTTGCTCTCTGGAGGTTAACTGAGAAAGATAATATAATTGAATCAACTACCTCAAGCCACATAGTATATTACTTTTGGGTTTTGTAAATTTTTCTCAAAATACCATGAAATATTCTTTACACATAACTTCTTGAGATTCCTAATGTTTCTCTTTTCCTATCAATTTATCGGTCATGCACAGAACACCTTTCTTGTTTAGTTTGCTGTTCACCACCAGGATTTTATTTAGATGCTGGTGATTTTTCATTAAAAGAGTTATTCCCCCCCCCCCCAGCTCAAATGAAAAATCAACATCTTTTTGTTACCATAATGTGATGGCTTTATAGACCTACAAATTACAAAAGCATTTAATATACTAACACCAATATATAAGTAATAAAAATAAATACCCCCTCAAGCAGCTGCTTGCCACAGAGGTCTGACAGGAGCCTGTCAGTTATTGTAAAAAATGACCAGTCATCTGCATACCATTGTTTTGATGGAATAATCTCCAACCATATTATCTATAGTATGAACTCCACCTTTTGTTGAGAATGTAAAGAAATAAGTTTTATTTTTCTTCAATATTTTCATCAATCGCAATTTGGGACTGCTGTTTACTATAAAATGCAAACACAACTTCAGCCCTTTTTGACAACAGAAAACAATATTGCCACTTTTCAAAATCCAATAAGTTTTTAAAAATGGTTGTCTTTCATGTTTACAAAAAAAAAACTAAAGCAAGATTCTTTCAGAACAGCTTTTTAGCTAGATATGCGAAAAAATTTCCAGAAGTAATGTTCCTTCTTAATTTATGTATATTTTTAACCATGTCCAACACCATTCTCTCTCACCTTGCTTCACTTCTCTAGGTTGATTTTGTTCTCTTCATTTACATACTTGCTTTTCGAAACCTAGGATTTAGTATTGTTATATACGACAAAAATTTCGAAGTTTCTGGTTCTTCAGCAGTAAACTACAAAAAATATTTTCATTTGATCTCATTCATCAAGTGTTCAGAGTTAAAAGGTGTCTATTTTTTTTCGTGGAAACAATTTTCTTTTTCACATTGACACATATTTAGTTTAATGGAAAATTCTTATTTAGATGAAAATATTTATTTCTAAATAATAATAAAGTAGATCACACAGGGTGTACTAGGCCCAGCCAGTAATATGAGCTATATCAGCATATAACTATTCATCAAAGTTGTCAAAAATTAAAAGATTCTGATCTGTTGTTTTCGTCATTTTACGTAACGTTGTGAATTTTAAAATTTCTATATATGAAATAGTTTGATAACCTTTTTGAATGCCAGAACTGGGTTTAATTGACCAAATTGGTAATTCTACAATTAAATGCCAAAAGTATACAGATCATGATTGTTTAAATTATGAATTAATAATATAAATGAGAAAAAAAATAGCAGTAGTATTACAACAAATGACACACATTGTTATCTGTAGAAATGAGATGGCTCAAAGGAGTAAATAAGAAAGGGAATAATTCTACGAGATTTCTTGTTAGAATTAAAGAAAATGCAATGAAAGACTAGATTTATGATGAAAAGGAGCCACGACTAACTATCTTATTGTTTTCTTAGGCTGAAATTAAATAAAATAGCTAATCATTTCAGTTATGCAATTTGAAAAATTAGTATCACCATTATGTTATCTTTTAATCCAAAATTGCAAGATTTCAGATGGAAGTTAACTGAATAAGATTAAATGCCCACTTAAAATGCAGAATGTTCTATTTTAGAAGCTGACTAAAAATTGTTCTTCATACAGAAACATATTGAAAAGATTGTAAATTTTTTTAAGTGTGTGAAGATTTTTATTTCTGTGCATACATTGTTTAACATATCTTCAATACTATTCACTTTAACATTAAGCACTGATACATGCATAAGCACTTTTAAGGGTGCAAACATAAGTGGTGACTTAACCCTTCCAGAGTCCCGTCTGAAACCTGGTTTACATCCAGAGGCCCAGCTACTTTTTCACTATGATCAGCCACAAAAAAAGTAACTTTAGAACTTTTTTTGATGAATAACTAACAAAAGGAATTATGCTATGTTATATGTCAAATTAATCAGCATTTAATTCTGGATTCTTTTGAAAATATATTTTTTTTTTGTAAAATATTTTAATAGGGCATTTTTAGAGTCATGTAGTAAAAAAGTGTACCTGGCAATGCAAATAAAAATTTATTTTAAAAAAACTAAGAGATAGAAATGATTATAATGCACATGAATAAAAAGGCTATTCATTTCTGCAAAAAAAAATACTTGAAACAAGAAAATTACTTCCATTTTGTAATTTTTTTTCTCTGTGTCAAACTTTGAGAAAAGTACACTTTTTGCCAACTGTGCTGAGTCAATTTTAACAAGTTTAGTTCTAACAAGTCAATTTTAGAATTAAAAAACAACAACAATAAACTAAAATAGGTCATGTTATATACTAAATTAAACAGAATTTAATTCTGAATTTTATGAAAATAAAAAATTTAAACAAATTTATAAACATATTGGACTAGGCAATTAAAGTTTAATTTTGGAAAACCTGACAAATAAAAAGTTAAATTATATATTAATCAAAAGGAAATTTCTTCCTAAATACCATATTATTTACCTGAAACATGAATTTAATTTCTTTTAATGATTGAGCGTGCTATATTTTAAAACAATGACCAATGTTATAGACGGTGATGTTGGACTGCTTACATTAATGGGATTTTCTGTTCTGTTTATAAAATGGAGGAACACTTTCTTTGCTGTTTTTTTTACTAAACATTACAATTTTTTTTTCTTTGGATGTTCAATTTTGAGGATCTTAGCTAAGTGCTAAAAAGTTAGTACACCAAATATACAAAATCCTCATGCAGCCATGGGGTATGAAGGTCCTACCAGATTGTGTAATTTCCCTCTCCAGACATGTATATCCTGAGCTACATCTGCTGCATTTGGCCACTGTAGGCCAATTCTAGCAAGGCTCTGTTTGACATTGTCTGCACCTCACATCCTAGGTCTCCCCCTTTTCCTGAAGCCTTTAGGCATACTGTTCATAATCCTATTTGACAATCTGCAGCTATGCATACGGTGACATGGCCAAAATAATGGTCTCTCTCTGCACAAAATGCTGCTCAAAAGGGGTTGATGACTCCTTTTTCTAATCTCATCATTACTTACAAAGTCAAACCACTCAATGCCCGAAATGCTGCACAAGCATCTAGAATCAAAGGCATCAAGTTTCTTGTTATCCTGATTACAAAGGGTCCAAGTTTCACTACCATAACTAACCTAAGAAAGAACCAAACTATTATACGCCTATTTTTCCACTCTCTCCAAAGATTCCTAAAGGGGCTAGCAGCAATCCCTTCTATTCATCTCATGCCACACATCACCAGTATCTGTTACATAGCTCCCAGGATAATTAAACTGTGACACCTGTTCAAGAATGCAACAATTCAGATTAACTGAATCACAGCCTGCCTGACCAATTTTCATCACTTTATAACCAAACCTACTCTACTACCAGTCTCATCAGCAGCTTGAATGAAAGAGTTCATCTCATCAGCATAATCTAAATCAGAAATTTTTGTATCTGCAGACCATTTAAGGCCAAAATCTTTCCCTTGCAAGTATTTTGCATAACACAATCAATAACCAAACTAAAGAGAAAAGGAGACATAATGCACCCATGTCTAACTTCATTAGCAATATTAAACCAATTGCTATAAGCCTTACCAACTCTCACACATGACTCAGTGTTATTATAGAGAGCTTTCATTATGCTTACTAATTTGTCAGGTATTCCATATGATCTAACAATCAATCACATATGTTGATCAACAGAGTCAAAAGCATTTTTTAAATCTATAAAGCTAATAACTAGATTTCTGAAACTCTTAAACATTTCTCAAGAATCGGCCAACAAATCAGCCAAAACACGTGAAAATATTTTATCAATACCTACCCGGCTACTTCTGAATCTGCACTTTTCATTACGCGGTTATTCATCAACTAAATTCTTAATTCTATTAAATATAATAATGCAAAGAACTTTACCTGGAACAGAAAATAGGCTGATACCCCTACAGTTATCACAAGAACTGCGATGAATTTTTTTAAAAATGGGAATAATAGCTCTGGTAAAATCCTTAGGAACAATGAATTTATCATAAAAGATATTCAAAATTTCCATCATCCATCTGTAACCGAAACATTCCCAGCTCTAAACATTTCAAGTCATAATTTCATACACCTTGAGGATTTCTGCAGTTTTAATTTAGAGATAGCCAAAGCAACTTCAGAATCTGATATAGGGCCAACATTAAAGCCAGTCATGCATCTATCCTCATTACAAACAATAGGAGTAGAACTAACCACAATGTTTAGAACATTTCTGAAATGGTCTGTCCACCTAACCATAATAGAATCCTCACCTTCAATCACTTTACCATGTTTATCCCTCATTCCCTGTGAATCTGTCTGTTTCTTCCCATACTAAAGATTAAGTATCTAGTACAAACCTCTGTTGTGCTGTCTAACTGCTTCCTCTGCTTTGTCATCCAAGCTATCAAGCCAAAAATTCTATCAGCTGGTAACTGATCCTTTACATGTTTATTAAGTCATTGTAATGCTGTCTGTTATGACTAGTAGGCTCTTGATTCAAATTATTCCTGCACTTTCTTCTTTCAGAAATAAGTTCCACAGACTTATCACTCAATTAATTTTATTTCCTCTGTTCCTTTTTACCTAAAAGTGTACTTTTGGTTCAAGAAAATCCTGTTTAAATTGATTTTGCAAAATGAATTTTCTGCATTGTTAGAATGGCAGAGCAAGATATTTGGGGTGGGTGGATAAAAATCTTTTAAAATCCATTAATATAAACTTAAAACTTGCAATTTTTTTTAGAAAAATGAAATTTGCAGGGAGGGGGTGGTGGTAAAAACCATCGCTCAATTGCTCTCCCATGTGAGGATTGATTTCCATGTCAAGGAAATCCCTTTTTGCTTCTGTATTAAAGACCTCATTCATTTTCAGGAAACTATACAAGATCAAAGATTTTTTAACTGGAAAACGAAGAAATAATAAAAAAAAATAATATAATGCAATGTTAAATAAAACATTGACAGCAAAGAGTTATATGCTGGCCATCCAATATAGTATAATTCTGAAATATTGATCAGCCAAAAAATTAATAATTTATGGAAATAAAGTAAATCTATGGAAATAAAATAAATCTACAGAAATGAAAACTAAGTATTTTATTTCTTTTTGTATAATTAAACCTAACTATATGAAGGGAGTATATCCAGTATGTAGGGAGGAAGTATTTCATCTTAAATCATTCATGTAAACAACTGCCATGCAGTCACTTTCCCCACTCTTGCACATGTGAGCAATTAGAACACCAGCAACTTCCTCTCCCATATCGCCATGTGCTGCAAGACAGTCTTGATGATGCTCTGGCTATGAAGACTTTTTTTTTTGTAGTTATAGTTTCGATTTAAAGAGCAGCAAAGATGCATAGAATGCTGGGATAAATGATAAAAATAATTCTAGAAATACTGCAATAGGTTTAAGGCAGAAAAGGGTGCAAATTGGGAGGAAAAAACAGAGGATGTACTTCATAATTGCTTCCAAAATCTTCTGTTTTTAAAAATAGCAGTTTTTTTTTTTTGTTAATTTTCAAGAGATTTTCAAAACTTTAAGGAAAAATTTATCGATAATGGTTCAAATCAAACTTGTGAGCTTAAAATCAGGGGGTTGCTTCAACATAGAGTAACACTAACAAATAAATGGAATATAGTATATCAGGTCTAACAAATGGTGATCAGATGGCTTTAACAAATTATTTATATCCTAGTTTAATAAAATATGCATAAAGTGAAAAAATAAAGTAGTATTTTTCAAACTCGAATGACTTATTTTTAAGAAATTGTAGTTTTTTTTTTGTACTGAAAACGAAAGATATCTTGGGCCTCTCATTTAGGATTATGTCGCTGTCTATGTTCATCTTGGACTCTTGGTAGGGTTAAAGATTCAGCTAAGAGATCAAACATGCAAGAATGTACTGTAGTGCACAAAAGAAGGCTACAGTCTTAGATGCTTAAGGTTCAGCTTACTGCTCCACATAGCAGACTATAAAATAGATTGTTTCCTGGAGTGAAATTAGCTAGTCTGCTGTAAATGCTGTCTGACAGTTTCACTCAAGATCATGTGGTGCTTGAACAAAAGGAGGAAAATTTATTAACGTATGGAGTTTGGAGATGAACTCGATCTAAAATTTTATTGTAGATCATTTATTTCAAAAAGTTAACAATGTAAAATAATTTTACTATTAAAATCTTAATAAAATATAATACTTTTTTAAATGAACAGCCATCAATTAAATCTTCAAATTTATATTTCATTACACATTCAATTAAGATTTGCATATTAAATCTTATTTTTCTCACTTGAGTTGATTGGGTTATTTTACCTCTGAGTGGCACTTTTTTGCACACCATAGGCTAAATGGCCAGGTCACATGGACCCCGAAGGCTCGGAGAAGGTTGGGGGAGGGGACCCACTGGAACAGCTGTTGAGAGACAGATGGTAACCTCCCTCCCGTCAAGGCCTTCCAGGGTGTTCTTTAACGTGCACAGGATATGGCTCTCCCACACATGGGGAGACAGCTTACCATCCCATCCAACTGATGGCAGCCTTTCCAAGCCCATCAGTGTCCCCTGTTGACTGTTGATAGGGTGGAAGTTTTGTGGAGATAAATCTCAATGCTGACCCAGCTAGGACTTGAACCTGACATGCTATCAACTGAGCCACCCCTGCCCCTCTCACTTGAGAGCTGGTCAGATGGATTGCTTTTGCTATGCTCAGTCAACCTAGATAGTAAGATCAATCTTAAGATGATTGATTTACTGTTAGTTTTTACCCTAAGGATATTAAACAAAATTAATTCAAAGAAATTTAGAATTGGTTTTAGAAACAAAATTAATTAAAATAAAATGGAGATATAAATCAGAATTACAAAATACCACAGAGAAACCACTTATAAAAATAACAAAAAAGAATTAACAGAGAGCACTGAAATGGTCAAAGGGAGTAACAAATGGTCCCCACTACCTGATCTCCATGTTTACAACTTATCAAGTATACTGAGAAAATACTTTCTCTACAGGTATGATGCCTAGAATTTGCAATTATAATAAAATCATTTAAATAACATCTTCAAGGCTATTTTACCCCACAGAGAATACTTAATCTACAATGCTGTTACAATCCTCAATTGTTATAATGGTAAATCATTTTCTTCAGTTACAAATAGCTAGTAAGTAAAAAGGCTTCATAACTATAATGGTCACTCAGACACAACAAATATATATATACATATTTTTTACAAAGCTTTTGTGATAGATTAATTCCTATTGCTAGATAGCCTATCTCAGATTGGAACAATGTTCCTGTGCTATAATTTTTACAGTTCTTTACATCTAGCAAATCAGGAATTAAATGTCAACTATATTATAGATAGAAAATTAAAGAACAGGTAAAAATGTCATGAGTTAAAACCTTAACACTTTTACAATACATAAGACTCAGAAAAGTACAGATACACATAAAGTTAAATATTTTCAATGAGTGAAATTTTTAATTCTAATAAAAGCTAAGAAAAATGCATACGAATCAAGCTGTTTTCAACAATATAAAATTAATATCTCAACATTACATTCCCATCTTTCCATCTACAAAAATAAAAATGTTGAAAATAAAATTACATTATTTTAAAAGCAAAAATAATCTCAAAATAATGAACATTGTTTTTTTTTAGGAATATACAAACTAGTACTTCTGAATGCATAAATCACAGCTAATTGTATTTAACCCATAGCTTGTTTTAATTTTTTTATTCCAGTGTTAATTAGAAAGATTAAAAAGATAATGAATAGAATATTACATTAACATTGCTGCTCATCTACAGCTGACTGAGAAATGAAGGTTATGTTTTCAACTAGTTAGAATTTTATTGGGAGATATGTTTAACATATAGATATATAAATAAGGAAAGCAACTTGAAAGAAAACAGAAATTAAATACAAAATAAATAATATATAAATTGGCATTCTTTCATGCTTCGACATTCACGTAGCACAACAGAATCAATATTTAAGTTTCCATAGGTGGCAATTTCATAGTTCTCACTTTTTCTTTGTGAACTTCTTGCATATATTCTTTAACATAATTTCACTGAAAAAAAAAATTTTTTTTACATCAGTTGCAATTTTTTAACAACTTTCTAAAATTAAATTTTATAAAATATACATAGATTATTTTAATTACTATAGCTGTAACCATTTTTTAGTTTTCTAAAGCTAAAGACATCTATGAACATTAACCCTTAAAATGGTAGGTAGACTTGCAAAGTGAACTCTGAAGCCCAGAACACTAATTTTTAATTGTTTTAAGCAAACAAAAAAAAAAACTTGAACTAACAAAGAAGAGGTCATATTAGATAAAAAAAAAAATAAATAAAAAGCATTTAATTCTATACAATGATAGAAAATCAAGGAAAATAACAGATAATTTGAAACATTTTATATCTTTTTGTCTATTAAAGGGAAAATTCCAATGGTGTAAACAAGCAGTGACTACTGAGAAGTAGAGAAATGTCATTTGGTCAGATAGGTCAAATTATACTACATTCCCAACAAATACATGTGTGATACTTGACCATGAACTCTGTTTCCAACAGCGAAAGGTTCTGGGGTTCCATAATAATATGAAGTGCATTTTTTTTTTTGGCATGACCTGGGCCCATTCATTCCACTAGATGGTAAAGTTGATGCAGCACAATATAACGTAGGTGGATCATTAATCCATGGACTGCAATTGCCAACAATTAGCAGCTTTTTGTAGGAATAAATAACATGATTAATGGCCACACAGTGACTCTTCAAGAGCACACAGTAGTGTGTGCAAGTTGAGACATTACGATATGGTCATAAGTAACAGCAGAACAGTACGCAATTGGTCTCTGTCATGCTCTTGCTTTAGAAAGATGCTTGTTTTTGTGTCTGTGTTTTTTTGTTTGCTATGGTTGATCTGGAAACTGATTAGCAGTATGTGATACATCACTGTTGAGGCTTAAGGGGTACACAGACAGTTGCAGAAATGATGCAAGTGTATGGAGAACAGTGCTTGAAACAAAGCATTATTTTCAAGTGGCACAAACACTTCACAGACGTGTGCGATTCTGTGGACAAGCCAAGATCTGTGCATTCAAGCACTTCCATCAATGTGCAATAAATCACCTGAGCTCAGAATATTCTTAATGAAAACTACAGAATAACCCTGCATGCACTAGCAGCAAGGATGGATTTTTCTTATGGCAGTATGCTCATTGGATCCTACACAATCTGATTTCTGAACAAGGCAAAAATGTATTGATGTGTGTTGGAAATGGCTGGCAAGGTTTGTGGAGGAGAGTGAAAGATTCATAGAGTGTATTGTGACCAGAGACGAAATTTGGATTTTCTACTATGATCTGGAAACAAAATTGCCAATCTAGTGAATGGAAGCACTCAATTCACCACAGTCTAAAGTTTTTCAAGTTATAATGATAGCCAGGAAACTAATGGCTCTGCTATTTTTTTTTAATGCAAAAGCATTCTCATGGCATATTTCATGCTTTGGAGGTTAACAATAAACAAGGAAGCTTATGCAGATGTCCTTTGAACAAAACTTCATTGTGTAGTTTGTGAAAAATAACTAAAATTCTAAGGGGGAAAATGGTTTATGCACCACAACAATGAGAGTGGCCATAACATTGCTTTGGTTCAAACTGTTGTCACCAACATCAGTGCTGAGATGATACAGCATTTCCCTTACTCTCATCTTGCTCCTTGCAATTTTTACCTGTTTTCAAAGCTAAAAACAACATTAAAGGTTATCACTTCAGAAATGATGAGGAGGCTCATGCAGCCACAATGACAGTGCTCCAAACACTTTCATGAAATGGTTTGCAGAAAGCATCCAATGCCCGAGTTAGGCAATGTCATAAGTACATAGCTTGCAATGAAGAACACTTTGAGAAGGAGAAAACACCTGCAACAATGATGATAAAGATTAAAGGACAGTAATCTTCCATAGCCAATGATTCAACAACAGATAAGGCTGTATTTTCCAATCTGCTCCAGTGTACCAAGCCTGTGTATTAACTATATGGTTTCAGGATTTGGTGGTTTTTATCTCTGTGGCACTTTTTCTGCACACAATAGGCTAAATGGCAAGGTCACAAGGATCCCAGAGGACTGACTGAACAGCTGTTAGCCTCCCATCAAGCATATTCTTTAACATGCGCAAAGTATGATTCTCTTCCACACAGACAGCACCCTTTCCAAGTCCATCAGTGTCCCCCTTTTTTGAACAAGAGCATGGAGGTGTTTGCAAAATAAAACTCAACACAGGTGCAGTTGGGACTCAAATCTGGAAACTTGGTGTGCTACTGACTGAATCAACCCCAAAGACCAAAGTAATGAATTTTTATTAAAATAAATAATATTTAAATTAGCATAAAAGTTCATTGTTCTACAAATTGTATGTATTAAAACCATTCTACAAATTCTTTAGTCACCTCTTTTATCACCAATTTTTATCACCTTTACATGAAAGCTGACTCAACATCAAAATATTCAATGTTGAATATTGCCATCAAGGCAGACTTCATTTATTTTTTGTGGTTCATTATATCTTTACCAGATTTAATGCTACTTCTTCCATTGTCTTTAGCTTGTTTTCAGAAAAATCTACATTTCTCAACCAATTTGCAAGAAAGTTCATGAGGAAGTGTCATTAGACATGTTGAATAATATTAAAAATGTAACACAAGTTTCATCATCATATCCCTGAAAATGTCATAATGGTGTCAAAAGTAATATCCCAGGGGACACAAACACACACACAAATTTAGGGCTAATAAAGTGTGTATGATCACCTTTCACAGAAATACAAATCTCACAATGGTGCCCCACACTGTTTATGAGATTATCTAAAAGTGTTCTAGGTATCATTCACATATAAGAGCCACTTGCAGCTCATGGTGTGTTCAGGAAGGAAAATCAAGGGATGCAATATGCTTTCTGAGAGCTTCCATGCATACCTTGTTGCCGAGGGCAGGAGAATGTACTAACTACTTCACACAGCTGGTGGTGTTCAGCTCTAGGTATTGGTTAAGCAGTTAAGCTCTGTGGGGATGGGCAATATCATCCTGCAAAATGAATTATTGGCAGCTGCATAATGTCACACATAGGAATCAAGGACTCATCTCGGTATCTCTGACTATCAATGTGCCGGCAGGAACCAAGTAGAGATTTACACCCAATGAAATGCCTGCCCAGATTACGATACTACTCCCTAGATGTCTATCTTTTGGTGGTTTGATGGATGATGGTATGTCCCTTGGTATTCCAGACAGATTAATATCTGTCTTGAGTCATTCTGTTGGCAAATATGAACTGATGAGTAAAGAGCACTGAGCACCATTGATCCTCAATCATATCTGGTTGAGTTCAGTTACTCCCTTCTGTAGTGCAGATGAGGGACACAAAATGTACTGGTTAGATGCATAAAACACACTTTGGGATGCCTTCTGCAAATGATGGAGGTTGAAATAAGGTTTCTATAGTCCCATGGAGATGATAATGCAGTTGAGCCCATGTTGTGTGATTATGTCTTCAAGCTGTAAGTCAAAGATATATATATATCAAATATACCTATCCACATTTGCTACTGTTGTCCTTAGGAAATTCCTTGATGATCATGGTCTTCCAGAAACATTATTTTTTTCTTGAAACTGTTGCCATAGCCTGGTGACTACAGATAAGCTCACATTGAGCAATCTCATTACTTCTACTTGTGATTGACCTCTTTCAATTCATCCAATTGACCTACATCTCAAACTTTCTAATAAATGTCTATGTCCCAAAGTTTAACAAAAAATCACCTTTCACTGATCAGAATGAGTCAAACTTCAAATGATGTATCAATGATCCTAGAGGCTTTATAAATATAAACAATATGCATCTGTGTATGCATGGAACATTCATTTAGAAGTGGTCATCATACTTAATGACTTACTTATTGCAGCATATTTTGACTACATTTTACTGGCTTTCTTATTGCAGCATATTTTGATTACATTTTACTGGTTTTCTTATTGTAGCATATTCTGACTATATTTAACTGACAATATTTTGAATTAATTTGAAATATTGCAAAATTCAAAATAAATTTAATTTGTAAGGCAGCATATATTAGTGTGGATGGTCTGGCTTGATTCTGTTTAACCCTTCTAGTGTCCACATCGTTTGTATACGTTCGCAGAATCTGAAATGAGGGGTCAAGGACGTATGTATCCATTTTT
Organism: Ryuthela nishihirai; assembly: GCA_038380435.1. NCBI lineage: Eukaryota > Metazoa > Arthropoda > Arachnida > Araneae > Heptathelidae > Ryuthela > Ryuthela nishihirai. The sequence goes on along the minus strand of JAWZYU010000015.1, from coordinate 69,374,607 downwards.
AGTACAACGAAAAAAAACGATTTTTTAAAAAATAAAAATTGTTGAAATTTTATATATATATTATATCTTATAAAGATATATAATTTAGGATTGAAAAATGTTTTGTTTTTTAATTTGATGCTTATTTTATTAAACTACAACATAAATAATTTTATAAAGCCACATGATTGCCATTTCTTAGAAGCACTAAATGGTATTGCTGATTTGCTTGTTAACGTTCCTATTTGCTGAAGTAACCTTCTGATTTAAGTTCACAAGCTTGATTTAAACTATTATCAAAAAATTTTTCCTTAAATTTTTGAAAATCTCCTAAAATTTAACAAAAAAAAAATGCAATTTCTAAAAACGGTAGATTTTGAAAGTAATTACAAAGAGAGTTACCAACACTTTTTTTCCCCTGTTTCATGATCTTTTCTGTCATAAACCTATTTCAGTATTCCCAAATTATCTTTATAATTTTTCCAAGCATTCTATGCATCTTTCCCACTCTTAAAATCCAAATTGGAAGTAAACAATCCTTAGAAATTCTGGTTGCAACTGCATTTAATCAGTTATACTTCACTAAAGCAAACAAGAGGCAGATGGCTGATGCTATCTCCATTCTGAGTGCTATAAGTGGTTCCTATAGTGTTTTGGTCCAGCATATTGGATACCCTTTGTAAAGTTAGTATTTACTTTTTTATATTTAAACTTTAATTTTCATTTAAGATTTATTTTCATAAATTTGTGATCTTTCGGCCAATCGATAAATATTGTATTTTCATAGTTATGCTACACCGTATGGCCTGCCTACAACTTGTTGCTGTGGATATTTTAACATTGCATTAAATAAAAAAATAAATACCCCCTCAAGCAGTGCTTGCCACAGTGGTCTGACAGGAGCCTGTCAGTTTATATGTTATAATAGAAGGTCTGTGAGGATGGCAGGACCTCAGCAGAAAAACAACACACACATCCATGCCTTACCCGGGGCTTGAACCCAAGTCCCTTAGATCAGTAGCCAAGTGTGCTAACCACTCGGCCATGGGATGACTACATCGCATTAGAATATATGTTAATTTTTATTTATTATTTATTACCTTTCCAGTAAAACTTTGATCTGGTATCATTTTCTGAAAATAAATGAGGTCTTGGATATGGAAGCAAATTCATTTCTGTAGATTTATTTCCATTAGTTTAGCAATGTTTTTGAGTTATGCTAGATTGGAGCCGGGCTTAAAAGTTGTTGTGAATATTTTATTTAACATCTCATTAGGTTATATGTAATTTTTCTTTCATTATTTCTTTTTTTTTTTTAGTAAAAAAACTTGCAGCTCGTACCATTTTCTGAAAATGTCTTGGATATGGAAGCAAAATAGACTTCCTTGCTATGGAACTCGGCCATCATATGGGAAGGCAATTTTGGGAAAGGCATCCCCCTCTGCTAAGCTCATTGCAAAAGTTTTACTCCCCACTAAAAAAATTTTTTTTAAAAAATTACTTAATTTATTAAAAAATTACGAGTTTCATGTTTATATAGAATGCTTTTAAAGCCCCCCCCCCCCACTAACACTGTTGTTGTTTTTTTGCTTTGGTGTACAAATCTTTCTGTACTTAGCCAAGATCACCAAACTTCAATACCCAAAGAAAAAAAATTATAATGTTTAGCAAAAAAAGCAACCAAGGAAGTTTTTTCTTATTTCATAACCAGTTTAGAAAATCCCGTGAATGTGAGAAGTCCAAGTCACTTTGTATAACACTGGCCGTGTTTAAAATATACAATATTGAAAAGAATCACTAAAAGAAATAAAAATCCTATTTCAGATGATTTTTATTTCTTTCTTCTGATTTTTTATTTCTTCTGATATATTATTATATTATTCAGAAGGAAATTTCCTTTTGATAAATATATAATTTAACTATTTTTATTCATCAGGTTTTCCAAAATGAAGCCTTATTTGTATAATGTGATCTTTTTTTTCACCATATTACATTGTAAAAAGGCTTATTAAAATCAATATGCTTGTAAATTTGTTTATATTATTTATTTTCATAAAATTTGTAATTAAATTATGTTTAATTTTGTATATAACATGACCTATTTTCATTGATTAGTTATTTTTTAAAAAAATTCTGAAGTTGACTTCTTTATCTGACTCAGCACAATTGGCTAAAAGCCTGAAATTTTTCTCATAGTATGGTACTGAGAAAAATATTACGAAACAGAGAAATATTTACCTGAAACCCCCCCAAAAAAACATAATTTTTTTTCGTTATTCAGAAATAAATAGCCTTTCTATTCATGTGCATTATAATCATTTCTGTCTATTAGTTTTTTTAAAATAAATTTTGTGTTGCCAGATGCTTTTTTTACTATACGACTCTTAAAAAGCCCTATTAAAATAAAACTTATCAACCTTTTTGTTAAATACTTTATTTTCAGAAAATCCAGAATTAAATGCTGATTAATTTGGTATATAACATGCCATAATTTCTTTCATTAGTTATTTGGCAAAAAAGTTTTAAAGTTAATTTTTTTTGGCTGAGCATGGGAGAAAATAGCTTGGTCTCTGGATGGAAACTAGTTTTTCAGACTGGACACTGGAAGGATTAAGGATCTGACTTGCTAGACTGGTGGACAGTGTTGCCCTTAATAGGATTCTCAACAGAGGGGATGGGCTTGTAAAGGCCACTGTCTGTTAGATGGAATGTTAAACCATGGCCCATGTGTAGCAGAGCCAAATTACTGTACACGTTAAAAAACATGCTAAGTGGCATTGATGGGAGGCTCCCTTTCGTCTCTTAACAGCTGAGGATTCTTCTCTGAGGCCTTGGAGTCCTAGTGACTTGGCCATTTAGCCTAATGTGTGCAAAAAAGTGATGCTCCAAGATAAAAAAAAAATCGTTAAAGTTAGAAAACTGGCTCTAAAACTAAACAGTTATGGAAGTGAAAATATTGAATGCAATGCTAATGGGGCAAAAATATTATAGTGTGAAAAAATAAAGATTGACTCTTTTTTTCTTGAATATTTTTACATGGCCAAACATAAAGGTGTAGAGTGAAACAATTTTATGATATACCTTTTTTATTTACTAAGTATTTAATCGCTATTAAGCTGTTTAAGTAACAGGATGAAGATGGGTGTAGAGGAAAAGTTGCTTTGAGCTGTGCAGGATCTGAATCCACAACCTCCTGATGACATGCCAGGCACTCTGACTGCTGAGCTACCAGCTGTTGATCAATCTCTCCTCAACTGCAGATGTTATGCTATACAACATCAGATCAATCACTGTCTTCTGAGTGCATTTGGGGATTCTATTACTACAGAGCTATTCAAGACATGTGCACAAAACCAGCCACTCTTCAAGAGCCTCCTGACTGAATTTTTTTTTTTGTGTGCATAAATCTGTATCTGCTTCACTTCTGGTATGATTACTAATATTTTGTACTAATGGCCATACATCCTTTACACAGATGCAAAAAGCAGATGATACAGTGTATCTTAATTTTTGATCAGCTATCCCATTCAGTGCATCCTCTCCTCTGTCTTCCAAGTACTATTATATGACAAAACATGTCACTGCCAACTTTTATCATTTTCCTGCCACTAACAGTGTGAAATTAATTGAGTTGTTGGTATGTTTGCATGCATCATCCTCAAGCAACTATGGAGGTCCAACCAGACCATGCAATTTAGTTCTCCAAGCATATCTGTCCTGAGCTACATCTGCTGCATCTGGCCACTGCACACCAATTTTAACAAGGTCCTGTTTGACATTGTCTGCCCAGCGCATCCTAGGTCTCCCCCTCTTTCAGAGGTTTTTAGGCACACTGTTCATAATCCTATTTGCCAATCTAAAATTTTCCATATGGCCAACATGGCCAAACCAATGGAGTCTCTCTCTGCACAATATGCAGCTTAAAGGAGGTTGCAGACTCCTTTGCCTAACCTCATCATTAGTTACAAAGTTGAACCACCTAATGCCCAAGATACTGCATAAACGTCTAGAATCAAAAGCATCTAGTTTCCTGTTATCTTGTTTACAAAGCGTCCTAGTTTCACACGATTTTTATTATAGTTGCTACTTTATTGAATAAAATCTCTTATGCAGAAACAAAAAAAATTTGAACACTATTGTTTACCAAATAATTTACTCTATGTCCATACTAATAATTACCTTTACATTGGCTTATCAATAATAGCAACTCCAGCATAACTACGTCCAATGGTCATAAATGATGACAACATACACCATGTGTCTGATTTTGGACTATACACTTCAACAGATGCAAGATTGGAAGAGCCATCATCACCACCTACAACATACAGCACACCTTCTACAGCTATAACACCTGAAAAAATCAAATATAATTATTTTTAACACATATAAACACTGGACAAAGATATAAAAAATCTGAATAGTTTTATAGTTTTTTCTAATTCATGATTTATAATTGATACTTGAAACATTATACATTTTATTGCCTAGGAAATTTAGAGAATTTCAGAAAATGCTCTTAAAACTGATCAGAAGCAAATGGTTCAACTAACCTCTAATGCAAATGACACTCAATTTAAATATTGTCCAGTGCACTGAGATAAAAAAAAAAGCATTAACCTATGCGACACTTGTGAAGATTGCCACTTTGTAGATTAGTCACCTACCTAAGTCTATTGCATATTTATGGAACTACCAAAACAATCTATTTTCTTTTGCATGCAATTAACTGATTAAGTAAAAGTGTGGCCCAAGTACTTATAAGCATGCAGCCCACAGCGATCATTTACTTGAAAGTAATTTAAGGGGAAAAAAACTATGAATTATTTATGTAATGCATCATCAATATTATATAATAAAAAATGTGTGTGGCCCACCAACAAAATCTTAATATTCAAAATTGGCCCAAGGAAAAAGATTGGGAAACCCTGAATAAGATGATGACATACTGTGGAAGTAACCAACTTAAACATGTTTCACTGTATCAATAAATGTAATTCATTTCTACAGTTGAATGTTCTAAAATACCAAACTTTTATCAGTGTTTCATCAAAGATCTTTCAGATCTATTGTGGAAAAATTCTAGTGACTGATGTTGATGCAAGGTAAAATCATTAACAAATCACAAAACGCACCACTCCCCAACTAACATGATAAATGCAGTCTACAAAAAAAAACAATCACGGAAGATAAAATCGTATTATTCAGACACAAATTTCCCATAAGAAATAATGTAAATATTCCAAAATCCTAACCTGATGGAATAAAATTAAAAATATATCATTTATTACTATTCTATTTTGGTTAATGCTTTATATTTTTTGTGTATATTTCATACAAGTAACTCATTTTTACATAATAGTAACAATAACAAAGGTACAAACAAAACACAGCTAAATGTAGTTTATTTTAATACAGGTATGAATTGCAGAGTAATGAAGACTAAAAAAATGAGAACTTTATTGTTTTAAAAATTGGGAAAGAGGGAGAAGAAGGAAGAGAAAAAGAGGAAAGAGATTGAAAATGAGAAATCGATAGTAATGAAGATGACTAATATTTGTGTATAAGCAGTTTTATTGTACATGTGACAAATTATAATCTTGAACCAATCAGAGTGAATTTGTATACATGTACATTGTCATTGGTCAGTGACAATAAAAAGTTCTCTATTGCTTACAAATATGTTATTGCTATTTAAACTCATTAATTTGCATGCACCAATGTGAAAAATCTTTTTGGAAGTCCTGAAATTATGAACAGGGATAGGCGAGACAAAGAAAGTATCAAGGTGCCTTCCTATATGGTAAATAGAATAGAATTGAGGAATCACGCTAAACCAAACAACCAGTCATGTTAGTTAAAATCAACTCTATTTTAAAACTCATTTTAAAATGAAATTGTTAGTGGGGATTGGGTGTACATGGCTTCTAAGCAAATATGTAAGGGCTCAAAAGTTAAACACTTACACTTCATTATGCAATAATGGAGTTATGTAATACAGTTTGGCAATTTATTTGGTGTGTTTTCTTATTTTCCATTAAAAATGCTGCAATAAATCAACCATCCAAAAACACCTATCAATAATTTGACTGTCTTTAGCAGTAGCAGCTCATGCCTAAAATCTTTGGTGGGGCACTTTGACTAGCATGGCCAGAGCCCAGATGTAGGAAATAATCTTGGGGGAGATGCCTGAAACTGAATTGAACTATATCAGACTGAAATGGCATACCATAATGTATTATACTCTTTTCAGCTATTCTCTAAATGCCTTATTTAGCAAAACTTTTCAGAAAAAAAAACTCTGAAAGATATTCTAGTTCAATTCAGTATCTTATTCCTCCCCTATAATATTTGTTTAAATACATATGTATTTTCCTCTCCTTTCCAGTGGTATTTTAAAAAACTGCAAAATATGTGCAATATATGGTTTACTATTTTTTAACCCCATTCTAATTATAAATTTATATTTATTATTTTATACCAAATTACTCACTGTAAATTATCATCTGAACAGTTTTTTTTTACTGCAGTATTAGTACCTATTGTACTCTTTTGGGTACTGTCGCATTTTTTTCCTCAAATAAAATAATGGTGAAAACAGAACAGACCAACTGGAAAAGTTAATGCACGTGTTTAGAAGTTTATCAAATATTTCTAAATATACTAAGAAATTTTTTCTAATGATACCTTTTAAGTATGAAACAATCATGCTATTATAAATGAAACATTTGTGCAATTGCAAACAAAAACTAAGTGTATGCACAAATATGACAACTGGTTTAGCAGTCAATACTAACAATACAAACTGAATTGAAATGTTTAAATATATGTGTTCAGCATTAATTTTCTGAATGGCAGATTTATTTTAAATTTGTGATCACATTTGTACAGCTGCCTAATCAGAATTTATATATCATACTAAAAAAACTGACAGCCACTACATGCTGAGCAATGGCATTCACCATGTTCTTGAACAAAAACATTCAAGTGACAGCAATGAAAATGAAACAGTCATGTTAAATTTTTTAGCTATCTTGAGATATTTAGTTGAAATATTTTAACTTAACAACAAATTGACTTTAAAACTGCTATCGCACAAGTCATACAAATTTTCTGGTTGGATAATGCAGTTTTGTCTATACTGAATAACAGCATAGAATGCTTATGAATTCATCTGTCATTTTCTCCCAATAAAAAAAAAAACATTAATATTGCGACATGACAGCTTGATCAGTGTTCCTTATTTTAAATGTTAATCCAAACTGCCCAAATATTAAAAGCTTTGGGTTCATGAAATTATACTGAATCATGTGTGTTTAAATTTAAAAGTGATATTATGGCAGAAATTATTACTTATCAAACTTCTCATAATATACAGTCAACTCTCATTAATTTGATGCTCAAAGGAAAGGAAAACACTTTCGAGTAATTGAATCTGTGCTAAAAATACATATAAGCAATTTATAAACTAGTTACAGAATCCACAATAGCTTCCCATCTACTAGAATGTTTTTGCTCCTACATTGAGTAAACTATTTTAGCAACTTTACTGCTCCACATCAGGAAATTCCACATGCCTCATTCTTTTTCCTTTATCACAACCTAGCTATTTCAGTACCATATCTTATTTCTTTAAAATGGTTGACAGAATACTTACTATTAGGAATTCCAATTTTTTTTGGCAATATTTTTCTTCTTTCTGCTACTTTCAACAGCTATGATCACTTAAATGACAATGCCTTCAACTTATGCTTGCTGCCATTGCAATTCTCTGTACCAAGAAAAACTAGCTCTGAACTAAATTTGAACTAGAACAGTTTGCTATCTGTCAGCGGTGTGGGGAGGGGGGAAGAAGTGCATAGCAAATAAGAATCACTCTGTTCACCTTCAAGCAGTGGGGAAAATGTGCAGCCAGCTTTGTCCACATGGCAAGAATTTCAGCAATTTATCATCACTAATAACAAAAAAATTTTTTTTTTTTTCCCATGGGAAAAACCTTATTACAAAAGGAGTTTTTTCTTTCAAATATTCTTAATAAAATTTTGAGGTATGTAGTGACAATGAGAAAATAGTTCTTAAAGAAAGAGAAAATACAATAAATCTATAAGGATTTGGTTGGGAACTTAAAACATTTAGAGTTAATAAGAAATTCGAAATATAGAGGTTCGAGATGATTGTAACTCTATATGTATATATATTACTTTTATGCCTCAACAACAGCAACTTTTTTCCCCACACCCACATGTTTGGTACAGCATCCAGTATCACTTTTTCTTTAGAATACGAATTTGATTTCTTTTCCAGTTAAAAAGTATTTGGCTTATATAAAATGTAATATGTCGTTTCAATAGTCTTGATTTCTTCACAAGTAATAATTGTTGTGCTAGTATTCTCCATTTAACTGGTACAGTCAAATGAAGATTTTGATTAAATAACAAGGTCTTTGACTATTGGTTGAATCAGCCAGTTATGTGTAAGGAGTCGCTCTGAATTGATGCCCTATAACTTGCATTTATTGCTACTCTATTTCAGCATATGGGCAAACATACTGTTAAGATTCTGAGTGGTGCTCTTAAGAGATAAATTAATATTGTGTAAACTAAAGCAGATGATGCAACACTGTTTCTCAAAGTAAATGATGTGACTGCACACATAAAATGGCAAATAATGATTATAACATTTTTATAGTCATTTTGTAATTTCTTTTAGATAAGACAAATAATATTTTTTTTTCAATTTTTGGTGGATCAGTGAATGAGCTGCTACTGGTCTTTAGCATAAGCACCAGATTCAAATAGCAAAAAAAAAAGCAGCCAATATTAAAGGAAGGATGAAGAAAAATATGTTTAACAGCAAAAATATCTAACATTTAAAACACAACAAGCTTTAACTTTTTATACTCATATTATTTGTTAATACAGCAATTAAATGAAAGCACTTTGGAATATTTTTTTATTTATTGATTGATATTTTTACAGTTCTATACCTGCATTTCTTCGACACATCATCATATCTGCAACAGAAGACCAGCAATTAGTTTCTGGATTATAACATTCTACACTTTTACGAACAAGAGGGCCATCATGGCCTCCCACAGCATATAATAGTCCATCCAGTACACCAACACCAGCTCCACTACGTCTAGCAGACATTTCAGCCACTAGTGACCACGTGTCTGTATCAGGATTATAGCACTCAACAGAGCTCAGACATTGTCGTGATGCACCATCATAGCCGCCAACAGCATACAACAATCCTATAAATAAATGCTAAATTCTATTAAAAAATTTCATTATATTTACTTAAACAATTAATTAGTTAAATAATCTTAATTTTTATCTATGGCTTACCAAAATAAAGTGTGAATTAGAAAAATAGTAACAAAAAAAACTATATTAAATATAAACTGGAACATGATATATGTAAATAGAAGATATAAGCACATAAAGTAAAATAACATACAAATATTTCAAGCACATTTTTCGACTCCTGCTAACCCCTGGTACATGGGTAGTTCAAGTCAGTAACATGCCAGTCTCATATTTGAAATTCCAAGGTTCAAGGCCCAAATGTGCCAGCCTTCAGATTTATTTCTCTTAACCCTTACTCTTCCCTTAGTGAGAAAGGTGACACTGAAGGGCTTGGAAAGGCCACTGTCTATCAGAAGGGTCATTAAACCCCATGTACAGGAGTATACCCTATGCACACTAAAGAACACACTGGGTGACCTTGATGGGAGGCGACCATCTGTCTCCTAACAGCTGTCCACTGGATTTCTTCCCCCCCCCCCCAACCTTTTCTGAGCTTTTAGGGTCATTGTGACCTGGTCATTTAGCACATCGTGTGCAAAAAAAAAAGTACTGCTCAGAGGTAAAATATCCCAATCCAACTTTGGTCTTTGCTATTGTTGTACAGTATCTGTCACAGTCGATTGAATGTCTTGCATTGATAATTGTTCTCTCATAACCTACAGATAAGCTAGTAGCTTTGTGGGTCTGAAACTAATTAAATATATATATTACCAAAAATATTGGTACTTCTACATTTTGTGAAAGAAGTCAAATTTAAAGTTTTCTAATTATGGAATCAAGCATCAAAAGTCACTGGAGATTATTAAAGATCTCAATCAAATTTATCCAATCTTATTGTTTTACAATATTCATTTTGTATTTAAAGAATATGCAAGCTGAAACATAACAATTTATCTCAAAAGTTAACTAAAACATGAATAACAGTTATAACAAGTAATTTACAAGTTTGCATATTTTGAAGAAAATTATTTAGGATATCTGAAAACTGTAGTGTCTTCTGATAAATTTTACAGCTTCCATAACCACTCTTGAAATGTTAAATGAATATTGATGAAAATCAAGACTGTGTAAAATTAGGAAGAGTTATTCAATTTATTTACAGTGAATTTTTTAATAAAAAAAGCTTATTTTCAAATGGACAGCTTTAATGTAGCTTTAATATGAAGGTATCAGGAGTATAAAGCCTGGTGATTATACTCCTATACTACAAACTACTGGAGAAATGGTAGTGGTGGTGTTTGGGGGGGGGGGGGGGGGGGCAGTTTGTTATATCCTAAAAAAGGGTTTTAATATTTGATGAATTAGAAGAAAAATAAATTGAAAATGCTGCATATAACAAGGTGATCACAGAAAAACTGTAAGGGACATTCAGTTGATACACAGTTCCAAACGGGGCGGGGGTGGCTCAGTCGGTAGCGCGCCAGGCTCGTAATCTGTAGTTCCCAGGTTCGAGTCCCAGCTGGTTCAGCGTTGAGATTTATCTCCGCAAAATTCCCCGCCCTGCCCACGGTCAGTAGGGGACACCGAAGGGCTTGGAAAGGCTGCTGTCCGTTGGATGGGACGTTAAGCCGTGGCCCCGTGTGCGGGAGAGCCATACCCTGTGCACGTTAAAGAACACGCTGGATGGCCTTGACGGGAGGCTACCATCTGTCTCCCAACAGCTGTTCCAGTGGGTCCCCTCCCCCAACCTTCTCTGAGCCTTCGGGGTCCATGTGACCTGGCCATTTAGCCCATTGTGTGCAAAAAAGTGTCGCTCAGAGGTAAAACAAGCCAACAACACAGTTCCAAAATGGCTGATCATGAGCAGGTCAACAGGAAACAAAATATTGACATAATAAACACATATTATTTGTGCAAAAACTTGAAAGAAATTTTGTCACTTTCTGTACAAATATAAGAAAAAGCATATTAAAAATTTTATAACAATGCCCTGATATTTACTTCCTTTTTAGAAACCATTATTTTCTTCATGAATTCTTTATTTTGGGGGTGTCTCCTTAATGTTTGTGGATGCAATGCATTTCACCCTCTTCTACATGGTCTGATCACTATTTTTAAGAAAATGCTGCAGTGCAATGACAGCTCCAGCCTTAAACATTACATTATTTTAAATTACATCTCAAGTGAAATTAGAGATAACATGAATTCAAAACAAATGTACCATTCAGCACTCCAACTCCAACACTACTCCGCCTGGTACTCATAGGAGCTATCATTCTCCACTCTCCTGTTCTTACATCATAACATTCTGCACTGTTTAACCCTGTAGATCCATCAAAACCTCCTACAGCATAAATGAAATTATTCAGGACAGCCACACCAAGTGTACTGCGTCTTGCCTCCATGCTGGGAGCCTGTGACCACTGAAAGCAAAGAAATATATTCACTTGCCTTAAAAAAGTTATTAGAACCATAAAAATTAAGCAGGTTATATTACAACTACTATCTAGTTAAGACTTTTTTTGGTAGAAATCATATTTATTACAAAATTATATATTATACCAATTGATAACATCTGATGATATATTATGCTCATTTTATTATACTGACATAAAAAAAAATAAATACCCCCTCAAGCAGCTGCTTGCCACAGAGGTCTGACAGGAGCCACATATCTATAATAATAAAGAATACCAGAAAAAAACATTTTCTTCTCCATATAATTCCAGAGTGATTGAGATATTTATTCCTATGATGATATACCAGATGTTTGTTTTCTGCACTAAGAAATCAAGGATCAGTGTGTGCATTTAACAAAATAACTTGACTGTTGCTTTGTTATCATCTATCATGCTGGAGTTTTTGCTTTGACAGAAGTGCTTCAATGATTGAAATAGATGGAAGTCACTAAGCATAAGGTCTGGGCTGTATGAGGAATGGGCAAGATACTCCTAATGAAACTGCTCCAGAAGTTGCTTTGTCACACAGCCTCTATAAGGGGACAGATGCTATCATGAAGAATTACTCCCGGAAGAAGACAGAGTGCTCCTTCTGGATGATTTTCTTCAGGTGCAGCAGTAGTCTGCATTCACTCATGATCAGCCATTTAGGAACTTAAGGAGAATGTCACAAGTATAAATAATGTCATTAACAACATCTTCCATGCAGAAAGCATGGTCTTGAATGTCTTACTCATGGGGGGATGAGGTTGTTTCCACTCTGCTTTCTGTTTCTTTGATTCTGGGGTGAAGTGATAAACCCACATTTCACTGCTGGTAATGATGTGATTTTTATGCCATCTGTGGTAGTATGTCAACATCATAAAAGTGTGATATCAATCGGCAAACATCTGGTTTTGTTTTAAGTTTCTAGTGTGCACTTGTTAGGCTTCATGAGTTCGAATATAATCACATGGCAGCATCCTTACTCTAGGTAAAACGTGTTGGATTAAAATAATAACCATGCATCTCGACGTTTGATGTTTCTGGACATGTGCATTAACTTGGTAAGTGCCTTCTAGACCCGAGTCTTTTTATTTGCATTAAAGTCAAACATATGACAATGAGTCAGTCTATTATCTTAAAGCCACTTAGAGAGGATATCTTGATCAGCAGCTGGTAGCTCAACGACAGAGCACCTGATATGTTATCACATGGTTGTGGGTTTGGATCAGAGCTAATGACAATTTTCCCTCTACATTCATCTAATATACATATTCTGCAGGGGCTTACCTGTGATTACCTATTATTGATTCTTATGCTGGGTAAAGCACGTTGGCTTAAAAAAATAATAACATGCCTCTTGATGTTTGGTGTTCCTGGGCATGTGCACTAACCTGGTGCCTTCTAGATCTGAGTCTTCAACTAAAGTCAAACAGATGATAATGACTGATTCTGTGGTATACTGCTTAAAGACACCAATAGAGATCTTGATCAGTAGCTGATAGCTCAGCAGACTGAGCACTTGACATGTTATCAGGAGGTTGTAGGTTTGAATGCCACCTGGCTAATGACAATCTTTCCTCTATATTCATCTAACACTTCATTAAGTTTATTGATGTAGCATTTTACTTGACTCCAAACTATTTTGAATTTGTTAATTAGCAGATACTAGACATATATGAATCACTGTAGGGACTACTTCTGTCAAATGTTTGTCTACAATATATTTGTCAAAGTTATCTTTTTTCTCTTTTGCTAAAAGTTTAACTCTGTGACATTGAAATTGCACCACTCAGAAGTGCTTGGGAGCCTGGTGAAGATCATAGTCAGCAGGTTAGCAGAGTAACACATGATTACAGTTACTAAGGCACAAATTTATTTCATACACAGAGCAATTACATAGCAGTAGTCAATATCTTGTAAATCTCCCATGGTTCATCAAATAATTGCTGAGGCATGGTTCACCATGCCTTTTGCAGATGACACCCTACCAAGTCCCAAACCTATTTGATGGGCAATTAAATCCAGAAACCTGGCTAACCACAGTGTTAATAAGTAGTAAATATTCTGGTGATGTTAATGGCATATGGCTTGGTGTTATCTTGCTGAAAGAAGGCACCAGGCACTCCTGCAATGAAGGAGAGTGCTATGGGTTTCAGGATATCATTGAGTAGAGCCATGAGTTAAAGTGCCTCACACCAGAGAGACTGGCTATTATGATTTATCACACCCCAGACCATAATGCCTTCTGATTGGGCAACATCTGTCGTTTGATGGTGGCAGCTGGATTGGAGCAGTGACCACATTATCTCTACACATGTAATGGCAATCATCAGCTCCTAGAAAAAAACCAGGATTCATTGCTAAAAATGAAATGTCATTCCGCATCCCAAGTTATTCGAGGTCACCACACTCTAGGCATTGCTGACAATGCCTGGTGTTCAGTGGAAGGTGATGCAATTGATGATGTACATGCAACTCTGCCTCTGCAAGTTGTTGGGAAGGTTCACTATTATGGGGTGATACAAGGCTGGTGTAATGGTTCTGCTGATGGTAGCTATTTGTCAACAGCTACCATTGCACCATTGGCAATGGCAGCCATTGCCAATGGTGCAGTTGGATGCCTATCAAAATAATCAGTCCTCTCATGGTGTTTTCCAGCATGCACCAGATTCTTGCCAATGATTGTGGTACAGCTTCTCACAACTACTGTTGCCAATATTAAATGGCTATTCTTTGGTTGCAGCTGACACATTCCACTATATGTCAGCCTGACTACCTCACCTCACACAGTCCAATGATCTGTTCACTCTCAAGTGCCATAAGCTAACAATATGGAAAACATACACATTATCTTGGCATTCCATATGTGATGTGGTTCCTATGGGCTTCATTCTGTGGGATCATTTAGAGTTTTACTGGCTGAAAACTCATAGAGCATTTAAATTAGGTGGTAGCAAGCATTGCTTTATAATGCCAACCCTTCCTGCCTGACAATGGAATCATCTGCATATCCTGCCATGCTGCACTCACCTGTCGATTTGCATAAATATAAGATTTCTGGGTAGTGCAATTTTAATGTCACCGAGTGTATATTCAATTACATCTACATTTCAAAAATTGATATAACATTTTTCCAACCATTAATTTTTTTTAATTCTTACACTGTGATACAGAATATTGTGCATTACTATGTACAGTATTCTACAAAGTTTGCAGCTAAATTTAGAAGATGAATTAATTTTTCTACACTTTCCTTTACTACTTTTTGAATAAAATATTGTGTTCCTTCAATAAAACCACTATTGTTCCTTAGGGAGCAATTAAAAGGCTTTTCCCAACTGGCTTAAATAATTTTGCATTTATACTTTTTTGTTCACTTAATTTAACTTTATGAGTTACACTATGCTGAAGTAATTAGTGAGTTTTATGGATTGTAAGCTCACAGAAAAAGTGGATATAGGGGTCACATCCAAGGTCTGAAGAGTCTTAATCAGCTAAACAGTCAGATAACAAATATAATTATAATCTGCAGTTCCTAGGTTCAAATTCCAACTGTGCCTGTGTTGAGATTTATCTCTGCTAACCCCCACCCTATCTTCAATACAAAAAGCAACATCAATGAATTTAAAATTACTATTGTCCATCAGATGGAGCACTCTGTGCATGTTAAGAAAGCTGGATGGCCCTGTTAGGATGCTTCCATCTGTCTCCTAATAGCAGTCCAGTTCATCGTCTTCCTCCTTCTGAGCCTTGTGACCTGGTTATTTAGTCCACTGTATACAAAGAAGTGTTGCTCAGAGGTAAAAGAACACAATCTTAATGTATACAGGGTCACAACCTAACTCTTCATCTGATGGACAGCAGCCTTTACAAGTCCATTGGTGTTCACTTTCTCACCAAGAGCAGCATGGGGGTTAGCAGAGATAAATCACAATGGTTGGGACTTGAACTTGAGGATGTCAGATTATAAGCCTGGCAAACTACACAGTGAGCTAATCCATGCTCCTGAATTCTTAATGAAGTGAAAGGTTACATTTAGTAATAGAGTTTGATGTTTTAAAGTCTACAGTTACTATTCAGTTTCAGGGAACATTTGGAAACAACTTAAGCTGTTTAGCTCATTCCTTATAAAACGTATTTCCTCATTAAGCTTTTATGCAAACCTTCGATACTATAAAATCTATGCCTAATCTGGTTTGAAATGTTTCACACTAGCTGTGACCTATTACTTGATTTTATAATTGTAATTTAGTATTTCATTAGCACCTGATCTCTGAGAGGATCATAAGTGTCCACTGTTCTCACACGCAATGAACCATTGAAACCTCCTACAGCAAATACAAAACCATTTAGCACTGCTAATCCAGCTCGACATCGACGTGTTGGTAGCTCAGCCAATTGACACCATCTCTCTTCTTTAAAATCGTAGCATTCAACACTTCTTATGGCTTTTGGAGCTTGACCCCCAACTACCAAGAGAATCTAAAAGAGAAAATAAAAACTAGATATGGAAATTAATATTACTTGAAACAAAGAAAACAATAAGTAGGCAAATGTTTTCAGTATAATTTATGTATATAAAATTTAAGAATGATTGAGTACAGGGCCAGATCTAGGGGGAAAATCAAATCAATCCATTCCACTAAGAATGCTAGTAAGGGTAATGAGGCAAAAAGTTATTAAAGATATGCATAGTTCATGCATTCCAGTCTCTTGGTGCCTCCATTAATTTTTTTTCCAAGATCCAGGCCTAATGCAATATATATGTTGCATGCATGATTATTATAAATAGGTATACCTTGAGTTACACAATTAAGACACTCTTGGAAATCAATGCCTAGGGAAAAAAACTTATTTTGGAAATGATGTAATAAGAGCAGTTACTTTCTGGATCTGCTTCTTCACATTAAAGTTTCATAGGAATTTTTTAATTAAAATATAATTCAAAATCGTTTAATAATGCACAATTTGCATACTATACATATTAAATAACTGTTCATGCAAAAATAACACCTGTACTTTTTACAAAAATAATCCTGAAATTCACTTAAGGGTCATTTCCAGTTTTTCACAAAAAAAATCGTGAAGTTCTTCTTGTGACATAGCCAATTTTTTACCCTCAACTTTTTTTCAGGAATATTTCAGTTCGCTGAAACTGAATCATTCATTTCATAGAGTTGTTAATAGCAGGTTATCATTGACAACACCACTTTCAAACTTTTTTTCGGGAAGATTCTCATCCGGGAAATTGATATCCAAATATGCTTGCAATATAAAAGATAAAAAATCTCTTGCATCTAAAATTTTTAGAAAATTTTCCTATTGTCAAAACGTTTAGCACAATTTTACCTTCTGGAATCTCCTCTCCATTTAGTCATTGCTGATTCAACAGCTGCCTTCTTCAATATTCTACTTAACCCTTCCCCACCCATACTGGCCCAAAACAGCCAAGATCTTAAATGGACTCGTCCAATCAATGGTATTCCTTATTCTTCATTCACTAGGAGAGCTATGCACCAATTCCCTGTGATGATGCACAGAACCGGCCAAGCCTAGCACCTAACGTCTGACCCTATCTTCTTATGGTGCAGACCATTAGTATCTTTCGAAAGAGATACTCTCTTGTGGAAGTGAATGGAAGGGGAGGGCTGCCAGATTAGTGTGGCCTGCTGATCTGGACAACTATGACTACTTTTCTTTTTTTTCTACCCTGTTGAAGAATGGTTAATCACACAGGGTTCTGGTGCTGATCATATAAACCTACTGGACTGGATAATGCTCTGAGCTTGATTATGGATCCTGAATTTGCTGCACTGGTGGGCTTTTGTGTAGGAAAAATTTTACGCTATGTTTTCTGTTTGTTTGTGGATTGACAGCCCCAAATGAATAGATTCACAGTTTTATCAACTGGTGGATAATTCTGAGCAGAGGTCATTGCAGGCACCTGTACTCTTTGCTTCTACTGGCATCGTCAAATTCTACATTGGAGGAAATCTTCCAGTGTAGATGGCTTCAGCCTTTAGTGGTGGGAGAACTGGTCTTTCCCCATGCCTACGATTAGGGGGCTGTTGTTGGCATTCTCTCTCTCTCTCAATAAACAGTTTCTTTAAACATCCCACCAACCATTTTCTCACCATAGGTAATTGCAATGTAAGGACTCTGCACAGAGCTTATTCTCTTGATTCCACTGTTATAATTTAGATATTCTTAGCTTGCAAGAGACCAGATGGACATATAAAGGTCAGATTTTTAAATATAATCTTAAATTTCTCTTTTCTAGGAGGGAAGATGGAAAGTATCTCTAAAGTGTAGGTTTGTTTCTCAGTGACAAGCTATCAGTGATATGAGTGAATTAATAAAAGGTTTCTTACAGCAAAATTTCAGACAAGCATTACAAACTCGAATGTTATCTGCAGTTCTGCCCCCACTGAGGATGCTGATGAGGATAAGGATAGGTTTTACAGACAAAACTATAAGGGCATCAGCCTAATTTCTATTCCAGATGAAAGTTCTTTGCATGATTGTGTTTAATAGAATTAAGAATCTGGTTGACAATGGATCATAGGTGTCCAATGTTCTCACACACAGTGAACCATTGAAACCTCCTACAGAAAATACAAAACCATTTAGCACTGCTAATCCAGAAGGTAAATCATAGGTAAAGCAACAGAATCTTAACATATACAGGGAGCAATGTGGATTCCTAAGTGGTAGGGGATGTATAGATCAGATATTTTCATTCAGGCTGATTCTTGAGAAATGTTTAAAGTTTCAGAAACCTTTGGTTATTAGCTTTGTTGATATTTCAAAAAGTGTAATTTATAAGCAAATTTTTAAATTTATATAATAATTTTAAAACATTCTTTTTTGATTTAATAACTAAATTAGCTTACTTTATTTGTTTAATGACTAATAATACATATATACAACATACATTTCCATTATTTTGTCATATGCAAATTTTACCTAGATATTTTTGAAATTGTCAGATACAGGCCTTCAAGTCTTCAAATGTATGAGGATTGTTTTGAAACACTACACATTTGAGATATCCACAAAGAAAAAAAATCTGGAGCAGTAAGATCTGGGGATCTTGGGGGCACAAATTTTTTGAAATCAAATGATCACCAAAAAATTCCTGCAAGATGACCATCGTGTCATTTGCAGTATGGGCAGTCACACCATCTTGTTGAAACCAACATTCTCATTCATTCACACCCAATAGTGCAATAAACTGTTGGATGAGCTCACGATAAACTTCACCAGTTACAGTTGAGTCAAAAAAATAAAGGCTCTGTCACACGATAACGGGAAATTGCACATCAAATACCAATTTTCCATGTGTGTAATGGTCGTTCGTGAAAAGTGTGAGGATTTTCACTGCTCCATATTCAACTGTTTTGACTGTTCACATACCCATCCAGGTGAAACCAAGCCTCGTCACTGAAATAAACATAGTTCAACACCTCAATTCCATTTTCATCAACAAAAGAACAAAACCAATGACAGTACCGTAAATGTTTTTCATGGTCTGGTTCTTTCAGTTCATGAACAACACCAATGTGGTAGGCATGAAATTTTAACTTCTTTGTAGCCCTGAAAGCAATAGCTGGTGACAGTCCAACCTGTGAAGATAACTTTCTAAGATATTTTATGGGTGAGCGAGTTAAACACTGAGATACATCATCAAGAAATTCGGCAGTTAATAGTGACGGCCAGCCTGGGCTCTCTTGATCCTGTACAGACCCAGTGTCACAAAATTTATCAATCAAATGAGATATTGTTGACTTATTGGGAACTGCAAACTGAGGAAATTTCAATTCAAACTCCTCTCTCACATGTTTGTAAGATTTGTATGCATAATAAGTCTCAACAATAAATACACGTTCATTTTTGGAAAATGGCATAGCTGACACAACACAAAGGAATGAATGCTTAAATGAGACTAGCAAGACAAGGTCATTTCAACTGCTAAAGGCTGTTAACCTTGAGTACAGTAATGCCAACTGACTAATATTGTGGCAAAAAATGTACATGTGCTAAGTTCTACTCTTATATTTAGGGTTGTGTCCTTTTTGAAACACCCTGTACTTTTAGAAATGTAAAAATGCTTGTTTCTTCAAATCAGTATGAGTTAAAGTCAAATGATAATATTAATTGTAGGATACCACATCTGCATAAAGAAATAATATCTAAATACTTATTTTTACCAACAAAAATTCTCTTCCTCTATCCTAACTGATATTATTATTTAATCTGAAAAAAATTAAAACTATATATTTTGAACCTTGATGGCATAGAAAATGTTTAATAAGTTATGGGTATTATTTCAATAGATTTAAATTCTTTCTGCACACCTTATTCTTATCTTCTTGAACATTATTTGTATTTTTATACATTTAATTTCTAATATAATTCCCTATTATTGCAAATTTATATATTTCAATACTGAAAAACTCATGCATAGTGTACTCTGTGACCTTTTAAGTGCAATTTATAATTGTAATTGTTTTTAGGACAAATAAAAAATATTTTAAATTATTATTTCATAGCAGTTTTAGAAAAAAACTGTAGTTAAATTTTAAAAATTTCAGACAAATAACTTCAAATCTTTGCACATTACTAAATCTTTTGCTTTTTGTTCGAGAGCTGTCCAGATCCAGTATTATTTTGATTTTAATCTTTATGTAAGCACAAAGATTTTGTCTGAAATGGTTTCATTTAACCAGTTAAAAATTAACTGAGAAAATCTAGTAATTGAATTTGATTTCAAATTTTCATAGTGTGGTAGAATCTGATTTTGGTTTTTCTTTTTACTAACTAAATTTCTATTTGTAAGATTTTTAATTCACAACTAAGCACATTGCAGATGGGGTTTTGGCTCAAGATATGATTGTAACCATTTTAAAAATTATTCAAAGCCTAAAACTATTTAAACAGTCTTTTTTAACTCTTTATTTGAATAAATGACTGAAATAGTATTATATTCAAAATTGTAGCAACTATTAAAATAGACTTTAATTGGTTTAAGCAAACCTTCACTAGCATTTTATTATATTTATTAATAATAAATATAAGTACACTAGTTTCCATAAATTAAGGGAAATCCTTATGTTAGTCAATGAGAAGCTAATGTCAAAGCTCTATAACTTCTAAAATAAGTTTTTTTTTTGTTTTGAAAAATGTGATTGCAGATAAAGATCTCAATCAAATAAATCAATATCTCGATTTTCAACAATATTCATTCAGTATTTAATGAGTTATGGAAGTTCAAATATTTAACAACAGCAATGCCAGTCTTAAGAAACTTATACAAAACTGAAGAATAGTGAAAGAATTCTTTACACAAAGTTCTAAAATACAAACTTATTTTATTAAACACTTTGATACAATACTTATTACCAAGTTTTAATTAACTTCTGAAGTCAACTTTTGTGGCTGGCATTGTTATTGCTAAATATTCAAACTTCCATAACTTATTAAATACTGAACAAATATTGTTGAAAAACGAGATATTGATTTATTTGATTGAGATCTTTATCTGCAATCACATTTTTCAAAATGAAAAAAAAAACTTATTTTAGAAGTTATAGTTTTGACATTAGCTTTCCATTGACTTAACATAGGGATTTTCTTTAATTTATGGAAACCAGTAGCAACTTTACGTTTTGTTCTGAAAAGTGAAAAATAATAAATTGTGAATTGATTCTTTCAAAGAATCAGTTCTTTTTAGAAACAAATCATTAACAAATTGTTCGTGAACAACTCAATCAGTGTATAAAACTGATATGAAATGGCCATATGGTGACAGTCAAGTATGCAATCATTTTAATTTGAAATGTCGGCTGACAGTTTTCTGAGTTTTGCTTGACAAAGTTTTGTCTTAATGTTTACCACAAGCATTATTTTATGCTCCTGAAAATAAACATAAATCTTAAACTATTCTCAGTATTATCATATACAATATCAGTAAAAAATCAGCTCATAAATTCATCTCATACATTGTGTTCTCTCTGAATGTAAAATATGAATGAATATATTAAGTAATCACAGTGTACAAGACTAATTTATGAACTTACAAATGTTTTTTAAAATAAAACACAGCTACTTTAAATGCATTTTTACTTTGCAATAGTACTAAATCTTAAAAACAAACTACAATATCAGAATAATTTATATATGTCAAATATTCTGTTAAAATCATTCAGAAAAATAATGTATTTATTGTACTTATGATACTTCATTTTTAATCAGTCCAATTAAACTAAAAGCAATGACTATAAATTAATCATGAGTGCGGTTGGGTTGTTTTACCTTTGAATGATACTTTTTTGCACACAGTGGGTTAAATGGTCAGTTTGCAAGGACCCCAAGGGCTTGGAGAAAGTTGGGGGAGAGGAACCACTGTTAGGAGACAGATGGTAGCCTCTCATCAAAGCCATTCATGGGTTCTTTAACGTGTACAGGGTATGGCTCTCCTGCACACAGGGCCACAACTTAATCCCATCTGATAGATGGCAACCTTTCCTATCCCACCAGTGTCCCCATTGACTGAGGGAGAGCAGAGAGTTTTGTGGAGATAAACATGCTACCGACTAAGCACTGCAATCAATCAATGACTTAAAGCTGTTATCAAATTGTGCAACTATTATTACCATTCATCAAATCACTGACAGTAGTTAAATATTTAATAGACCATTATACAGGAAAATAACATATTACAAATAAATTATAACATAGCTTTATTACTTATTTGTCACATGAAAGGAAAACAAATGACATAACAATAAAGAGAAATGCTTGAAGTTTACAAATGTTTAATATTGGTGCTGATGATTGATGTGGTATATATTTCAATAAACTATAAACGTGGTATATATTTCAATAAATTTAACTTTATGATGCATGTCAGGAGTTACCTGAGTGATAGCAATAGTAACCTCCATTACCAATTGTGGTAATAGAGGTTGATAAAATGTATTTTTACTGAAACCCCACAGAAAGAAATCAAGGGGGGTTAGATCTGGTAATGAAAAGACATTATAGTTTCCAGAGAACTTTGACACAAGTTTTATTTTTCCCAAAAGAAACTGCTCTCTTAATAGTTTTTTCAAACTAATGATAATTAACAAATCACATTTTGTACAATAACATGACCAAGTTCTGCTAGTTACTTACTTCAGAATAACATTCTACAGCTCTTTAAATTTTCATGTTGAAAATACTTCAAAATTAACCTGGCACTTTAAGGTTTCAGGTCACCTTGATTGATTGAGAAGCCAAGGAATCATTGTTTAGATAATCTCTCACTTGCAGCAGGGAGTAAGACACACCATCTTGATGAAAACCGATTTTTCTTTACAAGTTATCATTACTGACTTTTTTAACAAAAGGTTCTCAAGTATGTCTAAATACATACCTGTAACGGTTTTTTCACTAAAAACAGAAAGGCCTATAAACTTTTATAAACTAATGAAATATAAATTTGCTGTATTTCTCTTACATTGAAGAGAAATGTAATTTTTTTATCTGACAAATAAAGTAGTTATAAAGTTGTTAACAAATTTGTGATTACCCTTTATAATTTAGAGCAATTTTTGAGAATTACCTTTGGTCTCCCAATTGGGGTTCGAGGCTTTGTACGAGGAGTTTTGTACATAATCTTCTGCTCTCCTTTAAGAAGATGATATTTCATAGCTTCAATAAGAAAATCTTTACACAAATGGTTAGATTTAAGAAGTGGTTCTTCTTCCACCCTTTGCACCAGGTATTCTTGGGATAATAATGGCAGTCTCACATGCTCAATAAGTTGGGCTAAGTACTCTTGTCTATTCTCTAAGTCATGATTTACCCATGCCATAACAGCTTCAAATACCTGAAATTGAGTTTTTAATGAGTAAATAACATACTTTGATACATCATTATGATCTTTTAATTCTTAGATACTACTTGAAGTTTAATGAACATAAAAATAATTCCTGAGTTAGGATTCTTTGCTGCACAATGGACTATTGGCTAGGTAAAATTCCCAAAGCTCAGAGGACTAACTTTATACACTTAAAGACAAATTATAGCTCCATTCAAGTTCCAATTAGTACGTTTTTTAATGTACATTGGATGTAGATCTGTACATTGAACATGGTTTTACTCTTTCAATACAGGGTCATTATAAAAGATTACTCATATTTTAAAGTGCTATATTTTATTATATAATAATAAAGTAACAAAAGTAGTTGAGCATACAAAATGTCAAAAACTTTCAGTTTCATTTTGTCTTCAACAGACTCAATGTGGGTGCCACTAGTGCACCCACATTGATATTTAACTTTCAGCCATATTTGGCTCAGCATATTTAGGTGCTATAACTTAAACATATAATAAAGTACAAAACACTTGCAACAGTTGCAAGTTTGCAGCGAATCTTTCCTTTATATGCTGTAAATTACAAATTATTTTGAAATAAATGTTAAAAAATATAAATGAAATAAATGTTTCCAATGTATCCCCCCCCCCCCAGTAAAAAGTTCAGTGGTGTCAAATCAGGACTGCAATTGGGGGTTACATGATCGGTTCACTCTACCAATCCAACAATTTGGAAATTTGCCATTTATGATAATACATGTGATACTAATGCCATGCCATTATAATTATAACAAGGAAATGTAGAGTTTCTTGACATTTTGTACACACAATTACTTAATAAAATGTAACACTTAAAATATGAATATTATTTTATAACGACCCTGTATTATTGTTACACAGATGCAACAAGTTTAGTATTGACTCTTTCAAAACCCAGTACTTAAAAGTGTAATTCCATTTTCTATAATTTTCCATAAATGTAGGAAGCAACTAAATAGAAAAATTGCCAACACTGGCAGGGATTCAAATTTGTGAACTTATGAGCCTGACACCATACTCTGTGCTTTATATGAGAGTATGGGGCTTAGTTCTTCAAAAGTTTCAGTGAAAAAGGAATATTGTGAATGAATTTAGTACTGCCCTTCCCATCATACTATTAAATGTACAAATGATCTGACACTTACACATAGCAATACTGACTAGGAGATTTATGGCTTAATAATAATTGGAACTAGTAAGTTTTGAGATTTTAAACTGAAGTTGTAAACAAAATTTTCAACATCATTACACTGATTCTCAGTTCTAAGCTGTGGAATTTCAAATGCTTCATTCATTCTTTAGAATATGCGTATTATATATCATCATCCTCAAGCAGCCATGGGCTAAAGAGGTCCAACCAGATTGTGCAATCCAGACCAGAATGCCAGATTCTCCAAATACATTTCTCCTGAGCTACATCAGCTGCATCTCACCACTCTGGACCAATTCTAACAAGGTCCTGTTTGACAATGTCTGCCCACTACATTCTAGGTCTTCTCCTCTTTCTGAAGCCATTAGGCACATTGTTCATAACCCTATTTGCTAATCTATGGTGATGAATATGAGCAACATGGCAAAACCAATGGAGTCTCTCTCTGCACAATATGCTGCTCAAAGGAGGTTGCAAACTCCTTTGCCTAACCTCATCATTAGTTACAAAGTTGAACCACCTAATGCCCAAGATACTGTGTAAACATCTGGAATCAAAAGCATCTAGTGTCATGTTATCTTGTTTACAAAGTGTCCAAGTTTCACTACCATAATTAACCCTAGAAAGAACCAAACTATTATAGTCTAATTTTAGTCTTTAGGTGTATATGCCTATTTCTCCACACTCTCCATATTCTTCTTAAAAGTCCCAGCAGCAATCCCTATTCATCTGTTAATCTCATGCCGCACATCACCAGTATCTGTTACATAGCTCCCAAGATAATTAAACTGTGACACCTGCTCAAGACTGCAACCATTCAGATTAACTGAATCGCAGCCTGCCTGACCAATTTTCATCACTTTAGTTTTCTCTCTATTTATAACCAAACCTACTCTACTACCAATTTCATTAACAGCTCGAATGAAAGAGTTCATCTCATCAACATCATTTGCCAAAAGGGCTAAATCATCAGCATAAATCAGAAGTTTTTAGGTCTCTAGACCATTTAAAGCCAAAATTTTTCCCTTGGAGTGAATTTCATATAACATAATCAATAACCAAACTAAAGAGAAAAGGAGACAAATTCACCCTTGTTGAACACCAGAAACAATACGAAACCAATTGCTACAAGCCTTACCAACTCTCGCACGACTCAGTGTTATTATAGAGAGTCTTTCATTATGTTAACTAACTTGTCTGGTATGCCATACAATCTCATGATCAACAGAGTCAAAAGCCTTTTTGAAATCAACAAAGCTAGTAAACAAAGGTTTCTGAAAACTCTGAACATTTCTCAAGAATCAGTCTAAGTGAAAAAATCTTATCTAAACATATCCTACCACTTCTGAATCCACACTGCTTATTATGCAATTGTCCAACAACCCGATTCTTAATTCTATTAAACACAATCATGCAAAGAATTTTACTTGAAACAGAAAGTAGACTGCTACTCCTATAGTTGTCACAAGAACTGCAACACCTTTTTTTTAAAAATAGGGATAATAATAGCATTCATAAAATCTTTAGGGACAATGCCTTTATCATAAAAGATAATCAAAATTTGAGTCAGCCATATGGTAGCAGAAGATTCCCAGCTCTAAGCATTTCAGTACTAATTTTATCTACCCCTGGGGATTTATGTAGTTTAAGTTTAGAAATAGTTGAAATAACTTAATGTTGGCCCTACATCACAGTCTTAAAGCCAGTGATGCATCTATTATCATTACAATGGGAGTAAAACTAACCGCATTATTTAGGTCATCTCTGAAATGTTCAATCCGTCCAGCCATGACATAATCCTCACTTTCAAACCCTGTATGGCTGTCCATTTTTTCCCACATAAAACATTAACTATCTGGTACAGCTCTCTACTGTTACTCTGTTTAGCTGCTTCCTCTGCTTTGTCAACCAAGCCATCAAGCCAAAGATTCTTATCAGCTGCTAACTGATCCTTTACACATTTATTAAGCTCTTTGTAATGCTTTCTGGTAGGACTAGTTGGGTATTGATTAAAGACACTCCTGCAGTTCTTTCTTTCCAAAATAAACTCCAGTGCCTTATCACTCAAATAATTTGCCTCTTCTTTTTTACCCAAAAGAGTAATATTAATTTCAAGAAAAGCTTGTTTAAAATGGTCCCATTCTTCCTCAACTTCAGTAGTAAGCAAACCATGACTGTCATAATGACTAAATAACCTATCACGGTAAGCTTTAGCTATAACTAGGTCTTTCAGAACTTCAGAATTAAAGGTAAATTTTTTTAACTTAGCACAACACTTCTAACAAGATTTTCAATTTCAGCTTCCCTATATGCCCTATATGACCTAGTATTCCTAACAGAACTAGCCCATTTGCTGTTAATTAATATAACATCAGTCTTATTCTCATGCAGCCCATCTGGTGAAACCCATGTGTACTTATGTATGTTGCAGTGTTTGTAATAAGTGTTAGCTATTCTTAAACCATTAAGTTTACTTACCTGTGGGAGACATTGCCCATTGCAGCTACCAATACTAAAAGGACGCATTACGCCCCCCCCCCCCCCCCCCCTCCAAGATCAGAGTCAGTACCAACTTTGGCACTGAAGTCATCTAGAACAAGGGTAATATCTCCTTTATTTGACAGAATTCAAAATATCTTGAAGTTGTCTGAAAAACCTATCTTTCTCATCTCATTGGCATCCTCAGTTGGGGGCATAACAACAGATAACATTCAATCTTTAACATTTGTCTGAAATTTTAGCTGTAAGAAAGCTTTCATCCATGGACTTTTAAGAATCTATGGAGAGTGTGGAGAAATATTCATTTTAGCTGTAAGAAACCTTTCACTCATATCCTAGAAGAGCATTACTATGTGTCTGCTGAGAAGCAAACCTACATCTTGGAGATGCTTTCCATCTTCCCTCCCTGAAAAGAGAAATTTAAGATTATTTTGAAATATCTGACCTTTATCTGTCCATTTGGTCTCTTGCAAGCAAAGAATATTTAAGTTCACAGTGTAATTCTTGTGTGAGGACATTGAGAATAATATCTGTGGAGAGTCCTCACATTCCAAATACCTATGGAGGGAAAATGGTTAGTGGGATGTTTAAAGAAACTATGATTATTGAGAGAGAGAAT
Source organism: Ryuthela nishihirai (assembly GCA_038380435.1). NCBI lineage: Eukaryota > Metazoa > Arthropoda > Arachnida > Araneae > Heptathelidae > Ryuthela > Ryuthela nishihirai. The sequence continues at coordinate 69,346,764 of JAWZYU010000015.1, read as the reverse complement.
GCCAACAATATCAAACAGGCACGGGGCAAAGACCTGTTCCCCTACATTAAAGGCTGAAGCCATCTACACTGGAAGACCTCCTCCAATATAGGTTTGATAATGCCTGCAAAAGCAAGAGTTCAGGTACCGATGATGTCCTCTGATCAGGATTATCAACCAGCTGATAAAACATATCCTGTGAATCTATTCACATGGGGCTGTGAACCCATAAACAGAAAACACAGCAGAAGATTTTCCCTCAACATAAGTCCACCAGTGCAGCATATTCAGGATCCATAATCGAGCTCAGTGCCATTATTCCATTCCGGTTGATGTATATGATCAGCACCAGTACCCTATGTGGTTGACCACTCCTCAGCAAGGTAGAAGAAAAATACCATAGTAGTCCACAATGATAATGAATACCACAGTAGTCCACAAGAGAGTATCTCTTTTGAAAGGTACTAATGGTCTGCACAATGAGAGGGCAGGGTTGGACTTTAGGTGCTAGGCCTGGCCAGTTCTGTGCATCATCACAGGGGATTGGTGCTTAATTCTGCTTCCAGTGACTACCTAGCTACCACTTACAGACCTGCATATTATAATTTTTTCTTTTCTTTAAGTTTCAGGTTGTTTGATAAAAATCTAACAGAAGCTTAATATTTCAACTGAACTAAAACTATTAGAATCTATAGTGTGAAATTAATTTGCTGTAACACAACATTACAATTTTACATCATGCCAAATGTCACTTTTGCTCCTCTATTGCCTGAATACCTACAAGATATACACAGTGCAGCTAGAAAGTAATGAGACATGAATAAAATATAAATACGCAGTATGAGTATCACTCCACCAGATGCTGCTATAGATGCATTGAAGTGACCTTGGAAGTCTCACTAACCATAACCAGTTGGAATTGCGAAGTTTTTTTGATGTGGATGTATTGTATTCATCATGTATTACTGCACCATCAGAAACGTCACAAAACTACAACAAGTTTTGTGCAAAGTTCAGCTGAAACACATGAAATGTTATAAACAGCTTATGGGGATCAGGTTCTATCCAGAGTACAAACATTTTGATAGTTTAAACAATTTCAAGAGGACAGATGTGGAAGATAGCCCTCACAGTGGACAACTGAAAATAAACTGCACCCCAAAACTGATGGACAAACTGTACAATTTACTCACAAGAGACCATCAATTTACACTCAGAATGATGGAAGTGAGGTAAATGTGTATAAGGACTCAATAAGGTCCATAATTACTACAGACTTGGATAAGAGAAAAATTTATGTGAAGTTTGTGCCATATGCTTTTGCCTCAAAAAAAGTTAAAATACTCAATCACCTCCCACCTTTATTCTCCAGACCAGGCTTCAGCAGGCCCTTTTTCTGTTTCCCAAATTGAAATTGAAAGGTCACTAATTTGATACAGTCAATGACATTAAAAAGAATGTGATGGCAGAACTGAATACATTCACAGCAGATGAGTTTTCAAGTCTTTTCAAAGTTTATGAGTGCTATAATAAGTGCATTTGGTCCCTAGGGGATTATTTTATGGTAAACAGTTAATAAACATATCCTATCATCATTTTTATTTCAATCTCATTACTTTCTTATCAACATTAATTCTACTTATTGTCAATAAATACCTCATAATGAAAAAAAAATGTTCTAGTAATAGTAAAATAGTTAGCTCTTGATATAACAACAAATGTTTGAAAAAATAATAATTGCACATTGTAAAACATATTCAGTAAAAATTTGTTACAATGTGTAATAAATTTGTTCCTCCAACCACTCGGTAATTATTAAAATGATTCAGGCTCAAAAATTTGTTCGCCAATTCATTTACAATACATATGCAATTTTTTTTTTCTTAGCATTACTGGTGTTGATGGAAACAGGATACAGCTAGATTTGAAGCAAGTCTTCAGTTTAATTATTTTGCCATTGATAATGTGATGTGTAACTTGTGGAACATGGGAAACTGGAACAGCAGCTGAAACATTTAAACATAAATAACAATCACAGCATTACCTGTTGACTTTTTAGCATCTATAAATCAATAAATATTTTGTAGAATACTATGGCATGTTTCTGGAGAGATGTGGGTTTCAAGTCCTGTATGTTGGCAAAATTTTTTTCAACAAAATATTTATTGAAACTTTTAAAATTTATATAAACTGTGAGCCAGTATATTAATAACACTTCAACAGCTTTACAGTAATTCAACTTTTTATAGTGCTATATAAAGCTCAAAGTTTGACAGTGTATAAATAGAAAAGCAAAAAGCTTGATGATTTTGGTTTAAATACTGATGCAGTATTCTGGGTATTAAGTGTTTGATTTTGTGAATAATGATAAGGTTTGGTGAAGGAGTCATTAATAATCATTTAGCAACACCTTATGCAAAGAGAGATTGTAATAGCCAGTCATGTTGCCTGAATGCAAGATGGTGAATTAGAACTTAGGATTACAGAAAATGTTTCGCTGTTTGGTGTTTCATGGTGCACGAGTATAGAAAGTTCTCCAGCAAATGTACAGAAGAGGGGTCAACAGTGAAGGATACAGGCAAAAAACAAAACATTTTCATATTAAACTGGTCTTCAATAGTAAAAATGCTAAGGATTTTATCAAGAGAGATATGTACAGAACCTTTTTAATGAACTAGCTACTTGGCACAGAGGTCTGACAGGAGTCTATCAGATTAATATGTCATTGAGATCTGTGAGGAAAATATGACCTCAGGATAAAAAAAAAATACCCCCTCAAGCAGCTGCTTGCTACAGAGGTCTGACAGGAGCCTGTCAGTTTATATGCCACAGTAGATCTGAGAGGATGGCAGGACCTCAGCAGAAAAACGACACACACATCCATGCCTAATCCGGGACTCGAACCCAGGTCCCTTATATCAGTAGCCAAGCGTGCTAACCACTCGGCCACGGGACGGCTAAAGACAATACAAAAAACATCCATGCCTTATTCAAGGTTTTGGTTGGCTGGTTTACTGCCGAGCAGCACTTTTTGCATACAATGGGCTAAATGGTCAGGCCATAAAGACCCTGAGGGCTCAGAGGTCAGGGGAGGGGACTCGCTGGACAGCTGTTAGGAGACAGATGGTAGCTTCCTGTCGGGACCATCCAGCATATTCTTTAATGTGCACAGAGTATGGCTCTCCTGCACACCATGACTTTATGTCCCATCGGTCTCCCAAATGACCGAAGGTGGGGAGTTTTGCAGAGATAAATCTTAATGCTGGCCCAGATGACATTCGAACCTGATAACTGCAGATTACAAGTCTGGTGTGCTACCGACTGAGCCACTCCTGCCTTATTCAGGATATGACTTCAGGTCCTTTTGGATTGTAATTAGGTGTGTTACCACTCAGCCACTGGGACAACAATTTTTAAAAAAAAAAAGAGGGAGCAAAACAAAAAAAAAAAGGTTTATTTCTAAATAAATTATTTACGTACCTTTTCTTCAGAGGGAACTGCAAGTCTGTCACTAGATATCAGTTTACACACTTGTACAGGAGACAAAGCAAGAAATTCTTCACTTTCAACCACCTCCCTAGTTTAAAAAAAAACGAATGCAGAAATCATTGAAATCATTCACAGAATTCAAACTATCACAAATCATTGAAAGTATTACATCATTGGCTTTTCGAAGAATATATCAAGATTAGAATAAGAAAATAGATGTGCACAGAAGAGCATTTATCAAATTCATTAGCAGCAGTTTGGTTGTTTAGTGTTTAAAACAGGATTATGAATAGTAAATGAATAAGAAAGAAAACACACTTAAATCTTTCTACCTCAATGGGGTTCTACAGGATTTCAAAACGGCAGCCCCCAAAATGCATTGGCACTGGTTAGTGTCACTAGTAGAAAAATCTCGTTTTTTTTTCAAAAAAAAAAAAAAGAAATTTTCACGCGAATTTTTATCTACACACAGAAATACCAAAATTAATGTATCTTATCACTTTACTTCAACTTTTCATTTCATGAACTCTTAACTCCAAATCTCAACTAAAATATATTTAAATATATACTCAGTATTATGAAGAGGTAAATAATTCAATCTCAATTCCCACAAGTATCATTTGATTTCTTGTGGGTAATCCACTTCTACTAACAATTATTTACGTATTTTTCAGAAAAAAATTCTTTGGTTGCTTTATCAAAAAGTAGTTCAATGAAACATAAGAAGCATCTACTATCAGTATCACCATTGATAATTAGTAATACTGATACATACATTATCCTCAAGCAGCAATGTGCTACGATGATCCAATCAGATGGTGTAATTTAGTTCTCCAAAAATGTCTGTCCTGAAATACAGCTTTTACATTTGACCACTGTAGGCCAGTACTAATGAGGTGTGTTTGGCACTGTCTGCTCACAGCATCTTAATACTCCCACTTTTTCTGAGGCCTTCAGGCACACTGTTCATAACCCTATTCACTATTTGTAATTGCATTTGAGCAACATGCCAAACCAACACAGTCTCTCTCTGCACAATATGCTGTTCAATGGAGGTTGCTGACTCCCTTGGCCTAACCATCATTAGATACAAAAATCAAAACACCTACTATTTTGATTCTAGATATTGTACAAGTATGAAGAATCAAAAGCATCAAGTTGCCTGCTATCTTGATTACAGAGGGTACAAGTTTCACTTGCATAACTAACACTAGAAAGAACTAAATTATTATACAGCCTGATTTTAGTCATTAGGAGTATACACCTACTTTTCAACACTCTCCATAGATTCTTAAAAGGCCCAGCAGCAATCCCTATTCTACTGCTATTCATGATACACATTGCCAATATCTGTTAAACACCTCCTGAGAAAATTAAACTGTGACACTTGCTCGAGTGCAAACATTCAAAATAACTAAACCACACCTGTCTGACCAATTTTCATCACTCTATCACTGAATCTACTTTACTACCAATCTCATCAACAGCCTTAATGAATTAATCTCATCAACATCAGGGTTGGCTCAGTTGATAGCATGCCAGGCTCGTAATCTGCAGTTCCCAGGTTCGAGTCCCAGCTGGGTCAGCGTTGACTTATCTCTGCAAAACTCCCTCCCCTGCCTAAGGTCAGTAGGTGACACCGAAGGGCTTTGAAAGGCCGTCATCTGTTGGATGGGATGTTAAGCCGTGGCCCCGTGTTCAGGAGAGACAACCCTGTGCAATTATTAAAGAACATGCTGGATTGCCTTGACAGAAGGCTACCATCTGTCTCCCAACAGCTGTTCCAGTGGGTCCCCCCCAACCTCCTCTGAGCCTTTGGGGTCCTTGTGACCTGGCCATTTAGCCCATTGTGTGCAAAAAAGTGCTGCTCAGAGGTAAAACAACCCAACTCATCAACATCATTAGCCAACAGGGCAAAATCATCTGCATAATAAAAATAAAAAAATTTCAAATCTCTACACTTTGGCCAAAATCTTCCCCTTGCAGAGAATTCTGCATAACAACATCAATAAGAAGACAGAAATGCACCCTTGTCTAACCCCACTAGCAATGCTAAACCAATTGCTTTAAGCTTTACCATCTCTCACACACAACTTAGCATAACGAAAGCCCTCTATAATAACACTAACTTGTCAGATATAACACGATCTCACAATCAACCCCAAATTATGATCAAGAGAATCAAAAGCCTTTTTCGACAGGTTTCTGAAAATGAACATTTTTCAATAATCTGCTTAAGTAAAAATATTTATCTATACATCCCCCACCACTTCCAAATCCACAATGTTCATCATGTGTTGTCTATCAACCAAATTCTTAATTCTATTAATCACAATTGTGAAAAGAACTTTACCTCGAACAGAAAGTAGGCTGATATCCCTACAGTTATCACAAAAACTGCGATCACCTTTTTCAAAAATAGGGATAACAATAGCTTTGGCAAGTCCTTAGCAATACCTTTTTATCATAAAAGATATTTCAAATTTGAATACTGATACATTGATAAGAAAAGAAAAAGCTTAATTATCATCAAAATATCCTTACATATTATTACAAAATATCCACTGTTTTGATATCCACTGGGTATCAAAAAGCCCTTACAGTGGGAAGTTTCTGAACTGAATTAACTGTGGTGACATTTATTTTAAAGTGTTTTCAGTAAATAAAATAACTAGCTTTAGAACTTCATCCTGAAGTAACCAATGAATGGAAATATGTCGTGTTATACACCGAAGAGCCAAAACATTATGACCTGCACATCTTTATGCAAATTGAAACAACTGCAGGTGAAGGTCATAAAATGGTATAAATAGCACCTGATACTGAGCTCTGTTAATCAGTGTTATTCTTGTTCTTCAGATGGGAAAGACAGCACATTTAAGCGAGTTTGACAAAGGTCAAATTGTAATGGCCAGATAACTGGGTCAGAGCATTTCTGAGATGGCAAGGTTTGTGGGGTGCTCACGGTTAGCTGTGATTAATACCTTCAAAAAGTGGTTCAAGGAGGGAAAAACTACAAACTGCTGGCAAGATGTGGGCCAACCACAGCTCATCAATGCTAGAGGCGAGCGAAGGCTATCCCGTATGGTATGGGCCAACAGAAGGGATACTGTGGTGCAACTCGTATGTAATTTGAATGCTGGTGACAGGAGTAATGTGTCACAATACACAGTACATCAAACCCTGCTGAAAATGGGCTGAAAATTTCTGTGTGGCAGTAGGCCACTCTGAGTTTGCTTTTGAGTACCCATGCTAACCTCGGTTCACCATCAAAAGTGGCTATAATGGGCACGCAAACATCAAAACTGGACCTTGAATGATTCAAAGGTCATCTGGTCTGATGAATCTCATTTCCTGTTGCACCATGTGGATGGCTGGGTACATGTGCGTTGTTTACCTGGGGAACTGATGGCAGCAGAATGCACCATGGGATGAAAACAATCCGGTGGAGGAGGTGTAATGATTTGGTCAATGTTCTGCTGGGTAACCCTGGGTCTAGTGATTCATGTGCAGGAAACTATGATGTCTGTCACCTATCTAAACATCATTGCAGACCAGGTACATCCTTTCATGGCAATGGTACTCTCCTCTAGTAGTACCTACTTTCAGCAGGATAATGAACCATGCCACACTGCCCGGAATGTTCACGAATGGTTTGCGGAACACGATGAAAACTTCCAGGTATCGCCCTGGCCTCAAAATTATTCCCCAGACATCAATCCAATTGGGCATCTGTGGTTTGTGATGGAATAGCATATCCAATCTGCGGTGACTCAACCACATAACTTACAAGAGTAAAGGATCTGCTGGTAATGTGTTGGTATCAGATACCATAAGACACCTTTAGAAATCTTGTAACATCTATGCCTTGCCAGGTAAGAACTATTTTGGCGGCACATGGAGGACCAACATCATATTAGTCAGGTGGTCATAATATTTTGGCTCTTCGGTGTATACCAAAAGAAAGAGCATTTAATTGTGATTAATAAAATAGCAAAAATTCGAAGATAAGAAAAAATGGCAAGTTAAATTTTTTATGAATTTTTTTAAACATTGCAAAATTTAGCTGCATTTTTTTCCCCATTTCAACTTTAGTAATTTTATTATTCTAATATCAACAGTTCATAAATTTTTGTCAATGTTTAAATCTTTCATTTATTTTGTTTTTTCTAAAATTTTTTTGTCATTTATGCATAATAATGCATATGCTTAGACTTTTGATGATCGACAAACTCTAGAAAAGCAGTGTCATGTAAAATCATTTCGCTTTAAAAACAAAACTTTTAATACAAATCGAAAAATATATCTGAAATGTGATAAAGAGCTATGACAAAATTTTTATGTAAGTAAAACATTATGTATCTAATTATGCATGTATATCTTCTACATATGTTGTGGAATGCTGGTGTTGGAAATGTCCACTGTTCTCTTGCAGACACAGTCCACATGCTTGCACATATTGCATGCATGTGTCAGAACATTGCAGGAATGACTGCATCTATTGCCTGCTTCAGATCATTCAACTGTGCAGGGGTTATTTCTGTAGAATGTTGTTATCAAGTAGCCCCATTGAAAAAAATCTGGTAGGGTTAAATCAGGAAGGGTGGTGGGAAAAGATTTTTAGAGATGAGGTGATCACCAAAAAAGTCCCTGAACATGTTTATGGTTTCGTTAGTGGTGTTGCACCATACTACTGAAACCAATAGTCATGTTCATTAAGTTCTAACAGAGCCATAACCTGCTACACAATATCTCCATAAAGCACCAACTACCATGGTTTTGAAAAACAGGGGTCCCACAGTTTTACATGATACAGCACACCAAACACAGACTTTCTCAGAATGAAGTGGCACTTCATGTAAGGCAGTGGGATTTTCTGCAGCTCTATTTTGTATTCTGGGAGTTGACGTATCCATTTAGGTGTAACTATGCTTCATCTGTAATGGAAGTCTTATTGAGAATGGTCACACTATTGGAAATGAATTTATGAAACCAGTAGCAATAATGAAGGTGCTACCTGCATCTAGCAGCTTTAGCTCCTGCACCACCTTTATTTGGTAAGCATGTAACTTCAAACGTTTTATAGCATTATGTACAGACTCTCAAGTGATGCTCCAATTTGTTGAAACAAATGCCTCACAGATTTCTGAGGTAATTGTAATATTCGCTGCTGGACATCCCCAATGAAATCTGGCTTGAGTACCTGGGGCCTCCCACTTCACCACATATTGATAACAGAATCAGTGTCATAAAACTGGTAACTAGTTAGTATAGTGCAACTTGGTGCCAAAATATATGGATATTTGCACCATCATTATCTCCAGATACCTCTGATAAGATTTACACTGGAAGTACACCTCCAGCAAAGTGATCCTTTGACTGCATGTAAAATCCATTCTTGACTAGACCTTCAGTTCTCTTCCCTGAGGATCCTAACAGGTTGTGCCACCTATACATGGTTCTGCACAATTCTACAGGGTTGTCAACACTCTCAGAGTAAAGCATGGCTGCACAACAGGTGTAATAAAATAATAGTACATTTATAAAGAGACTTCTTGATGCTCTGTATTATTATGATTTTGTGTTCATACTTTATAAAATAGTTCATCATGCAATAAACATCTACAGAAAATTAAGAGTATCATTACTGAAATACCAAATATAAAATTTGATATTTAAAAGTGTCTACTAACACAAAATGTTGCTCAGTGTAAGATTCAGCATATCCAAGTAACTCCAAGCAGCCATGGAGGTCAGCAAATGCTCGAATACCCAGGCAATTAGAGGGATGAAGTTGAGCTTGAAGAAAATCACAACATGCATCTCTAACATCTGTCAACTGTAAGAGATGAGCTGCAGGTAGCAACACCTACTCAAGGAAAAGGGAATATGAATACAATTATACAATTCTTGAGAAAAAAAAAATCTTGCATACAGTGTTCTCTCACTACCCACATTATAAACACCATTTTTATATTATTCTGATAATTAGATTTCTTAATCAAAATGCATAAACAAAACAAACTTTAATTGATCTAATTTACCATATTACATATGCTGATTAATGTGAAAGAAAAGATTATAGAACTATATGAGAAAATTATTAATACTGACTCATACACTTCATTAAAATAGAGTTCAATCAGACTCATGATTAATAAATATTACAAATTAGGTTATTCTTTGAAAAAATGTTTACTATTTAAAAATCATTATTGGTAGCTAGGCATACACTGGAAGGAGAGCTGTGTACCAATCTCTGGTGATGATGCACAGAACTAGCCAGGCCTAGCACCTAATGTCTGGCCCCTGCCTTCTTGTGGTGCTGGCCATTACTACCTTTCGAAACAGATTCTCTTCTGCAAGGGAAAGGAAGGGAAAGGCTGCCAGATCAGTGTGGCCTAATGATCTGGACTATTATGGCTACTTTTCTTTTTCTTCTACCCTGCTGAGGAGTGGTCAACCACACAGGGTACTGGTGCTGACCATATACAGCAACCAGAATGGAATAATGGCTCTGAGAGCTTGATTATGGATCCTGAATATACCGCACTAGTGGGCTTCTGTTGAGGGAAAATCTGTGTTTTGTGTTTGTGGGTTGACCACCCCAAGTGAATAGATATGTTTTAAGTCACAGGATACTTTTATCAGCTAGTGGATAATCCTGATCAGAGACATTTGAAGGTACCTGAACCCTTACTTTAGCTAGTTGGGCATTGCCAATCCTACGAGTAATGTGTCTCAGGCAGGTCTGGTTCTAAAGGATCGATTTGAAAAGGTGTTGCCTGAAGTTCCTACCAGCATGAGTGGCTTTAGCCATTAGTAGTAGGGGAATGGGTCTTTGCCCCATGCCTGTGATTAGGGGGCTGTTTGATATTGTTAGCTCTCTCTATCACAATAAACCTAGTTTATTCAAAAAAACCTACTAATTATTTTCTCTTTGCAGGTGTGTGGAATGTGAGGACGTTGCATAGAGATTATTCCCTTGATGTCCTCCCAAAGGAATTCCATTCCAGCATTATAACCTGGACATTCTGGGTTTGCAAGAGACCAAATGGACAGGTAAAGATCAGATACTTAAAAATAATTTTTAAATTTCTCTTTTCAGGGAGAGAGGATGGAAAGATCTCTCAGCAGATCATGTCTGGGGAAGGGGAACCAAAGAGATGCCTCCCCTCCCTACAAGAAGGCAAGTAATTGGTTGGGTTGTTTTACCTCTGAGCGGCACTTTTTTGCACACAATGGGCTAAATGGCCAAGTCACAAGGACCCCGAAGGCTCAGAGAAGATTGGGGGAGGGACCCACTGGAACAGCTATTAGGAGACAGATGGTAGCCTTCCGTCAAGGCCATCCAGTGTGTTCTTTAACGTGCACAGGGTATGGCTCTCCCACACACGGGACCACGGCTTAACATTCCATCCGACAGATAGCGGCCTTCCCAAGCCCATCGGTGTCCCCTACTGACCATGGGCAGGGCGGGGAGTTTTGCGGAGATAAATTTCAACGCTAGCCCAGCTGGGACTCGAACCTGGGAACTGCAGATTACGAGCCTGGTGCGCTACTGACTGAACCACTCCTGCCCCCAAGTAATTGGTACGTAGGCAAAAAAAAACATTAAACAAATATATTAATAGTTTTGTGGAAAAAAGTTTTGCCAATGTGTGGGATTCGATTTCGTGTCTCTCCAGATACATGCCAGAGTGTTCTAAGACCACTAAACTATTTATTGATTTATTGACTTTAAAGTCAACAGGTGACTCTATAAATACTATTTATTGATTAAACTATATATACATTTTTCAAAAATTTCTTTAGAGACCACTAAAATGGAGGGGGAAAAAGTGTTCAGCTTTAACAACATAAATCACAGTTGGTGCTACCATACTTTAAAAAGTTTTCCACTCCAATAACCACTAAAACAGTTACTCTTACATGAAAAAAGAATAATTTTTTAGTAAAAATTTGAAATATAATTTTTAATGCATATTTTGAAATATAATTTTAACAAGCAATTTTAATATGCTGTTACTTCTTAATCATAAAAGTAAGAAAAAGCATTTTATTAATCAAATATCTTGCTACCTGTACATTATCTTCAGTTACTTGAATTTCAGCTGAGTACACATAATCAATAAGAAGTTGAAGAGCCTGGCCATCCACTCCTTGTATAGTAATCTTATCAGCTCTACTTTCTGTGAAACTTGTGAACATGGCATAAAAGTAAGGACTACAGGATGCCAAGACCATCTTATGTGCAGGAATCTCAACACCATCAGCAACAAGAGTCACATCACACAGCAAATTTTGTCTGCAATATTATCATTCCATAACTACTATGTAAATCATTCCATAACTACTATGTAAATCATTCCATAAAAACTGTGTAAAAAAAAGTAACAAAACATACACAAATAATCTTCATCTCTATACAACATATACTAATTAAGAAAATAATAATAATCTCCTATTTACATTAATAATGATAATACTTACTTTGCTAATGGAAATCCCTAACTTTTCCAAGATAATTGTTTAAAAAAAACCTGGAATCATCTATCCATAATAGTAAACAAGTGTGAGGCAACAAAGTCAATGATTGTATTTTGAGGTTTAAAGCTTAATCATGCCATTGTTAATATTTCAATTAAAATGAAGGTAACATCAACATAAATGTAACTAGGAATCTATATAAAAACATGATGAAAAGTGAGTGTGGTACTCATCATCATTATCCTCAAGCAGCCATGGGCTACAGAGGTCCAACCAGACTGTACAATTTAGTTCTCCAAGCAAGTCTATCCTGAGCTACATCTACTGCATCTGGCCACTGCACACCAATTCTAACAAGGTCCTGTTTGACATTGTCAGCACACCACATCCTAGGTATCCCCCTCCTTCTGAGGCCTCTAGGCACACTGTTCATAACCCTATTCGCCAATCTATAATTATCCATACGGGCAACATGGCCAAACCAGCAGAGTCTCTCTCTCTGCACAATATGCTGCTTAAAGGAGGTTACAAACTCCTTTGCCTAACCTCATCATTAGTTACAAAGTTGAACCACCTAATGCCCAAGATACTGCATAAGCATCTGAAATCAAAAGCATCTAGTTTCCTGTTATCTTGTTTACAAAGTGTCCAAGTTTCACTACCATAACTAACCCTAGAAAGAACCAAACTATTATACAGATGGGCTATGGAGGTCCAACCAGATTGTGCAATCCAGACCAGAATGCCAGATTCTTCAAATACATTTCTCCTGAGCTACATCAGTTGAATCTCACCACTCTAGACCAATTCTAACAAGGTCCTGTTTGACATTTTGTGTCCACCACATCCTAGGTCTCCATTCTTTCTGAGGCCTTTGGACACACTGTTCTGAACCCTATTTGCTAATTTATAATTATCCACATGGTCAAATGGTCAAACCAACAGTCTCTTTCTCCTAATCTCATCATTACTTACAAAGTTGAACCACCTAATGCCAAGATACAGCGTAAGCATCTGGAATCAAAAGCATCTAGTTTCCTGTTATCTTGTTTAAAAAGTGTCCAAGTTTCACTACCATAGCTAACTCTCGAAAGAACCAAACTATTATACAGTCTAATTTTAGTCTTTAGGTGTATACGCCTATTTCTCCACACTCTCCATAGATTCTTAAAAGTCATGGCAGCAAACCCTATTCGTCTGTTAATCTCATGCCGCACATCACCATTATCTGTTACATAGCTCCCAAGATAATTAAACTGTGATACCTGCTCAAGACTGCAACCATTCAGATTAACTGAACCACAGCCTGCCTGACCAATTTTCATCACTTTAGTTTTCTCTCTGTTTATCACCAAACCTACTCTACCTACCAGTCTCATCAACAGCTTGAATGAAAGAGTTCATCTCATCAATATCATTTGCCAAAATGGCTAAATCATCAGCATAATCTAAATCAGAAATTTTCAGGTCTCTGGACCATTTAAGGCCAAAATCTTTCCCTTCAATGAATTTCACATAACATAATCAAACTAAAAAGAAAAGGGGACAAAATGCACACCAGAACAATACTAAACCAATTCCTACAAGCCTTACCAACTCACACATGACTCAGTATTATTACAGAGAGCTTTCGTTAAGTACTTGTCTGGTATGCCATATGATCTCACGATCAACCACAAATTATGGCAATCAACAGAGTCAAAAGCATTTTTGAAATAACTGATAATCTCAGCATTACCTGTTGACTTTGAAGCATCTAAAAATCAATAAATATTTTTGTGGAAAAAATTTTACCGACATATGGGTGCAAAATTTTTTCCACCAAAACATTTATTGCCTTTTCGAAATCCACAAAGTTAGTAAACAAAGGTTTCTGAAACTCGAAGCATTTCTCAAGAATCAGCCTAAGTAAAAAAATCTAATCTACACATCCCATACCACTTTGCTCATCATGCAATTGTCCATCATCCAGATTTTTAATTCTTTTAAGCACAATCACCCCTGGGGATTTACATTGTTTAAGTTTCGAAATAGCCAAACTAATTTCAGACTGTGATATAGGGCCAACATTAAAGCCAGTGATGCATCTACCATCATTACTAACAATGGGAGTACATTGTTTACATGGTTTAGAAAATTACTGAAATGCTCAGCCCATCTATGATGACAGAATTCTCACCTTCTATAACCTTATCTTGTTTATCCTTCAATCCCTATATACCTGGCCATTTTCTACCACACAAAACATTAACTATCTGGTACAGGTCTCTGCTGTTGTGCTGTCTAACTGCTTCCTCGGCTTTGTCAGCCAAGCCATCAAGCTAAAGATTCCTATCAGCAGCTAACTGATCATTTACACGTTTATTAAGTTCACTGTAATGCTTTCTATTAGGACTAGTAGGGTATTGATTAAAGACATTCCTGCATTTCCTTCTTTCTGAAATAAGCTCAAGTGCCTTATCATTCAAATAATTCTGCCTCCTCTGCTCCTTTTTGCCTAAGAGTACTGTTAGTTTCCAAAAACGCCTGTTTAAAATGGTCCCATTCTTCCTTAACTTCAGTAGTAAGTAAACCATGACTGTCATAATGACTAAGTAACCTATCATGGTAAGCTTTAGCTATAACTAGGTCTTTCAGAGCTTCAGTATTAAAAGTAAATTTTTTAACCCTAGCACAACACTTTTTAAGTTGCAAGACACTTTTAACAAGGTAATGGTCAGATCCAATTTCATCTCCCCTATATGACCTGGTATTCCTAACAGAACTAACCCATTTGCTGTTAATTAATATATAATCAATCATATTCTTATGCAGCCTATCTGGTGAAACCCATGTGTATTTATGTATGTCACTGTGTTTGCAATAAGTTGTGATGCCCCATCGTTCACTTTTGCTTTACCTTAACCAGTTTTGTTTAATTTATCATTTTGGGGATTTTTATTTCCTTTTTGGCATCACAGTGCTCATTTCCAAGAGTTGGGAGTTGCGCATGCGCAACTCCGATCTTCCGACTTCACCCACTAAAACGCGTGCACAAGGACACGCCCCCTCTTGCGTCATAGCTTGCGTCGTTCATCACTTTATGTTAATGTCTTTCCCGGCAAGCAACATGACACGCTGGCACTTGTTTTTTAAACCGGTGACTTGCTAGTCACGGAGAGCAGTTAGTGCAGAAGCACTAGGCAGTGTAGAGTGCAGAGGCACTCAGTAGAGAGCACAGTGTGTGCAGGAGGAAAGTGCATTGTAGCACAGTGAGTTTGATGTATCTTCTTCATTGATGTCTTGGTGAGTTGAACTATTTTGGAAATAAATCTGTTTGTTATTTTAAACCTTTTGTCTGTACAATTTTTTCTCTTGAGCAACGCGAATTTAGATTTATAGCATCTAGACTTTTTGACAATCAATTTTGATTCTAACTATTTACTTATTAATGCTCGCTGGCATTTTGAACCCTACTTTAAACTTAGTCTACTTTTTTGGCAATTTGTTAATTATTGCCTGGCGCCCATATCAGCTATCCGGAGCATAAAACTAATTGGATCAAAAGAAGGGTCCAACTTTAAAGCATTATTGCATTTATTTGGAGCGTTACAAAGTGTTAGTTATTCTCAAACCTTTAAGTTTATCTACCTGTAGGAGATGCTGCCCATTGCAACTACCAATACCAAAAGGATCTATCACCCCTCCCAAAAGGTCAGAGTCAGTACCAATTGCAGCATTGAAGTCACCTAGAACAAGAGTAATATCTCCTTTCTTGACAGAATTCAAAATATCCTGAAGTTGTCCATAAAACCTATCCTCATCAGCATCCTCAGTGGGAGCATAACAACAGATAACTTTCAAGCATTCAATGCTTGTCTGAAATTCAGCTGTAAACCTTTCATTAATACATTCATATCCTATAAGAACATAACTAGCTTGTCTGTTGAGAAGGAAACTGATGCCTTGGAGATGATCATTTTTAAGTATCTGACCTTTATCTACTGATCTGGTCTCTTGCAAGCCGAGAATATCTTAATTGTAATGGTGGAATTCTTGTGCGAGGACATCAAAAGAATAATCTCTGTGGAGAATCCTCACATTCCAACTAACTATGGAGAGAAAATGGTTAGTGGGATGTTTAAAGAAACTGTGTTTATCAAGAGAGGGAATGCTGACAGTATCAAACAGCCCAGTAATTGCAGGCATGGGCAAAGACCCATTCCCCCACTACTAAAGGCTGAAGCCATCTACACTGGAAGACTTCCTCTAATGTAGGATTTGATGATGCCCATAGAAGCAAGAGTTCAGGCACCTGCAATGGCCTCTGCTCAGGATTATCTGCCAGCTGATAAAATGTATCCTGTGAATCTATTCACTTGGGGCTGTCAACCCAAAAAGAGAAAATGCAGAATATTTTCCCTCCATAGAAGCCCATCAGTACAGCATATTCAGGATCCATAATCAAGCTCAGAGCCTTATTCCATTCTGGTTAATGTATATGGTCAGCACCAGGACTGTGTGTGGTTGACCACTCTTCAGCAAAGGTAGAAAAAAAAAAGGAAAGTAGCCATAGTTGGTCCAGATCAGTAGACCACACTGATTCTGTTCACTTCCACAAGAGAGCATCTCTTTTGAAATGAATTATGTAATATGCATAATTTTTCCTGCTGTTAGGGAAATTTACAAAACATTTTTTAAAGTGTTTAACTTTATGTATTAATTTCAAGTAGCATTAACGTTTGTTCCTGCAGATAAGCTCTTATAGTTTGCTATGATGTGCATATGAATATAAATAAAGTTTACACTATTATTATTTAAAAAAAAAAACTACTACATCACACTCTTAGTTTGATGACAAAAGAATTTATATATCATTTCAATTGTATTGGAACCTTGCTACATTATTGGATGGAAGGTTTCCCCCTATACCATATGCAGAAGTTTACCTGAGGATAGTCTGTAGGCTTATAACTAGTGGTTTCTGTGCTTCTCACCATATGCTACTCTATAAAAACTTCTGGATTGGTTTGAATATGTTACTAGCCTAAGCTGATTGGAGTTGTGTTTTTTTCACTGATTAATAAAATTTTGCTTACAAACCAATTCCTGACATACTCTGAAACTGAACAAGGTTGGCACTCACTACTGACTATAGCTTTGTGGAAGGAGATAGCTATGTTCAGACAATTTGTCATCACTTTGCCAAGAAGATCCCCAGAGTAAACATCCAAACAGAAAATGAGTGGTGTGCATTGCAAAAAAAATAGCCAAGAAGAAAGTGCCACCCCACAAACAGGAGAGAAGACTTCTTTGAGTGTGAACAGTGCAAAGTCACCTTATACAATTCTGGCTCAGGTTTTAAAGTATATCACAATGAAAAAACATATATATATACATATAAAAATAATAGTCTGCTTCAGCTTATTTATTATATTATTCAGAAAGAAATTTCTTTCCAATGATATACAGGGTCATTATAAAAGGATACTGTATTTAAAAGCATATTTTATTCAATTAAGTAACAAAACCAAATGTGTGCCCAAAATGCCAAGCCACTCTCAAAGTTTGTTTGTTGTGACTGTGTAGAGTTAGTAACACATGAAATGTATTAACCTTTCTAGTGTCCAGCCTAAAAAGCTGGTTTACATCTGGAGGCCAAGCTATTTTCTCTCTCTGATCAGCCAAATAAAAGCTAACTTTTTTTTTTGCCAAATAACTAATGAAAGGAATTATGATATGTTATAAACCAAATTAATCAACATTTAATTCTGGATTTTCTGTAAAATATTTAACAAAAAGATGAGTAATTTAATTTTAATAATATAGTAAAAAAAAAGCATCTGCCAATGCAGAAAAATTAACAGAAATAATTATAATGCATATGAATAGAAAGACTGAATTTCTGAATAATACAAAAATAAATATTTAGTTGAAACAAGAAAATTATTCTCTTTTTGGCATTTTTTTCTGGGTACCATACTTTGAGAAAAGTCGAGAGTCATATAAACAAGATGTCACAGTGCAGTTTTAATTAATAAAATTACTCTACATCACTATAATGGTCAGAAAAACTGAGACAATTAATTAGAATTATTATCTATAAAATTACTTTGCTTTTTTCTTGGGTTGATATCCAATACATAGGGCGAGTCTATTGTCCTGTGGTGGGTAGTACAGTCTATGTTATTATGAATTCTCGAATGTTCTTGATTTTGCTGTTGTTCTTGGTTGGGTTCTGTTGCTGGTTGACATCAATTTAGAAGTGGCACAGAGAGACTAAATATGTTGCTGGAATCTATTATTTGCTTCACACATTAACCAATGTATTTGTAGATTTCCAGTGTATGTCACAACTTTTCAAGAAGAGTAAATAATGTATCCTTTTTACATATATGCTATGCATTTCACATTGTTCTCCAATCCATCATTAGGCTGTTGGTTGGGGTTTTATGGCACATTGGCAGCTAAGGCCATAATGCACCAAACAAGATGAATAAAAGGATAAAAGAAACAGAATCCACAACCAAAGTTAAAAGTCAATATAGTAAAAGGTAAAGAACAAAACCAACAGATATAAAAAATACAAAAAGAAGAATTATACATGTAAAGCAATAAATATAAAGGCATAAAAGGAAACCCAACCCAGGTTGGACATTCTATAAATGACAAAGACATAAAATTACAATTTGTTACAATAAGCAGTAAAACATAAAGAAGCAAAAACAGTAGGTAAAAAGGAGTCTTCTGATAAAAGATGTCCGATTGTAAGGGGCTCGGATGTAAAATCATGAAAGGTAAAATAAAATCAACGTTCATGATTAAAAACTGGACAACAGATTAAAATATGCTTAATGGCTAAAATGGTGTCACAAAACTCGCACTTAGGTTCGTCATCTGCCCAAAAAAGAAATGAGTGTGTAAGAAACAATGACCTAAGCAGAGCCGAGCAAGTACAACTTCCTCCTTGTAATTCCTGAGAAAACAAGACTGCCACGGTTTGACAATGGGCTTGATCTCGAAAAGCTAGTTTCCAACCTGTTCAGACCAAGATCTCTGCCACTGTGCCTGGAGCTCGATGGAAAAATGCTGCCAGAATTCCAAATAAGGAACCGGCAGCAGAGAGTTGGATAGGGGTATGGCAGACCTGGCAGCAGCATCTGCCAAGTCGTTGCCTCTGATCCCGACATGACTGGGCACTCAACAGAAGAGAACAGTGGTGGTGGCTGCCAGACGATGGGGCTGCTGGCGGATCTTGGAGAGAACAGGGTGAGGCCGATGCCTCACTGAGATCACAGCCTGTAGCAAGCTAAGCGAGTCGGTGTAAAGCACACACCGATGATGACGCTTAGCTGCTATCATCATTAGGTGAAAGAGTTGTTTTGTAGCAGACACAGATGTTAATGTACTGCAACAAACACCACCACAGCACGCCATTGCATTCCTTTTTTGAGGGATACATTAAAAACAGTTTCTTTTGAAACACAAAATGAACAAAAAAAAATCCTGTAATTTACAGCATTTAAGGGAAAAGGTTGGGTTATTTTACCTCTGTGTGACAGTTGGCTAAAGGCCAAGTCATAAGGACCCCAAGGGCTCAGAGAAGCTGAGGGGAAAGGGAACCACTGGACAGCTGTTAAATGTTATATCCCCCTGTCAAGATCATCCAGCATGTTCTTTAATGTGTGCAGAATACTTTACACACAGCACCACAGCTTTGTCCTATCTGATGGATAGTAGCCTTTCCAAGCTTATTGGTGTCCCCTTTCTGATTGATGGCAGAGTGGGGGTTAGCAGAAATAAATCTCAATACTGGCACAGGTGGGAATTGCTGATTATGAGCCTGGCATGGTACCGACTAAGCCAACTACACCCCTTAAGGGAAAGAATCACTACAGCTGTTGCAAGTGCTACACCAAACATGCTGAGCCAAGTATGGTAGAATATCATGCTACCAATAGCACCCATATTAAAATCTGCTGAACACAAAGTGAAACTTTGAGAGTTTCTTGACATTTTGTACATGCAATTACTTTTCTCAACCATTTTAAAAAATAGCACTTTAAAATATGGGTATTCTCTTATAATGAGCTGTATAATATGGCTATTTTTGTTCATCATATTCTCCAGAATTAAGCATTAATTACTCTGTCAGATTTTGTTTTCTTTCCCTATATCACTCTCAAAAAGTCTTATTTAAATTATTATGTTTCCCATTTTGAATGGAATTTTTATTTTCATAAAATTCAATACTAAATGCTGTTTAATTTGGTATATAACATGACCTATTTCTGTTCATTAATTATTTGTCAAATGTCCAAAAAAAATTTTGCTGAGCACAGAGAAAAAAAAAAACTTCAGCCTGCAGGTTCATTGCAGTTTTTCAGGCTGAACTTGGAAATGGTTGTTTTTCTTTTTGGTAAAACTATGTGTTCTAGGTAGGGCTAAAAGTGACATTCTGGCATAATATTAATTTGAACTTTTGGTTCTTTTAAATTATATGCATTGCTATGAACAATTAAACTTGACTTGAGTGGTGAGTGAGAAATGGCATAACAATGTAAGATGTAGTAACTATGCTAACCACTGTATCAGAAACATGATAATTCAAAGAGATAAAACTGTCTTAGCAAAAGAAGAAAATGAAGCAGAAAGTAAAAAAATGTTGATCAGGCTATTTTTTATAAACATACAAAAATGTGCAAACACTGCATTCTTTCAAACAACTTTTTGAACACTATTATGGTGTATGCTAACATGGGCATAGAGAAAAACTGTCTTGAGCTGGGTGAGATCTATAGGTCAGGTGCTCTCCCACACCAGTCATTCCAATAGAGTCACACCAGAGTCATTCCAACTAATACTAAAATCAGAATGACTTCTGGCAGGGAGAGATGAGATATAGCTCTGGCGAGAAGATGATTTCCTGTGGGTATAGTCCTGTTTTACTGTTGGATGGATGCCCTGTGACTGCTGTGAACTGAGATGTCCTGTGTGTGTAAATTGATACTTCTGCCTTTCCTTCATTGGTACTACATAAGGTACCTGCACTAAAAATAAGTCCTACAATGGTGACAAGTCATCTTAATAATAGTGCAATTGCCCACTGGCTGCCTACTTGTAATTTGTGATTTTTAGGAAATAAATATTATTGTTTTAAATTACTTGACTGTTGGTTATGAATTGATGGTAGCAGGAATGGACTATCTTTTGCTGCCAAGCACATGAACAAAGAACAGAATGTAAATAAAGTGGAGGCAATGTAAAACCTCACAACTGGCTCAGTCGACAGCTCTGACATGTCATCAGGAGGTCATGGGTTCAGATCCCACCAGACTCAAGACAATTTTCCTCTATGCTCATGTTGATCTACTGCCATGTGAACGTAAGTGTTTCAAAAAGTTGTTACTAATGCAACAGATAATGTATACTTTTTGATAGAGTTTGCAATATTTCTGTAGCACCCCACCATCTTGATTAAATATTATCTTCAATTTGAAAAACTTTCTGACAGACATATTAAACATGGTAATAGATTATCCTTAAAATATATCCTTAATCACATTGGGGAATTTTTTACCCCATTGAGCATTGAAACTACAGTATTTGTCTGATATTTAACATGTGGGACTTTTTTTTTATATACCTGCTCTGAGTAGAGTAACTGCTTGAAAACTATTCTGATAAATCAATTTTTGATAAGACTATTAATAAAAGAAATTATTTCAGTAGACTGAAATAAGTTGCCTAAATAACTGTACCTTTCCAGTATTAAAGATAGTAAACATATTAGCATATCATTTAAGATGGTAACAGACCCTGGGAAATTGAAAAACAAGCATTCCAAATTCTTGTAAATATATGAATAAAACGTTTGGTCTGCAAAGAATTCAAATAACAATCTTCAGATTCAAACTGAAATGGAAATGTCTGATTATCACAATGCAACTGTTCAGAATAGTAGCTCTTGTTTCTAAGTGAGCATATCACAATGAATCTGACAGAAATTGTCTTTTTCAGCAATGTAATGTCTGTAGTGCAGCTGACAATTTATCCTTAATTTCAATTTGTTAAGGTTCCTCAGAATTGTTCAACTTGAGAGATTTGTATGGAAAGGGGGGGGGGAGGGAAAATATTTCTCAATAATTTTTTCATTATTATCTGAAAATTCAGCAATTTTTGAATAAATAAGTTGTGAGTGAAAATCACATTATTAGATCTAAGTCACAAATTCTGAAGGGGAGGAGAGGGAAGGGGGGAGAAACCACAAACTGTGTGTTGAAAGGACTGAATTCCAACATCTATGACAGTCAAAGGACTCTTCTACAAAACAGTTTCAGCATAAGAGTTAATAAAAAAAAGAATGTCTTATTAGGTGCAGTCAAAACAATCTTGAACCTGTAAGGATATGTTAAAGTTCCTTATCTTTAAACTTCTCAAAATCAGTCTAAAAGATTTTTCCAAATGCTTGAAAAAAGTTTTCCATTCTTTTGTTCTAACACATAGCCACTTATATAGTAAGCTGATTTTAACAATATCAACAGCTGGGTCAGTTCACTTTGACATTTGCACAGGTCAAAATGATGATATCTCATGCAACAGATTGAACAATATCAAAAGAAAACTATCCAAATTTCTGAACAAGAAAATTCAAAAGGTCTTCAAAGAAATAGAGTGGTGAAGGTTAAAGATTCAATCAAACCTTGGAAACCTATGAATTTGTATCTTCTTTTCCACAGCAGTATCCATCTTAAAAAAAAAAAGCAGTCTCCAAAGCAACAGTCAACAATAAAATTTCCATAATTTGCCCAGAGAATGTCACTTTGCCCAACACTGCAAACATTGAAAATAGTTGCTAAAACTTTGCAAAGCATCTAGCCAGAAGTCAATAATATAAAGTATGAGTGGAAAGCACAGCCAATGTGACAATTAAAATCAGACTTCTAGCAGAAATTCACAAACATCTCAATCAAGTGTAAAATTTAATTTCAAAAGAAAGGTTCAATGAATGCACAGCGATAATGTATTGAAAAATGTATCTAGCAAAACCAGCATTTGGTACATTATGTGCATTTGACATCTACTGTTAGTATTAACTCTTAACATTAGATATTTAAACTTTCTTATGGAATTGATAATAAAGCTTACTTCCTTAAGATATTCATTACTTCAAAAGCTTTCTGAGTGTGATGAGAATTTTTATATGGAGGTTTGTCCCCACCACCTCCAGTACTGCCACCAGCTCCTCCGCCGTAGCGTGATCGAGACAATTCCATCTTACGTGGCTTCGCATCTTCTAAGGCAGTTATGCTAAATTAGAATAAAATAGGAATTAAAACAATGTGACATGATTTTGTTTGTAAGTGTCCTTAATTGCAACTATTATAGTTAAGGACACAATCCTCATTACTCTCTATGCCCAAGTGGTAATGCTACTTTAGAGTTTTTATAAATAAACTTAATCTAATGTTTCTCATAAAGGAATATAAAACATATTTTTTTTTATGATGAAAGATGCTTATTTGGGATTAAATAACAGGAATATAATTAATTCTTTTCAGATTAGGTAAATTAATTTAAAGTAAAGTAATTTAATTCTCTATGACACTATTAAATGTTTTTAAGCACTTCAACACATGGACTATGTTATCAAGTATCAATAATTATTATAGAGAGATTTACGTACCATCACTGTTCGTTACATGCAGATCGCATTACCACCACCCGCACTTCCGCCGACCACTCCGATCCTCAGAGCTGAACCACTGACATGTCAATTTATGGCACCCCACCCCTCCCCTGCACTCACCAACCAACTGCCTCTCCTGCATTAAGTCCCTCACTTCCCACCTGATGAAGCACAGATAGGAACGGCGCGTCGTGGATCTAAAACTTTTTAAGCACCCTATGCTATCAAAAAGTATAAATAATTATGTCATTCGCCAATGCAGGTAGACCATTGGCAGCAGTCATTACCTTAATCTCCACTGAGACGTCACTTGCCTGCAAGAACATCGAATTTTAAATTTCTCACCAAAAGCATTCCAAGAAGCTCCTGTTACTTCCCATCCTCTACGGCATGGTACGTAAATCTCTCTATAATAATTATTGATACTTGATAGCATAGTCCATGTGTTGAAGTGCTTAAAAACATTTAACAGTGTCATAGAGAATTAAATTACTCTACTTTAATTACTGCACTGTGTACCTCTACTCTAATTTTTGGAAAATTAATCTGGGACTGAAAGGGTTTAATAACTATGAATTAAGCACATTATTATTAAATAATACAACCAAGAAAAACTATAGCACTCTCTTAATATTCTAATTTTGAAAATACAGCAACATTTTTGTTGGGGAAATGCCTGCAGCTTTTTTTTTAATGGATAAAAAAAACTCCTTATTTTAGAATTTAATATTTTCATCTTATTTTCAAAGAAAACAAGATAACAGTTTCACTTTGTTATCTGTCTCTCTGTCTATAGACATCGAACTCTTTTGTTTACAGAGATAAATTAAAAATTCTTTGTGTTGGATATAATGAAATATTATGATATGCACTTTCTGAATCTCTCAAAGCTATAATTACGCCCTCTAGCAAGTGGGAAAAGTTGAAAATTCCAAAAATCAAACGAATATTGCAAACGATGTATTTACGCTAGAAATTTGAAATTTGGTGGTGGAATGTGGTTAGGAAGTTTCCACTGCCAACAATGAGTTGACCCCTTAGCAACAGAGGGGGTGGGAAAACATACCTTTTTAATTTTAGAAGAAAAATGTTTGTTTTTAGAGATGGATGGTTGGCATTAGTGCAGAAAGTGGTATTGGAGCTGATGTTTGGTCATGTGTTCATCATGTTGGTGGTTCAGTATAACAGTGGCATAACAGTAGGGTGGCATAATGCCCAATCCCAAGTATTCTAGGGGCCCATACAAAGTACAACTCCTACCTCATCAAAAGATAGAAATTATCATGATTGTGTCGTCTTTTTGATCCTATAGATTACAACCTTGAATGACAGCATTGTTGATTTTGAGGACATGAAAGCAAAGAAGAAATATTTTAAAGTTTTTTTATATATAATATTTTATATGCAGTAATGCTGTAATGTTATTACATTCAGTAATGCTGATTTTGTATATGTTACTACAGATCTAAGAGGCTTGGGTAAGTCATGGATGTTTGTGTTGTCTTTCTGCTGAGGTCTGGCCTTCCTCACAGACCTTCTACTATGGCATATAAACTGACAGGCAAGACCTCAAGCAGCTGCTTGAGGGATTATTTATTTGTTTTACATCTATAGGAAATTTTTATTTTCAATAAAAAAAATGAATTTTATTACATTAAAAAGTTTTAGGCCTAAAAATCAACTACAAAAGTAGTGTAATAGGGTGTCCATAAGTTTTGTCATGGGCTATTCTGCTCTTAGTTTCACTGCTGCAGTGACAGGCTGTGTTTCGAATCATGATTGTTGGTCTGTGTAGGAATAGCTATCACATAAAGGTTAATATCAAAACAGTAAGCAAATAGTCCTAATAATAGTGAATTTTAGAAAGGAGTTTAGGGTTTGTTTGCAAAATGTTAATTTAAATTACTTAATGCATTACATCAAAACTTAGCATGTTTATGATCTATCTGTATATTACTTGAAATTTTTTGGATTACTTAGTGTGAAGTATAATAGTTTAAAAGTCATGAATAAGATTGTGGATTATAAGAATTATATGGTGATTAACCAAATGAAGATACTAGGTAATGACAAGCAATTTGACAGTTTTTCTTTTGCTTTTATAGTGCTAGATTACTTACAGGATCTGTACATTTAGGTTGCTCTTTGGTAGCCAAGTGTTTGTTAACAAGCAAAATACTCTTCATGATACAACTCTGTTAACCATTGAAGCTGTTACAAACAGCTTTTTTTTTGTACAGATTTAGGCTTACTACAGAGTGCTGAGCAGAAAGCTGTTTAATATGCTACAGAGATGAGATGTAAGGAAGGTGTGACCTCAGCAGAAAGACAACAAAGAAAAGAAGCATCCATACCTTATCCAGGGCTTAAACCCTGGATCATTGATCAGCAGCCAAGCATGCTAACCACTTGGCTATCAGTTATAGGTTCATTGAACAAATAACTCTAGAATGCTAAGATTATAATTTTAGCCATTTGTTACAGCTGAGGAACAATTTTTCAATACCAGAAGTTGGTATTAGTATTCAAAACAATATTATTTTTCCACTTGACCATTTTTCTTTGGGAAGACTTAATCTCCCTGATGCTGTGCCACTGACAAGAGGAGTTTTATCAGTTATGTCTTGGCTTCAACACCAGTCCTGAAGGTCAATCATATTCAATCCTATGTAAAGATTTGCAGCTAGTGTAATGACAGCAATCATTTTAACTGTCAAAATTAAATATTTTGACCTGAGATCAGAGACATTTGTGGACCCTCTCTCTATATAAATTTTCTGCCACTCAAAGAGCATTGCACATATACAGATTCATTAGGTCCAGCTGATGCAATTTCAGTGCTGGGAAATGTATATAAAAATATTGATTAAACATATTTCTGAGTTTTATCATATATGGGAATACACAAAGTGGAGGCACTATCAACAATGTATTTTAAATATTATATTCCTGAATGCAATTTAACAAGGTTCTAGGTGTAAGATAAGGTAAAATCGGCCTTCAATGCGGGGCTCCCTACATCAGGCAATTCAACACAGAGAACCTGTATTATAAAAATTGTTACTACTATGAAGTTGATGAAGAGTTTTAAGTCTCTTTTTCAGAAATGTAGTTACGAAACCTTTGGAGGAAGTGGCGCTGCTCTTAGATAATGAGATACGGGCTTAGGAGAAAGTGAAATCAAAAGTTAATCCTTCCGAAACAGATATTCAATATGTAACAAAAAAAAAATATGATCAATAAATTTCTGTTCGATACCTTTAATTTATATATCTCTACACTTAATTTACACTTCTTTCAAAAATAATAAGAAATACTTTTTAATCTGAAGTAAGCTGAATGAATACTTACCAATTAGACATTCCAAACAAATCCTGAACACCTGCTGTTCCAACAACAGTCACCTTCTTCTGTCTTCCATAAATACTTGACTTACCAGTATCGTCGATAGTCGTATCCGTTGCGATCTACCTTCACATATATCATCACAATTTTTTATGGGCAAATGCTTGTATAACTTGTAGGACAACAAACTGCAGCAGTTGTTTCAGTGCCATATTAGACACACAGTGTTGCCATCTTACGTTAAGTTGCCAATTCCATCATTTTAAGTTAAAATAAATTACATTCTCTCAAATTATAGTTGGCCTAACAATTATGAAACAGAATTTATAGTTAATCTTTGAATCTTTTACTATTATATCGAAAAACAATTCACCCATCATTGCGCCATTTAGGTCAGCTCTGAAATATCTGAAAATTCTAAGAATCGTAGTAACCTTCCTTCTGTCCTTTGCTGGAAAATGCTCATCTCTACAAAAAGGTAGATTTTCTAAAAAAAAAAGTTTCACAACGCCAACAATATTCATGTTATAGATACTATATGGCTATAATATGGCTGTTAAGCATAGAATTAGAATTTATTTTTCGTTTTTATCTCGATTCTATTGAATCCAACAAAGCACTCAAAAACCTCCGGGCAGAACAGTGTACGCATGTAAAAGTATTAAACATTCCATGCTGACTGAAGCACTGAATAGTTCCTTACGCCCTTAAAATATAAAAATACCATTCACTCTAAAAGCTCAATCTTAAAGAAAGAAAAGAATGATCGTGACTATATACAGGGTGGTTATATAAGTTTCCCTATTTTGGAGTATCTGGAGAGAAAAATTGGTAAGTAGCTTAATGAGAACACACGAAAAACGAAAAAAAATTAGTTTCAACTGTCGATACCAGGAAGAGGAAAACAAGTGCTTCAGATATGCTAATCGTGTTCGTTTGCATAATAACATGTTTCCAACCCAAAAGACATTGCATTAAACTAAGAATGCCCACACCGTCGTATGGCTCTCACGAAGAAGGAATGCGTGATGTTAAGTTATTCTTGCAGAATCGGAGCAATGCCACTGCCACACTGCAAGATTATCAGCGCCTGAAAATTCTGTAGAGAGGACCCATGATGTCAATGGCGTTAAGGAAGATGGTGAAGAAGTTTGAGGCAACTGATGCTCAATGCAGAATCCGTCTGACCATTGCAGAAGATGTGGTGAATTAGTTGATGGTTCTCATGACAGCCTATGCTGGAAGTGACATGCGGTCAGTCAGCAATGCCAGAGAGGGGACAATGCCATAATTCCATGTCAGTCAGCAATGCCATAATTCAATGGGTAGTGGTCCCAAGGTACTACAGTGTGTCGTGTGATGGTACCCATACAGGACCTATGTGATGCAGGAACTGCAAACATATGACTCTTAACATCAACTTCGTTCTACAATTTCCGGCATGGATGGAGGTGGACAACACATGGCTGCAACTGGTCCTGTGGACCAAAGGTTACATATCGCCCTCACTGGTACGGTCAACACAGAACTCTTGCATGTGGGGGACATCACCTCCATACGTTGTCGGTATCTCCAGCCTCCATATGTGACAGTGTGGTGTGACTTCAATGCAGACTTCATCAATGGGCCATTCTTCTTTGAGCTACATCTAATGGTCAAGTGCAGTGTACTGTAACAGGTGCCTGTTACTCTGCCTCTTCTCCAGCATTGCTTATTCCCACCGTCCAGGAAAGTCAATGTCTGGACACCACAATGTTCATGCAAGATGGTGCACTCCCACATGTTAGTCGACAGGTAAAGCAGTTGCTGTATACAACGTTTGGCAATGAGTACTTAGTTTCTCAAGACTTTCCTCCGGCCTGGCCATCATCACCTGACCTGAAACTTTGTGATTTCTGTCTCTGGGCTATCTCAAGGACTGGGTTTATCATGGCGATATGCTGTCACTTGCTGGTCTGAAGTGACCAATATCCACAGCGACATGTTTCAAACAAACCATACCCATACAGTCCTTCACTTCCAGCACATCCTCTGCACAAGTGGAGAGCATACTGAACAGTTTCTGTAGCATATGTGCGTGAAACCAATAAACATCGTTTACTCCCTTGTGCCTTTCTTTCTTGTGCTTTCAGCGCCCGTTTTCCCCCTGGTAGCAACAGTTGAATCTATATTTTTCTTCACTAAATAACTTCCGCATGTTCTCATTAAGCTACCTACCCTGGCCACGGATACCTACCAATTTTCGTGGCACTATCTCCGTCATTCACCACTCCAGAGACTTTGGAATAGGGAAACTTATTTTATAACCATCTTGTTCCTCCGACTGGCGGAGTGTACAGAATACCTGTCAAAGATGCCACCAACCAGCATGCTCAAGTACAATATTACTATGAAAAACAAAACGGATTTTTAAAACAAGGCTGAAAGAATATCAAAATGATATAGGTAAGGGCAACAATAACGCAGATTTGACGAAAAAAAAAATGAATAAAAAGCGAACAAACAAAAAAAAAAACGAACTTTGCATCCTTGAATAAATTGTTATGTACAATAATAGAGATAAATGTTTTAATGAAGATATTTACGACCTGCTGCTATACCATAAGGTTTATTGCTGGACCAAAACATAAGATGATACGAAAACGATGATAGCCCAACAGTTTACACAATGAAGTGAGGTGGAGGATCACCTCATAGTGAACGATTCCCTAGTGTACAAGGCGCTGCTTTGGCAAAAAAAAAAAAGTAAAGAGCAAACCCAAAAACCCATTTGTTTGCAAATTATTCTTTGTATTTTATCGATCTTGGTTGCAAATTAAGACTTGCTATGGATGTTTCTGTTACGGCAAGAATCAAAATATCCGAAAGGACATATCTGATGACAACACTCCGATATGAAACAAATATGGATTGTTGACCTGCTACTGACTATAGAAGTTCCTTCCATTGACTTCGGTTGCTACTGTACAAACTCTATACCAATAATGCACATGAATTGGAAATGTTTCAAGATTCGATGTAAAAGTATCAAAATAAATTATGCTTAACAGCCATATAGTGTCTGTAACACGAATATAGCAAGAATTTTCACTTTGATTTTAGTAGAGGAAGTAATGCTGCCGGAGAAACTCCCAAGCAAAATCATTGCCCTTGAAACAGTGAAATATTCGTCAGAAGAAAAACGCGGTTACGACAACATCCTACCTCCATGTACGACACAATGGATAAATAAAAACGCGGTTGTAACATAATGCTATCCATCAAAACGTCATTCGCCATAATTTCCAAGAGTACAAATACTGTAAGCAAAATCATCCATACTAGGAAAAAATGCCGACATTCCGGAAACGTGAAGAAACTTCGTGTTGAAGGAAATAAAAAATGATAAAGAACTAACCATTATTATCACTATTTTCTGTTAATAAAGAAAAGTTGTCTAATATTTTTTCCTCGAGTCATTCTTATTTCTCATTTTTAGAGCAGTGATGCGTTCAGGTCGAATTTCTAACCCTCTCCTCTTAAGGAGTTTTTGTAAAGCATATTTTCTAAGGGAATCACAGAAAATCTGAGAATGAAACATGTCAGCTTCCCCTCCAACCCCATCTTCCCATTGGATTAAAAAAAAATCCTCCTCCAATGGAAGTTTCTGAGTATATCATTGTTTCAGTGTGATATAGATAAAACAAATAACTACATATTCTTAGACTTCAGATTGTGCTGTTAAAGACTGAGTCTCTGTTGGCATGAGAAAACAAAAAGAAGGTAAGTAGAGGAAGTAAAATGCCACAGTGCTATCAAAACAATTGTCACAAAAGTCCGCAGTGAAACAAATTGCTCCTAAAATTTATGAATCTTATGTCTTGCATTGTGAAAGCTAAATTTTATTTTGCGTAATATCTAAAATGGGGTTTCTATGAGAATCTCCGATTGAGGTTAAGCAAGGCTAGAATACTTTGACATAGAATAGAGGAACAATTTCGCAACTTCCATAGGGCCAATGGCAACCAAGAGTCATAGCAGAGCCACTACCCCTTGGCCATTACCGACCATATCCAAAACTTCAGTGCAATTCCAGTTGGTTTTTTTTGCAACTGCATTTCACGTATTTCTGCTGCTAATTTTACACTTTCGAATGTTTCAAGTCATACACCAAATTGTATATGAAATTTCCAGTGGAAGAAAAAGAAGAATGCATCAACATTCCCAAATTATATATTCATATATATACAGCGAAATCGTTTTCGTTTCTTCCTAACGTTGAAATTGCAATGCGAATTTTTTTTCTTCTGGTTGCAAATACGAACTGTAAACGCTCGTTCTGAAAACTTACATTAAAAAAAAATGAGGTAACAAATCGAATGATGTAATCACCTTCAAATAATTTAAAAAAAATTATGAATATTGAAAATGACATTTTATAAAATATTGCTTTTAATGATATCATTCATGATTTTGGCAAGTCGAAATGCAGAATAACAAATGTATATAGTACGTGGTATGTATATAAATGATAATTTTTTTTAACAAATTCTCTGCCTTTGTATTTCGAAACATATCGATCCTATTGTAATATTATTTGCAATTAGAATTTGTTCCTGATATAATAGATCTGCATATTATTGTAACTTTTCCTAACACGCTGGGGGCCCAAAGATTTCTTGAAACGTATTTGTTTAGCAATGCCACTTTTTCTCTTGCAGCCATCGTCCTATCAAAGAGCATTTTCTTTGGTCCTATTGGGAGAAAAAATTCCAATTGCATTAAATGGCCACCAGATGGAAGCACCGTACCTCTGCACGCTCAAACCAACACGTGATTCATGACGAAACAGGTGAGCAGCTGTGCTGATTGGCGGCAGTTGAACCGCATCCAAAGTTCTCAGTGGCAGCTGAGAACTGTCATGCAGTGCCTGAGTCATAGCGAACGGTCGGAGTGTTTTGATAGAGTCGTCATTAAGCGATAGGACTGGAAAAATATTTCGAATTATTTTGTGTGACAATGGATCCAAAGCAATGAGGAATATAGAAGAAAAGGAAAGGGTAAGTAGTTATCTCTAATTTTTCTGACTGTGGATATTTGCGTTTCCAAATAGATTCTACTCGTGAGTAATATACATTTCGTGCTTCTACACAAATAATATAAACACGAAATATTTCATGTGTTTGAAATCATTCTTGTGAATATTTTGAGAAACATGTTCCGTGAAAATATAGTGCGGTATTTTTTCGTTTCTAAAGTATTAATTTAACTACGTTATATGAAAACATGCTGGATTTTTGGAAAAGACATTTTTCGGAAAGTGAGTGGAGTCGAATGCACGTGACTGTACGAGAGAGAAAGTGATATGACCTGAGAGAAAAATCAAATGAGATCGAGTGATCAAACCTGAGCGAGCAAGCGTAAATGTTTTACCACAGTTTCTAAGAGGATTGATTATTGCCCACGTCTCAATGTGCTCCCAACTATTGCACTGGCAAATCGGCTATTTTTAAATATAAGGAAAAGGATGTGGAATATTATTGTGGCTGATCGAAATGGACGAAATAACAATTCAACAATTACACAGTATGTGCGAGGAAAAAAATAATTAGCACCTTGAAAATTTTGAAATATGATTACCACATTAATAATTGTTTACATTTTAGTAATCGTTGCCATATTGTTCGAACACCAGCTCACAAATTCGTAAACCCAACAATAAATTAACTGTTTGAACTACTTCTGAAAGTTTATTATACTGCCTGTCAAAGATGATGTATATAGAAAATATATATCATCTTTGACATATCATATTGAAAATATATATCATATTTTATCAAAATGATGTATATAGAACGCAAGGAATTTTCAAGGGCAATTACACTACGAAGTGTATGTAAAAAGTAATGTTGGAATGTGCGAATAAGAGATAAAGATAATCGAAAAAAAAATGCAATTTGACAATGAAATGGCAAACGAATGAAATTCTCTATCATTATCTGCGCAGTTAGAAATAAGGCACTCGGCAGACAGCGAATCGCTCGACACACCTATAAGGTAGGAGAGGAGGAAGGAGATCCTCCCTTGGATAATTTTAATAATCAGAATAAAGACGCAAAAAAAAGATAAAAATGCAAATTATGCATAAGTTGCAGCAAGACCTTTCTTTGAAAAAAAAAGACCACTAGTCTTTTTTTATATAAACTAGTCTTTCCCCCAATAGGAACTAGTCTTTCCCCCAATAGGACCAAAGTAGTTTAGAAAGGAGGAAAAATAAAAGCATTTATCTACAAAAAAAAATTCCTCGAAAGGCACTCTGAAACTTTCCGATTCAATTCTGTCACTAGCGCACTCCCCTTCCCCAAGCAATTTTCTATTCTAAATCCATACTTGAGCACTTTTGTACTCAAGCTTATCACGAAGTTGGGTTACCTCTGAGCGACACTTTTTTCACACAATGGGCTAAATGGCCAGGTTGTAAGGACCCCGAAGGCTCAGAGAAGGTCCCGTCAGGGGCATCTAGCGTGTTCTTTAACATGTACAGGGTATTCTTCCGCACACGGGGGCCACGGCTTAACGTCCCATCCGACGGATGGTGGACTATCCAAGCCCATCGGTGTTCACTTAACAAAAGCAAATCGTAACATATTCCCACTTTCTTGGGGGGCGGGGGGGGGGGGGGGGGGGCTCAGTCGGTAGCGCGCCAGGCTCGTAATCTGTACTTCCCAGGTTCGAGTCCCAGCTGGGTCAGCGTTGAGATTTATCTCCGCAAAATTCCCCGCCCTGCCCACGGCCAGTAGGGGACACCGATGGGCTTGGAAAGGCCGCCGTCCGTCGGATGGGACGTTAAGCCGTGGCCCCGTGTGCGGGAGAGCCATACCCTGTGCACGTTAAAGAACACGCTGGATGGCCTTGACGGGAGGCTACCATCTGTCTCCCAACAGCTGTTCCAGTGGGTCCCCTCCCCCAACCTTCTCTGAGCCTTCGGGGTCCATGTGACCTGGCCATTTAGCCCATGGTGTGCAAAAAAGTGCCGCTCAAAGGTAAAACAACCCAACCCACTTTCTTGTAAATGATAGCCTAAGTTCAGTCGACATTGCCCTCCACCTACTGACCGCGGGCAGGGCGGGACCGACTGAGCCACCCCGCCTCCTTCGCCATAGTAATTAAGTAATAAGTACATTTCTGAAAATAGTTAAAGAGCAGTGGAAAGTGACATTCGAATCTCTTTAACTATTTGTGCTACAATAGTGGTCCTTTCCAAAAACCTTCAGCATCCGGAGCTATGAAAGAGTTTTCATGACATCTCGTCTTCTCACCAATGCTCTTTTTCACTCTTATTTTCTCCCTTGATATTGGAAATAAGATTTGATTAAAATTAGATTTTTTTTATTAAAAAAAAATCCGTTTTTTTTCGATAATTGTTGAGTATGTAAAGAATAATGGAGGTTGACACGGCAAAGCGTCACACTGTAAAACATTTTCTCCTCAATTGACGAAAACTGAAAGAACCATTATTCCAAACTTACAAGCAGATGAATATAATTATTATCAGTTGGGATTTAATTAACCTTTGAGATAAATCTTTTTTGATTGACCCATTGCTTAGTGTATTCCATAACTTTTTTTACATTGAAAGTCAAGATTTGTCGCAATTTGACTAAAATTTTAAACTTATCTCCAGTGACATTTTTTGCACGAAAAGCTTGAAGGATTAAAATGTGGCTTTCCACTGACATAGCATATAAATTATCCCAAAACTGTTTTGAGCTATAAAAAAAAACTTTAATATAGTTAATCTGAACCAAAGGGAAAAAGGATTCGTAACCAAACCTTTTGAACAAACGTAAAAATCATACTATACGTAATCTTTTCCTTGTTTGAAAAATCTTAAATATAGAACTAAGACACGTAAGCTAATTCAGAATTGTAGGAGATACTACCCTCTGGAACAAGAAAGATGGTTGTCGCAACGCAGATAAGCTGAAATTGTTTCAGTAGTTTCATTTAATAATGCGCGAAGTTTACTGCATCTTTGTCAATGAAAAGTTTGTGGTAGATAAACAATCGGAGTAAACATACATATCTGATGATCCTTTTCGGCATGTTTCTCAGCAGAAATCCTTTGCTGAATCTTAATGCTTCGTGCAGCTTTTCTGATTCGAGATAACAGATAAAGATGAACGGGTACGAGTGTGTCCTATTTATTTTGGTCTTCTTTACAGAAGACTAGATACCGAAAGCAAAGTGTCCCCGTTTCTTTTAAGTTATTGCTGCTGCTTCGATAATAGATAGGAGGTGGAGGGCAATGTCGACTGAACTTAGGCCATCATTTACAAGAAAGTGGGAATATGTTGCGATTTGCTTTTGTTAAGTGAAACACGAATAACTCCAGAAGCAATAATTCGATTAGTTATCTCATAATCGAATAACTGTGAAATGATCTTTATCGCATAAGTTAATAAACGAAAATCTGATTTGAAAGCAAAATCGAACTGTGGAGTGCGAAAGAATTGGCTCTAGGTCAGAATTAAAGAAGATGAAATTTATGAGCAGGAAAAGTTTGAATTGAATTAAAGGAGGTAATATCCTGGGATATTGCCAAGGTGGAACAGTTAATTTAGGAGTTCGTTTACGTTTCTTGGCTCTGATTAAGAAGAATTGGCATCTCTTGGTAAAAACGTGGTACAGATGGTTTTTTTCTCGTGCTTTGTAGCCTTTAGAACACGAGTTCGATTCCAAACTTAGTGAAGAGCCATTAGAATTCTATTCTTTTAGTCACAGGAAAAATTCTCTACTTAAAAATATACATTTCTAAGGAGTAATGAATTAGAAAACTATATTTTTAAGGAATCAAGAAAATATCTTCATTAAATAACATAAAACCTACATTTTTAATGCGTTCTGTGAATGACAAAATTGTTTAGTTATGCACCTTAAAGATGTTTTTTCAAAAAATTGTAAGAAATGAGCTGGTTTCAGTATATTGATTACTTGCTTTATGAGCCCAAGTGTTTTTGTAATGGGCCCCGGATGGATCTCTAGAGCAGCACCGGATCGCGGGGGGGAGTCATCAATATTTTATGACAACCTCCATAAAACTTATTTATATTTCGCATGCCCCCTTGCCCCCCCATCTACTCTCCAAATCCAGCCCTGATGTGGAAATGCACCTTCAAAATGCTAAGGGTAATAGAGGCAAAAACAACAACATATATTTCGTGCATTTTTCGCGACATTTTATGGGGCGGGGGTGACTCAGTCGTTAGCGCGCCAGGCTCGTAATCTTCAATTCCCAGGTTTGAGTCAGCGTTGAGATTTATCTCCGCAAAATTCCTCGCCCTACCCACGGTTAGTAGGGGACACCGATAGGCTTGGAAATGCCGCTGTCCGTTGGATGGGATGTTAAGATGTGGCCCCGTGTGCGGAAGAGCCATACCCTGTGCACGTTAAAGAACACGCTGGATGGCCTTGACGGGAGGCTACCATCTGTCTCCCAACAGCTGTTCCAGTGGATCCCCTCCCCCAACCTTCTCTGAGCCTTCGGGGTCCATGTGACATGGCCGTTTAGCCCATGGTGTGCAAAAAAGTGCCGCTCAGAGGTAAAACAACCCAACCCATGACATGTTGTAAAGACCTACAAAACACAGGGGATAAATACATTGAAAACTCGGTATCTTGCTCCCCCACCTCCACCACGTTTTTCCGTCTCGATTTTGTTTCTTGCTGATTTTTTTTCCGATTTTCTTCGATTTGTTTTTCCTTCTAAATCCGAGCTCTAGAGGATCAGATTCTTCAATGGTTGTCTGCTCGAATTTGATTCTTTGCTCATGTCAGATCTTTTGTGTGCCAAGGAGAGATGTTAGCTGAAAGTGTCATGATTGAAGATTCCATCCATCGCGATTCTGATCTCTCCATCCGACGGCCTTTCCAAGCCCATCGGTGTCCCCTACTAACTGTGGGTAGGGCGGGGAATTTTGCGGAGATAAATCTCAATGCTGACCCAGGTGGGACTCGAACCTGGGAACTACAGATTAAGAGCCTGGCGCGCTACCGACTGAGCCATCCTAGGTGAAAGGGGAAGCATGTCCATTTGTATTAATTTTGGGAGGGGAAATTCATTGTCAATGGATGCATTTGGAAGCTTTGTTAGCAGAGGCCTGATTGTGTTGTTTTACCTCTGAGCGGCACTTTTTTGCACACCATGGGCTAAATGGCCAGGTCACATGGACCCCGAAGGCTCAGAGAAGGTTGGGGGAGGGGACCCACTGGAACAGCTGTTGGGAGACAGATGGTAGCCTCCCGTCAAGGCCATCCAGCGTGTTCTTTAACGTGCACAGGGTATGGCTCTCCCGCACACGGGGCCACGGCTTAACGTCCCATCCGACGGACGGCGGCCTTTCCAAGCCCATCGGTGTTCCCTACTGACCGTGGGCAGGGCGGGGAGTTTTGCGGAGATAAATCTCATCGCTGACCCAGCTGGGACTCTAATCTGGGAACTACGGATTACGAGCCTGGCGCGCTACCGACTGAGCCACCCCCGCCCAGCAGAGGCCTGAGGTATTCCATGGGGAGTGCAGACAAACTATGGGTCCGTTGTTTCTTTTTTGTCGTGTTTCTGTTGTGACAATGCCAACTGCATATCTCGCACATGTTCAAATGCATCAGAACCTGCGAATTTGGAATCCCCAATCACTTTGAACAATTTCGAAAAATAAAAATGCGAAAGGTTTTTTTCTCGTCATCCGAATCTCTAGAATAGGGGTTCTCAACGTGGAGTACGTGGTAAAAATTTTTGGGGTGCGCCGTGAGAGTTCAAAAGTCGCTATATCTAGTAACAAAGTAAAAATAACCATTGTTATACTATAACTATAGTTTTATCTATCTATACAAGGGGTACGCCAGTTACATACACCTTTCCAGGGGGTACGTGAAGCATATATGGTTGAGAACCACTGCTCTAGAACAACATATCCCTTTGCTCATGGGGCGGGTATGGCTCAGTCGGTAGCGCGCCAGGCTCGTAATCTGTAGTTCCCAGGTTCGAGTCCCAGCTGGGTCAGCGTTGAGATTTATCTCCGCAAAAATTCCCCGCCCTGCCCACGGTCAGTAGGGGACACCGATGGGCTTGGAAAGGCCGCCGTCTGTCGGATGGCACATTAAGCCGTGGCCCCGTGTGCGGGAGAGCCATACCCTGTGCACGTTAAAGAACACGCTGGATGGCCTTGACGGGAGGCTACCATCTGTCTCCCAACAGCTGTTCCAGTGGGTCCCCTCCCCCAACCTTCTCTGAGCCTTCGGGGTCCATGTGACCTGGCCATTTAGCCCATGGTGTGCAAAAAAGTGCCGCTCAGAGGTAAAAACAACAACAACCTTTGCTCATTGTGGGCTTAAAATGCTTTTTTATAAAAATTTATAAAAATATATTTTAATAATTTTTTAAAAATTTATGAAATTTTTATATTTTTTACAAGATATATAAGTAATAAAAGTATATAAAAACGTATAACCATAATAAAATCTAATACTCCCTGTCAGATTTCATAGATTGTGCAAAATAATGATATCCGTGCCAGAAGGTCCGTTGAAGTCTGCCCAGGTTGTCAAGGATTGTTGATTGCCGAAAGATCTGGAAGCGGCTGACTCGAATTCTGCCTCTAGGCCACAGAAATCTCAAAACTCTCCACCCTTTTGTTTACTTCGCGATACGAAAAAAAAGTATATACATAAACATTGGAATGAAAAAACACAAAGGAGCAAACGGTATAAAACAACAGTTTATTTTTTAGATGAATAATTAATGTGTTATATGAATATTTGATAGCATCGCTGCTCCTTAGCGTTTGCGTGTGTTGACTTCTTTTTGGACCACTCACTAGAAGAGATATTTCAAGGCCAATTGGTGGCCCACGAACTGAAAATTTTTCTTCTTCGGGAATCTTGTCGAGTAATGGTTCGGGTGACAGGCGCACATCGAAAATTCCAGTGTCGCGTTTCTTCCCATCTGCGAGAAACCCTTCGAGGGATGCACCGGTGAGTTGGCTGCCTCCGCGTGCAGCATCTGGGAGCAGGTAACGGTCAGCTGGATCATGTGACGCACGTACCTCACTGCTCGAGGCGACAGCCAAGCAGGACAAGGCTTTGGGCCATCGGATAAACCACGTTTACGGAAACTTCACTAATGGTTGCTCTAGAGAGGTAATATTCGGGATAATTTCATGCGCTACGGAGGAAATGCGGAAATTGTTAAAAGCAAGAGTAAACGATTAGGAAAACTCGTAAATAGAACAATTGTTTTCGATTCCGAAGTTGACCTTTTCGCAGGGAGAGTGCAGTTATTTGTGCTCTACTCATTGATACTGATGTTTTAAACGCTTCCTCATCTTGTGCTAAATTTGTCGATATTTTTTTCTTCAGTTATTTAAAGTAGGCAAAATTATGTTTGTTTTTTCAGATAGTCATAAAAGCAGCTTTTCTTGTTATAGTAGGACAGCTTAAAAAATTAAAAAAACATTGCTGAAAATTTATTAGCCACCATAACCGGAAAAAAATGACCGATTACCGGATTAAGCTTGAATGTCTTGAGTGTTTGAAGAGCGTATTTTCTAAGGAAGCCCCCCCCCCCCCCCCGAGAATCACAAATTAAAACAAGTTAACTCTACTCTCCTGCGCCCAGATTAAAATGTATCAAACAACTTAATTATTATGAAAATGTATCGAACCGCGGCCTCCAAAATCTTATTGGAGGCCGGGGTTTGGATCTGTCGGGTGGTACTCCAGGCTGCATGTCCCAACTGTGCATGCATTGGCATGCATTTTCTCTGCCCTTGGTGACAAAGAGCTGACAATGGGCTTGGAAAGTCTGTCGTATCGGAAGTTAAATTCCCGTCTGCAGAAGAGTCTTACTCTGTGCACGTAAAAGAACATGCTGGATGGCCTTGAAGGGAGGCTTCTGTCTCCTACAGATGTCCAATGTATACACTTCCGCAACCTTCTCTGAGCCCCTGGGGGTCCTTGTGACCTGAAAATTTAACCCATTGTGTGCACAAAAGAGCTATTCAGAGGTTAAGCAGCCCCCTTCCCCCACATTGGAAAGTTCAGGGTACGCCATTACAGAGAAGTTATAGGACTGAAAAGTTACTCCTGTTGTCCCATAAATACGTCAAATATCCCTAAAACACAGTACTTTACACAATACACTTTAAAAAAGCTTGTTTTTTGTTTTTATTTAAAACCAGAATCGTGTCTGTTTTTTGATTGACGATTGTCAATTGTGTACGCATTAGATGTATAAGCTAACGTGTTCCGTAGACTTAATGTGCAACATAATGCATTTTTCTTTTGCGAGAAGAATGATTTATTTCAAAGTCTATTGTTATTTTCTTTGGAAAAGCTCTTGCTTTTTTGTACCCTTTGTGGCGAAGTCGCTGGTGAATTAATTAAGGTAAAGAATAATCTGTTTTCTATTTGCACATGAGCACTGCTCATGTGCAAATAGAAAACAAGATTATTCTTTACCTTAATTAATTCAACAGGATTGTTAGTAATGAGCGATCACTGGTCGATCGATCATTGCTAACAATCAGTATGCGGAATGGCTTCCCGCGTATCAAGTGCAAACGAACGCGAAAATTCTTAGAAGCTTCAGATGCTTGTGAATGATACGTGACTTGCGGAAGCCGCTTCTTTTGAAACGTTGTCTTTTCGCTCTGGGGAAGAGAATCCGACTAGGAAGTTGTGGGACTTTGCATATATGTCCCGTGGTTATGGTATTGTTACCTAAAGTGGAAAAGGTCGCTTCACTAATTTCAATAAATTTTCGTGGATAATTTCTTTCTCAGCGTGTGCTGTGCTTCGGCGCCTGGCTCCATCTCCCGAAGAATCATTGTTCCGTAGCAGGTTGATGAACCCTTTCGATGATGCTTCAAGGGGCACCAGAAGCGGCGGTTCTTAGTCCACATCGCACCTTCCTCTTCGCATCTGAAAAAAAGGGACAACCTCTCTCCAGGATGTTCCCGAAATGAAATAACAAAGGATATTCTCATTTACAAGCCCCATTAGTTGCGCTTCACCGAATTTGCCAGTCCATAAAATGTGATTTGCATGCTCTTACGGGCAGTGTAAATTATCTTTCACACAAAAAAGTTTTTTTTTATCACTTGTTAATGCTGAGTACTCTTTGGCTTCAGATTATTTGATATTCAGAAGAAAAAGAAAAATCCTCAGAAGGTAGAATCGTGAGCTCTTTTTCTTAGTTTTTTTGCCCGTGCTGTTCGTTGGAGTAGAGAGCCATTCAACTGATTGGTATCGAGGAAAGAGTGCAAAGAAATTGAAAGAACTTATCGGTTTCTCAGCCAACAAACAGTTTGATTTCGAGCGCTACGTTCTGAATTTGCGACTGTTAATGACTTGCTTTAATTGAGAGTTTCATAAATACAAACATAATACACTATAAAATAACTAAAACTGGGATTATTAAAAAAAACCCTGCCCTTTAGCTTTTTCGTTTGCTCCCCTGGATTCATTGTATTTCAGTTTTGATTCGATGTTTATGATAACGTCCCACGAATAATGACGGGGTGAGCAAGGGGCCATGCCCCCCCCCCTCCCCTTTGAGAATGTTTATAAGAGTAATAGAAGCAAAAATTGTTCAACTGATGTATATTTCATGCATTTATCACGAAATTTGTAAAGATCTCTGAAGTTGAGGAGGCAATGTTATAACTGCAGGGGAAATCCAGTCTCTTCCTCTTTTATTTTTTCTTGCTCTGTTGACTTTCTTGCCCCTTGTTTTTTTAGATCCGAGCCTGTGACCAAATATTTATCTGATATATGATGATCGGCATACTTTTGCTAATGAAGTTCAAGAGCCACGTAAAATACCCGAAGATTTAGGCACATACTAGTAATTTGGTTTCAAAGGAAGATCTACTGTCGCCCGTATCCCTCTCTTAAATGTAAGACTACTCTCAACACCAAGTGAAGAAAACTGACGAAACTTCTTCATGGCAGGGGGCGGGGGTGGCTCAGTCGGTAGCGCGCCAGGCTCGTAATCTGTAGTTCCCAGGTTCGAGTCCCAGCTGGGTCAGCGTTGAGATTTATCTCCGCAAAATTCCCCGCCCTGCCCACGGTCAGTAGGGGACACCGATGGGCTTGGAAAGGCCGCCGTCCGAACGTTAAAGACGTTAAACGTCTGCACGTTAAAGAACACGCTGGATGGCCTTGACGGGAGGCTACCATCTGTCTCCCAACAGCTGTTCCAGTGGGTCCCCTCCCCCAACCTTCTGTTGGAGAAAATTGACGTCCTGACGGACCATGTGACTCTGCCATTTTCTCCATATGACCTGGCCATTTAGCCCATGGTGTGCAAAAAAGTGCCGCTCAGAGGTAAAACAACTCAGTTCTTCATGGCAGTGACGAGGGCGTTTATTGCAGGATCGAGACTTTTGTAAAAACGTTTTTCAAGATAGAACACAGATTGCTGTTCAATCTTGCCAGCAAATTCTGACTCAGAGAGTCTGCCCCTTTTTAAACGCTTGGCACGTTTCAAAAAATTAGACATTTACAAAGTACTTCAAAACGAATAAAAAATGCCACCTCATCGGATGGGATTTCAAGGCGAATCAGGAGAGAAGCACACTCCGTGTCCTTTAAATCCATCTGCTGACCTAGCGGCCAGTTTGACGGAACAGTCTTCTGTATATCTGGATTTTCGAGTCGTCGTTTCATTTTGATAATGCTGTTCGGGATATAGTGTTTCCGTTTTTCATTTCGAAGGCTATGTGTTTTCGGATATAGTCTTATCCAGTCGTTGTTGTTTCAACGACCGTTTTTTTTTCCTGAATCTAGTCCCGTGGCCGAGTGATTAGCGCGCTTGGCTACTGATCTAAAGGACCTGGGTTCGAGCCCGGGGTAAGGCATGGATGTATGTATCGTTTTTCTGCTGAGGTCCTGCCATCCTCTCAGATCCTTCTACTATGGCATATAAACTGACAGGCTCCTTGTCAGACCTCTGTGGCAAGCAGCTGCTAGAGGGGGGTATTTAATTTTTTTTTTAATCTTCACAATTTGCCGTTTTGAGGGTCATGCTATTCAAACACTGTTCTTATCCAATCAGAATTATTGACGGCCTAATACTGTTTTAGCATTAGTCTTGACCAGTCGTCGTTTAGGCATGTTCTAACTCTAACCGAATCATAGTTTTGTTACAGCTAAGCTACCCTAGCTGTAATTGTGGTCTTTTGATAGCAGATATTATATCGATGACATCCCAAAGCAGCTATTAGTGTTAAAGGATCTATGCTCAGTTGACACACTTGTCTGAATCGTTTTTTTTTTGGTCACGTGCGCTTCTATCAAAATAAAATCCGTCAACCGATGTGTTAAAGAAAATGTGGGTCTTAAAAAACAGAATGCATCCATCCCATAAAAACTATTTGGAAGGCTCCCTTCCTCAGTGGGGTCTAGTGCTAGGAGTCAATGTGACGGATCATTTCGTCGCTATATAACAAAAATAAAAAGCAAAAAAAGCAGATGAATAAAACAATAGAACAGCGTCCCAAAAGTAGATTGGAGAATGAACGTGGGAGAGAGGAATGCAACAACAGGTAAGGTGGAAAATTT
This sequence comes from Ryuthela nishihirai, assembly GCA_038380435.1. Taxonomy (NCBI): domain Eukaryota; kingdom Metazoa; phylum Arthropoda; class Arachnida; order Araneae; family Heptathelidae; genus Ryuthela; species Ryuthela nishihirai. The sequence goes on along the minus strand of JAWZYU010000015.1, from coordinate 69,303,191 downwards.
CTCTTTCAGAATTTGGTAAATGGCTGTCGGTTTTTTATTCAGTGTGAATTCAGAGTAACGATAGAGATTGAACCACGAGGAACCATCCAATCTCGTGATACTTATGTGCCATTCATCTACCATTTATTTATATCATAGTGTGCTTATACCAGACATGTTCTACATCAGTTAAGAGCTTCTTAAAATTATTAAAGCTATTGCAGTTTATTCCCCAATTAAGCAATCACCATTTCACGCGAAAATGAACAAAATGATAAATGATATGCAAATGTGTACTTCGAGCTTCGCATATCCCCTCCCCCTCGTGGGCAACAAGAATCAAAGACTATGTCGGTTTTAATGCAAATGAGAGGCGATAAGAAGAACGAAGCTGTTTTTCGTTTAAGACTCCGGAACGAATGTAGGGCGCCTCGCTTTGCTGCTGGAAATAAAGATGCTACGATTTTTCATGCCATAGCATTAGGAGCAACAAATAAAAAGAAATAGATTGCACAAAAGTTAACTAATGCGAGCTGCGAAACGAATGAAAGAAAAGATCTTTGTTTGAGAATCTGTATGAACTATAATTATATTGTATGGAGATATTCTGTACAGGAGTTCTTTTTTTTTTGAAGAAAATCTGAAAACCTTTTTTCCGCTCCTAATTCTGTTGATTTAGGTCACGAAGCAGTTTCGGATTGTGGGCGGGACCACCTCTTGTACTTGGCAGGGCGTACCGAGAATCAAGAAGCGGCTGCTGCTTGCGTGAGTCTGGCCTAATGACGTCACAGTCCATGCGCTGAGCGGAAGGTTGAAACGTAACCGAAGATAATAAGATACTTCCGGTTTCTTCCTTGGAGCTCCAAAATCCTTCGAGGGTAGCGTGATGATCTATCTTAGATGATCGAGCTCTCAGAAGTTGAAAGTTAATCATCTCAGTTAATCGACAACGCTATAAAAACGTAGTAAAAAAAATGAATTACCCTTTAAGCAGATATTTGCTTGAATAGGAGTCTGATGGGAGCGTGTCAATTGTTTTTTTTTTACCTCTGAATGGCGCTTTTTCGTCCACAATTGGCTAAATTTCCAGGTCACAAGGACCCCAGGGACTCAGAGAAAGATATGGAAGGGGACTCATTGGACAGCTTGTTAGGAGACCAGACGGTAGACACATTCATATCTTCTAGGGGCGGACAACGAACTTAAGTGCGAGTTTTGTGACACCTTTTTAACTACCAAACATATTGTATTTTAATTCACTGTATTGCTTTTGACTGTGAACAACATATGCATTTTAGCTTTGATGATTTGGGGTGGGAGTGACTCAGTTGGTACGCACCAGGCTCGTAATCTGCACTTCCCAGGCTTGAGTCCCGACTGGGTCAACGTTGAGATTTATCTCCGCAAAACTCTCCTCACTGCCGTAGGTCAGTAGGGAACACCGATGGGCTTGGAAAAGCCACCGTCCGTCGGATGCGACGTTAAGCTGTAGCCCCATGTGCAGGAGCGCAATACCCTGTGTATGTTAAAGAACACGCTGGATGGCCTTGACGGAATGTTACCATCTATCACGTAACAGGTGTCCAGTGGATTACCTCTTCCCAATCTTCTCTGAGCCCTCGGGGTCCTTGTAACCTGACATTTAGCTCACTGTATGAAAAAATGCCGCTCAGAGGAAAAGCAACCCAACTTTCATGATTTAACGTCCGAGCCTCTTACACTCGTCTTTTTGTCTAAGAACAGATTTAGGACGAAAGAAAGGAAATGAAGTGCGGGAGCGCAAGAACACCGATGGCAACAAAGAATATATAATTACAGTGACTCGTTGACTCTTTTATTCGTAATGAATCTTTTCTGAGATATTATTTCAATCAAAGACGATTTAGCATTTTTTCTCTGATGGATAACTTCTTTTAGTTACATCATAATTACAATGATGATAATTTTATATTGAAATCATCGTTTATCCTTTGTTGACGCTTTCTTACTATTAACTTATCCCTTTCGGTACTTGTATTATATGTATTTTTGCGTGTTTTGTATCACTCTTTACAATTTCCTAAACGATCCCTTTTATAATCCCGTTAATTTGACGTCCTATTCATCTCAGAGGTCATTTCCTGTTCAGCAGCGATGACACAGACTCTGCAGAACAGAGTTTAAAGGTTGGCATCCTCAGCTGGAACCAAAGATCCGACATCATACCCAACTTTGGAAACCTTTTTTGAAAATGCTTCCGTTGCTATGATTACGTTCTCTACATACATCAGAGTGGCCATGTTCCTCTGTAAAATCATTGAATGATCTCTTCCACTAAACGTTTTCAATTCTCTTATCAAAGAATTCCTCCAGATGCTAATCATTGAATACTCCAAAGCAGAGGGACATAGGCATAAACTCCGGAATTCTTACTCCCCTTGTAGTTTCAAAAAAAAAAAAAAAAAAAAAAATTCTATATATTAAGCATTAACCCTTTAAACGCCCCAAACGACCGACATTTTGAAATAGACTCCTCCAAATAGAGGTATTAAAGACAAAGGAATAGCGCTACCTTTTTCTGAAATTTCCAGGGCGTTAAAAGGTTAAAAACGTTAAACTTGTGGACTTATAATCCATTTTTTAATCCCCTACAGACAGTCCTTTCAAATGAATCTAGATCTTATAATTTTCTCTTTCTAGCGTTAGCGGAATGACCCTAAGATTCCGAAAACTTCGAAAAATTGTTCAACACGAAAATCTTGAATGAGGTAATCCAGAGGATGAAACAGCCTTTAAAGAAGGGAAGACTATAAACTTCCTCCTAAAAAAAAAAGCACTCTGACACGAATGTATGTAGGAAAAATTTGAATGTCGTAACAATAGCAGGTGGCTTTACTATTGCAGTGTCGTCTGCATATGTGACCCAGTGGGCATTTTAATGAGTGCGGCATTATTTTTTCCGGATATTAAGCAACCGACGTTGAGTATTCGCAAGGTCAACGTGAGGATGTGGATAATGAAGATGTGACCAAATCAACGGTCAAATCTTTGGATTATTTGGTGGTGTTTGTGCATGCCCCTGCAACAGGAAAATAGAAGCTTCGAATGAGGTTAAAGTGTACAAGTCCCCAAGAATGGCTGTCCTCAAGGGTGGGAATGTGTGCAATTGATTCTAACCCTCTCGAAAATGAAAAAAAAAAAACCTCAACAAATCCATCATTATTCATCCACCTATTATGTCTACTCAATAATTCGCTTCGTTTAGCGGAACCTAGTATAGTGAAGAAAACGAAAACTTTGCAATATAAAAAACGATTTGAGAGAGGAAGATTGGTTCTAGGGATGGAGTTCTTTTTTGGCACCCTATAGCAACAGTTGGCAGGGCACCAAAGAACGCAAAACAACCGACTTACCTGAGGGGAGTCTATGTAATATGTGGCACTCAGTTGTTGATATTTAATGTGAGCCATATTTCGTATTTCACGGTTTTAATTTGAAAATATTAGAACCAATTTTTATTTATCTTTTAAATCGATTCTTACTGTGATTTAACCAAAACTAGTTAGCTATTTGTTTTTTGGAAAGAAGTTTTTTTTTTCCAGTGTGATTGTTGCTTAAAAAAGTGCAATTCCCCTCTGCCCGTTTTTCTCAGGGCTGAATTTCTTATTGAGCTTTAGAGTAATGTGACTCCGTAGTTGTTTTTCTCTCTTTGGGTGACACTGAGTGTTACCGGTTTTCAACGCATGTTTTATGTTGACTGCTTCACAGTCATAAATACTACATTCCAACATGCACTGGTAGACTTCCAGGTTACAATGAATGGAAAGCCAAGAGTTTTTGCAAATTAGCTTTTCACAGAAAGATATCTTTAACATTAATAAGCCTTACCTGGTCTAGTGGAGATAGCTAACTAGACTACTAAGTTAGGGTGGGTGGCCTTCTGAAAGAATTTTTGTTGTATGAAAAACCACGACAAACTCTGATAGGTTGGGTTGTTTTACCTCTGAGCGGCACTTCTTTGCACACCATGGGCTAAATGGCCAGGTCACATGGACCCCGAAGGTTGGGGGAGGGGACCCACTGGAACAGCTGTTGGGAGACAGATGGTAGCCTCCCGTCAAGGCCATCCAGCGTGTTCTTTAACGTGCACAGGGTATGGCTCTCCCACACACGGGACCACGGCTTAACGTCCCATCCGACGGACGGCGGCCTTTCCAAGCCCATCGGTGTCCTCTACTGACCATCGGTGTCTACCAATCGGTGTCTACCATCGGTGTCCTCTACTGCCCATCGGTGTCTACTGACCGTGGGCAGGGCGGGGAATTTTGCGGAGATAAATCTCAACGCTGACCCAGCTGGGACTCGAACCTGGGAACTACAGATTACGAGCCTGGCGCGCTACCGACTGAGCCACCCCCGCCAACTCTGATAGAACTTCTAGTTTATCTGTCCTTTGTGTAGGGAAGTATCTTCTTCCTTTAAAAAAAATGATCTCAAATGTATCAAACTTTACAACATGAAACGAATTCGGGAAAAGCAGCCACAGTTGGTAGAAGAAATATATAAGACATGTTAATTTCACAATGGCTATTTATTCAGAACTACTACCACTCAGCGATAATCGTTTGAAGAGTTAAGAAGTTAATCGTGTGCTGTCTTATCTAGCGTTCGATTGAGCATTTTCTTTTTCAAACCCTTTGCACGTGGCCACGAAAGCAGTATGGCAAAGAGAAATCAACAGCCACTTGCAAGTGGTGGAAACATTTCAGATTTATCTTGCTCTGAAGGAAAGTGACGCTCCGTAGAATCTGTCCACCCCTGCAGCTGCTGAAGGGCCGGAGTACACATCATTGCCAGACCACATGTGAGACGGTTATCTCTCGTCGTAAGCCGACACTTGGTTGTTCTCATGAGGATGACGACTGCACACAGCAGCTGCCTTACACGACGAAGTGCGTCACTTGTATCGAGCAGTGGTACATCCAAGGTGATCGTCTCCCCTCGCCATTTAATCCAGCGGCAAATCGGAAAAAGAATTCAGATTCACCTTTAAAAAAAAATTGTCGACCGTATCCAATCGCCTCAGCGCCCGATACTTGGCCTCTTAAAGAGCCAATAATAATACTTGGCCTCCTAAAGAGCCAATAATAATACTTGGCCTCCTAAAGAGAGCCAATAATAATACTTGGCCTCCTAAAGAGCAAATAATAATACTTGGCCTCCTAAAGAGCCAGTAATAATACTTGGCCTCCTAGGGGCGGGGGTGGCTCAGTCGGTAGCGCGCCAGGCTCGTAATCTGTAGTTCCCAGGTTCGAGTCCCAGCTGGGTCAGCGTTGAGATTTATCTCCGCAAAATTTCCCTGCCCTGCCCACGGTCAGTAGGGGACACCGATGGGCTTGAAAAGGCCGCCGTCCGTCGGATGGGACGTTAAGCCGTGGCCCCGTGTGCTGGAGAGCCATACCCTGTGCACGTTAAAGAACACGCTGGATGGCCTTGACGGGAGACTACCATCTGTCTCCCAACAGCTGTTCCAGTGGGTCCCCTCACCCAACCTTCTCTGAGCCTTCGGGGTCCATGTGACCTGGCCATTTAGCCCATGGTGTGCAAAAAAGTGCCGCTCAGAGGTAAAACAACCCAACTTGGCCTCCTAAAGAGCCAATAATAATACTTGGCCTCCTAAAGAGCCAATAATAATACTTGGCCTCCTAAAGAGCCAATAATAATACTTGGCCTCCTAAAGAGCCAATAATAATACTTGGCCTACTAAAGAGCCAATAATAATACTTGGCCTACTAAAGAGCCAATAATAATACTTGGCCTCCTATAGAGCCAATAATAATACTTGGCCTCCTAAAGAGCCAATAATAATACTTGGCCTCCTAAAGAGCCAATAATAATACTTGGCCTCCTAAAGAGCCAATAATAATACTTGGCCTCCTATAGAGCCAATAATAATACTTGGCCTACTAAAGAGCCAATAATAATACTTGGCCTCCTAAAGAGCCAATAATAATACTTGGCCTCCTAAAGAGCCAATAACATCTATCCCTCTTGAAAGATCTAAGGTTTGAATCACGACTTTTCGAGAGTCGGAGCTTTTTTTCTTTCCATTTTGCCGGATTGACGCATAAGGTAACTAAGCTACTGTTTAAGGCCTCACATTTATGAGAGGCCCTCAAAGAATTCCATTTAAAATTTTACTGTTCCTAAGCATATTTTTTTGAAATATTTAAATTAATTCATTGAGAAAACATTTTTCATCTTGGCTTCACACAATCATTGTATGCCAATGTTAGTATAATGTTTTCACCACATCAGTTCGTTTTTTAATCTTCTTTTCAGTCAGAAAAATAAATATATACTTTTTCGATTTTTGAATTTTTGGGCCTCTTAAATTTGCTTCTCCGCTCTTTCGTAGTGGTACTAACTTAGATCTTTACTCTGTCTAACCCTATCTTTTTGAGCTAAAATGGCAGCGAAAATTACCCGAGAACTACATGCAATATTTGGGAGGCGGGGCGGCTCAGTCGGTAGCGCGCCAGAGTCGTAATCTGCAGTTCTCGGGTTTAAGTCCCAGCTGGGGCTAGTGTTGAGATTTTTCTCCGCAAAACTCGCCGCCCTTTCGTCAGTAGCCGATGGGCTTGGAAAGATCGCCGTCCGTCGGATAGGAGGTTAAGCAGTGACTCTGTGTACCGGAGAGTCACACCCAGCTGTGCACATTAAAGGACACGCTGGATGGCCTTGACGGGAGACTACCATCTCTCTCTTGACAGCTGTCTATAGTGAGTCCCTTCCCACCAACCCTCTCTGAGCCTTCGGGGTCACCTGGTCATTTAACCCATTGTGTGCACAAAAGTGCCGCTCAGAGGTAAAACAATCCAATATGCAACATCCAATCAGAAATTAATAAAAAAATTACATAATCCCAGTATTTTTTGCCCTGTCTTGTACATATTTGCTTGGTCTCAGTCGGTAGCGTGCTAAGTTCGTAACCTGATGCTCTCAGTTTCGAACTCGTACTGTATTGGAATTGAGATTTTCTCCTAACACTGCTCGCGGTGAGACAGTGAACACCAATTGGGTTGGAAAGGCAGACATTTCATCGGATCGACTTTTAAGCCGTGTCTCAGTGTAAAGAGAGCCATACACTATGGATGTCAAATAACATGTTGGATGGTCTCATTGAAAGGAGGCTTTGTCGAGTTCATAACAGCTTTCCAGTCGATGCCATCTTCCCAATCTTCTTTGATTCCTCGGGATGCTAGTGATCTGGTCATTTAGTTCATTGTATGCCAAAAAGGACTGATAAGAGGAAAAAGAATCGAAAGTCGAATTTTCATTTTTACTGAGCATCGCAACTAAACTGTTACGTCAATAATAGCTTTAGATTTAAATATTACATAAAATAATATGTGACATTATTTGCAAATATTGGGAGAGTGAATGTTCGCTTTCATTAGTTTACACTTGTAGATGAATGGAATTTGAAATTTTCAAGACGAAATTGAAGTCTGAAAAAGAAGGAACTTGGGAATCTCTTCCAACTCATGCGAAATAATTTTTTTTGACTTCTACAGAGCTAGCAGACATGCTCGAGCAGAAGATTTCAGTTTTCGGAGAGATTTTAAGATTAACTTTCCAGATTGTTAACTGGAAGAGTTCGATTTCAAGATGAAATGCTCACCCTTGACTTGAGATGCTGATCCTTACTCATCCTTCTAATATCTCTAGAAAGTGAATTCTGCGAAGCATCTTCTGTACCACATCCTTGGAAGTTATGAACTTATGATTATCCCACAAAAGCTCTGTGAAGTAATAAAGTAAGATGCAAATGTCATTAAGGGACTTAGTTCCACACTCTTCGTGTGGAACTAAGTCACTTAATTTTCGAAATTTTCGTAATTTCCGAATTCGAAATTGTAATCGAATTCTCAATACCTTGGGTTTGAATTCGACTACAATGTACGTTTAGGGGTGTTTTTTTTTTTTTATTATTTTTCTCTTTTGCTAAAAATGAGAATGAAAGTACTCTTATTTTTTCGGGAACGATTCAAATCAGGGCAGCGATTATTAATCGATATTTTTGTCCTGTGTTCTGGCCAGAACTGCTTAAAACTGTTTTTGTGCTGTGGATTCACTGATAGTAGGGGGTCTGTAGTTCCCAGGTTCGAGTCCCAGCTGGGTCAGCGTTGAGATTTATCTCCGCAAAATTCTCCGCCCTGCCCACGGTCAGTAGGGGACACCGATGGGCTTGGAAAGGCCGCCTTCCGTCGGATGGGACGTTAAGCCGTGGCCCAGTGTGCGGGAGAGCCATACCCTGTGCACGTTAAAGAACACGCTGGATGACCTTGACGGGAGGCTACCATCTGTCTCCCAACAGGTGTTCCAATGGGTCACCTCCCCCACCTTCTCTGAGCCTTCGGGGCCCATGTGATCTGGCCATTTAGCCCATGGTGTGCAAAAAAGTGCAGCTAAGAGGTAAAACAACAATCCAACTCACTGATAGTATTGTTTTTCTTAGAGATGATAGTGATGCTTTTTGCGTTGTGGAAACATTGATTAGTTTCATAAATATCTCGTGCCCCCTGAAATGTAGTAAATAAACAATCTGCTTCGTAGCATTTGGTCAAATGTCGCGCACCCTGTGAGAGCTCTGGTGTACTTCACGGATATCGTGTCATTGATTTCCGCTGTGCATCCGCCTGTTTCGCCTCGACATCCATCATCTTCCACCTGCCTCTCAGACATCCACGGCTTCCATAAATGCATTTCGAGTCTTAAACTTTGACACCTTATTCATTGTTGGAATTGTTAGAACACGATCGTTATTGCATTGTGAAGGCCATGGTCTGACGAAAGGGACTTGTTCGCCAAAATACTGTTACGAAGGTCTGTACATAATTGCCCAATTATCTTTTTTTACCAAACTTAAATAATAGATTGTCGTAGATGATTTCTTTTGTTCCTTTCCTCGTCGCCTGTCTGCCTGAGTTGTGTTAATTGCGTTCAGTGGAACTTGTTTTTTGCTGTCTTAGAATAAGGCAGCATAGCTTATTTCAAAATGGGGAGATTGACCATACCTACCGTTGTCACCAACGTGCTTGACCAGGATTTACTCCTGTTACAACAGTAAGATCCGATTAAGCACAGTGAACAAAACAGTAATTTTTTTACTCACTTTTCTATAGCTCTTCGTTTCTCATTTCTTAGATTCCCCGCCCTGCCCACGGTCAGTAGGGGACACCGATGGGCTTGGAAAGCCCGCCTTTCCGTCGGATGGAACGTTAAGCCGTGGCCCCGTTTGGGGGAGAGATATACCCTGTGCACGTTAAAGAACACGCTGGATGGCCTTGACGGGAGGCTACAATCTGCCTACCAACAGCTGTTCCAGTGGGTCACCTCACCCAACCTTCTCCGAGCCTTCGGGATCCATGTGACCTGGCCATTTAGCCCATGGTGTGCAAAAAAGTGCCGCTCAGAGGTAAAACAACCCAACGTTAAAGAACACGCTGGATGGCCTTGACGGGAGGCTACCATCTGTCTCCCAGCAGGTGTTCCAGTGGGTCCCCTCACCCAACCTTCTCTGAGCCTTCAGGATCCATGTGACCTGGCCATTAAGCCCATGGTGTGCAAAAAAGTGCCGCTCAGAGGTAAAACCACCCAAAGTTAAAGAACACGCTGGATGGCCTTGACGGGAGGCTACCATCTGTTTCCCAACAGGTGTTCCAGTGGGTCCCCTCCCCCAACCTTCTCTGAGCCTTCGGGGTCCATGTGACTGGCCATTTAGCCCATGGTGTGCAAAAAAGTGCCGCTCATAGGTAAAACAATCCAATCCAACCCCTCACCCAACCTTCTCTGAGCCTTCGGGATCCTTGTGACCTGGCCATTTAGCCCATGGTGTGCAAAAAAGTGCCGCTCAGAGAAAAAACAACCCAACATTAAAGAACACGCTGGATGGCGTTTACGGGAGGCTACCATCTGTCTCCCAACAGGTGTTCCAGTGTGTCCCCTCACCCAACCTTCTCTGAGCCTTCGGGATCCATGTGACCTGGCCATTTAGCCCATGGTGTGCAAAAAAGTGCCGCTCAGAGGTAAAACAACCCAACGTTAAAGAACACGCTGGATGGCCTTGACGGGAGGCTACCATCTGTCTCCCAACAGCTGTTCCAGTGGGTCCCCTCCCCAACCTTCTCTGAGCCTTCGGGGTCTATGTGACCTGGCCATTTAGCCCAGGTGTGCAAAAAAGTGCCGTTCAGAAGCAAAATAACCCAAATTCTCATTTCTTAGTAGGCGTGTGCATTTGTCCACCATATTTTCCAAATTTGCAGGCTGATCACAACGAATTATACATCAAACGGAAGCTTGCGACGTGAATCAATTCCCAATGAAAAAAATCGGAAGGAAGAGAGGGAATCAAAACAGATTCCTTCGACCTATTCAAATGACGTTTTGAGGGCTCTTTCCTTGAAATTAACGTGAAAAATGTCTAAGTGATTTAATCATTGGTAATTTGGTTTATTTTTGCTTTTTATTTAGGAAGGCGTTTTTTCTTTCAAGGCTCGACATATTTTATTATGTTTGGCTACGAGTTGTTCCCATTGCAATGCAGAGTTTTGAGAGTCCTGCAAAAGATGAAGTGTTTTGCTGAATTTTGACATTAAAAACTATTCGAAATAATCTTACTTAATTTGAATAAAAGATTATTCACTTGTTTTTGTACTTTTTTTAAATTTCATTACGTCGCCTTAAAATACAGCAAACGGGAATTCATTTGGAGACATGTTTTGTTTTTTCCTTTCAGAGAAAAAATTGCAGCTCTTTTAAGTAAGCTGCTGAACGGAAACGAGAAATGTAAATTATTGGAATAAAAGCTGAAAAAGTTCCGGTTAAATGAACAAAACCAAAGCCGTGATTTGATTGATATGTGGGGAAATTTTTGGACTGGTAGGATGAAGTGAAGTGTGGAGTTTACGAAAGGGACTTAAAACTGAACGTTTCTAATTTCGTTGAGCCATTTAATGTGATAGAGTTGCTATTGTGGTTGACTGTATTATCTAGGGCATCAAACCGGTTAAATCTTTTTTCCGTTTTGTAAATTTCTTCCGACTTACCCCGTAAACATAAAAATCCATTTTATGTTTTAAAACCGGTAATTTTTTGTTGTTTGGTATTTTCCCGTCGTCCTCTTTTGAAAATACAAGATTATCATTAAAAGAAAAATAAATGTGTATATACATATAAAGGAATTATATTTTTTTAAAATATGCTTTATCGACAGGTTGACTTTGGGTATTAGTCGCCTGTGTACGTAATTTTTGTCGCTGAATCACCTATAAAAGCGAAAACGTTTTCCTTTTTTGTCTGCATTATTTGGACTTTTGCCACCTGTGGATTTTTGTTGCGTTAGCCACCCGAGCTGTGTGATCGAGGATTTATCTTGCATTTTAAATACAGGGTGGTCGACAAATAATGGTGCGGTTTCGTGAAGCACTGTCCCCAAATGCACCAAAGACTTCACAAACAAGACCATTCAAACAATTTGAATGAACCAAAAGACAACACAGTTTCACGGGCGGCAGCCACATTTCCTAAGAGATGTTACGGAAGTTCCTAATGCAACATTTCTTGATATAGATGGATTGGCAGGGTGGTCCGATTCTATGGCCATCAAGAAACCCTTATTTTTGACACCTCTCGATTTTTTTTTTTTTCTTATGGGGCTTTTGTAAAGAATTATGTTTACTTGAATTCCAGCCTTGAGTCATTTGAGAGCCAGAATAAGAGAAGCAATTGAGCAAGTAACAAGATTTATACTTCAGCATATATGGCAAGAAGTGGAATACCGATTGGACATGTGAAGTTTCGTGTAAAAATTCACTACTTATGTTCAAAGCTATTTGAAGTATATTTTCAATTAAAATATTATTTTCTTGAACATGTATATTATTTTCCAACATTTTGGTTCTCCAAACTCCACCGTTATTTTTCGGACAAAGAGCAAACATTTTAGGACGATGCTAACAAAAAGTCAGTTGAGGTGATCGTTTGTCAACGTCAAAAATAAAAATCGTACGTTTTTTTTTCTGAAATTGTTTTCAATTGCACCTTTAGTCCTTCGCAAACGAGAGAGGACAAATTTTATTTTTAAGCATTCAGGAGGAAATGGACACCGTTCTGTTCGTCTGTCAATAGTTAGAACAAAAAAAAATTGGTTTACGGTTAATATTTCACTTTGCATCAAATTGCTATTTTTTCTGTGATAACTAAAAGAAATTAAGAAGTTTTTTCTATTAAAATTGGTAGCAGAAAGATTTTAGTTTGATGCCCGAGTATTAACACATTGACTGCAGAGTGATTTTAATTAGAACTCTGTAAGCATTCGTATTGGTCGATGTCGCAATTGCTTCTATCCTCTGATAATCATTCTCAGTAGAAATGGAGAATTACAAGAAGCATCAGTCGGCACGTTTGGCATCCTTGATTAGGGTGAATTGCAACTGTTAGAGGGTGTCAGAAATTAAAAAATGACAAAGTTACACTTTGAAAACCAGCATCCCATATTCACCAGACTTTCTACTTATTTTAATATCAATCTTCCTTCCTTAGATATTGTTTGGTAGTTAACGGACTGTCTTTTGAGCTACAGACTAGGATGAAATCTTTTTTAATATAAAACACATTTACTAAAAAAAAGTAAATCCCAACGCATTGAATTTGCAGATGTTGCAAAACAATAATAAATTTATGTTAAATCTTAAATTCCATTATAGTGTGACTTTATTAAGGATATGTTCTCTAGCCTTGACGCTTCGTGGGCCAGCGTGCAGATTTATCTCCGCAGAACTCCCCGTCCTCACCTTCAGTAGGGGACACCGATTGCCTTGGAAAGACCGCCGTCCGTCGGATGGATTGTTAAGCCATGGATAATTTTTTTATTTTTATGTCTGAATACTTATAGACAGCGAAAACTTATTCGAGTATTTCGAAGAAAAAGAACTCAAGTCATGGATATTTGGCAATATGAGAATAGAATTTCCCCAAGGATGGGGGAGGGGGTTAATCCCCAAATCTTTCATTGTGTATGAACAATGAAACTAGAGAAATAAAATTATAAAAAGCACATTATGTACACTGACTGTTTTCACATTTTGAATATCTATGATTTTGATTTCATATTCATTTTGCCAACTTCTTTTGGTGCCTCTTTCTCTCCCCCCATTTCTAGCTATTTCCTAGTGCGGGATAAAACCCCAAAAGACCAACCAATCCTTTCCCCCCCACTCAAGTTTACCCGTTCTTGGGTCCATATTTTATCTCCTTTTTTTCATCTGCCAACCTCCTGCTTGCACAATCTTCCCTCTCTTTCTTACCCGTTGGCCCCTCTTATCTCTCGGAAGTGTTTATCTTTCAACAGCTGAATCTATTTCTCCAAGAAAATCGCCACAGACGAAGCGAAACCAAATTCCTCGACGGGAACTCTCTCTGAACGAATTTTCTAAATCAATACACGATTGGAGAAACGAAGAGAACCGTCCACGATCTTGTAATTATCGCTGGTGGTGGTTTCGATCTTGTAGATCATTGACCTTGATCTCGCTGACCCTGGTGTGTTCCATTTCCTGTCTCTCCTCGGAGAAGCGGGAATGATTAGGACTCTCCAGATGTGGAGGCTGGACCGTGAGGAAAATTCCGAACTTATTTCTCCTATTAACTCTACCGTTGCCTACGGTTAAAAAACTTTCGTATCGTTTGGCGTATGAGGAGAAGATAGAAAAAGAAAAAACGTTGTGAGGTTGAGTAACATTTTTAGCTTCATACATATTTCATCTTGCTTTTGAACTTTCCTGTTATTGATACGAAATCTTCAAAACTAGACTGAAACATTTTTGGCACGAACTGAAGAAACTGCAATTCTGGAAGCCTACATAACGGTTAAAAATTTTTGTTTTTAAAAGAATTTAACCCTTTCAGATAGTGGAAATGACACAAATGTATCGTAGAATAATAATCGCACAAAAGATCTTCGATTGATATCAACGATTTCAACTGGCATTTGCACAACATTAGCATAAGCATTTGTCGGAAGAAACTGACCATGAATATTAAAGCGAAAAATGAAAATAACAAAGATATTTTTTCTTCGTGCTGTGTAAGGCTTACATCAACTGAATGCCTTTGCTCTTGTTCAGTCTGACAGTTGGGTTGTTTTACCTCTGAGCGGCACTTTTTTGCACACAATGAGCTAAATGGCCAGGTCACAAGGACCCCGAAGGCTCAGAGAAGGTTGGGGGAGGGGATCCACTGGAACAGCTGTTGGGAGACAGATGGTAGCCTCCCGTCAAGGCCATCCAGCGTGTTCTTTAGCGTGCACAGGGTATGGCTCTTCCGCACACGGGGCCACGGCTTAACGTCCCATCCGACGGACGGCGGCCTTTCCACAGTCTGACAGACATCCACGCCAAATGTCTACTGGAAAAACTCAAAATTTCAATTTTACGGATGCAGTTATAACATGAGCACAAAATAAATTAGCGTTTTAAATATACAGTGTATTGCCAAATGTATTGGTACACTTACATGCTATGTCAATGAAAAGCCACCTTCAAAACTTTCTAATTAAAAAAAAAAGATTTTGACGAAAACTTTTGCTAGGGATAAATTGAAGATTTCAAACAAATCTATACAAATCTCGATTTTCAACAATATTCGTTTGAAGCTTTAATTTTAAACGCTTAACAAGAGATGTTACTTTCCCATTCCTACTAAATACTTCCTTTCAAAATTGAGGAAAATCGAATGAAATTATTGAACAGGATTCTGATATTTCATTTATCTTATTGAGCGATTATTTATCAGACGGAAAATAAGTTATAAAATGCAAAAAACAACTTTTGCTCTCGATTCTTAGGACTAGCAATGTTACTGTTTGGCGTTTCAGCTTCCACAACTCTGAATATTAATTGCATATTGTTGAAAATCGAGATTTGAATAAATTTGAGATCTTTATCTCCAGTGATATACTTTTTCTTAAAGAGTTTATATTCAAAGTTAGGAAGCCCTGAACATGGCTCTCCGTTCACACATCAGGAAGTACCTTTAGTGTTTGTAATGGAGTGATAGATTCATATGAAACTGTATGCAATAGAGCGGATGAAGCACAGTGATATGAATTGTTTGCTGGGGGGGGGGGGGGTAGGTTGGCTGGTTCATAATTCAAATTCCCTTATTCAAACTTCTAACCGAAGGTCTGTGAACCAAAGTACGTTGAACACTAAACAAAAAATGCTGTGACGTCATGCAGAAAGCAACTTCAACCTGTGCGTGTTTCAAAGAACCAGGAATGGCGCGCTCACATCCGCTTTGGAGCACCCCAAAACGCAAGTTCAATCAAGCTGTGGCATGCCGACGTGAACCGAGGCTGCCTAACAAGGAGCAGCTATTTAGATGACGTTCGTCACAATCGTCAGTTCAAATTTATTTCCATCTGAATGGCATCACATGAGCTGATTTTGGTCAGCTGTAATCATTCACGTCACGAAACAAGAACAATAAAACCGGTGCCAACTGACACAGTTGGCTTAAATGATATTTTCGAGAGAGGAAAGAAATATATGCTTAAAAGACAAAGGAAAAAAACAAGGTGCATTATTAAGCAATAGGTTCAATTTATTATAAAATATAAAGGATAGATTTTGATATACATGCTTTTGCAAACGTATAACAAAATCTTGTCAGGATGATTTCAGAATCACTCAATAAGTATTTAAGAAAACGGCCATTTCGATGAGATAGGCATGATGACTCTTAATTAATAGAGATCTGTTGGAAAGCAATCATCAGGAAGCAATTTGAATATTTTATCTAACATCTCGTCAGGTCATTATTAAGAAATAAATATTGCAAAACGTCATTCGGCGTTCGTTAAGATGTGTCCAGTGGTGTAGTGCGAGTCGATAACTCAGAGACCCTGAGACTAACAATTTTCGATGATCTCTTCATCTAGTAATGAATGGTGAGAAGTTTAAACTGCTCAGTCTCGGAGCTTCCGTAGTTTCCTTTCTCGCTGTAGCAGCTGCTTGGCGCCATATTGTGATTGGACACTTGAAGAGAGCGCGTGTCTGACGAATGATTATTTGCTGCATTTCTGCACTCCATTCGAAGTCGCTTAAATATGTGCAGCAAGCAAATTCATCTGAGTGAACAACTGAATGAAATGCTAAGTCGTCGTGAAGCGTTTGCTTCTCGTTCCAAAAGAAATCTAAGTCAAGACAATGTAGCCAGGAGCTCGCACAATCCGTTGATATTATTTTGCCGAACGTTTCAGTTTGTTTTTTTCCATTTCTTTTAGTTTTTTGCTCTCCGAAACACTGACGGCTAATCGAAATAAATGATTTGGATCCAGTTCAAAATTAGGCTTTCTACGGCACAAATAAAATATATAATAATTTTCCTTGAACATTCGAATTTAATTGCAGCATGTAAATATTATAATCATTTCGTAAATTGTTTTAAGATTGGTAGCTGTCTAATTTCCTGTTTGTTCCGATTCTGAAAGCTTGCTAGATTTTGTAAGTAAGTATTCATATGAGCTTAGCCAGCTACAGTGTGATTTTAAAAAGTAAAGCAGATCTTATTTCGAGAAGAAATAAGTTACAGCCAGGATTTGCCATTAGGCAATAGTCAAGTTGATATCGTCATTTAAATGCTACAATTTGTTTATTTAGGTAATAGCAAAATTATGTCTCTATTTTAATTTTAACTAGTCGTAATTATCCACGGAGAGCGATTACTCTCTTTTCAAAGTACTCTTTTTTTTTTCCCTTAGCAAACGAACTTTTAAAAGAATATGGATTGTGAGACAATATACTATATTATTAAATATATTGGGATATTTCCATGTTGTGAAAATGGAAAATATTACAAAAAAACTCTAATTTTGAAAATAAGCCCTTTTACGGAGAAATATTGCAGAAGTTTTGTTTATCTTATTCAAATTTATCCAAATTTCGATTTTAGAAAATATTTGCTTAATATTGAAAGACTTACTGAAGATGAAATATTTGGCAATAGATGCTGTTGTTATGCTTGTCCAAAACATTGTTTCAAAATAAATGCAAATGAAAAACATTACTAACAGTGGCCGAGTGGTTAGCGTGTTTGGCTAATGATCAAAGGAACCTGGTTTCGAGCCCCGGGTAAGGCATGAATGATTTTGTTGTCTTTCTGCTGAAGTTGACCTTTCTCACAAATCTTCTCTATGGAGTGTTAAACCGTTCAAGCTCCTGTCAAATCTGTGTATCAAACAGCTGCTTGATGGGTAATTTTTTTTTATTTTTTAAACGTTTAAAATTGCATTTATGTCAGTAAACGATTAGTTGCAATTTTAAGGGGAATTAAAAAAGGAATATTTTAGATATTCCTTTTTTATAAACAAACTTTCAAATGTATTCAAATTAAAAGAAATACAGTAAACACATAGAACAAACAACATAAGTAAGAATGGGAAGAAAGATGGAATCAAGGAACACCTAGCTCCTTCAGATAAAAAGTAATTCCTAACACTTTAGCAAAAGCGGTAAGTAAAAACTAAAATACTTTCCATTACATAAAAAAAAGTACAGTTGACAATCGAGTTGACAAAACGAAAATGTTATAGTTAAGTTAGTAGTTTGACAGATTACATTGCGAATTTTGTTTTAGAAGGCTGAGGGCTTTTCTGCGTTCAGATATCATAAGGTAAATAATTTCGGAGGGACATAAATAAAATTCCTTTGCAAAATGGATTTTTTAAACCAATGGCACACCCAAAATAGATCTTTTTTTCTTTTCCATAGTGTAATCAATTATTTCTTTTGACATTTTGCTACAAAATGCTTAATACAAAGTTAAGGAGCTTCGAATACAATTTTCCATTCCCACAGCCTGGAAATGCCCTAATACGTTGGATAATTTGGCGTAATTTTTTCATTCCCAGAGCAGAAAAAGCGAGGAAAAAAATGTTTCCATTTCAAATGCTACTGCTTACTGAATATTACAAGTTGTATTCTATGCATAATTACTGTAATACTTATTAAAATTCTTTCATCCATTTCAATTACCTTATTTCCTTCATGGTTGCGAATGCAAAATAATTCTTTTTTTTTTATAAGAAATATTGAAAAGAAACTGCAGCACAGAGGGCGCACTGTCACTTCCTGTGCCCAGGAGCGCTTGAGGTTTAAATCCGGCTCTGGGTACAGTCTTTCATTTGATTATTCTGCAACATTTCCGTGTTTTTTAAGAAACTATTTTCAGCGAATTTTTAAAATGTCTGAAAAAGAGAGGATGACTCAGAGGATCAAATCATTGAATTTTAATGAATAGCATGACTACGGATCAAAGAAGTCATTAAACAAAACAAATGTCGTCCAGTGAAAAGTTCTTTGAAGAGATCGCATATTCTCTGCAGTGGAACTTCAGAGGACAATTCCTCGTCTGTTATGTTTCGACGAAATGAGCATTTTCCGATCGAGAGAATTAACTGTGCCAGTAAACTGCGCGAAGTGTAGTAGCTGCACGCGGTGTACGTGTTGCCAATCAACGGTTGACTGGTCATCAGTGCAGTGGCTTCGGAATCTGGGCATGACGTCTCTAAAATGACGTTGTGATCTCTTTCGAACTGGTGCAGCCAATAGGAAATTCCTCACGAATTGCATCTTGTCGGCTGTTTGTGTTTTGACCGCAGAGGAAAGTGCATAGAATGTGCTATTCATGTTAACTATATACAGTAGCGTTCAAAAAAAAAACGAATCGCTCTTAAAATCTGCTCTCTTTGTAGTGCGTGACATTGAAATGGTGTTCTTTAAATTCTACAATGCTGGAACTCTGCTAGAGATCAATGGATTAATATTTTAGGCCAATCCGTTTCACTGATTTTTCTAGAAATTATAATTAATGGATGAGGAATCACTTTTAGTGAATGTTTTAATTTTTAAGGAGGGGAATGATCCAAATGTTAAGGAAATAAAATGAAGAGTAAAAATGAGTAGATTGAACAACATTTCGTGTGACTAGTTGATCTCTCTGCGGGGTTTGAGAATTCGGAATTGGTTCAAGTAAATCGCTGTTCTGTTTGGTTGACTTTCGAAAGAGTTTTTAATTGAGGAAGTGTCTTCTTTGGTGAATGCTGATATAGTCATAACCCGATTTTCGATGCCGATATATTCCCACTGCATTCCGTTATTCATCGTCGATGCTTCGGACATCGGTTGCTCAGATATGCCGTGACGAAAACTTCCTGAGTCTTAGAATCAAATTAACTGGTAGCAGATAATAACAAGGAATTTCTTTACGTTGCGCTGCATAAGCAAACATCCTCTGTTTTACAACCATTTTAGCAATGTAACATATTCATTTATATATTTAAAACATCTTGTATAGAATTAATAAATGTGCAGTATTTTAATGTAAACAGATTTTTATACTACCATTCCAAAAACAGGGTTGAAACCAGAGATATTCTCAAAGTATTCCTTGAAAACGTGATCAGAGACGCAATTGTTGCGTCGTTCATTCTTAGCGTCGCAGGTAGCAAATTTTACCTCCTAACATCTGTGGTAGTCACTGGAAGGAGAACTATGCACCAATCCCCTGTGATGATGCATAGAACCGACCCCGCCTTCTCGTGGTGCAGACCGTTAGTACCTTTCAAAAGAGATACTCTCTTGTGGAAGTGAACGGAAGGGGAGGGCTGCCAGATTAGTGTGGCCTACTGATCTGGACAACTATGGCTACTTTTCTTTTTTTTTTCTACCCTGCTAAGGAGTGGTCAACCACACAGGGTCCTGGTGCTGACCATATAAACCCACTGGACTGGACAGATTATGGATCCTGATTTTGCTGCACTGGTGAGCTTCTGTGGAGGGAAAATCTTCCGCTGTGTTTTCTGTTTGTGGGTTGACAGCCCCAAGTGAATAGATTCACAGGATATGTTTATCAGCTGGTGGATAATCCTGAGCAGAGGTCATCGCAGGCACCTGAACTCTTTGCTTCTACTGGCATCGTCAAATTCTACATTAGAGGAAGTCTTCCAGTGTAGATGGCTTCAGCCTTTAGTGGTGGGGTATGGGGTCTTTGCCCCATGTCTGCGATTAGGGGGCTGTTTGATATTGTCGGCATTCCCTCTCTCAATAAACATAGTTTCTTTAAACATCCTACTAACCATTTTCTCTCCATAGGTAGTTGGAATGTGAGGACTCTGCACAGAGCTTTTACTCTTGATGTCCTCACACAAGAATTCCACCATTATAATTTAGATATTCTCGGCTTGGAAGAGACCAGATGGACAGATAAAGGTCAGATTCTTAAAAATAATCTTAAATTTCTCTTTTCAGGGAGGGACGACAATAAGCACCACCAAGGCGTGGGTCTGCTTCTCAGCAGACACACTAGTGATGCTCTTCTAGGATATGAGTGCATTAATGAAAGGTTTCTTACAGCAAAATTTCAGACAAGCATTGAATGCTTGAAAGTTATTTGTTGTTATGCTCTCATTGAGGATGCTGATGAGGATAGGTTTTATGGACAACTTCAGGATATTTTGAATTCTGTCAAGAAAGGAGATATTACCCTTGTTCTTGGTGACTTCAATGCCAAAGTTGGTGCTGACGCTGACCTTTGGGGAGGGGTGATAGGCCGTTTTGGTATTGGTAGCGGCAATGGGCAACGTCTCCTACAGGTAAGTAAACTCAATGGATTCAGAATAACTAACACTTATTACAAACACCGCGACATACATAAGTACACATGGGTTTCACCTGATGGGCTGCATAAGAATATGATTGATTACATATTAATTAACAGCAAATGGGCTAGTTCTGTTAGGAATACCAGGGCATATAGGGGAGCTGAAATTGGATCGGACCATTACCTTGTTAAAAGTTTCTTGCAACTTAAACTTAAAAAGTGTTGTGCTAGGGTTAAAAAATTTACTT
Organism: Ryuthela nishihirai; assembly: GCA_038380435.1. Lineage (NCBI taxonomy): Eukaryota > Metazoa > Arthropoda > Arachnida > Araneae > Heptathelidae > Ryuthela > Ryuthela nishihirai. Next base: position 69,282,261 of record JAWZYU010000015.1, on the reverse strand, counting down.
TTAATACTGAAGCTCTGAAAGATCCAGTTATAGCCAAATCTTACCCTGATAGGTTACTTAGTCATTATGACAGTCATGGTTTGCTTACTACTGAAGTTGAGGAAGAATGGGACCATTTTAAACAGGCTTTTTTGGACACTAACAGTACTCTTTTAGGAAAAAAGGAGCAGAAGAGACAATTATCTGAGTGATAAGGTACTTGAGCTTATTTCGGAAAGAAAGAACTGCAGGAATGTCCTTAATCAATACCCTACTAGTCCTAATAGAAAGCATTACAGAGAACTTAATAAACGTGTAAAAGATCAGTTAGCTGCTGATAAGAATCTTTGGCTTGATGGTTTGGCTGACAAAGCTGAGGAAGCAGTTAGACAGCATAACAGCAGAGAGCTCTACCAGATAGTTAATGTTTTGTGTGGTAGAAAACGGACATGCATACAAGAATTGAAGGATAAACAAGGTAAGGTTATAGAAGGGGAGGATTCTGTCATGGCTAGGTGGGCTGAACATTTCGGTGATGTTCTAAACAATGTAGTTAGTTCTACTCCCATTGTTTGCAATGATGATAGATGCATTGGTGGCTTTAATGTTGGCCCTATAACACAATCTGAAGTTATTTTGGCTGTTTCTAAACTTAAACGACATAAATCCGCAAGGGTAGATGAAATTACTACGGAAATGCTTAGAGCTGGGAATGTTTCGGTTACCACTTGGATGACTGAAATTCTGAATCTCTTTTATGATAAAGGCATGGTTCCTAAGGATTTTACCAGAGCTATTGTTATCCCTATTTTCAAAAAAGGTGATCGCAGTTCTTGTGATAACTATAGGGGTATCAGCCTACTCTCTGTTCCAGGTAAAGTTCTTTCCATGATTGTGCTTAATAGAATTAAGAATCTGGTTGACAGTCAATTGCGTGATGAGCAATGTGGATTCAGAATTGGTAGGGGATGTGCAGATCAGATATTTTCACTTAGGCAGATTCTTGAGAAATGTTTAGAGTTTCAGAAACCTTTGGTTGCTAGCTTTGTTGATTTCAAAAAGGCTTTCGACTCTGTTGATCGTCATAATTTGTGGTTGATTGTGAAATCATATGGTATACCAGACAAGTTAGTTAACATAATGAAATCTCTCTATAATAACACTGAGTAGTGTGTGAGAGTTGGTAAGGCTTGTAGCAATTGGTTTAGCATTACTTCTGGTGTTCGACAAGGGTGCATTTTGTCTCCTTTTCTCTTTAGCTTGGTTATTGATTATGTTATGCGAAATTCACTTCAAGGGAAAGATTTTGGCCTTAAATGGACTGGAGATACGAAAATTTCTGATTTAGATTATGCTGATGATTTAGCCCTTTTGGCAAATGATGTTGATGAGATGAACTCTTTTATTTGAGCTGTTGATGAGACTGGTAGTAGAGTAGGTTTGGTTATAAACAAAACTAAAGTGATGAAAATTGGTCGGGCAGGTTGTGATTCAGTTAATCTGAATGGTTGCAGTCTTGAGCAGGTGTCACAGTTTAATTATCTTGGGAGCTATGTAACAGATAATGGTGATGTGCGGCATGAAATTAACAGACGAATAGGGATTGCTGCCGGGACTTTTAAGAATCTATGGAGAGTGTGGAGAAATAGGCGTATACACCTAAAGACTAAAATTAGACTGTATAATAGTTTGGTTCTTTCTAGGGTTAGTTATGGTAGTGAAACTTGGACACTTTGTAAACAAGATAACAGGAAACTAGATGCTTTTGATTCCAGATGCTTACGCAGTATCTTGGGCATTAGGTGGTTCAACTTTGTAACTAATGATGAGGTTAGGCAAAGGAGTTTGCAACCTCCTTTAAGCAGCATATTGTGCAGAGAGAGACTTCGTTGGTTTGGCCATGTTGCCCGTATGAATAATTATAGATTGGCGAATAGGGTTATGAACAGTGTGCCTAAAGGCCTCGGAAAGAAGGGGAGACCTAGGATGCGGTGGGCAGACAATGTCAAACAGGACCTTGTTAGAATTGGTGTGCAGTGGTCAGATGCAGTAGATGTAGCTCAGGATAGACTTGCTTGGAGAACTAAATTGCATGGTCTGGTTGGACCTCCGTAGCCCATGGCTGCTCGAGGATGATGATGATGAACATCTCTGTACGAACTATCCATCATGGCGGGAAAGCATCCTAAAATGTCTCTTAACTACAGTGCAAAAAACGATGAAACATACAAAAAAAAACTTATGAAAATATTGTACACTGCACCAAACTCTAACACTGGGAAACATCATTACAACACAAAACAGATAAAAGGTAATTATTAAATTAAAATGCGAATATTAGACTATGATATTTTTACGATGTTGCTGTATAATCATTTTAATGCACTGCTATAAGGGAAAGAATTAATGTACCGAAATACTATACTACTATTGTCAGTGTATATTTCAGAATCTTGGAATTTAACCCCACTCTATTACAGTAATCATTATGGGAATAATTGCTTCACTGTCAGTCGCATTTTCAAGCAAATAACTGGATACGACTATAAAATTTAAACTTGGGGATTTTTCTTCCATTTTACATTCTCAAATAAAGACTGAGGCCTGTATTTCCTATTCTTACTGATTTAATCCAAACAGACATTCTATATCCTTACAGACACAAATGCCAACAAACGCTTTTCTGAAAAATGCGCTTTAAAAAAAAAAGTGCTTCCCTTTCCCAACAGAAAAGAAAAACTGTCGAAGCGCGAGACTGCAACTAAGAACGAATTCTTTAATAATTCAGTCTTGTGACGGTAAAGAAGGAAGCTAAAAAAGACAAAGTTACATTTCTCTGTATTTGGATATTCGCCATTTGTAACACCATTCCGCATTAACCGCCAACTTCTAATTCAGTTCCACTTTCGTGGCAAAGTTTTCGTACCGAAGGGAGAATCCTCTTCTTCGGAGGGAGGGAGGGAGTGAGGTGTGTTCTCCTTCCGTCGTCACGCGACTTCCCGATCGATACGACGACCTTCATCTTCTTCTCCCGGGAACCCATTATAAGTCACTTCTAATCTCAGACGTCCGATGATATTTATAGCGCTTATGATAAGGCGTGTTATGCGGCAAAACGGAACGTAGGCGTTGCTGCTTTCTGTTGGTTTGGGAGATTAAAGACCAAGATGCTGAGGAAGAGGGTGTGGACACTCTGAATTCGTCTCTTTCCAAGAATGCTCTTCAATTATATATCAAATGATGACGCACTTTTCAGTAAAGCATTAATTTTGATTTTAGCTTATTATTTATGTACAGAAATCGTAAAAAGTGCCGAAAGTGAGGCACTAGTGTTAGTTGATCGCTGTATAAAAATAAATACCCCCTCAAGCAGCTGCTTGCCACAGAGGTCTGACAGGAGCCTGTCAGTTTATATGCCATAGTAGAAGGTCTGAGAGGATGGCAGGACCTCAGCAGAAAAACGACACATACATCCATGCCTTACCCGGGGCTCGAACCCAGGTCCCTTAGATCAGTATCCAAGCGTGCTAACCACTCGGCCATGACACAGTCGAAAATTAGATCATTTCCGTGAAAAAAAAAAAAGTTCTGGGAGAATGTTCTTGTTATTATGACTCTTAATTTCTTTTTCGCCAAACGTAAAGGCACGCTTCTTTTTTGATAACTTTTTATGTATAAAGTACACTGTTTGGGCAAATTATTATGATATATATAAACAGAAGAACCAAAACATTGACTAAGCGCGTCTTTATGCAAATCGAAGCAACTGCAGGTAAACGACGGCGCGTGTGAAGGTCATGAAAGTATAAATAACACCTGATACTGAGCTCTGTTAATCAGTGTTATTCTTGTTCTTCAGATTTGAAAGGCAGCGGACGTAAGTGAGTTTGACAAATTGTAATGGCCAGTCGGCTGGGTCAGCGCATTTCCGAGACGGCAAGGCTTGTGGGGTGCTCACTGTCAGCCGTGGTTAGTACCTTCAAAAAGTGGTCCGAGGAGGGTAAAACCACGAACCGCCGGCAAGGTGTGAGCCACCCACAGCTCATTGATGCTAGAGGTGAGCGAAGGCTATCCTGTATGGTACGAGCCAACAGAAGGGATACTGTGGCGCAACTCTTCCGTGATTTGAATGCTGGTGACGGGAGTAATGTCTCACAACACACAGTACATCGAACCCTGCTGAAAATGGGGCTGCGTAGCCGCAGGCCGCTCAGAGTGCCCGTGCTAACTCGGTTAACTGTCGAAAGCGCCTACAATGGGCACGTGAGCATCAAAATTGGACCTTGAATGATTGGAAGAAGGTTGTCTGGTCCGATGAATCTCGTTTCCTGTTGCACCATGTGGACGGTTGGGTACGTGTGCGTCGTTTACCTGGGAAGTGTTGGCACCAGGATGCACCGTGGGACGAAAACAAGCCAGTGGAGGAAATGTAATGCTTTGGGCAATGTTCTGCTGAGAAACTCTGGGTCCGTGATTCATGTGCAGGAAACTATTACGTCTACCACCTACCAAAACATTATTGCAGACCAGGTACATCCTTTCATGGCAACGGTATTCCCCTCTAGTAGTGCCTTCTTTCAGTAGGATAATGTTCCATGCCACACTGCCTGAATTGTTCGAGAATGGTTTGTGGAACATGATGAAGACTTCCAGGTATTGCCCTGGCCTCCAAATTCCCCAGACATCAATCCAATGAGCATCTGTGGTTTGCGTTGGAACAGCATATCCGATCTGCGGCTGCTCACCACGTGACTTACAAGAGTTAAAGGATCTGCTAGTAATGTGTTGGTTCCAGATACCACAAGATACCTTCAGAAATCTTGCAATGTCCATGCCTCGCAGGGTAAGAGTTGTTTTGGCGGCACGTGGAGGACTAACATCAAATTAGGCAGGTGGTCATAATGTTTTTGTTCTTCGGTGTATATACGTGCACAGAGTACCATGAACCATGCCACTGTACGCAAAATTTCATATTGGCGTAAGTATTGTAATTCATTACAAAGTCCTGTAAAAGCTGTAAAGACGGATGGAAAGCAAAGCCAGTGCTAAATGGGTAAAAAGGCTGATCTGACCGGCGTCGAAAGGGGCTCGTGGCTGGAACCCAGAGAAAAATCAGGGGGCACAATATATCAAGTGTATGGCGGACTTTTTGCCATTCTCCAATCGTGGCAAATGCGAGAGGGGAAAAGATTGACATACAGGAACAAGCTTTTGTTGTAACTGAAAAGCAAAACAAAATTTCAAACCCGTATTTCAACGAAAATTATGCTCTGAGAATTGAAAACTGAAATTTAGAAACTGTATCATGATATATGCAACGATATATTAAGTAGGTGTTCATAATAATTTGTCCAGGCAGTGTACGTATTAAAAGTGTTTATATATTGCATGTCTAAAATATAGAATTCAATATAAGATGTAAAGAAAAGTTGAATCCTAAATGCCCAATAATATTGTTGTTCACTTCTGAGTAGCACTTTTGCGGCACACAATGGACTAGACGGCCAGGTCACAAAGACCCTAAGGACTCAGAGATGAGTAAGGTGATTTACTACGCAGCTGTTAGGGGCTTGATGGGAGCCTCCGATCGAGGCCATCCAACGACTTCTTCAATCTGTACATGTATGCGGAGCCACCGACTAACCTCGCGCAAGAAAGGAGACGGCCTTTCCTAGTCCATCACTTCACTAGAATTTCTGGAATTCACACCCTGTCGTGGGCTAAGGGAGAAATTTTAAATGCAGGAACAGTGGGAACTCGAACTTGGGGGGGGGGGGGAGCTCAGTCGGTAACGTGCCAGGCTCGTAATCTGCAGTTCCCAGGTTCGAGTTCCAACTGGGTCAGCGTTGAGACATATCTCTGCAAAACTCCCCGCCCTGCCCACGGTCAGTAGGCCGATGGGCTTGGAAAGGCCACCGTCCGTCGGATGGGACGTTAAGCCGTGGCTCCGTGTGCAGGAGAGCCATACCCTGTGCACGTTAAAGAACACTCAGATGGTAGCCTCCGTCAAGTCCATTCAGTCTCCCAACAGCTGTTCCAGTGGGTCTCCACTCCCAAACTTCTCTGAGCCTTTGGGGTCCTTGTGACCTGGCCATTTAGCCTATGGTGTGCAAAAAAGTGCCGTTCAGAGGTAAAACAACCCAACAACAACTTGAACCTGGAGTATCAAGTTTCCAATCTGACTGAGTACTCTTCACCAGGCCTATAATCGCAAATGTGGGAAATAAGAAATCCGCGGTCTCGACATTAATAGCTTTAGGTAGATAATATATTTCTCTCGTATTCATTTTATGCTAGAAACCATTGGGACAAGATAATTCTTTTACTGCTTGTTCATTCCTTTTTCGTAAAAACTGTCGTGTGCTGAAAATTTGCATGAAAAATCAGGATAAGGCTTATCATTTCTACTATTCTTACCCTTTGTTGCAGTTGGTTCCGTTTTAAATATATGCAGATATATATATATTCAACATTTGTTGATCACCGCTCTGTTAACGTTTTGTATATCGGTGACTTTCAGTTTGATGGTCACAGATGGCGAGATGAACAGAAACAAGGAAAAGGTCAAACTGTAGATAAATCTGCATCGCAGGTGGTATGCAAAAATGGAGATGTTGTCGGCCTCGGGCATGAGATATACGATAACGCGGAAGAGAACAATGCGTGCGTTGGTTGTTCGAGGTAAACTGGATTCAGTCTGCAGACTAGTATTTGGCTATGCAGGACTAAAACAGCAACACTCCTTTGTATGTAGTCTGTCGTGGAGTTCCGTTAGTCAGATCCATTTTGTACTGATTATAGATGATAAGAAAAGAATACCGGAATCTCTTACAGCAAAACTTTGACTACTGCATTAGTTTAAGCTATGTATTCTGAAGCTTCAAAAATCGTGAATAAACAGAAACGTGGATTCTTCTGAGGAATTTTTTTTTTTTTAAATATTAGCCTAAATTCCAAAAATTAAATTTCAGTCTTCTAACCACGTACTCACCATATAGTGAACTATTACCGTGACTGATTCAATAAATCCAAACTTTTTTCAAGAAAGGCCTGCAAACTTTTAGCAGGCCTTTCTTTATTTTGTTTCATTTATTTTGATGAGTCTGAAGACAGAATTTGTGCTATGACCCGATAGAAAGAATTAATTACTACTCTGATGACAAAAAAAATTAATAATTACATGATGATAATAGACCGATGCTGTCTACGATAAGCTAACATTGGAAAAATTCCATGGAAAATATTTAGTAATTTACATAACTTGAGTTTATTTAGATTTTACACAGAGACTTTTACACATCTGTCAGTATTTAAAGCTTATTAAAACTTGATCATTAACGGTATTATAGCATGGTCAATTCGAACAAATTTTACTCTTAAAATGTAAATGGTAATTTAAAACAGATTTTTTTTATAAGTCTGTGCAATGATTCTGCTGGATTACATTACTTAAGGACAATAATTCCCTAATATACCCGATATTTTCCCGATATTTTCTTCAATAGGCCAATTTCTAAATATTGTAAAAAAAAAATCAAAATTTAAAACAGATTTGAGCAAAGGTCTCGAGCTTTACTCCAGGCGTTCTCCCCCTCCCCTCTACGAAACCATTAACTCAAGAAGTGAAAGTTTCAATAAGACTTCATTTTCAGGCATCAACCTGCGAATGCTCTTCATAATCAGAGAAGATAGCTATTGCTGTGCAGAGGGTTGAGAGGAGAGCAGATCCTGTGCCGTGAATCTCTTCATCAAATACTTTCCTGATGACTAGTGACATTCATATTATAATGATAAGCGACGGGGCTGCCAAACCTCGAATTTCTCATTCACAGCATCACTCAATATCGATGCAGATCACTTAATATCGATGCAGATCACTTAATATCGATGCAGATCACTTGAGAGTTTTAACAGCGACCGATCAAGAACATGATCATAACAATATTGTGATGCTAATTAGTGACTACGTTTCAATCTATTTCAACCACGAGTAATTTTTTTTTCGATTGAAGCAAAAAGAATATTAATGGTCCTTTTCGGATGGGACATTTTTAAAGTCCTGAGAACCAAAAAAATTTTTTCTGAACTGCAGAATTTTTAACACTACTTGATCTGCTTTCGGCCTAATAATTTTTTTTTATATTTTTAGACGCTCAATATCAGAAACTGAAGAACGATTTTTAAAAAGGCAAAAACTTCTAAGATGAAGAAACATGGCGATGAAAGAGTTTTTAATTTTACAATATTAAACGTTGTTGCAAATTTTAAAAGAATCGTTTAGGTGATTTTTTTTTAAAAGAATGTTTACGATTCATTGCTACCTCGGCTGTTGTAAACTCATGTAAAGGTATCAAATAGTATTTGTTTTTGAACGAACGAACCGATTCTTTCAGAATACGCTCTGCCCGCTGTCAGTAGGGGACACCATGGGCTTGGAAAGGCCGCCGTCCGTCGGATGGGACGTTAAGCCGTGGCCCCGTGTGCAGGAGACACATACCCTGTGCACGTTAAAGAACACGCTGGATGGCCTTGACGGGAGGCTACCATCTGTCTCCCAACAGCTGTTCCAGTGGGTCCCCTCCCCCAACCTTCTCTGAGCCTTCGGGGTCCATGTGACCTGGCCATTTAGCCCATGGTGTGCAAAAAAGTGCCGCTCAGAGGTAAGACAACCCAACCCAGCCTTCGGGGTCCATGTGACCTGGCCATTTAGCCCATGGTGTGCAAAAAAGTGCCGCTCAGAGGTAAGACAACCCAACCCAGCCTTCGGGGTCCATGTGACCTGGCCATTTAGCCCATGGTGTGCAAAAAAGTGCCGCTCAGAGGTAAAACAACCCAACTTTCAGAATAACGTCGAAATGGAGTTTAGTTTTTTCCTCAGTTTTAGGAATTTGGTTTTCTCTATCGTAGATAGGACAAGGGTTGACTCATAACGCTATGAAACCAGGATCATAGCCTGATCCTTTCATTTCCAATCTGTAGGCTTGGAAATGCCTGCGTCCGTCCGATTGGGCCTTCTCAAGGCTCTTTGGCATGAGACATTCCCTACACGTTAAAGAACCCGCTCTCCACCTCTCTCCTTGATGATGGTGTCCAGCGGATTCTCCTTAGTTTTAGGATCCTTTTGTGCAAATTAGCCGTCCCGTGGCCGAGTGGTTAGCGCGCTTGGCTACTGATCTGAGGGACCTGGGTTCGAGCCCCGGGTAAGGCATGGTTGTGTGTGTTGTTTTTCTGCTGAGGTCCTGCCATCCTCACAGACCTTCTACTATGGCATATAAACTGACAGGCTCCTGTCAGACCTCTGTGGCAAGCAGCTGCTTGAGGGGGTATTTTTTTTTATTTTGTGCAAAAGTGTCTCTCTGAAGTAAAACAATTCCTACCTGAAACCAGAGAAATGTAAATCAACTTGATATTCATATTAAGAACCATTACCGTTTACTTGGTAAAAAAAACACAAAAAAAAATGAAAACCGGAAGATTCATTGCGCTATAAATCGCCCATTAATGAAACAAAAAAAAAAAACTATAAACGGAAACTTATTTTGCCCACAGCGTCTGCACGGACACGCAGCAAATGTCCTTTTAATTGCATTTTTCGCCTTTCCTTTTTTTTCTGACGGGTTAAGCAACACTCGAAAGCAGCTTCAACAGAGGTTTAGGAAATCACTTTGTTTTCCAAAAGCGCCGATTGGGGGAGATTGCGCAAGCAGGGGGGGGGGGCTCTCCTTCCTCACCACTTTACGTTGCGGTGGTCCGCGAGCAGCCTACCAAACGAATAACTTTTCCTTTCCATAATTATGCTCGCCATTGTGTCTGCTATCGTCGTGGGGGAGAGAGAAACAATCTGCTAAGGCACGAGCTGGTGACGTCACAACCGCAACTTGCGTGACCTGCCGTTGTCGAGTGGGCGTGGTCCGTGTTTGCCAATTAACGAATGAGGGAAATAGATTCTAACTCGATAAGCGGTAATTATCGCAAACGATTCGGAATCAATAGAGCTTTCCTCATCTGAGCGCCGGAGAGGGTTGTTAGGGGGAGCGGATATTTAGATTTTGTTTTTTAATCGCATTGCTTGTTAACATCTCTTCGGAATCAGATACATGATTCAGATCGCACGTCACATCCAAACTCTTCATTTGCCGATTTTTTTTGTATCGCTCACGCATCCTCCTTTGAAAAGAATGAGATGATTTCGTGCAGGAGAAAGAAAAATAAGGCTCTATTTGGGATATCAGCAGAGCCGAGTCCTTTAGCGCTAATTTGGCTGACAGCAACACTGCCTTTCGAATTTTAATTGCTTGTAATTCGGTTGTTAGGCTAATGTTGGTAGTGGTGATTGTTCCGATAGCAAACGAACTGTCATTTCCGCAAGATGTTGATTCGTTTTCCGTGCGCAGACTTCATTTTTCCTTCCTTTAACTGGAGCACTTTGCGAATCGCTTTCATGTTGCTGCAACAGTTCGTCCATGTGGGAGTCTCTTCAAAGTCTTGCAAATGAACAAAAAAAAAAATCCCTCGGTGTGTGTGACACCATTTCCACAAAAGCTGGAAACTGACGATCTAATGAAGGAAATTTCATTCGTCTCCGTTATTGAGGAAATGAGATTCTCAAAGTTTTCTGTCGATGATATCCCACTTTTGCCAACGAAATCTACTTGTTAATTATCGATTTTGTTTACATTTCAGTTTCGAGTCTTTATCAGCATTTTTTCTTATAAGGTCTCACTGAATTAAACAAAAACTGTGAGGGTTTCACTCGTGCAGATGTGTACGTGCAAAACTCTTGCAATATTTGTTTGGAGACTAAATTACGCAGTCTGGGTGGACCTCCGTAACCCATGGCTTCGTGAGGATTATGTGTGTATGCAAATGTCAAGTGACCAATTAAATATTTCCGAGACGTCCCAGGTTACAGCAGCCACTGTTCTACTCTCCTCTCGAAGAGAAAAGGAACGTCGATGGGCTTCGAAGGGCCGAGGTTCTGTGGATGGAGTATTCTTTAACAGGGCCATACACTTTGAACACGAAAGAACACACTGGATTATTTTGACAGAAGATTTTATATGTCCTCTAACAGCTGTCCATTAGGATCTCTTCCCCCCTAGCTGTAGTCTTTTGTGATCCTTCTGATCTGGCCTTAAACGTCCATTATGTGCAAAAAGGTGCTGCAATATTTTTAAATTGATATTCACCAGCATTTGTCTTAGGAATTTTATTTTTAAAATTTTTGTGGATTATCTTTTACTGAATATGTGGAAACCCTGAACATTGTATTTTAATATTTACGCAAAAAAAATTTCAAAAGTATACATCCTAGGAAAAAAAAGAACGTTGGCAGTGTTCTTAAACTTTCGCGAAGCATTTGACGCAATATGTTTAGAAATATTTGGAGATAAACTCTTTGCTGCTGATACCGGAGTTTTATTTTTGAAAGTTATATGGGAAGGACAAGAGCATAAATTGCTAACATAATTAGCATATTTCGAGATATTATAAAAGGAGTTTTCCAAGGTTTAATGATGGACCTGATGATTTTGACAAATTAGACTTCATTGGTCCCCTAATCTGCGACGCAGATGATACTGAAACAAATGATGATAGGGTAGAAATGCTTTCTGATATGAAAATGATCGTTAAAAAGTCATAGATGACTAGTTTAAAATCTGAATATTATAAATAAAGCAAAAACTTCTTCGAGTTTAAAGACATCCAGTACGACAGACATCAGGAAATAATACTGCTGTAATATATACAAAACTACATTTACCGTAAGTTTGAAGGAATAAACACAATTTAATTATTTGCGAATAGTTCCACTAAGTTGAAAATTCCACTAAGTTGAAATGGCGTTCACATGCAGCTAAACTTACAAAAAGACAAAGTACTTATATTATTTTTAATGTTATAAAAAAAATTGTAATTTTTTTTATCTCACTCTGTTACATGTGGGGTTTATTTCAACTTTCATTTGGGTCTATGTAGTAAGGGTGGTGACTATACAACCAACTTACTGTTTTTTATGCATAACAAAAATTTTAACTTTTGTTAGCTATTCGAATTTAGATTATAAAATTTTATACTATTCTGTAATATTAGACATCGTTATATGAATAAAATTTATCATCTCAGCTTTCAATATATTGAAGATTCTGTGAGGAACGGCAGACTTCAGCAGTAGCATAAAACCTCCGTATCTGTTCCATTATCATCCCTTGTCGCATTCATTAGTGACCAAGCACGATAACTACTCGACAATTTGGAGAACAGAACGTGAGAAATATCTTACGATTTGGAAGATAAAAAACTGCAAACCTTTCAGCCACATTCAGCATCTGATAAGGTTTACAAATAATGACATTATTATTTGGGTTTGTCAAAAGCTAATGAGGTTAACTCGAAATTTTTGAATATCTCGATTATTTACTATGAATTTGTCTTTTTCCTTAAAGATTTCACAGCTTAAGTCACTATTAAAGTTATTGTAAAATTGTTTACAAGTTTCTTGCAAAGTGGTAGTTTAGATAAAAGTATCGAGTAGTTAAACACGCTTGTCAAAAGTAAAACTTGTTAATTTTTCATGAAGATTATAACTGCATGTAATAGGACGTAAAAATGAATTAAGAGATGCATGCAGAAATTAAGTTCTTACATTCTAAGCCTCTAAATGTTTCACTGTGCTAGAATTTGGCGGGGGTTATTCCTTCAACTCTCCCTTCCTCGATATGCGCCTGCCTCTCCATATTTCGTAATTTAACGCTCCAACGTCCAACTCTTCCCGAAGTATTCTGCTCCATTATCAAAATTCTCCCATTTTTTTCGATTTTGTGCGGCTCTCGGCTGCCATGAGCCATCCCGCATCCCTCGAGCCACAGTTTATTCCGATTTGCCCCTCGGGGCGAGCTCATGATCAGCCCACCCTTCCACGTGCTAAAGGATCGACAGATGACACACTCGGCAGCACTCGTTATATTTAGGGCAAAGTCTTTTTCTTTCCCTCCCTCATTCCCATTACTGGAAAAGTTAAAGGAACTAAGCTCAAAATATGTAAATGTATCATAAATGTTCCGCTCGAAGTTTCCGTAGTTCTCAAATCGTCACGTTTTCCGCGGGACAGATCAATCTCTCTGGAGAGGTGAGATTCCCGTCTTGTAAGGGACATATTATTATTGTACATTTGCTGCAGTTTGCAATCTAGAGGAAATGATTTTTCAGTAAATAACTGAAGAAAAAACGTTGGTTGGAAAAAAATCACTTCAGTAAAAAAAAAAGCGACTTTAATATGGAATGTTAGCATAAATAAGGTTCTTATGTAAAAAGGCTTTAGCATTTTCTGCTAAAGCTTTCGATACTGTAAAAAGCATATACTGAGCAAATATTGCTGAAAATAAATTTATATGGATCCGATTTTTATCTTCATCGCATTTTTCCATAAGAAAATTATTTTACACTTTTGCTCCCCATGGGCATAACAAAGAAAATTTTCTATTTTTTTTTTCCTCTAGACCAGTGTTTTTTAAGCTTTCGACAACTGCGGATCACTCCAAGAGCGGTTGGCAGCCACACGGACCTCTCAGCTTTCATAGCTCTCGCCTTTACTCGTAAAGAGCATGCAAGTGTTCTTCTTTCTGCCTATAGGAAAAAATAGATAGTTAAAGTTGCCATGAATCACTCACTGTTTTCTGTCTACCGATTTGAAGTAAATTTTTTGAAACAAGGAAGCATCGCAATTTTTTTAATTTGAGTTAATTAACATATACTGCATATGACATGTAAAATATAATTCACAATGTTACTCTGCTGATAATTTTTCATATCAGTGAGAGTGATGATCTGGTATCCTGCTCGATGACAGACATCTTGATCCGTATGTTAGGGGATAAAAATTGATTAATTGTCTTCCCCCCCCCCCCTAAAGTCTCCTACGGACTGGTTGACCTCCGACCACAGTTTGAGAAACATTAATCAAGATAGGCTAAGTGTTAATTACCTCTCCAGGTAAAATATCTTTTTCTTTCTACCTCACTAGATCGTTTACGCATTTCATAAGAATCCAACAGGCTGGAAGAATAGACTCGATGTTACTGGATTCGATTCCCCACACTTTTCCAGGGTAACTCTCATTTCCACCCCCTCACCTCACTGGTGAAGGGGACAATAATTTGTGTTGCCCACGTTCGTGAGATGGAACTTCAACCTATGATCTTTTCTAATGATTTCTTCTCACCCCTCTGAATTCTCCTAACCCCTTCCCACACTCCCCTTTGATCAACCAATTTGATGCAGTGTTTTCGGTTAAGTCATTTTCATTCGACTTCCCCTCCTTAAAGGGTGAGCCTCTGTCCCTTGAAAGATGGAACCTGCACTCTTAAAACTGAATCCTTCCCACTTGATTTCGATTCCTGGTGCGAGAGTGCACTGATTCTTTCTCAAATGGAGAGTCGTGGTTTCCCGCTGAATGATATCTGTAGGTGAGATGCATCTGCCGACGGATCTCTTCAAACAGCCTCTCTCGATCTTTGAGGAATTAGCACGTGGCGCTCTAGAAAACAATTTCAGGCCATCCTTGACGAAGTATTTCGTTTAGGGTAAATGACGTCAGCTTTAGATTTTTAAAGCTGATTTGTTTCTTTTGCATTCATAAACGCGAGGACTTAATTGTCACATTGACGTTCCTGCATCTTTTGATACTGGAAAGAGCACGTTCTGTATCTTTATGAAATGGGACAAAAACATTTTCTGGAATATACAACAGCTATTTAATGGTTGCGAATTATGAAACTACACGAAGAATAAGTATCCCTTTTTTCCCTAAGAACACAACTTTAGTTCGTCCCTGAAAGTTTTTTTTTTGACTTACGTTAATTTTACATAAATTACTCTTTCTGTCGAGGGTTGATCATTAAACAATTTTTATCGTCGATAGACAAAGTTTCTCCTCATCCTTTGGATACTGAAAATAACTTCGTTTCTTTCATTCGCGAGTGAGCGTTCCTGGAAATATTACAATGAGAGTTTTTCGATTCCCAGGTTCCAGAAAATGTTTTAGATTTTAAAGTTTGGTTTCTACAACCGAAAAAGATGAAAGAAAATGAAAACAGATTTTGTAATTCGCACTAGAAAAGAATGTAAAATCAAATTCAAAAGCAACACCGTGTGGTTTATTTACCATCGAGGATTATTGATTGATTAAATCTTGCAGTCGAAATCCATCCAACTTGATTCTAAAAATGATTCTTTTTTCATGTCTTTTAGTCTAATTACCAAATCTTACCTTTGATAGTTATTACTGCTTGCAAATGTCAGAATAATTCCTCAACACTTTTCCAAAGTGAGAGTGTTCGTCGACTTCCGATTGTCCTCCAGCGAGTGTGTTCCTTGTTCTCTCGGGATCCATCGTAGCGAGAGTGCACATCCACAAGATGAGAATTGTGACCTCCAAGTTATCGATCGGGAGAAGCTGCGGACATTGCTGCATGAAGTGGAAGTGGCACCTCAGCACTTAAAAGAGTATTTGGGCAGTGTCCAAATTCCTTTCTTTCTCCACAAGTTATATTTTCTTCTTCGTTATTGGTTTGGAGTCTTTGCGTTATTCGATTAAGGGCGCGTCCTCCCCTTCCGATGCTCTAAATTTGCTCTGCCGCTGGCTTATATCTCGCATCCGTCGTGTTAGAAATCGGACACAAAATGAAACCAGAACGCGAAAGGCTTTTTTTTTCACGAGCAACTTGATCCCGACTACACGTGCGAATCGAATCGCCGAGCGGGTGTCAGGCTCGTAACTTGAGTTGCGCGAGGTTCGAATCGGGATTCCACTTCAGGGTCTTTTTGAAAAAAATCTTTTTTTTAAAATACTCTCCTCTACCTCATAATCAATACCAACCGTACTCTTTGCGTTTCGGTCTGTCAGGATCGACCAGATCAGCTGGGACACCAAGCGTCCATCCCCCTCCCGGCTTTCTTTCCATACCTACAGGAGCAGGGAAGGTCACGCCCTACCTGCATTCCACAAGAAATAACTCTGCCGTGCTGATCGCACAAGCAGAGCTGGACAGGCTCGATAGCGAGGGGACAAAAGGGAAATCTCTTCTAGGAACAATAAAAAGGGAATTTGAAGTTCAGTCTACTGGGTAGTCGTGCTGAGCGAGGTCACCATTTGTAAAAAGTAGAAATAATTTGTAAAAAGTAGAAATTAGCGAGAAACCTGCGCAGAGTAATTTGTTGTGTATCTTGACAAAGGAAAATAAAGAGTTTTGTTCTTGTTACTTAAGTGGTATGAGTCTGAATTAATGAAGGTACCAGATAGGGGGGCGGGGGTGGCTCAGTCGGTAGCGCGCCAGGCTTGTAATCTGTAGTTCCCAGGTTCGAGTCCCAGCTGGGTCAGCATTGAGATTTATCTCCGCAAAATTCCCCGCCCTGCCCACGGTCAGTAGGGGACACCGATGGGCTTGGAGAGGCCGCCGTCCGTCGGATGGGACGTTAAGCCGTGGCCCCATGTGCGGGGAGCCATACCCTGTACACGTTAAAGAACACGCTGGATGGCCTTGACGGGAGGCTACCATCTGTCTCCCAACAGCTGTTCCAATGGGTCCCCTCCCCCAACCTTCTCTGAGCCTTCGGGGTCCATGTGACCTGGCCATTTAGCCCATGGTGTGCAAAAAAGTGCCGCTCAGAGGTAAAACAACCCAAAGGTACCAGAAAGGAGGAATATTTAGCCAAATTCGTGTAAAACGTGTATATGCCGCCCCACGTCCAGTGCTGCATACCACTCGGCAGTTGAGTTTAGGCCTCGGGTCTTGTTCATTAACTCATTACACGCTCCCAGTAAATGACGACCAACTACAAATTGCTTCTATTCAACACTTCGGTGAAAATAATCATCATTGAATGAAATTAAGATTCCACAGAATCAATAACTTCTATTGGTCACACTTGTAAATTGCTTACTACTATAAGAGAACGTTTTATTTACAAGTAAGATATAATTTGAATTTATTTTGTAATCACAGGCTATGTGCCTCTTTGATCTCTTGCCACCTCATCGCATGCCTTCGATTACCAAGCCATCAAGCTGTTCCCTAATTTCGAAATTGTTTTGAATTTGTATAATCCAAGAGGCGATTGCATAAAATCCCTCAGGCGGACAATTTTCTAATTTTGGTAATCGACTGTGCCTCGAGGCATTCAAGAAACGAAACGTTTCCTCTGTAAACAGGAAGGAAAGAAATATTGTTTTATGCAAATATTTCTCTTCGACGCTATTTCTGACAGATTCATTGCTAAATAATGCCGTCGATAAATCGCAACAAAATCGGAGATTTCCATCTGTTTCAGTTTTCTTCAGCTCTGTTTCGTATCACCTTATTTTTTTTCTCCACTCAGTTTTACTCTTCCAACGGTTGCAAGTGATCGTCATCAATTATCATACACCGGAAAACTCTTTAGCCGAACCACAATTTCTATCTCATCTAAAAAAAAAACAATCAGCAGTGCTTCATAATTATCTTTCCATGTTGAACATCAGACTCAGTGTTATTCTGGAATCACAAGTTTCATTTTCAATTAAATTTTATAGTTAATGAAACAAAATGAAAAGCTTTTAGGTTTTGGTCCACACCTAGGCCGAAGCATAGCAGGTGTAGTGGAGAGTGTGGCTTTGCATCTGTTTCCTCCACACATACGTTGTTAAACAGGTGATTAGGAAAATAAATTTTTCCTAAAATGTCAGAGGAATAGGTGAAACATCTCAATCAAATCTTTCCACGCAAATCTTGATTGTTTTTAGCAACATGGACTAGGCAACACGACGAAGAAGGAGAAGTAAAGATTGTGCTGGCTGAGATATGCAAATGATTACAACTCCACCTCGAATGGTCGCATGGGGAGAGAGTTATGTGGGTTGGAAAGATCTTGGAAGAGGATCTGATGGCTGTTGGATTAGGAGATATTTTGCGGCGCGTTTTCGGCTGTGGGAAGAACAAGTTGTACCTAGGGTAAGAAAATGTCTCCAAATGGCGAATATCGAGAGTGAGAGGATCGTAGAATTGCAGTTGGTAGGACTGGGGCCCATTACAACGATCACTGCACAGGTTAATCACGATATTGTGATTGCATACACATGATACAGAAAATGTACAATATAATGTCTATAATATCATGATATATAATATAATATGTCTGTACAGTTCGAATATCATGATTAACTTGTGAAGTGTTGTACATTTCCAGTATTAGGATTAATCTGTGCAGTGGTATCATTGGGTTATGTTGCATTGTGGCCAGAGAGTGGTCTACAACATGGTTCGTGTGTGTCGACAGCTCGAGCGAATGGCGTTGCAGGATCACTTCACTAGCCAATCAACTCTGGAGTGACATCCAAGAGCCAATTGTATCTATTCAAACTATCTGATCCGTTTATACGACACTAGTCTCCAAGAGCATAGATCATTCCAATCCCCGCAGTACCGCTACAGCACAGGAATTGAAATGGTACACTGGAGACATGAAGAGATATCCGTGCTCTTCACCAACCTTCGTGGCTCTGTCTCGGACATAACACTGATAGAATAGACGTCTGAAAATATGAACGTGAGAGATGTGCAGAAGTTTGCATCTTTCACAACCATCTTGAGTCAGATACTGGCATCATGTACGACAGAGGCATCCCCTTTATACGCGTTCTGGCAATGCAGACACCTGATTGTACGTCTGCCTTTGTTGTTGCTGAATAAACTGATCACACTCCTACCATTCCTTTTGAACATACCTAGTCGTAGTGTGCTGAACTAAGATAATGCTCGCCACAAATTTCGCGTGTTATTGCACATAGCCCATCTGACGTGGACACCATGCCCCTCGCAATCGCCGGATCTCTCACGTCTGGAACCATATTGGATGACAACTCTGAAGGGAGAGTTTTGCTCTCACCTTAAAAGAGCTGTAAGCACAGGTCGATGCTACACGACTGACGTCTCCCAGGACATGATTAAAGTCAAACATAATTGAGAGGGTGCTCCGCTTCTCAATGTTTATATCACCGCTAGATGTGGACATTCTGCATGTTCAATAACGGTTACTCTTTCGCACATTGGTTCCAACTCACTTACTTCTCGTGATGTACCTCACGTATCAGATTTCATGAGACTCGTTCATTAACAGAGCGGGGTTGGCTCAGTTGCTAGGCTCGTAATTTGCAGTTCCCAGGTTCGAGTCTCAACTCTACCAGTGTTGAGATTTATTTATTTACCAGTGTTGAGGTTTATTTCCAACTCTACCAGTGTTGAGATTTATTTTCAACTCTACCAGTGTTGAGATTTATTTCCAACTCTACCAGTGTTGAGATTTATTTTCAACTCTACCAGTGTTGAGATTTATTTCCAACTCTACCAGTGTTGAGATTTATTTATTTACCAGTGTTGAGATTTATTTCCTCTAACTCCAGTTCTTCCCTCGGTGAGAAAGGATACACCGATGGGCTCGGAAAGGCCGCCATCTGTCGGATGGGAAGTTAAACACGCCCCTTGCGCAGGAGAGCCATATCCTGTGTACATTAGAGAAAACGCTGGATGGCTTTGATAAGAGGCTATCATCCATCTCCTAACAGCTGCCCACTGAGGCCCCTTCCCTAACCTTCTCTGAGCCCTTGGAGTTCTCATGACCTGACCATTTAGCCCGTTGTATACAAAAGCGCCACCCAGAAGAAAAACAACTTAATTCTACATGAAAACGAGGTTTCCTGAACTAGTGGTACAGAGAGTGAAGTATAGCTTGCAGTGATTACTGAGGCTAAAGTTGCTGCCAAGAGAAGATTGTGAGTAATGATGAAATTTTCATCTTGAAGCAGATATGTCATTGATACACCCTTTTATCGTCTGTAAGAGGAATTTCGGTTGAGTTGTTTTACCTCTGATCTGCACTTTTTTGCACACAATGGGCTAAATGGCCAGGTTACAAGGACCCCGAGAGCTCAGAAAAGGTTGGGGAAGGGGACCCACTGGACATCTGTTAGGAGATAGATGGTAGCCTCCGTTAAGACCTTCCACCATTGTCTTTGACGTGCACAGGGTATGGCTCTCCCGAACACGGGGCCACGTTTTAACATTCCATCAGACTGACGGCGGACTTTCCAAGCCCATACGGCGTTCCCCTATTTTCCGTGGGCAGGGCGGGGAGTTTTACGGAAATAAATCCCAAAACTGGTCCAGCTGGGACTCGAACCTGGGAACTGAAGATTACGAGCATGTCGCCCCGCCCCTATAAGAGGGAAGCATCTGGCTCAAGAGTGTAATATTTCCATGCGTGCAATACCTTTTCCATACTGTCCCTTCAAGCAAGGCTAAAACCAGAAAGTTTTGATTATTAAGGCATAGGATGATGCAAGAGTTAGACCTCATAATTAAATGCTTATTTTCAAGTCAAGAAAATTCCCAGAAAACTTCGAAACAATAAATTGATAATTAAAGTTTACTCTAGTACAATTAATGAAGCCACAAACTTGAGAAATGGGAGGAAAAATATTTTTTGAACTTTAATTGCTAACTCTCCACACATCATAGTATGATCTTTACATTCTCTTTTAATGATTGAATATTTAACTAAAACTTTGCGCTTAAATAGCAAGAAATTGCTTTTGGATCTGTAAAAAGAGAAATGCTTAAAACATCGCATTGACAAACTTGAAAATATATTTATTTCTCACGTACTTTTCCGGTGTCCTCGTGGCATGATTAACTCGCCATGAATCGGTTTCTTGCGATCAACAAAGGCCACCTCGCCCCCTTGTCCCAAACTCGTACCTTTGCAATGTCCAAACAGGGTGGCCGAAGCACATCCTGCTTCCTCTGTCCAAAACGACGCCTGCCATTCACTCGTCTCTGCCGTGGCGGAACACTCCCGTCATGCTCTGATTGGGCCAAGTGACAGCAACTACCTGCCCGGTGACACTCGCATTCACACATGTGACAGCACGCTGCTGTTTCGAAGACAACAGGTGGGGGGCACGTGTACTGTTCCTAGTCAAAAATATACACCAGTCTTCTTTCCTGCATTTTTTTTTTCTTCAGAAGAGACACTCGATTCCACTGAAAATATATTCACATACTATGTGATATGTACACAGTATATATTTTCAGACAAAGTTCAGTACAATGATACTATGTGATATGTACTGTATATATCACATAGTATCTTTCAAACTAATGTGATTAGCAATCGCTTTTTTTTTCTCCCTCTTGGCGCGTCCCCCCCCCTAAATTTTCATCTCATTTCCTTTCATCAACTTTATCTTAAGAGTTTTAACTTTTCATCTCGTCATTTGCAATTTTAAGATGCAAGCACTCCGAATGTTTGCTTGTTGAGAGAAAGGCTTAGCTGCATATTATTTTGCGATCTGTACATCCACGCAACGCTGCAAATTATGCAGCAAGATACAAAATTAGCCGTCTACCCAGGTTCGAATCCCTGACATGTATGTTTTCTGATGCGTGTTGTCTTCATCCTCCATCACAGGTAACTTCTTATATTTAGTTGTATGTTTTGTTGACAGTCTCTTATCAGTCTTTTGTGGGTAAATAGGCTGCTTCAGGAAGTAAAATAAATGATCATTACAATCGACTTTTTTAAGCCTTGATAATCAATCATTAATTGATTCTTCCTATTTGTCAAAACTTCAACCTTTTAATAAATAGAACTTCAACCTGTTAGGATCTTGAAGAATTAGAAAATGCTTTCTCTACAAATATCTTTGTAAATACCACTTTCAATGAGAGCCATGTTAAACCCGTGTGTTTACCAGTGTGCAGGAAAGTAGCAGGATTGGAGAACCTGCTGGATGAGTGTTTTGCAGACATGCATTTTACAGCTAAGACAATGGGACAATGACTAGGAGTGAGATAACAGACGTAAATAGAGTTTAAAGAAATTTTGTCCTAAATAAATAAAAATAAATACTCCCTCAAGCAGCTGCTTGCCACAGAGGTCTGACAGGAGCCTGTCAGTTTATATGCCACAGTAGAAGGTCTGAGAGGATGGCAGGACCTCAGCAGAAAAACGACACATACATCCATGCCTTATCCGGGGCTCGAACCCAGGTTCCGTAGATCAGTAGCCAAGCGCGCTAAAGGGCTACTTTTAAGAAATGTTCCTTTCAAGAATTCAGTTACTTTATTGGGTCCTGGTCAAAAGCAATTAAATCCTAGACTAATGATTTATGGTTTCGTCAGAGTTATTTCTTTTATTGTCTTTCTGTTGAGGTCCTCTGTGGTAAGCAGTTGCGTAAAGGTTAATTTATTATTTTAAATTTAAAGAGTTGCTTTTAGAAGTTAGAGAAACTACAATCACAGAAGGAATTGGTTAACTCTCATCGGCTAATAACGTCGCACTTTTTTTTGTACAAGGCCTTCTACTATGGCATATAAACTGACAGACTCCTGTCAAACCTCTGTGGCAAGCAGCTGCTTGAGGGAGTATTTATTTTTTTATTTTTAATCTACATTGAGACTTACGACATTTTCTGTTGAAGCCGAGATGCTCTCAGGCAAATCTTATTCATCGAATTTCGTGTCGCATTCTGTACAAGGAATTGATGTCTTGAAGTAGAACCTTTCGGTAACGATAACAGAAAAAGAGAAATTTTGAAGACAAAATTATAGCTTCCGACTGCCTATATGCGTGAGTACCAGAATTGTGACTGAAAGCTAAAATTTCCTTTGATTTCTTTTTGCATGGGCAACGGAGCAAAAATGTTTCAAACGAAATGAAGGATTAATGTCTATGGTGGCACATTTCCAAAACAAAATTATTTCTTTTTTTCTTCGCCTACAGTCAGAAATTGAAAAAAAGATAATTTCCCCTTTCCAATTTTTCTAAATTTTGAACATTTTTTAAAGTGTATGCAAGTGAGTAAACTGTATGTTATCCTTAAGAATCCAACTAATACTAAGCTATCATTATAATAAGAATTCTGAATTCAAATATTTTTACAGATTTCCAATATCAAGATTTTTTAATATATTTTAACTCAATATTACTGTTTTGATTTATATGTAATTTTTCCCGAAAATAATGCATATACGTTAGTGACTTATTTTAGATTTATTGTTATGTCAATTTTCTTATCTTTCAAACTAATGTGATTATCAATCGTTTTTTTTTTCTTTTAATTTCTTTTAAAAATTCCTTCCAAACAGTATTTCCTTTTATCATCCTACAAGGTTACACTTGTCTTTAATTACTCGCAACAACAGTAGGCACTAAAAGTTTTGGACACTTTTGGAAAGTTTCTTTTTTAGTATGTTTTAGAAAATTTATCTTCCTGCTTTTCGAAGCATTTATACGTTAATAGTATTCACACTATGCATAATTTCACTGCAGAATTAATCTTCATTAATTTCACAAATATCCGACATTAGCTTCACTTTGCATCTGCAGGGTGATGAGATCTGGTATATGCCATTCAAAAGTCTAAATTTCACATGAGGCACAACTAGAATTGCTAGAGCTTTCAGAATTCTGATTTCAGTAATGCTAGATTATATTTTAATACTCAAAATCAAAATGAACTTAGACATTGATGAAATATAGACTGAAAATTTCTTGGAAGATTGCCATAGGACATTTTCATACTGTATAAGGCTGCTATGCTATCAGTAACTACAAAATTTTTAATAAATAATAAAAATAAATACCCCCCTCAAGCAGCTGCTTGCCACAGAGGTCTGACAGGAGCCTGTCAGTTTATATGCCATAGTAGAAGGTCTGTGAGGATGGCAGGACCTCAGCAGAAAAACGACACAAACAGCCATGCCTTATCCGAGGCTCGAACTTTAAAGAAATTATTAAAAAAATCTGAATTAGGTTGTTGAATAATGATGCTACTATTGTGTCGAGAACGTCAATCGCTCTGTTTGCTTTCATCTCTTTCTAAATCATTGTCAAAACCAAGAAAGACAAATTACTCATATTTGCTTTAAAACGGATGGATAAAGTAACTGAAATTTAACTTGTGAAGTTATTGTTAGATCACTCCAAAACAGTTAACCTTTTTGTCGAAATGCCAGACTTGAATTGACCTTAAAGTATGGGGGAGTGCTGGTTTCATAAATCTTTCCATTATAAGACACGAAAAGAATTACCTGGGTCTGTATGATTCCCACAGCACCAGTTTCGGGTTAAAAGTTCGTACTAAGTCGTAAGGTAAACTAAATCCACCTCTTTGAACAAAAATGGCGGAGTTGGGTGTTTTAACTCTGAGCGAACGTTTTTACACACAGTGGCCTAAATAGCCAGGTTACAAGAACCCCGAGGGCTCATAGAAGGTTGGGGGAGGGGACTTACTGGACAGGAGACAAATGGTAGCCTCTCGTCAAGGCCATCCAGCTTGTTCTTTAGCATGCAGATATGGCTCACGGACCACGTAAAAGGCGGAGACGATTTATTGAGCTACATATACCAGTCAATGTTTTAAAATAACCAAAGTTTTTTTAAATAATTTTCATTTTTGCATGCAATTTTTGTTATTGAATCGCATGCTTACTCATTGTTTTCCTTCAGTTTTATTATGAATGGCAAGGCTCCTAGGGATGACGTAAAGAAATCCAATTGAGCATGCTCTATAATTCCGCAATCCACGAGTGTTGTTATAGTTTATTTTCGGTTGTTTGAAAGAGTCCGTTGCCACCATCTAACTGAGTAAAGAGCTCGACAAACAAGATGCCATGCGGAAGCAAAACCACTGGATAATATAGCATTTACAGGGCAAGCAGAGATCACAATGCTGTGTGGTAATTGATCTGAAATGGGCTATTTCTATCCACTGATCTGTAAAAGTTTGCTTCAATATATGCGCATACATTCGTTTCTTTTTCAGCCCAGAGATAAATGCCACTTTCATCTATTCTCCATCAAAGGTTTTATAAATAGTAATAGCTGACCTTTTTTGTCGTTAACTTATCAATAATAAAATTCACTTGTTTTGCTTATCATAAATAATTCGAAAGAAATTC
Source organism: Ryuthela nishihirai (assembly GCA_038380435.1). NCBI lineage: Eukaryota > Metazoa > Arthropoda > Arachnida > Araneae > Heptathelidae > Ryuthela > Ryuthela nishihirai. Next base: position 69,257,287 of record JAWZYU010000015.1, on the reverse strand, counting down.
ATACAACAAGCAGAATATGTACTTGGAGCCGATTTTTCTGTTTCTCAGGCTCTCTAATGCATTCCTCTCGAGTGCAGCCTCGGGCTCTTCTGGAAATATAAAATGGTCGCGGGTTCGTTACCTTCTGGGAGTCGGGCCTCGGGTAAATCGCCGAAGACATCTCCGCTTCTGTGGGGAAGGAATCGCATCTGATGCATGCGCGCGAAAAAAGTGGTCCTTCTCTTGAGAGTTGGAAAGGCAGCGAGATGAAAACAAGACTATTTAAAAGGTAAATATGGGCGAAAGGATCAAGAGGACACAACTTCGAAACAGAGGAATAAACATTAAGATGGAGGGCTGTCGATGCAAATGACCTATGGGAGATGTTTAGGGAAGGCAACAAGTGGTGGGAAAAACAGGGTGAAGCTGATAAAGAAATAAGAAATTTCATAACATCTTCCTCCTTGATGCACTTGAAAGGAAGAATGCTGAAAGAAAATCGTGAATGCGTCTTGATGGCTAAGGGAAACATATTAAGAGGCAAGCGAATGATTTAGGAAACGGCAAACGATTCCTCCGAATGAAATGCTCTCTTAATCAGACAAACAGAAAAAAAACTGAGTTAAGCGTCGATCTGATTGCGATGATGGATTTTCCCTCATACGTGTTGCAAATTTTAATCACTGGAAACTTTTATTCTGTTTAGGAAAAAAGAATTCTTTTTCCTCTTGAATTGGAATTATTTTCTGAATTAACTAAAGAGAGCAACCAATTGTAAAACGCTGTTCGTTCTCTGTTGTTCCACTTTCTGCTTCCGAGTTTTCACGCCGCAAAATTCCCTGCCCTGCCCACGGTCAGTAGGGGACACCTATGGGATTGGAAAGGCCGCCGTCCGTCGGATGGGACGTTAAGCCGTGGCCCCGTGTGTGGGAGAGCCATACCCTGTGCACGTTAAAGAACACGCTGGATGGCCTTGACGGGAGGCTACCATCTGTCTCCTAACAGCTGTTCCAGTGGGTCCCCTCCCCCAACCTTCTCTGAGCCTTCGGGGTCCATGTGACCTGGCCATTTAGCCCATGGTGTGCAAAAAAGTGCCGCTCAGAGGTAAAACAACCCAACCGAGTTTTCACGAATTTCACAAGTTGATTAAATTTGAATAACCAAAGGTTTGTAATTCCATTCGACTTTCTAGAATTTTAGTTTGCTTTTCGCTCCCCCCAGATTCTCGCACGATCGTCTCAATTTTTGGTTCATAGGTTCTTTCAGAAAAAGTGCGTCCCACCTTCAAAGGGGAAGTAGGTCCTTTTAATTATGAACAAAGTAGCAACTACAAACGACCGAAGCCAAAACCGGTGGTCAGCTGGTTCCAGCTGGTTCGCACCGGTTAAGATAAAAAGAAAATTTGAATTTTAAAAAAATTAATGACATAAACAACTATAATAATGAAACAAATATGTGTATAAAGAGAACTGTTGTGGTTATACCTTTAACTGGCTCTTGAAATTAATATCCTTAAATATACTTCTTTTGAATGCTGAAAACAAGTGCTGCATTTTGTAGGGTGGGCGAAGGAATTTATATCCCTGTCCTTAATTGAAGAAAAATGTAATAACTGGAACAGAGGAGAAAAATATTAATCGTATATAATACACATTTTGCAAGGTAATTTTTTATTTATGCACTAAAGCAAAGGGAAACATTATTTAGTGGAATGGCATTCCAACTTCATCCAATAATTTGCCCGTTCTTTAATCTCTTTTTCCATATCCGGTTCTTTTTAAAAATAATCGTAAAATAAAAATGGCAACTGAAGAGAACCGGCTGTTAATAATTTGGATACATCACTGCAGAAGACATCCACAGTTTAAACTCGTTTAGTTTCCAATCTAAGAGTAGTAGCTACAGTTGGTGTCAAGATGAGATCTGGTAACAGCTTTTTAGAGGTTTGCTCGTGCATCCATACGCTCGGAAGAACACTTGTGGCAGTCCGAGATTTGCCGTTTCAGTTGTTACATTGAAATTTTTGTACCCATTACCATTGTTCCGATAAAAGGCAAAAGTATTATAATTTTTCAACCGATTATTATTAATTTGAAAAAAAAAGTCTTAGGAGTGTACATCTATAAAAAAACAGACACAGTTTAATTCTTCTTTTTTGTACCTGTAAGAATCGTGTGTTATGCAAAGATTATAGATCCATTTTAGAATCATTTAGTAAACTTGTTCTGTAGTTCAGATCCATTATAGAATCATTTTGTGAGATGTCTCTAGTTTAGATCCATTTTAGAATCATTTACTGAGACTTGCTCTGTAATCCGTTTTAGAATCATTTTTTGAGACTTGTCTCTTGTTTAGATCCATTTTAGAAACATTTGGTAAGACTTGCTCTGTAGTTCAGATCCATTTTAGAATCATTTACTGAGACTTGTTCTGTAGTTTAGATCCATTTTAAAATCATTTAGTGAATTTGCTCTGTAGTTCGGAACCATTTTAGGATCTTTAGTGAACTTGCTTTGTAGTTTAGATCCATTTTAGAATCATTTACTGAGACTTGCTCTGTAGATTAGATCCATTTTAGAATCATTTACTGAGACTTGTTCTGTAGTTCAGATCCATTTTAAAATCATTTTGAGACGTCTCTAGTTTAGATCCATTTTAGAATCATTTTGTGACACTTGTCTCTAGTTTAGGTCCATTTTAGAATCATCTATTGAGACTTGCTCTGTAGTTCAGATCCATTTTAGAATTATTTAGTGATACTTGCTCTGTAGTTTAGATTCATTTTAGAATCGTTTAGTGAACTTTCTCTGTAGTTCAGATCCATTTTAGAATCATTTTGTGAGACTTGCTTTCTAGATCCATTTTAGAATCATTTGATGAGACTTGCTTTTAGATCCATTTTAGAATCATTTGGTGAGACTTGCTTTCTAGATCCATTTTAGAATCATTTTGTGAGACTTGTACTGTAGTTTAGATCCATTTTAGAATCATTTACTGAGACTTGTTCTGTAGTTCAGATCCATTTTAGAATCATTTTGTGAGACTTGCTTTCTAGATCCATTTTAGAATCATTTTGTGAGACTTGCTCTGTAGTTTAGATCCATTTTAGAATCATTTGGTAAGACTTGCTCTGAAGTTCAGATTCATTTTAGAATTATTTTGTGAGACTTCTCTAGTTTAGATCCATTTTAGAATCATTAAGGAACTTGCTCTGCAGTTCAGATTTGTTTTAAAATCATTTAGTTTAGATCCATTTTAGAATCATTTAGCGAGACTTGCTTTATAGTTTAGATACATTTTAGAATCATTTAGTGAACTTGCAATGTAGTTCAGATCCATTTTAGAATTATTTTGTGAGACTTGTCTCTAGTTTAGATCCATTTTAGAATCATTTAGTGAACTTGCTCTGTAATTCGGATCCATTTTAGAATCATTTAATGATCCTGCTCGCTAATTTATATATATTTTAGAATCATTTAGTGATCCTGCTCGCTAATTTATATATATTTTAGAATCATTTACTGAGACTTCCTCTGTACGTTTAGATCCATTTGAGAAGCATTTGGTGAGACTTACTTACAGTGACTTTCCTTAGTCAGCACTTCGATAGTTTCGAAGGAGTCTGAATTTTCGAGGATTGGATCTGAAAAGCATGCCACGTGAGAAAATTATTCAAGAAGAATAGACAACGATAATCTTGATGGAATATCTGCTGTATCAATGAGAAGGAAGCAGAATAGACATTTTTTTCTTCCTTAATGTTCTTTTACATTAGCTAGCCTTTTCCGCTCATTTATTTTCTATCTTTATCTTTTTGCTCCCCAAATATTTAAGTTGCAGTCTGTCTTCTAATCCTGTTTTGATATAGTCCCCCTCCTCCCAATTTGTTTCTGCTTCCCTCTTCGAAGGTTTCTCCGAATTTACACTCCCGACTTCCAAAAATCACTTTTCTCGTTAAGCGAGTCTTTCAACCGGTTTTTTTCTGTTCTTACTCAGCAGACGGGGATACCTCGACAGAGATAAAATGTTTATCAGTTTCTGGCAGAGCCTTGAGCTCTTCACTTCAAGCGTGTCATGAAAGAGCGGAGGGGGGGGGCATCAGAAGCTGTAGCAACACGACACTGGTGCACCTGCCCATATGCAGTGAAAAAACAAACAGGCGGAATAAAATAACGGAACTGATTGGTTGGCTGGGATTCTGTACGGAGCACGTGTACCGTGAATACTTTTGCAGATGGTTTGGTCCCACCGCTAACTCATGCTGCCGAACCCACCTGCAATGGAATGGGGTCGCATCGCCCTCTATTATCCTGCGAGAGATTGAAGCAAAGGGTTAACCGATTTGCTGTCAACCATTGACACATATCAATCGCTGCGAATCCAGTGACAAGATTTAAATAGTACCTGTCGTACGTGTATCAGCTTTTTTTAAATTTTTTCGCTTCTTTAATATTTATGCAGAGATACGATTAAGACAAAAAAAAAACTTTGTTTTGTCTTAATCGTACTTCTGAGGGCTGATCGATTGAAAAGTTTTCAGCGAGTCACGAAGCGACTTCGCCGGTTTCTACAAACTCTGATTGCTGTTATGTTAGGCGAAATTGCGAAATCTGTAAAAGATTTCTTTTGGTTTCATTTGACGTGAAAATGCAAATTCTAATGCTGAAATCTGCCATCTATTTGTATATTCATTCTGCAGAGAAGAAATTGCTCCTGACCGTTAAATTGATGAAGAGTGCAGAATCGGCTAAACCGCCATTTTGGATCCAAGAGTCCGTGCAGTCGTTTCCAATATAGGCAGACATATTGAGAACGAATTCTCCGTTAGACGTGAGCAAATGAAATCGCCGAATTAACTGGCAAACCTTTCTCCTAATCAATGAAACGCATCTCATAGCCTCAAAGCAAACTTCAAACCCTATTATGATATTTTGTGTTAGAAGCCCAATTTGAAGTTAAACACTTATTTGGGGAGATAAATTTTGACGAAATTGGTATGAATGTGGCTCCATCAGTTCTAGGAGATGATGATGAGATATGGGGTAGGAGGTGTGTCCATCAGTTCCAGGAGATGATGGGAGAGGAGATGTATCGAAAAGTTTCACTTCAAGCGTGTCATATCACGTGATTCCGAAGGCTCTGTATTGAGGGCGTGGCAATCCAGAAGTGGTCAGTGCCACTTCCCTTTCGACGATCTATGGTCGCTGTGTCAGGCTCCTGCTCTCCCCTTATCTGTTTAAATGACCCCGCCTTTATTGTTGGGAGCGTCACGGCTTCCGCAGGATTACGCAGCCCAAACAATAGAGTTGTGCAATCGATAGTCGCCAAGTGTTGATCGGTGCACTTTCCTTTTTCTGCGTTTCGTTCTGCAGATCGGATAATTTTTCATTTTTACTTCTTAGCTCAGTTTCTAAATCATTTAAGCATAAGCTGGTCAAGGTTTAAACTGCTGCTGCCTCTACTTAAGTGATCGGTTGCGTTTAGCAGTAATAATTAACTTGAAGAATAAAGAAGGAAGTCTTATCCCGAGTGACGTTTCTAGGGTCTCAAGGCCCGTCAGTTTCCATTGTCAATTGCAGTAATAATTAACTTGAAGAATAAAGAAGGAAGTCTTATCCCGAGTGACGTTTCTAGGGTCTCAAGGCCCGTCAGTTTCCATTGTCAAGGGTGTGGCTCGAGGCATGTTGCCAGCTACGCCATTCACTGCATCTCACTCGATTCATAGTTTTGCATCCCACACTAAGGGGGAACGGACTTAGGGGGAAATATATCCCTGGGTGAAAGTTACCTTTAGGCGCCTCCCCCTATCCAGTGCAATAGATGATCTTCCCTTGAACCTCGTTTTGATTGCGCCCTCTTCGCCTCCACATCTAAAGCCGATTTTTCTTCGTTTTGAATGAAAAGTACGAACTCTCAGACTTAAGAAGGGCCGATTATTGCCTCCTATAGGCTTTAAGCATATTGCCGACCATAAGATTTTCTTGCTTAAAATTGTTCCAAAAATTATTTTTTTATTTTGAAATTATAACATAAATTATTTACAAACAATTAAAATATGAAAGAAACATTTAAAATTTATTTTCTGTTAATAACTACGCTTAATTTCTGTTGATATTCTGTTATTTCTAAGTTAATAATTTCGAACATATTCGAAAGTTTAAATTAAAAAAAAAAGTTTTTTCAGCAAACGAAACGATTTTTCCGTAGTAGTTCGGATTCGACTGAAGGAATATGTTCTTTTGTCTTCAATTTTACTTCTCTCATTTTAAAAGAGCTAGATTATGATAGTTCAGAGCAAGAATGTTCCTGTTGTTCCCAAGAGAGGCTGTTTACATGTTTGTTTCATTACAAATGAAAAGTTCATTTTTTTTCTCACTGGATTAATGAAATAGAAATATTCGCATTCTTCGACTCGTCCATTAGTTCGAGTTTCCAGCGTTGGATGGCACTAAAATCGGAAAATGACTAACTTTAATTTGGAAACGAAATTTCCTTATTTGCCACAGACGATATGTTGTTTTCCAGTTCATATTTATCCTTGTTTTTTTCCAAAAAGTGAAAAATTGAAGCCTCTGAAAATTTGTCTCTAGGCTTGAGCCTACATAACCTAGAGGATTGGGTTACCTCTGAGCGGCACTTTTTTGCACACCATGGGCTAAATGGCCAGGTCACATGGACCCCAAAGGCTCAGAGAAGGTTGGGGAAGGGGACCCACTGGAAGAGCTGTTGGGAGACAGATGGTAGCCTCCCGTCAAGGCCATCCAGCGTGTTCTTTAACGTGCACAGGGTATGGCTCTCTCGCACACGGAGCCACGGCTTAACGTCCCATCCGACGGACGGCGGCCTTTCTAAGCCCATCGGTGTCCCCTACTGACCGTGGGCAGGGCGGGGAATTTTGCGGAGATAAATCTCAACGCTGACCCAGCTGGGACTCGAACCTGGGAACTACAGATTACGAGCCTGGCGCGCTACCGGCTGAGCCACCCCCGCCCCTAACCTAGAGGAAAATCCTGCAGTGAATATAAGCAGTCTTCAGTTTGGGATGTGATCCCCAACTATCAGAAGATCTGTACAGTGTGTGTCACTTCTGTTGATTGCGTTCCTCTTCAGTCACTTGCCATAGAAATGTCAATAGAAAGACAAACCTCTTGGTTTTGAGGTGGAATTCGAAACGCCATTCATTTTCCAATTAACCTTAGTCACAATTACTCAGAGCAACTGATTATACGATTCCAGGAGTAGGCCCACTCCTCTGCTAAAAAAAAGTGTATTTTTCTTTTAAGGGAAAAATAGTGCTGCCAAGGATGAAGGTGTGCACAGGAGGTAATTCTTCTTCAACAGCATGTGATAGTCTCCACCCAGAGGGGATTGGCGCTGGGGGAGAGGGGGGTTAGACTAAGTCGATAGCGCACCAGGCTCGCAATCTGTAGTTTCCAGGTTCGAGTCCTAGCTGTGCTTGAGTTGAGATTTATCTCGCCCTGACCTTGGTGATTTTTCTCCCCGGGAGCACCGATGGGTTTGGAAAACTGCGGTCCATTGGATGGGACATTAAGCCTAGACTCCGTGTGCACTTTAAAAGGAACATTCTGGATGGCCTTGATGGGAAGCTTCCATCTGTCTCCTAACAGGTGTTCATTGGGTCGTCTTTTTCCCACTTTCTCTGAGTCATTGGGGTCCTTGTGACCTTGCCATTTAGCTGTTCGTAGGTGAAACAACCCAATTCAAATTTGATCAAGTCTCAGTTGTAGAATATCATTCTCAAATCCGGAAAATGAATAAGAAATGCAGTCGGAAAATACAATATACGTGAAATGACGTCAGAACTAGAACAGTCAATGGTTACTAAATAATATCAAAATAATTTGAAATAAATGACGGATTTTTGCGAACTTGTTCAGTCTTTTGTATCGCAGCATTATATAAATAGAAAACAATAAAATGTAATTAATATTTCCCCCATGTTTTATTTCAGTCATAGATTGTCATTAAGAGACTGGAGCACCTTCTCTGCTGTCTTCATGAAGGCCACACCCCTCAGGTTGCACGATCGGTACACTTTCAGTTGCCTTTGCTCGTAAACAGAGAGCAAAGCGTGGCAGTGACACTTGGCGATGTGCCATTCCGCCAACCTGTTCCTTTTATTTTGGCGCCCCATTACGAAGCGGGACAGGGATGGAGATACGTTGACGCAACAGAGCGATTATCTTGTCCTGATAGCATTCGAAAATCGGAATGGGAGGCAAGGAACAATGGCAATGACATCGGCGTTATTATTGGCCGACGGTGTCGCTGTCCTAGGGACAACAATGACTACGTGCAATCGGTGGATTGTTGTTGTTGCTTCGAGGGCAACACCAGACAAAGGCTTTCCACGCAACAGAGAAAGATTACAACAGCAAGAAAAAAAAATCGCAAACATTACGTTACGAATTTTAATATCGTGTAACAGAGGCCAATTCAACTTGTCTCGATATTCAACATCATTGGATACTCCCATCAATTAATTGTACGCCAGTTGTTGTCAGCGGTCGACAACACGCGCCATCCAGAGACGAAGAGCAGAGTGCAAGTCTCTAGGTGGAGGGGACGTCCTCCCCCTGAAGACATCAGTATCATTTTCTTTACTAGTCTCCAAAATCCAGTCAATCATTTCAAATAAGAGTCTCTGCAATGGCTCTTTACAGGTCAGCCCTCAAAGATGGTTTTGCTTAGAAGATAAAAGTCTATCATGCAATGAGTTTTAATTACGAGCCTAATAACAACGCAAAAAAAAAAAATCAGAATTTATGCATGCGACGTATTTAAATGCCGGGATATTAATAAGTAGCCAATGATTGAATTGAAGCCAGATAGTGGCCGAGTGGTTAGCACACTTGGCTACTGATCTAAGGGACCTGGGTTCGAGCCCCACTACCCGTGGCCGAGTGGTTAGCACGCTTGGCTACTGATCTAAGGGACATGGGTTCGAGCCCCGGGTAAGGCATGGACGTTTGTGATGTTTTTCTGCTGATGTCCTGCCATTCTCTTAGACCTTCTACTATGGCATATTAACTGACAGGCTCCTGTCAGATCTCTGTGGCAAGCAGCTGCTTGAGGGGGTATTTATTTTATATTTTAATAGCACAGAAATTGTAAATAGTGGCCGGGTCTCAATAAACACAGTTTCTTTAAACATCCCACTAACCATTTTCTCTCCATAGGTAGTTGGAATGTGAGGACTCTGCACAGAGCTTTTTCTCTTGATGTCCTCACACAAGAATTCCACCGTTATAATTTAGATATTCTCAGCTTGCAAGAGACCAGATGGACAGATAAAGGTCAGATTCTTAAAAATAATCTTAAATTTCTCTTTTCAGGGAGGGACGACAATAAGCATCAACAAGGCGTGGGTCTGCTTCTCAGCAGACACGCTAGCGATGCTCTTCTAGGATATGAGTGCATTAATGAAAGGTTTCTTACAGCAAAATTTCAGACAAGCGTTAAAGACTTGAATGTTATCTGCTGTTATGCCCCCACTGAGGATGCCGATGAGGATGAGAAGAATAGGTTTTATGAACAACTTCAGGATATTTTGAATTCTGTCAAGAAAGGAGATATTACCCTTGTTCTTGGTGACTTCAATGCCAAAGTTGGCACTGACTCTGACCTTTGGGGAGGAGTAATAGGCCCTTTTGGTATTGGTAGCTGCAATGGCAATGGGCAACGTCTCCTACAGGTAAGTAAACTCAATGGATTCAGAATAACTAACACATATTACAAACACCGCGACATACATAAGTACACATGGGTTTCACCTGATGGGCTGCATAAGAATATGATTGATTACATATTAATTAACAGCAAATGGGCTAGTTCTGTTAGGAATACCAGGGCATATAGGGGAGCTGAAATTGGATCTGACCATTACCTTGTTAAAAGTGTGTTGCAACTTAAACTTAAAAAGTGTTGTGCTAGGGTTAAAAATTTTACTTTTAATACTGAAGCTCTGAAAGATCCAGTTATAGCCAAAGCTTACCATGATAGGTTACTTAGTCATTATGACAGTCATGGTTTGCTTACTACTGAAGTTGAGGAAGAATGGGATCATTTTAAACAGGCTTTTTTGGACACTAACAGTACTCTTTTAGGAAAAAAGGAGCAGAAGAGGCAAAATTATCTGAGTGATAAGGCACTTGAGCTTATTTCGGAAAGAAAGACTGCAGGAATGTCCTTAATCAATACCCTACTAGTACTAATAGAAAGCATTACAGAGAACTTAATAAACGTGTAAAAGATCAGTTAGCTGCTGATAAGAATCTTTGGCTTGATGGTTTGGCTGACAAAGCCGAGGAAGCAGTTATACAGCACAACAGCAGAGAGCTGTACCAGATAGTTAATGTTTTGTGTGGTAGAAAAGAGACAGGCATACAAGGATTGAAGGATAAACAAGGTAAGGTTATAGAAGGGGAGGATTCTGTCATGGCTAGGTGGGCTGAGCATTTCAGTGATGTTCTAAACAATGTAGTTAGTTCTACTCCCATTGTTTGCAATGATGATAGATGCATTGGTGGCTTTAATGTTGGCCCTATAACACAATCTGAAGTTATTTTGGCTGTTTCTAAACTTAAACTTCATAAATCCCCAGGGGTAGATGAAATTACTACGGAAATGCTTAGAGCTGGGAATGTTTCGGTTACCACTTGGATGACTGAAATTCTGAATCTCTTTTATGATAAAGGCATGGTTCCTAAGGATTTTACCAGAGCTATTGTTATCCCTATTTTCAAAAAAGGTGATCGCAGTTCTTGTGATAACTATAGGGGTATCAGCCTACTCTCTGTTCCAGGTAAAGTTCTTTCCATGATTGTGCTTAATAGAATTAAGAATCTGGTTGACAGTCAATTGCGTGATGAGCAATGTGGATTCAGAAGTGGTAGGGGATGTGTGGATCAGATATTTTCACTTAGGCAGATTCTTGAGAAATGTTTAGAGTTTCAGAAACCTTTGGTTGCTAGCTTTGTTGATTTCAAAAAGGCTTTCGACTCTGTTGATCGTCATAATTTGTGGTTGATTGTGAGATCATATGGTATACCAGACAAGTTAGTTAACATTATGAGAGCTCTCTATAATAACACCGAGTCGTGTGTGAGAGTTGGTAAGGCTTGTAGCAATTGGTTTAGCATTAATTCTGGTGTTCGACAAGGGTGCATTTTGTCTCCTTTTCTCTTTAGCTTGGTTATTGATTATGTTATGCGAAATTCACTTCAAGGGAAAGATTTTGGCCTTAAATGGGCTGGAGATACGAAAATTTCTGATTTAGATTATGCTGATGATTTAGCCCTTTTGGCAAATGATGTTGATGAGATGAACTCTTTCATTCGAGCTGTTGATGAGACTGGTAATAGAGTAGGTTTGGTTATAAACAGAGAGAAAATTAAAGTGATGAAAATTGGTCAGGCAGGCTGTGATTCAGTTAATCTGAATGGTTGCAGTCTTGAGCAGGTGTCACAGTTTAATTATCTTCGGAGCTATGTAACAGATAATGGTGATGTGCGGCATGAGATTAACACACGAATAGGGATTGCTGCCGGGACTTTTAAGAACCTATGGAGAGTATGGAGAAATAGGCGTATACACCTAAAGACTAAAATTAGACTGTATAATAGTTTGGTTCTTTCTAGGGTTAGTTATGGTAGTGAAACTTGGACACTTTGTAAACAAGATAACAGGAAACTAGATGCTTTTGATTCCAGATGCTTACGCTGTATCTTGGCATTAGGTGGTTCAACTTTGTAACTAATGATGAGGTTAGGCAAAGGAGTTTGCAACCTCCTTTAAGCAGCATATTGTGCAGAGAGAGACTCCGTTGGTTTGGCCATGTTGCCCGTATGAATAATTATAGATTGGCGAATAGGGTTATGAACAGTGTGCCTAAAGGCCTCAGAAAGAAGGGGAGACCTAGGATGTGGTGGGCAGACAATGTCAAACAGGACCTTGTTAGAATTGGTGTGCAGTGGCCAGATGCAGTACATGTAGCTCAGGATAGACTTGCTTGGAGAACTAAATTGCACGGTCTGGTTGGACCTCCGTAGCCCATGGCTGCTTGAGGATGATGATGATGATAAGATAGAAGGGATGTTATTTTGGATGTGCTGACGAAAAGGGGACTTTTCGTGAAAACTGAAATGTACAGTTACTTTAGGGAATTTTTTGACATGGAATAATTTGTAAAAAATTTTATGTAAAAAAATTTGGAACAGGTTTTTTTGTACTTTTTTTTATGCCATCACATGTTTATAAATCAATAGAAAATAATTGTGCTGGTCTCAGCTAGTTTTAATTTAAATTGTAGCCCGGGCAACTATTCAAAACATTAACGGAAAACTTGTTTCATTTGATCGACCCTTATTAGTAAGATGGCGCTTGCTTAATTAGGAGGAGTCAGTCTGCCTTTTCTCATTAAAATATCGGATTTTGGCTTTAAGAGACTAATCCCTTTCAGAAAGCGAGCTGGACGTGACTACTTTAACGGCAACGGAGACCTCCTGAGTCGTAAATCTTCCTTTGAAAGATCTGATGCGTTACTTATCCTTAGGCAACTTCGTAATACCGGATAAAAATTCGTTTTCCCAATCGTCAAAATCAAATGGTGACACCTCCCCCAACCTTTTCCAGCTCAGGGGGTGTCAAAATAATCGCGTGAATATGTGCAGCTCGTGCGTCAACAATACCCGAAACAAATGAAGAGGAATTTCAAAACCTCCGAGTGGCAACAGCAGCCGATGTAGAGTGGCAGGTCTTCTTTCCTTTCTGCATCACCTCCTGCCCGTGACGGCACGAGGAGAGACTACACTTCTGACTGGACACATTTTTCGATATCGTTCTTTTCCTGTGTTCCCCCCCCCCCCCCCTCACTCTCCGTTGAACTTTTTTTATTGTTGTTTTTGGCTTGTCTGAGCACAATCCGGAAATGCATCATCCCGAGAGAGGGACGCAGTGACTTTCCCGCAAGCAGTTGAAGTGCGATCATTCGATTCTCGTGCGAGGAAATTGAATTTTGACGCATGTTCCCAAATGAAGATGATCACCCACAAGGTTGGGTTGTTTTACCTCTGAGCGACACTTTTTTGCACACCATGAGCTAAATGGCCAGGTCACGTGACCCCGAAGGCTCGGAGAAGGTTGGGGGAGGGGACCCACTGGAACAGCTGTTGGGAGACAGATGGTAACCTCCCGTCAAGGCCACCCAGCGTGTTCTTTAACTTGCACAGGGTATGGCTCTCCCGCACACGGAGCCACGGCTTAACGTCCCATCCGACGGACGGCGGCCTTTCCAAGCCCATCGGTTTCCCCTACTGACCGTGGGCAGGGCGGGGAATTTTGCGGAGATAAATCTCAACGCTGACCCAGCTGGGACTCGAACCTGGGAACTACAGATTACGAGCCTGGCGCGCTACCGACTGAGCCACCCCCACCCACAAGGGGACTGACTGCAAAGACGTCTTATGAAAGAGAAGAGCTGAATTTGCCACAGCTTGTTTCATCTCAAAGCATAATGCCCGATTCTTTCCCTGAATGATTCCCGGCCAGAGCGGAAACCACCAGAAAACAACAAAAGTCGATATCTGTCAGATGGGAGTGCAGGATCGTACACACCTCGCACTATGCAAATGAAACACGCTCAATGCCTTTCTTCAATATGACAATCCCATTTGCCTACTAACAATATTGCCCATTGGGTTTCCCTCCCTAAACCTGCTGTGAACTTTACGGCTAAAAAAAAAATTCTGCTCAAACTAATCATGTAGGGATGAACACGTCGTATGTTGTAATATTTCCAGGAAGGATTCAAAACGAAAAGTTTATTTCTGAAAGTTTCTTTTCCTGCCTTTAGTAAAAATTGGAGATTTTTTTTCTTTCTCATGTTCGATTCTAAATTCGAAGCGTTTCACCTTTTGGACTTGACCTCATTGCAACTAATTCTCAGGGGCGGGGTTGGCTCAGTCGGTAGCGCGCCAGGCTCGTAATCTGTAGTTCCCAGGTTCGAGTCCCAGCTGGGTCAGCGTTGAGATTTATCTCCGCAAAAATTCCCCGCCCTGCCCACGGTCAGTAGGGGACACCGATGGGCTTGGAAAGGCCGTCGTCCGTCGGATGGTACGTTAAGCCGTGGCCCCGTGTGTGGGAGAGCCATACCCTGTGCACGTTAAAGAACACGCTGGATGGCCTTGACGGGAGGCTACCATCTGTCTCCCAACAGCTGTTCCAGTGGGTCCCCTCCCCCAACCTTCTCTGAGCCTTCGGGGTCCATGTGACCTGGCCATTTAGCCCATGGTGTGCAAAAAAATTGCCGCTCAGACAACTAATTCTCAACCCATGTCGTTAAAACCAACCAACTAATTCTCAACCCATGTCGACTGAATGTATTGTGGAGAGGCACGAATTGAAATCTTGGGAACTCTCGTAGCAACTGCTTCAGTTTTGAATACGTATCATTCAGCTGCAAAGCTTGATTTCTTCTCTTTGCCATTGCTTGACTTGATTTGATTCTCCTGACTTCTCTTTGCCATTGCTTGATTTGATTCTCCTGACTTCTTCCGATCGATGACCTCCACCTGCCATGGATTTTGACCTGCATCAGATGTATAACACCCAATGACACGCGCCCCGTGAAAAGGACACGGGATCGTGCTAAATTTAAGGCCAGCGAGCGCTCCCTCGTCAACCGCTAATGCCTGTCATTTGCTGCTGCAGACTTTCATCAGAGCGCGCCTCTGCCAATACCTGCACACGTCATCAACTCCACCCTCTATCCACCTACCGACACTCGAAGGCCACTCTTAATCTCCATCATCACGTAAAAAAATGACTTTTTTTTTTCTCTCAATATCTGGTACAGTTATTGATCAACTTCTTTGAAGATGTGAAAGAGTATAGAATCTTTCTTTTGTTAATATCGCCACTTGACTCTATAAAATGGGGCGGGGGTGGCTCAGTCGGTAGCGTGCCAGGCTCGTAATCTGTAGTTCCCAAGTTCGAGTCCCAGCTGGGTCAGCGTTGAGATTTATCTCCGCAAAAATTCCCCGCCCTGCCCACGGTCAGTAGGGGACATCGATGGGCTTGGAAAGGCCGCCGTCCGTCGGATGGGACGTTAAGCCGTGGCCCCATGTGCGGGAGAGCCATACCCTGTGCACGTTAAAGAACACGCTGGATGGCCTTGACGGGAGGCTACCATCTGTCTCCCAACAACTGTTCCAGTGGGTCCCCTCCCCCAACCTTCTCTGAGCCTTCGGGGTCCATGAGACCTGGCCATTTAGCCGATGGTGTGCAAAAAAAGTGCCGCTCAGAGGTAAAACAACCCAACCCAACTCTATAAAATGTCTCAGCTGAGACATTTTACCGTTGTCATGGAGACAACATTTTTTCTTTTTTATCCTTCCTTGGTTATTGCCTTCAGTTTTAACTCCCGAAGTTCTGTCATCCGAGCAACATGAATATTTCTGAAGTTCAGCCTCATGAACTCGTCCAGCGAGGACCCCTCTACTGTCGCCCTAATGAATTATCGCAAATGAAATGATCACCAATTAGTAAACAATCGGCAATTCTGCACAAGGCATCACATTAATTCATAAAAGCCGATTGCGTTCTGTAATCGGCTTTTTTCGTCGGTTCATTTACGGAAGCAACATCCGAATAATCAGCGATTTCATTTCACAGCAAACATCGGGATTGATAGAGGAGAGGCAACTCTTAGGGCAAAACCTTACAGTTCGCCCTCCAAAGAAAAGTTGCATTCAAATATTACAGTTCTGCTTGTATCTAATCGAAGCAAGAGATCTTCCTAAAAGTCCCCTAAATTTCAGATCCTCGCTATTCCGTTACCTTGCATAACAGACAGCTTCGAGGTTGGAAGGAGGGACCGAGTTGTATAAACCGAAAAATCTGTTTCAAAATTATACTAAAAGGAAGAATTGAGCGTATTAAACGGATCCTACACACAGCTGGTTCGAAATGTTTTTGACTGCTATGTAAAGAATTATTCTCCTGATGTGTTAAAAGACAACACCAAGCACCACCCAACTGAGGTGCAAAATTATGTTAACTACTCAGCCTTAGTGGCATAAAGACTGATGTGGGGATCTCTTCGATCCAGATTTATTTTCCCTTAAAGCAAATGATTTGTTATTAAGAAACGAGAATGGATTGAACGCTAAGCTATTTGGAAGCAGAGGAGCAGAAAGAGATGGAAACAGAAAGGAGAGGGACTTGGGGGTCCTTTTACACTCACAACAGCAATTAAGGGTTAAGCTTAAAATTATACTGAGACACTTTATTTCAATTCATGTGTAATAATTTTATGAGAATAGTTTAATATTTCCATATATAAATTTCAATTATATTTTCGTAATGAATATTGTCTTTCCGCCGAGGTTTCGTTCTCCTCATAGATCTTCTCCTGTTGGATTTCTATGTTTTCTAGTACTTTAATATCTTTTTTTTTCAGAATACATCGAATTAAGTTATTCTGAACAATAACCAATGACTTTATATCATTGTGATTCACGACTTCATGAAGTATGACCTCTTTCCTAGGGGCGGGGGTGCCTCAGTCGGTAGCGCGCCAGGCTCGTAATCTGTAGTTCCCAGGTTCGAGTCCCAGCTGGGTCTGCGTTGAGATTTATCTCCGCAAAATTTCCCGCCCTGCCCACGGTCAGTAGGGGACACCGATGGGCTTGGAAAGGCCGCCGTCCATCGGATGGGACGTTAAGCCGTGGCCCCGTGTGTGGGAGAGCCATACCATGTGCACGTTAAAGAACACGCTGGATGGCCTTGACGGGAGGCTACCATCTGTCTCCTAACAGCTGTTCCAGTGGGTCTCCTCCCCAACCTTCTCTGAGCCTTCGGGGTCCTTGTGACCTGGCCATTTAGCCCATGGTGTGCAAAAAAAGTGCCGCTCAGAGGTAAGACAACCAAAACCTCTTTCCTAGTTCGCGCATGCCTAAAAGGGGTTCTTCACGATTAGTGAGCACTTTGAAAACGGTTTTCTCCAATGAGCAACTCTATCCTTGCTCTTTGCCCATTGATGTTTGCAGTAAGTTCAAGACATCCAAATTTCGAGAAACTTTTATTTTCATCGGTATCTGCGAAAAGGAATATAAAGTTTTCCTTTGTGTTTCAGAATTGGGGGAATGAACATCGCAGGTTCCGTTACAGGAGAGAAGCATTCGACTATTAAGCTTTCATTTTTATCCCCCATGGCAACGGTCTACGTTTCATAGCCCGCTTATCATAACGGCAGATTAAGAGAGAAAAGGAATATTGTTTCCCCCAAACCGTCATCGTCGTACTGTTGCATCATTCTGTTTGACCCGTTTCATCCCATTCACGAACATTATCGGAGTCTGACCTTTCCTCTGACTCAACGGACTGCGCCGTCATTCAGGAAAACGTGACCTGCTTCAAAGGTCGCTGAAGAATTTTTCTGACTAATCCTCTTGTTTGGCGGGATTCGGCGCTTTCGTTCCACGATCTTATCGCTCTGCACGTCGTCCATTTTATCGAATGTGTCATCTCGAATGATGTTTACTTGAAGGTGGGGGGGGGGAGGAAGTGTGGGAACGGAGTGATGTAAAACGCCATTATTTAATGAGTCCGGATGCTGAATAATTCTCTTCCCTCCCTTTTCAACTTCCCTTTTCATAATCCGTCCCAGTTTGTATTGTTAATGACTACAGGACTCGATCCCGCTGTTTTGACTCGATCATCACCCTCTCCAAGCCTCCCCCCCCCCCATTCTCCCATCTGCATTTGTTGTCGGCTTGTAACAAACGGGTATTCTCAGGTTCGAATCCCCACCCTGCCTTTGTTGAGATTTCCTCCGATAACTTTTCCATTGGTGAGACATCGAGGGATTTGGAAAGGACACCGTCCCTCTAAAAGAACTCTGAACCGCAGTCGCATATGCAGGCGAGCCATGCCCCTGCATGTTAAAGAACACGCTGGATGGCCTCCTCTTTGAATGGAGGAGCTGTGAGGAAGTTCTTTCCATTTACCTCATTTTGTGGCCAAAGTGTCACTAAGAGGTAAAGCAGTCCAACCCTGTTCACATTAAACAATACGCTGGATGGCCTTGGCTAGAATTAGAAATCTTTTACTCTGCAGTTACCGAAGAACGTTTTAAAAAATTCTTCATTAGGTTTAAAGATCCTATAATAGAACCGATTTTAATAATAATTTTAAGTGTTTGAATCTTGTTGAATCATCTTTAAATCTCATTCAATTTTATGTAGATACGTATAATAATAATAATAATTTTAATTTGTAAATCTGTTCAATGTTAAATAAGTGAAATTCGGAAATAAATTTCTGGCGCCCCTTCCCTTTATAATTAAAAACTGAATTCGTGAATAAACTAAAGCATGATATACAAGTGCATTTTTTTTAAACTGTGCACTTGTAATATTTCTCTTAATGTATAAATTTTTGGTATAACCTGCTTAATTTTTGCAGTTACAGACTGTATGTGATTACTTCAATTAAAATTGCTATCAAAATTTACTTCTAAATTTTTAATTCTACTTACGTTTTGAATAACGGTATAATTGCATGGTTTACTGTCTCCATTAAAGCTTTTGGTATGCCTTTTTTTTTTAAAGCATTGGGCGTAAAGAATCTGTCGAATTTAGATGAAATCGGTTGTTTGTTTTACCTCAGAGCAGCACTTTTTTCTCTCTTCAAATGGCCAGGTCGCAAGGATCCCGAAGGCTCAGAGAATGTTAGGGAGAAGGGACTCATTGGAACAGCTGTTGGGAGACAGATGGTAGCCTCCCGTCAAGGCCATCCAGCGTGTTCTTTAACGTGCACAGGATATGGCTTTCCCACACACATGGACACGACTTAACGTCCCATCCGACGGCCTTTCCAAGCCCAACGGTGTCCCCTACTGACCGAGGGCTGAGCGGGGAGTTTTACGGAGATAAATCTCAACTCTTTCCCAGCGGCGACTCGGTCCTGGCGCACTGCCGACTGAGTCACCTCCCTACGCCATTTGAAATCGATAGAAAGGTTATGAAGCAAGTCCTTTTACTGCTTCAAGTGTGCTCAGCCAATAACTTCCTCCTTTTCCTCCTGTCTGAATTTCGTCCAGATCCATTCGATTCCTTAGGATGACATGCTCGTTTACATTCCTAACTTGATAAACGAAGAATTTGTGGAATAAACGAACATTTGATTCCGTTCAGATCTTTGCCGAAGAGCTGAACGGAATCAAATGAACCAAATCTTAATCTGAAAAAATACAATATTCATTCGATTTTTACAGCTATAGTACGTGAATTAGGGTAGGGGGGGGGGGTGCGCTTTTCACGGATTTTTTAAAAAAAGTTAGCACCTGGATCTGTAACCCTTATTACTCGTATAAGGAAAAAATCTCGATGCGTTAACGCTATTGAGTTCGAGTCATATCTGAAATACATCTTAGTTCTCTTTACGAAATGACTTTGGTGTTCAAATGGAGACTTGTCCAATAGGTGTGGTCAATGCATTTTTAAATCACGCAGAAATCACGTGGTTCTGTTCACTTTGAGCTAAGTTCAGATGATTGTGTTGGCACTGTGTGCTAACGATGTCGTTGCAAGAGACTCCCAATGCTTCTTTTGATCCAATCTACATTGATCACCAGTTCAATGACAAACCTGCTTAATTAAGTTGATTTACAAAACGAAGAATTTGTGGAAATTCCTGATGAGAAAATATCCTCATTTAGAATTTGACGTCTCAACTAATCAAAATATATCGGCTTTTTTAATTTGAATAGTTTCCTCCAAATGTCTGAAAAAAAAATGAGTATTTTTTATAACTTTACAACACAATTCATTCTTTTGAGATCAGTTAGATTTGCTCAAAAATATGAAATACCAAATCTAGCACGACAAAGTAGCAGAAGAAGTCAACACTTCACCAGCTGTTGGTTTCAACCACCGTTTCAGAAATAACGAAGTCAAAGGTTTAATTTTTGAAGGTTCTGTAACGGTATGCTGCAGAACCTAATGAAGTGTGAACTGAGGAAGAGATGATCATCATAACACTGAAATTATTAGAAAAAGAATTCAAAATACTTTATATAAGTTATACAATTATTGTGACTTTTGGAATTTAAAAATAAATATAGAAAAAACTAATATAATTTACTTTCATAAATATAAGAGACTCCGAAATGATTTTAAAATTAAAATAAAAAAAGAGAATATTAAAATAATTGACAATTAAAAATTTTTAGGTGTAATATTAGACTCTAAATTGTTATGGAATAATAATTATAATATATATATTATATATATAATATATTATATAAATATTATAATCTAATACTATTATATAAATCTATAATTCAACCCAAATTCACATACGGCTATGAACTAATCAATACCATGGCATCCACAAAAATGAAAACAATGGAAAAAATACAAAGATATTAAAATTCTGTCTTGGAATGCTACAATTCACACAAAATGTTAATATATATGCTGAAACGGCTATTGCACCCTTAGACATAAATAAACAATATCAATTATCTAATTTAATAACTAGAATAATTGCAAAAAATGTTAATCCTCCTATTATTGATCAGATCATGATAGACTTTAGAGATTTTACATTATCTAACTTACCAGAGAAAAACGAATTTAAAGAAACAATTTATAAGAAAATTAGTGGTGAATATATTGGACAAGAACCATATTGGACAACTGCTCTTCCAATAATGCACTATAATATTCCAGGGATATATAATAAAAAGGATATGGACAAAAATAACTTAAAATATTTAACAGATAGCTACATTGTAGATAATTTTCAGGGATTTAAAAAAATATATACTGATGGGTCATTGAACACAGACAAAGATATAGACATCAGGTGCTTTTTATTGTGAATCTGAAAATCACCACTTTCAATTTAAGTTTGATACGCCTAATCCGATAGCAGTTGCAGAAGTAACTGCAATCCTCTATGCTATTGATTGGGCAAAAAAATTTAACAATGAAAAAATAGTAATATTAACTGATAGTAAAACATCACTAGATATATTTTATAATAATCCTATAAAAAGTAATTTTCCCATATATATAAATGACATTTTACTGCTAATAAGACTACACATACAAAAAAATAATACACATTCAATGGATACCATCCCATATAAATATATAAAAAACAATGAAAGTTGTATATACACTAGCTAAACAAGCACAAGAATTAAATACGACAGTTAGTGCACCATACTTTTTAACACTACATAAAAATCAAAATAAAAAATTATTATGGGAAGTACTACAGAACTGGTACATAATTCATGCTAGTAATACACATAGATTTCAGATCTCTCAAAACATAACAAATTTCAAAGACTTTGGATTAAATAAAAAAGAAATTAACCTCATTATGAGGATTAAAGTAAATTGTGCACTGACAAATACAACTCTATATATGATAAAAAAGCGTAATTCACCAAATTGTGAGGACTGCAATTTGAGGAGTCCCAGCTGGGTCAGCGTTGAGATTTATCTCCTCAAAAATTCCCCGCCCTGCCCACGGTCAGTAGGGGACACCGATGGACTTGGAAAGGCCGCCGTCCGTCGGATGGGACGTTAAGCCGTGGCCCCGTGTGCAGGAGAGCCACACCCTGTGCACGTTAAAGAACACGCTGAATGGCCTTGACGGGAGGCTACCATCTGTCTCTCGACAGCTGTTCCAGTGGGTCCCCTACCCCAACCTTCTCTGAGCCTTCGGGGTCCATGTGACCTGGCCATTTAGCCCATGGTGTGCAAAAAAGTGCCGCTCAGAGGTAAAAACAACAACGACAACAACAACAACTGCAATTTGAGACAGGATATTGAACATATCATTTTCAAATGCTAAAAATATAATCTGGAAAGGAAAAAATATTTTGAAAAACTATTGAACTTGGGAGTCACCCATTTCAACTTCCAAGGTATTTTAGAGCCTCATAAAAAGTCAATGAGGGTTAAATATTATAAATTACTGATTTCTTTCTTTAAAGAGATTGGATTATTTGAAAAAATGTAAAAAAAAATATAAAAAAGACAACTAAAAAATCAATGGATTCAGAATAACTAACACTTATTACAAACACCGCGACATACATAAGTACACATGGGTTTCACCTGATGGGCTGCATAAGACTATGATTGATTACATATTAATTAATAGCAAATGGACTAGTTCTGTTAGGAATACCAGGGCATATAGGGGAGCTGAAATTGGATCTGACCATTACCTTGTTAAAAGTGTGTTGCAACTTAAACTTAAAAAGTGTTGTGCTAGGGTTAAAAAATTTACTTTTAATACTGAAGCTCTGAAAGATCCAGTTATAGCCAAAGCTTACCATGATAGGTTACTTAGTCATTATGACAGTCATGGTTTGCTTACTACTGAAGTTTAGGAAGAATGGGATCATTTTAAACAGGCTTTTTTGGACACTAACAGTACTCTTTTAGGAAAAAAGGAGCAGAAGAGGCAAAATTATCTGAGTGATAAGGCACTTGAGCTTATTTCGGAAAGAAAGAACTGCAGGAATGCCCTTAATCAATACCCTACTAGTCCTAATAGAAAGCATTACAGAGACCTTAATAAACTTGTAAAGGATCAGTTAGCTGCTGATAAGAATCTTTGGCTTGATGGTTTGGCTGACAAAGCCGAGGAAGCAGTTAGACAGCACAACAGCAGAGAGCTGTACCAGATAGTTAATGTTTTGTGTGGTAGAAAACGGACAGGGATACAAGGATTGAAGGATAAACAAGGTAAGGTTATAGAAGGGGAGGATTCTGTCATGGCTAGGTGGGCTGAGCATTTCGGTGATGTTCTAAACAATGTAGTTAGTTCTACTCCCATTGTTTGCAATGATGATAGATGCATTGGTGTCTTTAATGTTGGCCCTATAACACAATCTGAAGTTATTTTGGCTGTTTCTAAACTTAAGCTTCATAAATCCCCAGGGGTAGATGAAATTACTACGGAAATGCTTAGAGCTGGGAATGTTTTGGTTACCACTTGGATGACTGAAATTCTGAATATCTTTTATGATAAAGGCATGGTTCCTAAGGATTTTACCAGAGCTATTATTATCCCTATTTTCAAAAAAGGTGATCGCAGTTCTTGTGATAACTATAGGGGTATCAGCCTACTCTCTGTTCCAGGTAAAGTTCTTTCCATGATTGTGCTTAATAGAATTAAGAATCTGGTTGACAGTCAATTGCGTGATGAGCAATGTGGATTCAGAAGTGGTAGGGGATGTGTGGATCAGATATTTTCACTTAGGCAGATTCTTGAGAAATGTTTAGAGTTTCAGAAACCTTTGGTTGCTAGCTTTGTTGATTTAAAAAAGGCTTTCGACTCTGTTGACAGTCATAATTTGTGGTTGATTGTGAGATCATATGGTATACCAGACAAGTTAGTTAACATAATGAAAGCTCTCTATAATAACTGAGTCGTGTGTGAGAGTTGGTAAGGCTTGTAGCAATTGGTTTAGCATTACTTCTGGTGTTCGACAAGGGTGCATTTTGTCTCCTTTTCTCTTTAGCTTGGTTATTGATTATGTTATGCGAAATTCACTTCAAGGGAAAGCTTTTGGCCTTAAATGGGCTGGAGATGCGAAAATTTTTGATTTAGATTATGCTGATGATTTAGCCCTTTTGGCAAATGATGTTGATGAGATGAACTCTTTCATTCGAGCTGTTGATGAGACTGGTAGTAGAGTAGGTTTGGTTATAAACAGAGAGAAAACTAAAGTGATGAAAATTGGTCAGGCAGGCTGTGATTCAGTTAATCTGAATGGTTGCAGTCTTGAGCAGGTGTCACAGTTTAATTATCTTGGGAGCTATGTAACAGATAATGGTGATGTGCGGCATGAGATTAACAGACGAATAGGGAATGCTGCCGGGACTTTTAAGAACCTATGGAGAGTGTGGAGAAATAGGCGTATACACCTAAAGACTAAAATTAGACTGTATAATAGTTTGGTTCTTTCTAGGGTTAGTTATGGTAGTGAAACTTGGACACTTTGTAAACAAGATAACAGGAAACTAGATGCTTTTGATTCCAGATGCTTACGCAGTATCTTGGGAATTAGGTGGTTCAACTTTGTAACTAATGATGAGATTAGGCAAAGGAGTTTGCAACCTCGTTTAAGCAGCATATTGTGCAGAGAGAGACTCCGTTGGTTTGGCCATGTTGCCCGTATGAATAATTATAGATTGGCGAATAGGGTTATGAACAGTGTGCCTAAAGGCCTCAGAAGGAGGGGGAGACCTAGGATGCGGTGGGCAGACAATGTTAAACAGGACCTTGTTAGAATTGGTGTGCAGTGGTCAGATGCAGTAGATGTAGCTCAGGATAGACTTGCTTGGAGAACTAAATTGCACTGTCTGGTTGGACCTCCGTAGCCCATGGCTGCTTGAGGATGATGATGATGATGATGATGATGAAAAAATATAATAATATACTAAAAAAAAACAAAAAAAAATAATCATATAAAAAAATAAATAAAAAAAAATAGAAATAAAAATTTTAAATTTCTTTTTGCAACAGGTTTCTCCTTTATTATGACTGGATGAGTCTATGTATGTTGGTTTATACATAGGAATATCCAAGATGTTGAACGAGGTAAATCATCATCATCTCACGGCTAAGTGTCTCCATGACAGCAGCGAGCGTCATCGTCACCTCCAATCATGTAGCACAATTCTGCCACTTGACATCTTTCTCGTCTTTAATGTGCCCCAGTCTCGCTCTAGTTTTCTGGGTCATTATGATAGTGCAGATATCGATAAAGTAAAACCTAATGCAGACACTGCGAAAGCAAACTCACTCTGGATAAGACGAAAAACACATCTCGCAAATGGATATGGCATCGTCACTGATCGATATGATAGCTGTGGTTATCTTCTGAATATTGAAGACAGATTTCAATAGTTCGTGGTGAGTTTGCTCCGCTTTCTTTTTTCTGGTAAGGCAAAACTTTTCTGGCATATTATCTACGTGGACACTTTTCCGTTGCCTTGAATACGATCGACATCAGTATGATGTTAAAAGGATGCGTAGATGATACTTAATTCTGCAGGAGTCGGGCATACATATTTTTGTGATACCTTGCTTGGACTGTACTTTTATGAGCTTCCGTATAACTTATTGTTTCACGCGCCTCGTGTTCATGAACATAAAGAATACCAAAAATATTCATTTTTATGATCCATTATTGATTTGTAGTTATAATATTCTCAGACTGATGAAGTTTAATTTTATTATTGTGTATAAACCAGCTAACTGATGCTACATGGGACATTTAAATTTAACGAAAAGTTGCAAAATATATTGCACTTTCAAAATTACTCGTTGGCAGATGGCATTTTCGGGAAACCTAAAAATGAAGCATGAAATTCGCTTTTGATATAAAAAGTATCGGACTTTGTTTTATATCATTTTGTATCTCTTAGCGACATTTTTAGTTCGGACGGACTCTGTTCACGCGGATCATTTAATAACCCTAACTTGTTTCTTTAACAACACTTGATGCATTTTGTGATGCTATATAATTCATTATTTCGAGGGGGTGGCTCAGTCGGTAGCGCGCCAGGCTCGTAATCTGTAGTTCCCAGGTTCGAGTCCCAGCTGGGTCAGCGTTGAGATTTATCTCCGCAAAATTCCCCGCCCTGCCCACGGTCAGTAGGGGACACCGATGGGCTTGGAAAGGCCGCCGTCCGTCGTAATGGACGTTAAGCCGTGGCTCCGTCGTGGGAGAGAGATACCCTGTGCACGTTAAAGAACACGCTGGATGGCCTTGACGGGAGGCTACGATCTGTCTCCCAACAGCTGTTCCAGTGGGTCCCCTCCCCCAACCTTCTCTGAGCCTTTGGGGTCCATGTGACCTGGCCATTTAGCCCATGGTGTGCAAAAAAGTGCCGCTCAGAGGTAAAACAACCCAACCCATTATTTCGATTTGAATGCTCCAACAATAAATAAATGAATGACAGTGAACAGAGTTCGAGGTGTTACGAATTATCCTACCTTGGTTCACTTTTTTTAACCTTTCAAACAGGACCGGATCGGGGGGGGGGGAATTCCTTTCAGAATGCTAGTAAGGGTTAAGGGAGGCAAAATTTATTGAACTTGTACATATTTCACGCATTTTTCAAGAAATATTTTTTAAACCTAAACCGAGGGGAAAATATTATACTGCAATGGAAATGGACTCTTGGGTAACTTGTCAGCCCCCCACCCCTCCCCGGTCTGCCTCGAAGGGTCTGCTTTCTCGCAATGCCTGCAATTGTGGCCAACATAATTTGTAATCTTTTTCATCAGAAATGCAACTTGATCCTTTATCGATATTAACAATAGGTCATGCCAGATGCGAAATTAAGAGAATCTCATTATGAATAATAGAAATCAAGACTAACGGAACACTAAGTTTTAAAAAAATGGCTAATTGATTTTGGTTACTTGAAGGGTTAACTCGAAATCTTGTAGGCTACAGCACATTGTAAGGCAAGAATCGTTCAAGTTAGGAGTAATACATTTAAATAAATTTCGCTTTTTCGCTGCCATCGAGTGAAATTTGAGGGGGGCTGGTAAATCTCCTCCGTGGTTTGAGATCCTCTTCAGTCGAGTGTCCTACGTTGGTCTTTGACTGTGGATCAATTGGGAATGCCTGGTGACCAGGGCCAACTGGAACCTCGGGAAAAACGTTTTTTCGGACACCCAACTTAGTTATGAATAATTCAATAATGCACCACCAGGATCACGCTACGTAGAGCATTACTGGCAGATCTGACGTCATCATGGAATCTTTAGAACGTAAATCGAAAAAAAAAATCGTTATTACTCTGAGTGGGGTAATACTTCACATTCTCCTTCTGTGACCTATTCGCTTTCGAGAATGTTCGTGAAAAACCAAAGAAAAAGCTTTTTCTTCATTTCCTAGGAATTTTCTCGAATAACTTCTACAATCTGTGAAATATATGCGAATAAGAAACGTGTTCTAGATAAACAGGCATGCGTTTTGTTTTGCATTGGCATTTCGTTGGGACTGAGTGATCGATTTGTTTCATTGATTATGAAAATTAAAAGAAATAGACTAGATGATTTCGACGAAGAAAAGTAGCTAAAATAAAGAATCTTTCACGGACACAAATTACGTACGAATTGCTCCAGGCCGTGAGGTGTAAGAGATTAGAAGGGTCAACCATATTTTTTAAGTCAAAAACAAACTTGGGATGCCCTAGAAAATCTTTGCACAGACATTTTAGTTCCCTCTACTAGAATGGGTAGCAAATCTGACAATGCTCCTCAAATGAGGAATTCCTCAGGAAGGAACAGTTTCAGAGCGTGAATCATCGTCAAAGATTGATGGAATTGATGACGATGTCGAGAGATGAGTAGGTCGATGACCTTTCTTATGGATACTTTGTTTATCAGTTATTTTCACAACTTATTGTATTTTACACTGATTCCTTTGTGTGTCGTCATTTCGTGGAAGTTTCCTCTTCATAATTTCTGTTAATAGAGATAGTCTCGCAATTTGTTTCAAGCACTGTAAAGATGTCACTGGAGCCTACACTTGCAACATCTCTCTCTAAGGAGATTTTCTTCCATTGGGAATTGAATCCGGGTATTTGATGTAAACGCTGGCGCCTCATCAGTTAATCAATATGAAATAAAAATAAATAAATACCCCCTCAAGCAGCTGCTTGCCACAGAGGTCTGACAGGAGCCTGTCAGTTTATATGCCATAGTAGAAGGTCTGTGAGGATGGCAGGACCTCAGCAGAAAAACGACACAAACAGCCATGCCTTATCCGGCGCTCGAACTCAGGTCCCGTAGATCAGTAGCCAAGCGCGCTAACCACTCGGCCACGGGACGGCTGTTAATCAATAGGCTCTATGAAAAAGGGGATGGCATCGTTAGGTAGAATAGAGTTATAACTTATATGAACGTAATGGGGGGTGTCTTTTAAGCTATTAGGAATATTGAGTTGAGGATTCCATCAAGAATTATTCGTAAAGCCCTTGCTTTCTTTCGGGGGCGTTTTATTTGTAGAAACTCTTGCTCGTTGGAAATGTCGAGTTTGGTGCAGGGAATAAATAGGAAGATTTTTATTAGTAATTGCAAGAAATGGAAAGATAATTAAATGTTGATTTGCTTGCTAGAAGGTTGGGAAGTCAAGTAGTGCTTGAAGTTGAAGGTTAAAACTGCAAGATCGATGGATGCCGATATTGGGATTCTATTTTATGTCGAATTTGAAAGGAGGTGATTTGTCATCGATTAGGTGAAAAGTCGAATAGATTTGAAAAAGGCGCGAAGAGGGATTTTTTCTTAACTTTTTGCAGTGTTGCGAAATGTTTCACTTAGAAACGAACTATTCAGAAATTTAAAAGCATATAACATAATAAACGCCGTCCCGTGGCCGAGTGGTTAGCGCGCTTGGCTACTGATCTACGGGACCTGGGTTCGAGCCCCGGGTAAGGCATGGATGTTCGTGTTGTTTTTCTGCTGACAGGCTCCTGTCAGACCGCTGTGGTAATAATAATAGGAAGATTTATTAAAAAAAAAAAACTGACAGGCTCCTGTATAAACTGACAGGCTCCTGTCAGACCTCTGTGGCAAGCAGCTGCTTGAGGGGGTATCTATCTATCTATTACATAATAAAAAATTAGTACAAAATATTAGAAATGAGACAAGTTTTAATTATTTATTAAATGTTATAAATATATAAATAAATAAGAAAGGAAGTGTAAATTCGCATCTAAATAACGAATATAGATTGGTTATGAAGTTTCAGCGGAAGCTTCGAAGATGTGGGCGCTATTTTCGTCACTTTCCACAAGGCGAATATTTTCCTTTTCTGCAGCTATCTGTTTTTGCTGCTCAATCTGAATTGACCGACGACTATTTTCCTCGTCATCTATCAATTCTGCTGACGTTGGTCGCTTTGCTAAGCAGCCACTTCTTCAATCGATTTGCGACTTCCCCTATCTTCATCGATTCTGCATTCGGTCTTATTTCTACAGCGTCGTAGGATATTCAGGGAACGGAGACAAGATCTTTTTTCAGCTACTAAAAATAAAGGTACTCAAATCGAAGGCTGAACGTTTATCGTGTAGTGAAAGCCCTTGTTCGATATCTGGGCAGACTATGTCTTTAGGTCGACTGGACGAGCGAAACCATCTCTTTGTCTGCCGTCTTATCAGTCCATCCTTTGCATGGTTCGCAATATCAACAGTCTTTTCTCTTCGTTCGATAACCATCGCCTGGAACCCTGACACCCGATCTTGAACAGACAGTTACCTCCCCCCCCTAGCCCCCCTTTCCTTTCTATCTTCGACGAATTATTTTACCTGTTCTCTTTTTCCTCTCTGCGGGTTCATCCGTCCGTGCCGAAGGTGACCGAGGTGATCGACAGGGGCTGTTGGCCCGCATCTGACAGTGGGAGGGGGGGAGTCCTATTGTTGGCCGACTGTGACATGGTCGCCGCGACGACCCTGTCTCGAGATGATGAACGGCACGCGATGCGAACGCTGTTCCGATTGGAGGGAAAACGTCACTGCTCGTGTCGTCTCGCTCATCAATCGAGACGTTGTCGAGCTGAATTCAAGGTCCATGCGAGGCTCGAGCTGGGAAACAGTTTCCAGGTGCTTCAGTGCCAATCCTCGTTAAGAAAATTCCGCTCATGCGCAGTTCTCTTGTTCAGTTTACAAAGTCGTTTCAAATTCCGGCAACTCCACAACAGTTTGCCAAGTTTATTCGATGTTCCTAACTACAATTAATTTCACAAAACCAAACCCAATTTTCACAACTCGTCTGCATTTTACCCATTCGCTTCGAATTTGGCCAAATATCCTTAATTTTACAGTAAAAAATCTCAATTTTTACATCTCACCTGAATATGTCAAGTCACTTTGAATTTTGCCAACTCTCCTCGATATCGCCAACTCTCCTTAATTGCACAAAAACAATCCCGATGATCACAACTTGCCTGTGTTTTGCCAAGTGGCTTCGAATTTTGCCAACTCTCTTAGATTTTGCCAACTTTCCTAACTTTACAGAAAAAAAATCCAAATTTTTACATCTCACCTGAATTTTACCAAGTCACTTCGATTTTGCCAACTCTCCTTAATTTCAGAAAACCAATCCCAATTTTCACAACTCGCTTGTATTTTACCAAGTGGATTTGAATTTTGCCCTAGATTTTGCTCACTCCTCTTAATTTTACAAAAGAAATCCCCATTTGCAGAACTCACCTGGATTTTACAAAGTGACTTCGAATTTTGCCAACTCCGATTAACTTTGTGTGTGTGTGGGGGGGGGGATGCTCCCCCATCCTCCATAGCTACGCCCCTGCCTCAGCCTTTGTAATATAATGGAGTGTTGTCCCATTGAACACCTGTAGCTATGTTTGAGATCATTAGTATTATATTTTTGAAGTTTATTTATCTCTTCCTCTGTTGTATTAAAACATTCCATGTTCCATGAGAATGCAATGAGTGAAAAATCATATTTATTGCATTTTTCAGATTTTTTTTACCTTCCTCGTTTCAGGCATTAATGATTCAATGTGGCCAGATGTTCCAAAATGTTGGGATCACTGCTCTAGATCATTGTCTGCGCAATACAAATGCAACTTTAAGGGGCAAAACAACTGGATTTCTGTCACTGGCATTTCTGTGAGGTGTGTGTGGGGCATTATTAAGGAAAAGCGCTTTTATTAATTCCCTTCGCAATAATTTCCCAAACCCGTTTCTTCGTATCTAGTAATAACAATGGAACTCGTTTTCAGTGGGACAAAATTCTTGGAAAGTTCGTGGAACTGGCAATTCTGCACTTTTATCGTACATTTTACATTTCGCAGAATTAAATTTTACAATTCGAGAATAAGATTTCCTCTTCAATTTCAACTCACTCTGACAACAATAAAGTGTAAAGCGCGAGTCGCGTTATCAAGTGTTATCGATAGAATCATGATATATTTAGTGCCAGATCCGGATCTAGGAAAAATAAAGGAGGCTTTAGAGGTTTTTAAAATATTTCTATACATATGCATAAATTAAATAATTTGTTGCCTTCATTACCTTTAGTAGCAGCCTCAAAGGGATGACCAAGGTTTCTTTATCCCCCCCCCCCTCCCTAGATCCGGAGTGGCGGGGGTGGCTCAGTCGGTAGCGCGCCAGGCTCGTAATCTGTAGTTCCCAGGTTCGAGTCCCAGCTGGGTCAGCGTTGAGATTTATCTCCGCAAAATTCCCCGCCCTGCCCGCGGTCAGTAGGGGACACCGATGGGCTTGGAAAGGCCGCCGTCCGTCGGATGGGACGTTAAGCCGTGGCCCCGTGTGTGGGAGAGCCATACCCTGTGCACGTTAAAGAACACGCTGGATGGCCTTGACGGGAGACTACCATCTGTCTCCCAACAGCTGTTCCAGTGGGTCCTCTCTCCCAACCTTCTCTGAGCCTTCGTGGTCCATGTGACCTGGCCATTTAGCCCATGGTGTGCAAAAAAAAAGTGCCGCTCAGAGGTAAAACAACCCAGCCCAACCCTAGATCCGGAATTAACCGGATCTAGTGTGTGTGGGGGAGGGGTCAGACCCAATGTATCTTGCTCCTTTGGCCTATCCTTCCCCTACCTTCAGTAAATGAGTAGATCCGGCACTAACCAGGGCCGGATCTGTTCATTCACTGAGGGTAGGACGAGAATCTGTCAAAGGAGCAAGACAGATTGGATTTTGTAACATAAAAATAAATTCTACGTACATGAAATTATGGGAAGTACTGCTGGTAGAATTAAGCGGATATAAGTCATCACTTATGATTAATAGGTGCTCCAGCGACCGGAGTAAGGGAAAAAAATTCAAAACGTATTTGTGTGTTGATGGTTTTTAACTCTTACTATTGCTTGTGTCCGTTGAAGGCCATTTTAAAATTCTTCTATTTATTTTCCTCCTGTTTTAATGTTGTCTTCAGTCAGTGACATGCGTTGATTTCTGATCTGTCCTGCACGACTCTCTTGGAAAGGTGGTAAAAAAAAATTTCTTAATGAAGCAGAAACTTTACCAGGGATATTTTGCTGCGGCCCTATGAAAAGTAAACGATGTGTGAGAATATAACCAGCGTTTTTTTTGTCCACATCATCATATATATTACATAGAAATGACAGAGATATGTGAATTATCTTGACAGGCAGATTTCTTTCTCATCCTTGCCTGCCTTGCACAGAATCCATTATAAAGAGATGCTCTCTCCTAAACCAAACGAAATGCCTTTTTTTTTTATCATCATGCCTCTCCAATATTCGTTTGCATGTTTTTTATTGACATCAAGATTCCCATTGAGCAACTTCCTTTTTGTTCTTGTTGTTGCTGTTTCCTCTGCATTTCCAGATCGTCATCTTCTAAAAATGGGACAGCAACACTTGTTTTCGCTGGCTGGTCATGAATACATCGGAGCTTTCCACTTCCCAAGAAAGGAGATGGAAGTTTGTCCAAGGTCTGCGTCGGTTTTTTTTTTCACTTCCTTCGTATTGTTTTCGTAGCATAACAATAGTTCCGTTTGACTCGACAAGCGTCCAAAACGAAAGGAAACGACAACATGCCTGACATGCATGACCGAATGGATAAATAACGGCCAACGGGATCGCACTGGAAAACGGCAAAAGCCACGAATCATGGGTAATTCGGGTAGAGCGACATCGCTTTAAAACGAGGTTAAGAGGAAAAAGGGAACTGGGTTTTAGATTCCACTTCGTTGGTGCCATTCATTGGTCAGCCGAGATGGTTTTCAAAGAAGACTGAAATTCTTATCGAAAATGGGAGCAGTGGGTGGCGTTCCTGCCTCGTCACTCGATGTTTCCAGGTTCAAGTCCTACTGTGTCTGCTCCTGTTCGCCCTCGGTGAGAAAGATCATCGATGGTCCTTGAGAAGGCAACTGGCCCTCGAATGGGACGTTAAGTCTCACCGCGTGTAGGAGAGGCCACATCCTGTGCACGTCTTTTTAAGGAAACAAGCTAGATAGTGTTCTTCTAACAGCTGCTGGAGGTCGGTAGAAGGTCAGGTACACAATCTGCAGACTGTGCCAGCGTTGAAATTTATCTCCATTACCTCTCCCCCTCTGCTCTCGGTGAGGAAGGGGACACCGATGGGTTTGGAAATGCTGCCGTCCGCCGAATGGGACGTTAAGCCTTAGCCCCAATGTGCAGTTGGGTTGTTTTTCCTCTGAGCGGCACTTTTTTTGCACACCATGGACTATGGTCACAAGGACCCCGAAGCCTCAGAGAAGGTTGGGGACCCACTGGAACAGCTGTTGGGAGACAGATGGTAGCCTCCTGTCAAGACCATTCAGCGTGTTCTTTAACGTGCACAGCGTATGTCTCTCTCGCACATGGGATCATGGCTTAACGTCCCATCCGACGGACGGTGGCTTTTCCAAGCCCTTCGGTGTCCTCTACTGATCGTGGGCAGGGCGGGGAGTTTTGCGGAGATAAGTCTCAACGCTGACCCATCTGGAACTCTAACCTGGGAACTGCAGATTACGAGCCTGGCGCGCTACCGACTGAGCCAC
This sequence comes from Ryuthela nishihirai, assembly GCA_038380435.1. Taxonomy (NCBI): domain Eukaryota; kingdom Metazoa; phylum Arthropoda; class Arachnida; order Araneae; family Heptathelidae; genus Ryuthela; species Ryuthela nishihirai. The sequence goes on along the minus strand of JAWZYU010000015.1, from coordinate 69,223,717 downwards.
CCCCCCCCCTCCGCCCCCAACATGCAGGAGAGTCATATCTTATGCATGTTAAAGAACACTCTGGATGGCCTTGACGGGTGATTGCCATGTGCCTCATAACAGCTTCAGTGGATCTCCTTCCTCTTTTCTGAACCTCTAGGATCCTTGCGATCTGGCCACTTAGTCCATTGTGTACAAAAAAATGCAGCTCAGAGATAACCAACTCGTGCAAAATAAGAGTGAACGGTATTAAAGAGCTATCGAAGAAGTTTTGAGAAATCAGTCTTTCGGTTGTTTTAATTAAATGTGTCTAAACAATTATCTGGGTCACGTTGGCTCTGGACTATATTCCTTCAATATTTATTGCAGCTGGTGCAAATCGCATGTTTTTTTGTCCAAATTGATGAAACTGGAATATTTCCAGTCCACAGTCTGAAAAGAATCTCGACAAAAACTTGTGAAAACTAAATTTATAAAAAAAAATAGAAATACCCCCTCAATCTGCTGCTTGCCACAGAGGTCTGACAGGAGCCTGTCAGTTTAATACGCCTTAGTAGAAGGTATTTGAGGATGTCGGGACCTCAGCAGAAAATCGACACGCACATCCATACCTTATCCGGGGCTCGAACCTAGGTCCCTTAAGATCAGTAGCCAAGCGTGCTAACCACTCGGTCACGGGACGGCTTTTTTTTTAGAAGTAAAGATTTAATAATTATGTTGTCATCATTTTTGATTTAACAACTTTAGAGAAAAATTATCACCGCAACTTTGATTCGAAATGTTCCATGGATGTCTGTTGGTGGCGTGTCACAATATAATAAGATTCGATTTCTATCTTTTAACTTTCATCCCATGACATTTAATGAGAGAAAAAAATCGCTTAAAACCATTTTCTCGTCTTGTTGATTTAGGAATATTTCTTTTGATTTAGCAAGGAGTGGCTCGATGCATTTTGAATCAATATCCGAAGTGGGAGGTATAATGATCAACAACTAGGATGATGAAGACGACTCCAGCTATCCAATATTTAAACGTATTATTATTTATGGAAAGGCAAGAGACTGAATTATTAATTTTTAATGATAAGCGTTGAAGGAAAGTATTTATTTCAGATGTTTTTGGGCTCAGTTTCCCAACTTTTGTGGGGCGGGGGTGGCTCAGTCGGTAGCGCGCCAGGCTTGTAACCTGTAGTTCCCAGGTTCGAGTCCCAGCTGGGTCAGCGTTGAGATTTATCTCCGCAAAATTCCCCGCCCTGCCCACGGTCAGTAGGGGACACCGATGGGCTTGGAAAGGCCGCCGTCCGTCGGATATGACGTTAAGCCGTGGCCCCATGTGCGGGAGAGACATACCCTATGCACGTTAAAGAACACGCTGGATGGCCTTGACGGGAGGCTACCATCTGTCTCCCAACAGCTGTTCCAGTGGGTCTCCTTCCCCAACCTTCTCTGAGCCTTCGGGGTCCATGTGACCTGGCCATTTAGCCCATGGTGTACAAAAAAGTGCCGCTCAGAGGTTAAACAACCCAACCCAACTTTTGTGTTATATTTTTGCATCTTCCTTAGTAGAGAAAGAAATAACTGAAAAATAAGCAATTCAAAAAATTTAATCGTAAATATTCTTTTAGAAAGTAATTAACATTTTTAATCCTTTGCTTTCTCTGATTTAATTTGCTGCACGTTTTATTACAGAGAAATAACTATGCTGAATTTGTAAAAATAATCCTTAAAAAAAGCGTTTTGCTGTTTAACTACAGATTGCAAGAACGTAGGCCAAACGAAATGTTTAAGGAAAAGATGGCGGGAAGTGTCCTCAACAAATTGCCGCTATTTTAGGGTTAATGTCTTCAGTTACAAAGCTTAAATCGTTTTGTTTCTGAACTTAGTATAATTACTGCTGCTAACAACCGTTGTAAGGAAACAAAGAGGTGGTAAGTTTCAGGTTCAGAATGGTTTATTGCAGACCACTGAGTAAGGAAAGGTCACTAGCTTTTCTGCCATCAGGGTCATCTGGGATGCGGATCTTTCCTCTTCCTTTTTCTGACAGTTCTGTGGTAGAGTTAAATAGGTTTTCTAAACCCAACAAGTGTAAACTAAACAATGAATAGCTTCATCTGATTTCCCTCCGCAGTCTGAAACGACTAACCTACAGAGAAACAAAGTTATTTTTGGACGCAATATTTTTTCCTGTTTCTGCTGAAGGGTAATTTCTCACGGTTGTTTGATATGTATCAACCATAAACCGTTGTAGTGTCTTTTCAACGCATAAAATAATGATTTGCATGCTTCTTTGGATTCGCACCATTTCTTTTCCTCTCCAAGTTTCAGGCTATTGCTAGCAAGCGACAAAAAATATGTAGATTTCGTCAAGACTTTTGAGCATCCTGTCATTTCTCTGTGGCGTCGTCTCTTTCGCATCGCCAAACGTAATCGCCGTCTTTTCGTCGGCAGGCAAAGGAGCGAGGTAAGTACGAAACTACAGCAAGACGACAGAGAGAATGGTGCGCAGAATTTTAATTAACCCTCTCATCTTGATAAAAGGAGAGCGTTTTCTTCATCATCCCTGGCATCGGTCGATGCTTAGATGAACTTCGAGAGCAGATTCTTGTCTCGAGGGAAGAAACAAAAATCTGATCGAGCGTTGAAAGGCGAGTTTATCGCCGGTGAAAATTATTCTCGCTTTGTTCTACTTGGAAAAGGAAACAAGTGAAGGGGATGGGATAGATCTTTTCCTCTCGCGGAGATGTGATAGCGTTTGACATCCTCGTCCAACACACGGTGACGCTGTTCTTTCGTTTAGAGGAAGTGGAGGAGGCGCGAGATACGTAGGATATTGTTTTCATGGTGAGGAGGGGGAAAAGAATTTTTCGCTCGTGCAAAGGTAAGCTGCCATCACAATGACTCAGTCCAGATCTCCGGAACGAGTCAAGAAGTGGATGATTGCTGAACCAAGAGGAAAGCATCTCTTTTTCACACTGATGCGCTCTCGGATATATCTTCTGGGATAGGGGAGGGGGGGAGTTAATAAAGCTTCACCTGATGAGTTCGTTTCTGTGGAGCCCGGGGGTCGGGTCGTTTCCTTTGTGTGAGTGAATCCATGGCACGAGTTCCAAGGTAGCCAGCCACGTGAATGCATATCGATGCGAGTCACCACTTCTGCTCAACGGTAAGGTTGCTCGCGGTGGTGGTGGTGGTGGTGGTGGTGGGGGGGGTGATGTCCTCTTTTAACTTGTACCTCGCTCTTTCGCTTCATCGAAGAATTGCATTAACCTGAGTTCAGTGAGCGGAAGAATCCGCTAACTCTTCCTGCGGGCCAATGTCATTTGATCGCATTACTTTTTTGGAAGAGCTTGATTCCAATTCCTTGCAGAGTCGCTGCCCAGTTCTCCTTTAGGATTCGAAGAAACGTTTATGAAATTTACTAAGAGGCGGGTCGATCCGCAGGCGCTAAAATCTGCCCTTGAGTCTCAAAATCAATTATATAACGGTGCTCATAAGAAAAACTCTAGAAAGGAGATTTATGTCTTTTGTAAACTTTTTTTTTTTGATATCAACATCGTTTGGGCCTTATGTGTTAGGTGTGTATTTTCTGCTTCAAGAATGCTGCGATAGCAACTCCGAGAACCAGATTCTAATTCGAAACTATTTTGGATTTTTTTTTCTAAAAAAAATGTGTTAATGGAATCTGGCGAAAAAAGTAAGTTTATTAAAGTTTTGAATGATGGTAATTTCTTAACTCGTTTTCAAAAACGAGCTATTGGGTTCACTTCGTCGTCTGCCTATGGACATTAAACATTTAATCGAAAAATGAAGTATTCTTTTTTGGGTTCGGATGTTACTTTGGTTTCGCACCATTATTATCCTCGGAGAGGTAATAAGGAATAATTAGGATTATTGAATGAGATAATAGGATTATTGGATTAATATTTAGGATTATTGAATGAATTATTAGGGTTCGCATTTTTTGTATCTCCCAAGGGTTTGGATTTCTACCGTTAGAAGGCGCTAAGCATGGAAAATGGCAAAACTTTAAGCGACTCTTGTAAATGGGTCTATTCATAATGGGAATTTGGGGGGTAGAATACAATGGTATTTACAATGACAGCAGTGAAGCGACCCCGTACCTCCAGTGGGAGACGGAAATTCGGCTTTCTTGTTTCAAAGAAATAATGAAAAATTAATTTTTGGTATGCATAAGTATTAGGTAGACATTAGTTTTCCACCGTTAGGGTGTGTTAATATGGGAAAATGAGAGAAAATTCATTCTTTTCGAAAATGAACATTCCGTCTTCAAGAGTGGTGATATGTTATTGCTCTAATGTTGTTCAGTATTTCAGTTTCCTATCTACCAAATACTTTTATCAATTGTTTTACGATTTCTTTTCGATCAGTGGTGGCCGAGTGGTTAGTGTGCTTGACTGCAAAAGAGACTTTAGTTGAGATTCCAAATAAAGCATGGACGTTTCCTTTCTTACCTAATATGAGTTATCTGTCGAAGTGTCTCGTTTTATCACAGAACGGATTTGGCTGATTCTGTAGAGCTACGGATTCCTAATCTGTCTGATGCTCCCTTAATTAAGCGTATTTCTTCTGGCATATAAACTGACAGGCTCCTGTCAGACCTCTGTGGCAAGCAGCTGCTTGAAGGGGGGATTCAGTTCTAGTTTATTCCGCTCGAGCCCAATTCATGTTGCGTTGAGATTTTTTCCTCTAACTCATACTCTGTCCTTGGTGAGAAAGGTGACACTGATGGATTAGTAAGTCAGCCATCGGGATGGGACGTTAAGCCGAGCTTCCTATGCCGGAGAACTTACTCTGGGAGCATTAAAGAACACTCTGGATAGTCTTGACGGAGGCTTCCTCCTGTCTCCTAACAGCTGTCCAGTAGCTCATATTTCTCGATCTTCTCTGAACCTTTGAGGTCCTTTTGACTTGTCCATTTTAGTTCATTCTGTACAAAACGGTAAAAAAGTGCCGATTAGATTTAAAATACCAGAGCTTTTCTCGCACATAGTTTTGCTGTCGCATATTATACTGACAAATTGTCGTAGCGAGTAGACTGCTTAAGGAGCAGTTTTGATATATTCAAATTCGTGTCATCATAACGAATTATCTGAGAAATGAAAGTTTGTGGCATGGGAAATGACGTATCGCATGTGTAAATTCTCCATTCAAAAGGTAGCAAATGGAGATGGTTTTAGTGTCGACGTCTGCTGTAATGTAGCGATTAGAGAGAAATGAATCAAAATTTCATTGATCGTATTGAGGCTGACCACATCGCTATAGCACCTATCAGTAAATGTGTAGGTTTCAGTATGATGAAACCAGATATAATCTACCAATGGATTTAAAAGGTCGGGTCCCAAGTGTGTCGAGACAAAGAGCAGGTCTGCAGAATGTCTTACTAGTCATCTGTTAGGAGGAATTGTAACCGTCACAGCCATCTCGATGCGTGCAAAGAGTCGGGCTCTCTCCTGCACGCCGAAACGCGGCTTAGTGTACAATCAGACGGATCTTGTTCATTAATATGTGAATGGTGAGAGAGCGTTCACATCTCTTGTTAAAGAATCAGGATATTGATTTCATTCGTGTCTTGCAGATACGAGTAGAACTGGCTTCAGACTGGAGAATCCATTTCACTCTCCAGTTGCATAGCATTATCTTGCAGTGAGTGTTTTTTAAGATCCTCGTAGGGCTTCCAATTGAAGGGCTTCTGCTGCCAAATTGCACTTCACCTGCTGATGTTACTTGCGTCATCTGATCGGTTATCCTGATCGAAATCCGAACGGAGAAAGAAAGCGATTAAGGATTCGACATGAATCGTAAGACAACCTATATCAAAAGATAAACCATTATTTTCCGTAATTGATAATAGTATATACATGTTTCCTAGAAGGTTTAAATCTTGAAGAAGTGATTATTTACCTTTATTTTTTTTACATTCTTAACAAGGAAAAGCAACTTGTGGCTTGGCAAATGAATTTATTGCCAGTGAAACGTGTTTTATGCCCTCTTTAATCTGTTATGAGGACCAAAAGTGGAAAGAGTTTTGCAAAATTTCTTATTGATCAACGGAACGAGTTCGTTTGAAAAACAAATCGGAGGCCGGATTATTTAGTGTACTCTCATTCCGTAGCAAAACTCAGGAATATGTTGACTACAGAGAGCTTTCTCCTGCAGTTGGGGCGGGGGTGGCTCAGTCGGTAGCGCGCCAGGCTCGTAATCTGTAGTTCCCAGGTTCGAGTCCCAGCTGGGTCAGCGTTGAGATTTATCTCCGCAAAACTCCCCGCCCTGCCCACGGTCAGTAGGGGACACTGATGGGCTTGGAAAGGCCGCCGTCCGTCGGATGGGACGTTAAGCCGTGGCCCCGTGTGCGGAAGAGCCATACCCTGTGCACGTTAAAGAACACGCTGGATGGCCTTGACGGGAGGCTACCATCTGTCTCCCAACAGCTGTTCCAGTGAGTCCCCCCCCCCAACCTTCTCTGAGCCTTCGGGGTCCATGTGACCTGGCCATTTAGCCCATGGTGTGCAAAAGAGTGCCGCTCAGAGGTAAAACAACCCAACCCAACTCTCCTGCAGTCGATATCTTCAGATCAACAGGGCTTTGCTCGTGAGGCCCTTCTACAACGTCATTACTCACCGAACACAGCAAGGTCGAGGTAGAAACAATTTATCCTCCATCAAAACGTTGAGTCATACAAGACTCATCCATTGCTTATCTTACATCCGAAATTTCTCCATTCTATTCTATGTACGGCTTACGCAGATGACATCCTTTTCATTTGTTACATCCAACAATGCTATTCAATTTTTATTCAACATAGATATGTATCAATACAAAAATTTATGAAATATACCCAGCGAAGGTAGCTGAATACTTGAGCGCTGGTGTATAATTATGACAAAAATATAAATACAAAAAATTAACAAGGCAACAATTGATAATTGAAACAATCAATGATGTAGAAATCAAAAAATTGGTTTTACATACAGTTATCATTCATTGTTTAGTATCCATTCAGAAAGAGATTTATTAAATAAATATTTAGAAGTAATTTTCTTCATTGCATCTGGAACACTGTTGTATAATCTAGGCCCAATATAGTTTATATTACGGGTAGTAGCTTGCTTTGATATAAGTGGTTATTTGCAATTTAAATGACGAGTCTCTAAGTGGTATATATGTCTGTCGAAGCTGAAATAGATGTAAATTGAAATGGACATATCCAATAATTTTTAAAATGTAAAGTTGAGCCAAGTCAGTAACCCCAATTTCTTAAATATAGGACGAGATTCAGAGAAGCGACCTTTATGGTCAATGATTCTAACTATAATTTTTTGCAGAATCAACAGCCTGTTTAAATTTGTTTTTGCAGCGCCTCCCCAGGCTTTTATTGCATATTGTAGCTGACTATATACACAAGCAGAATATAACATTTTTAAACTTGTTTTATCGAGTAAGAATCATTAGGGTATAAAATTTTGCTCTGAATGGTTTTATCTTATCCACAGTATAATCAGTGTGATACTTCCATGAAAAGTTTTTATCAATAATCACTCCTAGGTATTTAATTTGATCAATCTTCGTAAGAGTTCGCAACTGTAATTTAGGATGTTGTAAAAGTCTTTGGCCGTCCCTTGGCCGAGTGGTTAGCACGCTTGGCTACTGATCTACGGGACCTGGGTTCGAGCCCCGGACAAGGCATGGATGTATGTGTCGTTTTTCTGCTGAGGTCCTGCCATCCTCTCAGACCTTCTACTATGGCATATAAACTGACAGGCTCCTGTCAGACCTCTGTGGCAAGCAGCTGCTTGAGGGGGTATTTATTTTATTATTATAAAAGTCTTTGTGATGGGGGCGGGGGTGGCTCAGTCGGTAGCGCGCCAGGCTCGTAATCTGTAGTTCCCAGGTTCGAGTCCCAGCTGGGTCAGCGTTGAGATTTATCTCCGCAAAATTCCCCGCCCTGCCCACGGTCAGTAGGGGACACCGATGGGCTTGGAAAGGCCGCCGTCCGTCGGATGGGACGTTAAGCCGTGGCCCCGTGTGTGGGAGAGCCATACCCTGTGCACGTTAAAGAACACGCTGGATGGCCTTGACGGGAGGCTACCATCTGTCTCCCAACAGCTGTTCCAGTGGGTCCCCTCCCCCAACCTTCTCTGAGCCTTCGGGGTCCATGTGACCTGGCCATTTAGCCCATTGTGTGCAGAAAAGTGCTGCTCAGGGGTAAAACAACCCAAACAACCCAAACGTCTTTGTGATGAGAAACTATTCCAGATGAGAACCTGCTACCATCAGTTGATGCCTTCAACTGGAACTTTATATAACATGTTTTAGCCTTATTGAAACTTAATTTATTCAACATTGGCCATTGATAGAGACGATGAATATATGTGTTTGCCATTTGGTATAATTGCTCATAGGTGTTACTTTTGTATAACAAAACAATATCATCAGCATAAGAAATAATTTCTGCCTCAAAATTTTTGTCAAATCAACAATCTAGTAGAATGCACTTCATTCCAAACTGTTTGTGACTTTATTCACCAGTGGCGCTTAAAGTGCGAGCTGCCTTTAACGAGAGACAAATCAAGGAATTTTGTACCTCGGAGCTATGAATTCTCGTCATAATTACAACTATACCATTGATCTTGCATCGCTTTCTTAATTATGAAATGTTATGGCAAATGTGACATTGATTGCCTAATTCGAGCTTATGTGACTTTCATCAGACCTTGACTGAAATATGCCTCACCTGTGTGGACAAATATAAAAAATCTTGAACTCAGAGATGGTTTACAGAAATAATGTCATATGAACAAAGGTTTTAAAATGCTTTGGTTGCATTCCTTGGAGTGGGCAAGACTAATACTCGATTTAAAAAAAAACTCTTTAAAAAATGTTTCAAATTTTAAAGTATTTTCCATGTCTGGTATCGGTGTATAACATATGTTACCGCTAAAGCTCGAAAGCCATTAATGTGCACATTACCTAGCTAATCTGCAGATTAACTGATTTGCTCCGTTAACGTGCGGAATCAAGAGTTTTCCGCATTTTACCTAGGTAATGTGCACATTAACGGCTTCCGTATCGTTAAAGTTCAAAAGTTTGTTTCTCTCATAGTGGTGAATCTCTTGAATATGAATCTTCGTGTCACGTGATTCACTCGTCCGCATTATAAAAAACGTCCCGGATGAGCGGAGGCCAAGTGAGAACGAATCGGTAAAGTGATTTATTCTTGATAACGAATCACTAAAATGATTCGTTCTCACTTGGCCTGCTCATTTTGAGGGCTTTTTTTATAATTCGGACGACTGATTCATGTTGATAGAGGGATGACCCTGGTTTCAACTCTATTCTCGGACACTAGATAAATAAAAAATACCCCCTCAAGCAGCTGCTTGCCACAGAGGTCTGACAGGAGCCTGTCAGTTTATATGCCACAGTAGAAGATCTGAGAGGATGGCAGGACCTCAGCAGAAAAACGATACATACATCCATGCCTTACCCGGGGCTCGAACCCAGGTCCCTTAGATCAGTAGCCAAGCGCGCTAACCACTCGGCCACGGGACGGCTGTTAATCAATAGGCTCTATGAAAAAGGGGATGGCATCGTTAGGTAGAATAGAGTTATAACTTATATGAACGTAATGGGGGGTGTCTTTTAAGCTATTAGGAATATTGAGTTGAGGATTCCATCAAGAATTATTCGTAAAGCCCTTGCTTTCTTTCGGGGGCGTTTTACTCGGCCATGGATGTTAATTTAAGCTTACAGAAACGTTCCTGTTGTTCCAGCAAAGATCTTATTTTCACTTTAACGAGTGCCTAGTAGGTAATTTGCAGATTATCCAGGTAATTTGCAGATTACCTAGGTAATTTGAGAAATGAAACAATTTTCCGCACGTTAACGGATCAACCTTGTTAATCTGCACAATACCTAGATAATCTGTAGAATAACTGATTTCTGCACTTTAGTGGTAACATATAGATATTGTACCTTCTGGTCCTTTTTGCAACAATAATTGCATTCTTATCTTACATTATGTTAGCAATAAAAATGTGGCTTTTCGCAAATGGCCGTTTTGAAAATTTTACTCCTCTTTGGTACTAATAAACGGGAGTAACAACGGTCACAGAATTTATAGAGCCATTCACATTTTGTCCCTAATACTCTGCAATTCGATTTTCAGTTGCATCATTCAAGCATTGTTATCCTTCCATATTATAAATCTAAAAAGAATCTAATAGTAATCTAAAACACTCAGTGACCACTTTATTCGATTCAGCCCCATGTTATGTCAATAATAACTCGGATACAGAGTTCATTAACTTCTTAAATAAGCTTTTGGCGAAAAAATGTGACTGAAGATAATTTAAAGGTCTCGATGAAATCTATTTCAATTTCTATTTCCAACAATATGCGGCCAGTACTTAGTTTTTGGAAGCCGAAACATTTAACAAGTTAATTCGTTCTGCAAAAAACATGTTAAGATGGAAAAAATTAACGTAATTGTTATGCGAACTGCTAACAATGCTTTTGCAAGTATTTAGTAGTTTAGCATAATAGAACCTTTCAGAGGAATTGTTTACACTGGCAATGTTGCTGTTGAATATTTCAATTTCCAATATCTCGAAGTACCGAATGAATATTGTTGAAATCAAGATTAAAATGATTTAAAGATCTCATTAAAATATCTCTAGTCGTATTTTAAAAAAAGCTATTTAAGAAGTTGTTCCTCTTTCGGCTGCTGCGATGAAGTCACGTGGTGGTGCCCCTCTGCAGCGGAGCCTAGCTGACCTCAGGCGATCGCCTTCGCCAATCTCGCTAATTCAACTCCTTTTCCCCCCGTTCTGTATCTGAATTACTCTTGACCTGACGTGGAACTGTAGATAATAAAGTGGCTTGGGTTCTCTGAGCTGAACTGCTTTTGGGGGCTGGGTGGCTCAGTCGGTAGCGCGCCAGACTCGTAATCTGCAGTTCCCAGTTCGAGTCGCAGCTGGGTCAGCGTTGAGATTTATCTCCGCAAAACTCCCCGGCCTGCCCACGGTCAGTAGGGGACACCGATGGGCTTGGAAAGGCTGCCGTCCGTCGGATGGAACGTTACGCCGTGACTCCGTGTGCGGGATGGTCACAGGACTCTTGACAGGAGGCTACCACCTGTCTCCCAACAGCTGTTCCAGTGGGTCTCCTCCCCCAACCTTCTCTGAGCTTTCGGGGTCCTTGTGACCTGGCCATTTAGTCAGTTGGGTGCAAAAAAGTGCCTCTCAGAGGTAAAGCAACCCAACTGAACTTTTTTGCACACAATGGGCTAAATGGCCAGGTCACAAGAGCCCTGTAAAGCTCGGAGAAGGTTGGGGGAGGGGACCCACTGGACAGCTATTAAGAGACAGATGGTAGCCTCCCGCCAAGGCCATCCAGTATATTCTTTAAAGTGCACAAAGTATGGCTCTGCTGCACACGGGGCCACGGCTTAACGTCCCATCCGACAAACTGCAGTCTTTCCAAGATCAACGGTGTTCCCTACTGACCGTGGTGAGGACGGGAACTGGTACCTCGAACCCTGGAACTGCAGATTACGAGTCTCTGAGCCACCCCCGTTCCTAATAAAGTGGCGCTGAGTGTATGTTGTTTTGTACGCATTTAGGCGTGATGCAATATTTGCATTTGCAAAGATTCTGGAAATTAAAAGCGGTTAGCGCGCTTGACTATTGATCAAAGTGAACTGGGTTCGAGCCCCGGGTAAGGCATGAATGTTCGTGTTGTTTTTCTGCTGAGGTCCTGCCATCCTCACAGACCTTCTACTATGGCATATAAATTGACAGGCTCCTGTCAGATCTCTGGGGCAAGCAGCGCTTGAGGGAGTATTTACTTTTTTTTTAAAGACTTCGAAAGTTCAGCATAAAAGAGCCGAGGCAGCCACACCTGCGTCCATTTCTAGCCGAGCCAAACTATTCCTCGCCACGACGTACTCCAGATTGATTGCTTTTTTTTGCATCCAGCTCGTGCGACTGACCAGCCTTCGCTCTCTCCGCGTAGGTGGGAAAGTAGTCACGTGATACTTCCTGCACATGCGCACTTTGCACTCTGCGAAGATTGGCGAGGGCGATCGCGTGAGGTCAGCTAGGCTCCGCTGCAGAGGGGCACCACCACGTGAACCGTTATGTCGTGACTTCATCGCAGCAGCCGAAAGAGGGACTCCTTTTATCCCCCGATTCTAGATCTGCATGCGCTGCAATGGGATGGCGTCGCATCTGCTGCTTCGCTTACTCGGATTGATTTATCGTAAAATGCCTCTTCTTAAATGACGAGTTCAGCGGAAGATGCACGGCAATGTGGGATGTAAAAGTGCGCCAGAGTGTGTGAATGGAGCGAACGAGACGGAATATCGACCAGGCCGAGTTGTGAAAACGTGTTAGGACCGAAAAAAGCCATTATTCTCTTAACTGGTGCAGTAGTGGCAACGAACCTCATTGTTAAGCCAATGAAGACTATGTCCTTGTTAAGTTCTTGTTTATACTGGTATTAAAAATACACCACGTGGCTGCTTAGCATAAAGATATCGAATTCATTTTTCTCTTTTATTCTTTTTTTACACCACGTCTTGCTACACAAAGCACTTGCTGTGCCATAATGAAATAGAGTTGTGGAGTAGCATTAAGAGTCAACGGAAAAGAACTCGATTCAGTAGCAGGTCAACGAATCTTGTTTAGATTCGTCCTTCGCTTGCTACAATTTGCATAAAAAAAGAACAATTTGCTTCAAGATGACGATTTAATTTTGTGAGGAATTAGGTGTATGAAAGAGACGCAACTTCTTCGGAAATATGCAGACATATCTTGGTGAAAAGATCTCGTCTGACTAGATTTGAACAAGTTTCAGTCTGTTGGAAGGTATTTCGGTGCAAAATGTTAGTTGGTCGGATTAAAGTGAAAAAAATATTTTTTAAGTCTCCGTTGGGGCTTCACCGATGAATGTTTTCGTATTGCGTGGTTAACATCTGTTGATTCAAAAACAAATGAAAAATTATTTTCTGTTTCTTCGATCAAAGTAAGTGTTTCTTTATTTTTATGCTAATTAGGAAAGCGGCACTGGAAATTTTATACGAACCACAGTTTTTCAGAAAAATTGTGAATAAAGGTTTGCTTACTAGAGTACAATCTGTCAGCGCATTTATTGTAATCTTATAAAAAGCAGTTAAATTTTTTTTTCTTCAAGCAGCTGCTTGCCACATGAGCCTGTAAGCTTAATACGCCATAGAGATAAACTTCTATAAAATGTTTTAGTGATTAAATATCCATTATTCGGCTTTTCCATTATCCGGCGTTCAGTTGGTGATCATGCCTTGTTTCCATCTGCCTCCGCATCATTTTCCCACAGGAGGGAAATGTTTTAATGAAATCTCTTTGACCATCACTAACTGCTTCAAAGCTTCGTTGAAGGAATTTTAAGGACATCCTGAATTAAGAATTTCATCCATTAAGAGCAATTTTCGAATTAGTGTTACGCACCCCCTCGGTTGGAGGTGCAATAAAGTGTAGATAATTATCGCGTTGTGATTTCTTCTCTTCACCAACGGTAATGATTATACTGGTTGGCCAAGAGAAGCCGCATAATCCCAAGCCCTCCCTTTGGCGGAGGAGGTGTAGGCACCACTATTATGACCTCCCCTTGGCGGAAGAGGTGTAGGCACCACCATTATGACCTCCCCTTGGCGGAGGAGGTGTAGGCACCACTATTATGACCTCCCCTTGGCGGAGGAGGTGTAGGCACCACCATTATGACCTCCCCTTGGCGGAGGAGATGTAGGCACCACTATTATGACCTCCCCTTGGCGGAAGAGGTGTAGGCACCACCATTATGACCTCCCCTTGGCGGAGGAGGTGTAGGCACCACTATTATGACCTCCCCTTGGCGGAGGAGGTGTAGGCACCACTATTATGACCTCCCCTTGGCGGAGGAGATGTAGGCACCACTATTATGACCTCCCCTTGGCGGAGGAGATGTAGAAATTTTGTGAATGGATTGGATACTCACTCTGGCTTTACATGAACATAGAATTTTATTAATCAATTTTATCATGGGATAGATGGCCATAAATCTAAAGATATGCACACTCATTATGCTGGCACTGCGAAGAAAACATAACCTATGGTTGGACCTCCGTAGCCCATGCCTGCTTAAGGATGATGATATGAGACTATAATTTCGAACCAGAGAAAAAGCGGTGTTCGTACCTCATTCATTCACTGATGCCGTCGTGGGGTCCGCTGCCGGCTGATGCGTCCTGCGGTTATCCCATGTAGACCACGGGAGGGAAGTTCCTTTCCGCTGAGCCTGGCTGGCTAGGTCTTTTCATTAACTTCGAAGGTGCTAATGGCCTGCAGTAAAACCCGATGATTTCAGAGCTTCAGCGACATAGCTTCTGAAGTCCTTCTTGGCTCTCGGACTCTTAAGTGCGCATTCTAAGTGTTCACTCGTCAGTCTCTCTGAGTGTGTGCATATCTCCTTTGTTCGTCCCCCGTTTTATACGACTATTACCACCCAGTTGATTAATGTGATTGCTGGCCGAAACTTTCCATGATTTCTTGGCTGGAGTTATTCTCACGGGTTGAGCGGCGAAATCGAAAGGGTCGGCGAGCTGACCTTCAAACTGGACTCACACCACACGTGTCCAGCGGTATCTTGACACTGAGGGTCGGACATCGCCAAATGCTCTGCGATCGTCTGCTCTCTGGTGTCAAGAGAGGTGAATTTATGGGGGGGGGGGGTCTCCTTGTTGCTTCGTGCATGTGGGGGGGGGGTCCTATTCCTTCCTTGTGTGGAGCTGTCCCCCAGCTCCTCTTGAGAAGAAAAAGTGGGTGGCCTTTGGTGGATGAGAGAAGTTTGGGAAGAATTTAGATCTAATTTAATTTTGTTCATTAGACCGAAGGAATAATTGAGGCATAACATTAATGTTGACCAAGAAGTTGTTTTTTATTTCTTTCAAAGCTTTTCACGTTGTTCCTTTGAATTCATCCAAAGAGTAATTGTAAATGCTATCTTTGCTTCGGTTATTCGTGTAAACTTTTGCTTTCTAAAAGGAAATCTTCAGCACCTGTTTGTCATCTTTTATAAATGTCTTCATCTCGGTTTGATTTGGGAAGGTAACGAACACGTTTCTTTCACTCAGGAGTAGCTGATGAGACAATCTTCATTACTGGATTCAAACATTGGTGTACTGAAGAGGGCGTAGAGAGAGAGAATTTCCTCCGGGCGCAGATTCACGAGCATTTAAACCATTTCATTAGAATATAAAGCTAAATATTCTTGTATGCGCATTTTCTGCAGAAGAGTGTAAAGGGCTTTTGAGACACGGGTGGGGGATGAGCAAATTTTATTTTGCTTCCGAAATCCAGACACCCTTAATAAGATACAAGACTGAAAGCTTGCTGAAGTGGACCATTTTTTTAACAGTAAGATGACTCTTCGCTTGGTGGTTTAGAATTTAAAAAATGACTCTTCGCTTGGTGGTTTAGAATTTAAAAGATGACGGTAGCAGGCTCACCCAAAGCATAAATGGAGCAAAGACTGAAAATTGGATGGCCGGAAAGGATAATCTTAATTTTCTAAATTAGATTACGAAATTTAAATTAACGAAATGAAAAAATAGTGTGTTAAAATAATTTCAGTGTCTATATTGTATCCATCGTAAAAAAAAAATTCATAATTACCTCATTTGAAAAGAGAAGTGCAACAAAATAGTGTTATTGACGACTGCTATACAGAATGCGAGGGGAGTCATAATCGTCCCCCTCCCCAACCTCATTGATTTAACCTACAAAACCAATTTTAAATCTGAACAATGCCCATAGTGTCGACACGGAAGAACGAACACGCAACACAGTGTGCTGAGACATCTCTGCCGCACCTGCTCCCTTCCCAAGTGACCTTACCTCTCATTCCAATAAAACTCTGACCCTTGAACTTTGCTGTCGGAAAATGAACACCGACAATTTGGAAAGCAAGATGCATCATCAGCATCTGCCTCATTCTGGCGAATAGAAGCCAGCTGCGCGAGTTCGTTATTAACTCCGCCTCCTTTCCTTTTTGCTTGCATATAGAGAGCCTGTTAATTGACTGACAACACTCTTCTACTAAATGTAAAAAAAAAATTATTAATAAAAAAAAATCTTATATTCAACATTTATTGCTCAAGTTTTCGAAATTAACGACTATTTTAATAATTAAATGAAAAAATAATCACCTACAGATAGAGCCGACATTGATGACTGACTCGAACAATGAAAAAGCGTGTCAGCCATCGCTGCCAGTCATCATTCGCTCAAAGTCTGTTTGTTATTCAATGACAATAGCAGTCTTTAAAGTCGATCAACGACTTATGTGGACTACAAATGAGCCTTCACCATCAAGACGTCACGTGTGAAGACTGATGCCGTGACGTTATTGGTAATCTTGTGGCGTCTGTCAACTCTCTATTTCGCAGATATCCAATCAGGAATTAGGTAATATCGCATAACACCCGATAAGTACCTTAACAGAGAACCTTTTGTGTTTTGGATTATTTCAGACTGCATCCACTTTGATAAATAATAATTTATTTCCTTCATATGCTATACAAAACATGTATAATAAACCTTTGAAGGTAGTACTCGCAAAGAAAACTTATATGCGTAGAAAAACACAAAACATGAGATGTATAAATACATAAGGAAGACAGAAGAGAGAGAGATCCGAGCTGAACACACTTCGATTGATAGATCGGCGAGCCTGGGGCCGTGCAAGCTGCAGGTGATTCCGTTTAACCATCTTGAGAATACAGTTTGCGCTTACCTGGGAAGATTACTAAATAATTAAGCAAACTATATGCTATCGCTTAAATATTAATTGTGCTTTGGGAGGGAGGTTGGATCTAATATTCTTTAAAATAGTTAAGGTAATTTAGTAATTGATTTCGTTTTTATGATGAAACTCTGGAAAAAGTAGCTATTATCTGAAAGTGTACATTTTTGATAGATCTGAGAGAATCCTTCAATAGCAAATGATAATAGAATCTTAAAGATCTAACTGTAATAGGTAGTTTAAATAGTATAGTGCAGGAGTGTCACCGTTCCCTCCAGGCTCGTAATCTATAGTTCCCAGGTTCGAGTCCCAGCTGGGTCAGCGTTGAGATTTATCTCCGCAAAATTTCCCCGCCTTGCCCACGGTCAGTAGGGGACACCGATGGGCTTGAAAAGGCCGCCGTCCGTCGGATGGGACGTTAAGCCGTGGCCCCGTGTGCGGGAGAGCCATACCCTGTGCACGTTAAAGAACACGCCGGATGGCCTTGACGGGAGGCTACCATCTGTCTCCCAACAGCTGTTCCAGTGGGTCCCCTCCCCCAACCTTCTCTGAGTCTTCGGGGTCCTTGTGGCCTGGCCATTTAGCCCATGGTGTGCAAAAAAGTGCCGCTCAGAGGTAAAACAATCCAAAAACAATCCAACCGTTCCCTCCTTGTCACCGTTCCCTCCCAGGGGGGCAGGAATGTCATCCTCCCCTCCTTGAGGGCTCAGTAGCATAGATTTTCAAAGTCAATCCTCGAAAATCAGAAACTCAAGTTCGTCACATGAGATTCATGTCTGTCAACCTCTAATTGGAAGTTTCTGAATACGCTACTGAAATGATCATGCAGTGTAATAATAAACAAAATGACCCTCTCAAGTAGCTGCTTGCCATAGAGGTCTGACCGCCTGTCGGTTTAATGCCCCGTAGAAAAGATTTCTGAGGAAGGCGAGACCTCGACAGAAAGAACAACACAAAATATTCATGCCTTACTCAGAGTTCGAACCCCGATATCTTTGATCAGTAGCCAAGCACGCTAACCACTTGGACGGTGCAGTATATTAGCATTTTTTCTCAGCATCCTTCTACTCGTAGAGGGTTTTAATATTTACGCTCTTTTCTGCCAAAAGTAAATGACTGCACAAGCAGCTGCTTGCCATGGAGGTCTGATAGGATCATTTCGGTCTAATAAAACACAAGAAGGATGTACAAGGAAGGCAAAATCTCAGAAACAAAGAGAAAAAAGAAACTTTTATTTGGGACTAGATCCCAGATCGTCTTACACTGTAAACAAACGTACTAACCACTCTGGGACAGGGGTGGCTCAGTCGGTAGCGCGCCAGGCTCGTAATCTGTAGTTTCCTGGTTCGAGTCCCAGCTGGGTTAGTGTTGAGATTTATCTTCGCAAAATTCCCCGCCCTGCTCACGGTCAGTAGGGGACACCGATGGGCTTGGAAAGGCCGCCGCCCGTCGGATGGGACGTTAAGCCATGGCTCGTGTGTGGAGAGCCATACCCTGTGCACGTTAAAGAACACGCTGGATGGCCTTGACGGGAGGCTACCATCTGTCTCCCAACAGGTGTTCCAGTGGGTCCCTTCCTCCAACCTTCTCTGAGCCTTCGGGATCCATGCGACCTGGCCATTTAGCCCATGGTGTGCAAAAAAGCCTCGCTCAGAGGTAAAACAACCCAACCCTTATTACCTGGCTATTTAGCCCATTGTGTGCAAAAAAGTGCCGCTTAGAAGTAAAACAACCCAACTCTCCAACTGAAGCTGACACTAGATTCTTTTTTGTGTCGCTTTCTGTGCAACGAGGAGATTTGAATGCCCGAAGATATAAATCCCTCTCGGAACATGTCTTCAGTGATCTTTAATGGCTAACTGGATAAGAAGAACGATTTAGATTTAGATTTGACGTCACGCGAGTCCTTCGCATGTTTCACGCGGGAATTGCCTCACGCGGCATTGCCTCAGATCGTGCACCTTGCTCTTTGTTCATTACTTGAGCAGGGCTTTATGTCTGGAATTGCATTTGCTGATTAGGCACGGCGAATGAACAAATAACGCTGCGTTTACTCTTCGTTTTATGATCTGCAGCGTCAGCACGGACACTGACGTAAGCGATTCCTTTCCCTCTGCCACACCAGCAGTGCCGCATCTCTTCTGTGTGGCACTCTCGACCAGATGGGAGGATTTTGGGAAACTGCAAGACATCCACGGAAGAGGAGTTTTCTCGTTGTATCATCGGAACTGCTGATTTTACGAGACGATGGAGAAAGATTAACAGAAGAAAATCTTCTGTGGTTCACGTCATTCTCTTCGATAGAAAGGATTCTTGCATTTCTCTTCGAAATGCACCATTCGTATTAAAGAACATGCTTTGATTTTGGATGTCCTGAAGAGAAATATTCATCTGTCTCCTAAAAGCTGTTCAGTGGATCATCTACCAAGCTTTGAGCATTTGGAGCCCTTGTGACCTGGCCATTTAACCCATTGCGAGGAAAGTGCGGCTTGGAGGTTGGGTTGTTTCACTTCTGAATGATACTTTTCATTCGGACACACTTTTCTTTCTATACACTGGAGGACTGTAGGCCTTGACGGGAGGATACCATCTGTCTCCTATCTCCGCATAACTCCCCGCCCTGCCCACGGTCAGTAGGCGACACAGATGGGCTTGGAAAGGCCGCCGTCCTTCGGATGGGACGTTAAGCCGTGGCCTCATGTGTGGGAGAGCCATACCCTGTGCACGATAAAGAACACACTGGATGGGCCCTATTGACGCTGTTCCAGTAGGTTCTCTCCCCCTCTAACCTCTTAGCCTTCGGGGTCTTTGTGACCTGACCATTTGCACCCATTGTGTGCAAAAATGTGCCGCTCAGAGGTAAAACAACCCTACCCGTCAAGGCCATCTGGCGTGTTCTTTAATGTGCACAGGGTATAGCTCTCCCGTATATAGAGCCATGGCTTAATGTCCCATGCGACGGACGACGACCTTTCCATCAGTGCTCTCTTTCTGACCGAGGACAGGATCGAGCTTAGCGGAATTAAATCTCAATGGCTCAGTTGGGACTCGAACCTGAGAACTACAGATTACGAACACGGAGCGCTTCCAGCCGCTTGGGGGGGGGGGGATAACGAAACCATCAATAACTTGACCGTTTCAAAGCCTATAACAAATCTAGACTGATAAAACCGTTTCACCAAGAGCTATTTACTACGGCTGGCTACTGATCTAAGGGACCTGGGTTCGAGCCCCGGATTTAGGCATGGATATGTGTGTCGTTTTTCTGCTGAGGTCCTGCCATCCTCTCAGATCTCCTACTGTGGCATATAAACTGACAAGCTCCTGTCAGACCTCTGTGGCAAGCAGCTGCTTGAGGGGGTATTTATTTTTATTTTGTTTACTTCTGTAGCTGTTCCCTCGATCTCTTTATATAAATGCTATAGCGTTGGCTGATAGCGCATTTTTATCACGCTAATATTCCTAGACTATTTGTAGCCCGCATCTAACGTGATATTTTTATCCTTTACAGACTGCAGACGTTGTGGCAACATGCAGTGGCAGCCCCTTGTCACTTGACTCTCCCCCCCCTGAGAAATCCCAGGAGTCCAAGATGGCTGTCAACGGGCCTGTGTTTTTCCTCATCAGGGAGCAAGCAAAGTCCGTAGTGGCCATCAAGGTAACGGCATCTTTCTTTTCTCCTTCTGTAAGCTGTGATAAATGCCTTTTTCCCAAGTAAAGCGTAATTAATTTCATGCTTTAAGATAGTGATGTCAGAGCAACGAATTACATTTCGTACACGAGCTACCAATGCAGTAAGTGTCTGGAATGCAAACGAGTTATTTATGGTGAGCAGGAATGATTAGTTATTTGAGTTCAACTCAAAACTCTTCTCCTGTTCTGAGTTTTGACTGGGTCTAGAATGCAGTTCCAGTTAACTCCGGATGGCGTATCAGTACTAATGCTCTTCAGTCATTGATTTTAATTATGGGATACCAATGAAAATCGATCTTAGTCGATTTTAAAATATTCAATTTTAAGCATTAAAATTTTAAAATGAATAAAATTAATATTTCTTGAAAACAAATGTTTGCATAATAATTTATATTTTGAGTCAAGTGTTGAACAACAGAACCTTACGATTAGACATGTGATGTTGCCTAAAAGGATTGTAATATGTTTCGTAAATTTTACACCCACCGCTGATACAGATATTATAATTTGATATGCATCAGTCATGCTATGCTACGAATGACCTCTAAAGTACCTTTCGTTATCAATGCTTTAAGATTAAACGTAGCATTGGTGTCAGCAGCATCACTGATGAAAAGCCATTAATTTCTCAGAATCTATTGGTCTTTGAATATTTTTAATTACATCATTCAGATTTCAAGCGTTAAATTTTTTCCTCTCCTTGTTTAGACTACTGTTTTAATACAAATATTAAAAGTTGTCTTCAAAATTTCTTTAGAAAATCTCCAGTGATTCTCGGTAGCAGAGTGTTTCTTCTAGTCGAGAAGCCACTCTCGATCGTCCCAGAAATTCAAGGATGAATGGCAGCAAGGCTCCCACGATGACGTACCACTTGCTCATTTAGGAGTTGAATGACATTCGCTTTAATGCGTTAATGACCCAGATGAGTGGGATGCCAATTGCAAAGTCTTCATGCCCGACACTCAGTCCATGTTAAAGTGAAATGATTTCAGGTTTTTTATTTGTATACAAGAATTTTTACCGAGTACCCAGTTGTATAATAATTATAAAACAAAAAGTCTGCAAATACTACTCGCTGCAGTTTTTTTTAATTAGAATAACATGTGATCAATGTAAAAAAAAAAATCCTTGCCTATTTTCAGTTTTTGATGTTCTTAAGCGTTTTTTTGTATTCTACGGAATACGTTATAAAAGTATCTAGTATTCTTTATTTTGATGATCTGAATGCACCAACGGGCATCTCTTTCCGGAAAACTTCCAAAGACGATCTGTCAAGTTGAATTTGTGAAAGTTGAAGAGGCAATGGGCTGTGTTGCCACCACCTCTGGAGAATTTTAAAAAAGAGAAACAGAAGCAAAGCCTTTAAAACGGAGAGAAAAAAAAAAGCACATTCCACTTTTCAGAGCGAATAATTTCTGATAAAATACATCCCCCGGAAAGGCGTTCTGGCCCATTCCATCCAATCACTACCCCTCTCTGTCATTGCCTCATTTCCCATCTTGTAGACCCGAACCGGTGGCTACCATGATTTAAAGTAAATGCCGAATCTTTCAATTCCCTCGCAAGATATCTTGCTGTCTTCAGCTGAGAGGTTTCCGAAGAAGATATCGACAGACGGAATTAGAAGCACCCGATTCAAAATAGTTGAGAAACTGAAATCTATAGTAATATCGTACCCATGACAACTGCACCATGGCAACCAACGAAGACAAACCGCCGCTGTTTTAACTCCCCTCCCCAGTTATCTTTCCCCGGAAAATTAACAAATGGCATGCAACTGGTAAAAGTCCCCTTGGCAACCCCACCCCCTGAAGGAAAAGATAAAAACGCAATCATCCTTTTTAGGAACCTCTCTTTATTACCAACTCTCGCTTTTACTGCTGCAAAGGAAACAGGTTCCCGGCTGAAATGCGTAATTATTGCACTGAGAGCAAGACAAAGGCTCAATCGACAGCCATCTTTTGCTTCCTCTGTCGTCGGCACGAGAGGTCAGGCGATTCCCGCTCGACGCTGTCTCTCAGGCGTAAAACGTCCTGTGACGTCATGGGTGGTCTTGGAAAGCTCTTACGAGATTGACTCGGCGTCACGAAGTTGTCTCTCTGCAGTGAAATAATCTCGTTCACGTATCGGGGACTTTCGCTGTGAATATCGCTAACCGAGATGCGCAGGTTCGGATCCCGACCTACTAAAGCTCAATAATGCCACTCTTTTCTTAATAATTACGACGCTGAGGAAGAGGACAGAAGCTAAATCATAATCTCGTACTTGCGTCAGATAGTAATCCTTGTGCACGAGAGTAAACACTGGACGACTTTGACTGCAATTGCCCATCTACATAACAGTTGTCAAAGCACAGGTCTTTCGGCCCCATCTCCTTTAACAGTTTCTCTAGTGAGGCTCTTTATTTCACCAGCTTCTAATAAATATCCATTGAGTCTCTTGACTCCATCTGCAGATAACAACTGCCGTCATGACTTTTATCTTTTAACAACTATTTTTATTCCATCTACTAGCAGCCTTTTTCATTTCATCTGCCCACTAAGCCTCTTTAGCTGCTTTAAGACTTCATTTATTGTAAACCAAAACGACATCTGAATTAAACTCTAAAAATTTACCATCTTGTTTTCAACTTAGAATTTTCATTTCTACAAGAATCCATGATATTTACAAGCACTATTTTCATCCTTTTAGTTTATTTTATCCTTTACTCATATGAGAGCCATTAAGTTTGGCAATGGGAATGTTGCATTGCATGCACACTTCAGAGCAGGTCTACCTGGAATTTTACGAGTTGTTTTTCCCCTTAGTGCAGTGCTTCACGGTGATGCACCTTCAGCAGTTGAGAACTCCTCAGCTAGCTGATATGAAGGGCGTCATTTCTAATTCTGAATACGAAGAGAACTGAAAACAGTTAGCCGAGCACGGATTATTACGAAACTATTAATCATTAATAAGCATCGCTGCCCTTCATGCAGAAACACAGCGAGTACAAAGGGATGTGAAGCTTATCCGCAAGAAAGGAAGGCTACTTCAAAGTTACTCTCACGTGAATGGCAGATTAGGTAAGCACGAACGAATAACAAAAGACGGAAACATCTTAACGTTTTCTCTGCAGGCCAATCCCTCAAGTATCCGAAATCCAGCTGGATCGTTCAGTTTTGTTAGCCAAATGCCTCTACACTCTCCTGCAACGTCTATTCAGACACTTTTATGTTATTTGAATGGAAAGCCAAAGTCAAAACTAGCTTTGGAAATAAGCATTGCACGGAGAAATGTCACTGCAGATAAATAGATCTCACTCAAAATTTCCAATATTCGTGACAATATTTGAAGTTACTGAAGCTGGAACACTTCAATAACTAAAGACGTTACTAGCCATATGTAAAATAGTTATTGTTTTAACTTTTATTTGGTTAAAAAACCCAAAAATAAAGTTAAAACAATAACTATTTTAACAAATCGTTTATTATGATAAATGTTTTAGAAGTTTGAGATGAAACTGGACTGAGCTACGATTTCTATATTTGAGAGAAATGCTGAAACCAATTTCTAACTGCTCCGTGAGTTCCACTTAGAACGAAAAGCCTCATTCAGGCGAATGATCAAGGAAATACAAAGTACAGATTTTCTTTTCTGCTTCTTTTTTATTTTTCTTCACATGGCCAATTGAAACGTAATCCAATTTTAAAGATTTTCTTCGTGCTTATTTTTTTTTACTTTCTATTTCGATTCACATTTTAAATCGCCATTTTCTCCATTCTTTATCTCAACACAGTGCAAAATCATCCTCAATGCCAGAAAATGAACTTAGAAATAAAGATTAGATATCTGTTTGCGTGAGAAAACACGTTCGTTGCGACTGCAACTGAAGTTTCTCCAAAATAGCGAATGCGCCTGTCTTGTTGGTATCGTCAGAATCTGGCGACATCGAATGTTGTCTGCATGTTGAGATCCCTTGCTTTCAGCGAAGGGTTTTATTTCCTTGAATTTGATCAAGGTGATCGGTCAGTGCCGTCGCCACCTTCATCGCTCTATTCCCCGTATTTTCTTCGAATGTGAATGATCACAGTCATTGTTCGATGTTATCACTTCCAATCCGTAGGTGCTCACTAATCTCTTCTCCTTTGTTCGATCCGTCATCACGAAGGGATTTGGAAGAAACTTGCTTCGATCGCAGTCAACGAAATTCACGTTTCTATTTTGCAAAACAATCGAACAATTTGCATTGTAGTTATTTTGAATGTTTATTAAGGATTAAACATTACTTTTTTTTCAGTGGCATTTTTGAACACGAGCAATGTCGTTGGTGGAATGACTTGAAACTTCTATAACTATTTTGAACATCCCAGCGGGCACCCATTTATTGCAATATCCATCTAGAATGCCTTAGTAGGAAATCTCGAATTGGAGCACAAAGAGTCAGCCTAAATATCTTCGTCGTGAAAATTTCCTGATTTATGCAAAAGTTTGTCAGCTGCGAAGTACAAACAATAATTTGCCAACCAGGAATGCAATAAGAAATATCTTCTCTTTCGAGAGCAACAGATGTTTCGACTGCACGTAAGACAGATCCGACATTTTATGATCGTCAGCGAGACAGAAATTTTCTTTTTCCAGTTCAAAGTCTGCTGCATCCCATCAGAAGTGAAAGTCCATCCACCACTCGAGGTGAACAGTTTTGGGAACTTTATCGCAGGAGTCATTCACTCGCGAGAGCAGACAGGTGCATGTAGGGAAAGCGTCAAAAGGTCAGCTCCCCCCCCCCCGCACACACACGATCTCTCCACCGCGAGGCAGGAGGAGTGGAAAGGATGTTGCAGATGACCTTCTTCAGAGGCTGACATATCAGTCAACGGGACAGGAGGCCAAGTGCCCCCCGACATGCCCTTCGCCAAGTGCCTCCTCGCTTTTTGTCTCCCATTTCAGGATGTTCCGTTTGGAGCTTGCTCAGAGAAACGCAAATGAAAACAAACTCAATGATTCAGAGGGGGAAAGGAGATCTCTACTAAAAACGACATACTTGGGCAATAAAATAAACAATAAAAGAGAAAAAAATCATTTTTTGCCAAGAAGATACTGATACATCTGGAATTATATCAAAATATCAGATAAGCTGGCTCTTCCGAAGTAAATATATATTGAGCAATATTCTGTAAAATTGAAGTTGGTTTTCGGTCCGAGCCTGGGTTGGGTTGTTTTACCGCTGAGCGGCACTTTTTTGCACACAATGAGCTAAATGGCCAGGTCACAAGGACCCCGAAGGCTCAGAGAAGGTTGGGGGAGGGGACCCACTAGAACAGCTGTTGGGAGACAGACGGTAACCTTCCGTCAAGGCCATCCAGCGTGTTCGTATGGCTCTCCCGCACACGGGGCCACGACTCAACGTCCCATCCGACGGACGGCGGCCTTTCCAAGCCCATAGGGGCCTCCTACTCATCGTGGGCAGGGTGGGGAAATTTTGCAGAGATAAATCTCAACGCTGTCCCAGCTGGGACTCGAACCTGAGAACTAGAGATTACGAGCCTGGCGTGCTACCGACTGAACCTCCCTCCCCCGCCCCCACAGAGTCTAAAGAAGCAAATAAAAATAAGGAATTTGTGAAGTGGAGGAAACCTTACTTAATTGTTAAATTCGACTAATGTCATCATTTAAAACAATCTTTCCACACAATTTGGGGAATCCTTGTATTCCTTTCTCGGGCGGCAAAACGATATATAACAGCTTATTTAATCGCTATTTATTCAAGATGAGATCTTTGTTACACTTTTTATCATACCAAGATTAAATCGGAATTAAAACCTTTTTTTTTTGGTAGGCCCTTTAATTTTCTTAAACTCTAGATACAGTACATATTGGATAATACTTCCCTGATTTGGAGGCAAAACAGCAGAACTCTTAACTTTTTTAAACACCGAAACGAATATTGCCGGAAAATCAAGATTCAAATATATTTGACTGAGATAGGCGCCGACTGGTAAGACGTCCGGGGCCCTTAGTGTCGCGGGCCCCTGGCACCTCATAGGGGCAGGATATTTTCAATAATAGCAATTGTTATTTTATAGAAATTCCACAGAATTGGGGAAAAGCTATTTTAAAGCTTCACGTACGAACTCTTAAAAGAATAAATATTGAAATCTTGAAAAAGAAACCGATTTTTTTTATCGCATCCCCCTGATACAGCTGCGCCCTTGGACTCGGATATTCATCTTCAGCGATATTTTAGAAGTTACAGAACTGCGAAGTGAGTTCCCCATTAAAATGGGATTTTAACCTAACTTTTTCAGCAACAGTATCCTTGAAAAGTAATAATAATGTCTATTGTAAAATAGAAAATTCGTAACTGCTGTTTCAGAGTCCAGCGAATTGTTGTTCCTCTTACAGCGTGTTCTGACGGAATGAAAAATAAAATATCTGTAAAACAATATCTGAGGAATGAAATATATTTCGGGGATCAATTTGCTGAAATCGTCCTTTCAAAAGTAAAAGTAAAACTCTGATCTGTTTTATCTCTTTGGCGTTATGGCAATGAGTCAGTTTTGAATTTGTTTACAAAAGGAAACTTATTGATAAAGCGTGCGATATTTTCTCTAGCGGATGTTTACCCCGAGACCAAGTCGTCCTCTTCTATACACTCTTGCACGTGTGTATAAACATTAACCTATCTCGCTGTTTATCCTTTTTCCTCATTCACCATCTTCGATGTTATTTTTCTGCAGATGGGACCGATAATTGCTTCTCTGTCAACTCCTCCAATACCTCTGTTAAAACTTTTCTTCCGAACTTTTAGAAGTTCAACGTTGTTGCCATTCTGGCAATTTGAGTGTTTCGGATCCAAATTTTTGTCGCACTTCTGGAAGAAGATGGAGCTTTGGAAGATCACGAGAAATGCAAATGAGGAATTTCTTTCACTTGAAAATAATCGAGGACCTCGTTTTAAAAGAGACGAAGACAGTTCCTTGAGGGCTGATGATACACTGGCGGAAATTGAAAAAAGAACACCATTAACCATTGAAGTGTAATCTGAGAGATTTATTTAGTAGAAACAACTTGTTGAGAAAGGAGAGTGATCACACGTGTGAAGTGATTCAATGTTTATTTTGCCTTTTAATGAGCCTTACAGAAGGCACATTTTAATAAGGTGTTGAACCTCCTCGAGCAGCAATACAAGCTTCCAATCTGGCATGCAATCGGTCGTACAAATGTTTGATATTACATTGTGGGGATACCATTCCATGCGCTTTCAACTTGGACTCGTAATTCAGCGATGGTCGTTGCCTGCCGCGGTCCGCGAAAGGGTCTTTGTCTGATCCAGTCCCAGACATGCTCGATTGGAGACAAGTCCGGAGAGCGTGCTGGCCAAGGGAGTTGGTGCACTGCCTGAAGAGCATGTTGAGTTGCCCGGGTGGAGTGTGGGCGGGCGTTATCCTGCTGGAATATCGCATTTGGGATTACACTCAAATATGGCAGGACGACCGGCTGTACGATGTCGCTGACGTATGTATTGCTATTCAGTGTACCCTGTACAAACACCAGACACGTATGAGAGTGATAGCTAATCGCTCTCCACACTATGATGCCTGGCGTGGACCCGTGTGTCACTGGAGATGCACGATGGAAGAAGCCACTCACCTTTTCGCCTTTGGACGAGTAAACGACTATGACGCTCCTAAGCAGAATCGTCTTTCATCACTGAAGACCACAGACTGCCATTCTTCTCTCCAATGAACTCGTTCTCTACACCACTGCAAACGTGCTAGACAGTGACGAGGTGACAGTGGTAATCGTGCCAGGGGCACATGTGCCTGTAGTCATGCTTCCAAAAGACGATTGCGTATCGTTCTTGTAGACACCCTTGATACGACAAAGGATCGAATTTGTGACACCACAGCCGTCCGCTCTGCCACCACCACCCTCCTAATACGCCGATCCTCTCGTGCATCTGTAACTCTTTGTTGCCCAGAACCACGTCTGCAAGTGTGCGAATGCTCTTCTGACCATCGATGCCACCATCGTACCACTGCCGATACCTCTTGTCCAATGCAGTGTGAAATTTGGCAAAAAGACCAGCCTAGTTCCCGAAGACCCACTATACGACTTCGCTTAAACTCCGCTAACTGAACAAATGTTATGTGCTGCATTGTCTTGGCATGGTAGCTTCTTTAAAGAGCACTGAACAACATAAGACGAATAACTTCTTTTTTCACGCCCTAGTCCTTAAATACGCGCTGCATACATTTGCATGTTGTCGTCTTCAGCAAGTCATTTATTTCATCCAATGACTTTCAATCTTGGGTATGGGCTTGGAAAGGCCGCCGTCCGTCGGATGGGACGTTAAGCCGTGGCTCCGTGTGCGGAAGAGCCATACCCTATGCACGTTAAAGAACACACTGTATGGCCTTGACGGGAGGCTACCATCTGTCTCCCAACAGCTGTTCCAGTGGGTCCCCTCCCCCAACCTTCTCTGAGCCTTCGGGGTCCTTGTGACCTGGCCATTTAGCCCATGGTGTGCAAAAAAGTGCCGCTCAGAGGTAAAACAACCCAACCCAAATTCAATCTTGGATCACGGTTTCTGCTGCCCTTAACTATTAACATAATATGACGTTCCTAAAGGAATTCCTTCTAGGTGTTCTTTTTTCAGTTTACACCAGTGTATTTGCTTTTTCACTTCGATCAATATATCGAGTGTTGTTTTATCCCCTTCTCCATCTCACTAAGAAAGGTTGCACCAAAGTGATTTCAAAGGGCAGTGGTCCTTACGATGACAGGGGCGTGAGTCGGTAGTATGCAGGTTCGAATCTCGCTGTGCCAGCGGTGAAAGTTTTTTCCTGTGATCTCCCATCGAGGGCGAAGTGGAAATGGGAGACCGATGGGAATGGAGAGACCGCCGTCCATCGCATGAGACCTTAATCCGTATGTGGGAGAGTCATACTCTGTGCACATTAAAGAACCCACTGGATGTCCTTGATGAGTTTCTTCCATCCATTTCTTAATAGCTCATCTTCGTTCGAGCTTTCTTGAAGTCTGTGATCTGATCATTCATCTCTCGCTCTTCACCGGAAAAGGATCTGTCGCACCCAGATCTTTTGACGATGTCAACTGCATTCAGAACGATTGAGAAACTTTTTCTAGGGGTTAAATTCATCTCTATATCTGCCATTATATATATATATGCTAATTTGACAATATCGTCCTGATCAATAATCGTCCTGATCATTGTTCTTAAACACTAGGATAGAGTTGCGTGTGCATGAGGACGGAGATCCTCTTACAAGCCTCATTTGGCTCCTGTCTGGCTAATCACTTACACTAAAAACTACTTCTAACGACTGACTCTGTGGCATAACATTCATAGCTGTTAATTGGTGAAATCTTGCTTGGCTGCAGTTAGCTCAGCGATAGAGCATCTGAAACATAATCAGAAGGTTGTGGATTCGCATCTCATCCTGTTCAAGACAGTTTGTCCTCTATACTTAAAAAAAACTGGGGGGAAAAATAAACACTAATAGTTTGTCCGAACCTTTGGAGTCTTTGTGGTATCTTTCTGTGCGCTGAAGAAAAAGGTCTCTGTCACACCGAGATCTTTATTCATTGAGAGCTACACCCAGAACGATTGTTTATGAATGGTTACTACGAAATCTTGATAGTGGTTCAAATGTTTTTCCACTCTTCTAGATTATGAGTTTGGTTTTGGGAGCATTGCTGACGGATTCGGCTTTCTTTCCTGATCAAATTCTGCCTTCATCACTTGCAGTTCAGCAATTCTAGAAAAAGCATAGAATGAAGAGTACATTTCTTGCTCCTTTCCGCTGATTTTTGATTCATCCCCACGCTTTCCCGATTTTCTTCTTTACGTTTCCAATGCGGTCAGATGCTTCTTTGCGAACCATTGTTGATCCAACAGTGTTCTGATTTCGCTGTTCATCCTCTTGAAGCCGATTCACCCGCAGAGCTAAAACTCTGCTTGACATTCTGCCAAGTTCCTATCTCTCTCTTGCATCAGATCCTCCTGCCCGGATGAATTTTATTGTCTGTCTCGTGACGCAATGGCTGCGATCCCAGCGAAGGGAATATAAGAGATAATCAAAGGAGAAAATCGTCTCTTCCTGACTCAAGTGGCGGGAGTCGGGCACGGAAAGGTCAGCCTAGTCGAGGCTTACGTCAAGTCTCGTACAGCAGAAGAATGGACCTGACCACCATCTTCAAGGTGAGCAGACGTGTACGTGGTTCGTGATTTATTGCATCAGCAGAAGATGCTCTGGTGCAGAAGAATCGATGAGGGATCTCAAGGAACTCTTAAGGAATCAAGATGCCGAGGTAAGGCACAAAATGAAAATTGCGGAAATCGGACAGTTTCTTTTTTCTATTTTACTCAGAATAAACCAAGAATAAGAAAATGCTTAATTGGGAGAAATTTTGGTCGGCTGCCGCTGTAAGTAATAAAGATCATTTCGATTTTTTATGAAGGATGTCCTCGAGGATTTTGTTTAGCTAAATAATTTGGTTTTATTTTAAGTATAGAGGACAAACTGTCTTGAACAGGATAGGATGCGAATCCACAACCTCCTGATTATGTTTCAGATGCTCTATCGCTGAGCAAACTGCAGCCAAGCACGATTTCACCAATTAACAGCTATGAATGTTATGCCACAGAGTCAGTCGTTAGAAGTAGTGTTTAGTGTAAGTGATCAGCCCAGACAGGGGTGTGAGGAGGTTTGGAAAATGATCTTCTCCTCTTCATTCACACGCAATTCAATCTTATTGTATAAACCGATATATGTATATATAAATATATCGTAAATATGCATATAAAATAAAAAAATAAATACCCCCTCAAGCAGCTGCTTGCCACAGAGGTCTGACAGGAGCCTGTCAGTTTATATGCCATAGTAGAAGGTCTGTGAGGATGGCAGGACCTCAGCAGAAAAACGACACATACATCCATGCCTTACCCGGGGCTCGAACCCAGGTCCCTTAGATTACTAGCCAAGCGCGCTAACCACTCGGCCATGGGACGGCAATATGCATATACGAACGTTAAATTAGTACATATAACGATAGATAATGAGATGAATTTTTAACCCCTTTAAAAAGAACCCCTTTGATCAAAGACTTAAACTGCATTCAGAAAAAACTCATTTTTTTCCCAACTGAAGTTCGATTCCTTGTTTTATGATAACGACGTTCCTAGCCCTAGTATGCTTTATCCTAAAACATAATTTATTATTTTTCACTATAAAGATTTCTACCCACAATGGTATTCGAATTCAAAATTGTGTGTGTTCTTCAGATTCTTACTTTCCCTTTGAAATGAAATCCCGATAGAATATTAAAATAGTAGCATTTAAATACGAAAAAAAAAAGTCTGAATTTTCCATCATCTTAAATTATAATAATATTTTAAAGGTCGAATTAATTTTTTTCCCGGGAGAGGCGAAAACAATGTTGTTAATTGTTATGTTGTCAATGTTGTTAATGAGAGGCAGAAAAATGTGTTAATGACTTTAATACTGGCGCTGTATCCCCATCTGGAGTCATTTTGACTCAAAATTAAAGCTGTACAAGTCATCGAAGGTAGATGAGATTACTTCTTTCAAGTTTAGACATGGAGATCATTTTGTTGTTGCATAATTGAAGTGCTGAATATTTTCTGAGAAAATAGTCTCTAAAAAAAAGTCCCCAAGGATTTCACAAGGTGATACAATTTTTTATGTTTCCAATAAAGATGAATGCAGTTCTTGTGATAATCACGGGTCATCAAATCTACTGTATGTCCTGGTAGAGTTCTTTGCATACTTGTGGTTAATAGCGTTAAATGTTTGTTGATGGACAATTTCGTGATGAACAGTGTGGACCAAATGTTTCCACTCAAATAGATTTTTTAGAAATGTTCGGAATTTCTCAAACCTGAAATTGCCAGTTTTATACATTTCGGAAAGGTTTTTTGGTTCAGTTGAAGGTCGCGATTTGTAGGTGATTGTGAGGTCTTGTGTAATTCCTGAAAAGTTAACTGTTATGGCTGCACAGTAACGGCGAATATTGCATAATAGCTGGTAGATCCTGAAGTGAACGCTTTAGCATTACAACTGGAGTTAAAGAAT
Source organism: Ryuthela nishihirai (assembly GCA_038380435.1). Lineage (NCBI taxonomy): Eukaryota > Metazoa > Arthropoda > Arachnida > Araneae > Heptathelidae > Ryuthela > Ryuthela nishihirai. The sequence goes on along the minus strand of JAWZYU010000015.1, from coordinate 69,191,112 downwards.
CTGCATTTTGTGATCTGTTTTTGTTTGCTGGTAGATTATGATGAAAGCTTCGGAAGGGAAAGAGACTTAAATGGTTCATTATTGGCCCTCTTTAATGTTTGCTGTAGTGATGCTTTGTGATCTTTGCTAGTGGGATTAAAAGAAGATTTTATTCTTTTGACGCAATATGTAAATATCAGTTGGTTTGAAGAATAAAGATGAAGTTAGCCGAAACAAGTCATCTCCAATTTTAAACAGCATTTTGTGCACATGGAGATTATATTGGTTTGATCATACCGCCGAAATACAGGAAGGGAACTTGACTAGTAAATGAATGGTTGGGCTGTTTTACCTCTGAGCGGCACTTTTTTGCACACCATGGACTTAATGGCCAGGTCACATGGACCCCGAAGGCTCAGAGAAGGTTCGGGGAGGGGACCCACTGGAACAGCTGTTGGGAGACAGATGGTAGTCTCCCGTCAAGGCCATCCAGCGTGTTCTTTAACGTGCACAGGGTATGGCTCTCCCGCATACGGGGGCCACGGCTTAACGTCCCATCCGACGGACGGCGGCCTTTCCAAGCCCATCGGTGTCCCCTACTGACCGTGGGCAGGACGGGGAATTTTGCGGAGATAAATCTCAACGCTGACCCAGCTGAGACTCGAACCTGGGAAGTACAGATTACGAGCCTGGCGCGCTACCGACTGAGCCACCCCCGCCCCAAATGAATGGCTATGCCCTTGTGTAAGTGTATATGAGAGAAAGCAAGCAGCTTCAAGACTTCCTCCGTTTCTGCATTTGTGCTTAATAATGAAATAGAAATGGACAATCAAAAGTCTGTTGCTCAGAATAGACGTTTTGGAGTTTAAAGTTGCGGAGTCTGGTTAGATCTCCGTAGCATTGAATTGCTTGAAGATTTTCCATCTCTAGGTTTGTTATTGTTAGCTACAATTACGAAACCTGATTGTGATGAGTGTTTGCCATCTCTTTCATAATTATTTTTGTGCTATTTGAATGAAAACGTTTCGGCTGCTTAACATGATATCCTCAGATTTCTGAGCTACGAAGCAAAAAAGGAATTGATCTTCCTTTAATTGCTAAAAGGACTTAAAAGAGAGAGGAACGTTTCAACCAGGGACCCCTTCCTATTAGCAACCCTTGACATCTCGAATTTTGCCCTTTCCCGGTTGCCGCAATCGTTCCCGCATATCAGGATAGCAAAGAATATTAAAATGGTGCGTTGTCATTTTAACGATGAATTCTCTTTTCCCAGCTCCAGATTCGTTTCAATTAGGGTGCCTAAGAAATGATCTTTATTTTTTTATTCAGTGTACGAGATGTCATATTTTCTTTTCGAAATAAAGCACGTTTTCATTGATTAAAAAAATATTCGACATACATTTTGCAAATGAAATAAAATCCATCTCGACTTAATTTGAACCATTTTATCAACGTAAATGACGCACAAAAATAACATCAGCTACGTAGTACTCTCAATCGTGGGCTCTGGCAGCTCTAATTGGAAATCTCTAAAGACATTGAAAATATTCCCATTCATAGGGCTGAATGCCGTCCCATGGCCGAGTTGTTAGCGCGCTTGGCTACTGATCTAAGGGACCTGGGTTCGAGCCCCGGGTAAGGCATGGTTGTATGTGTCGTTTTTCTGCTGAGGTCCTGCCATCCTCTCAGATCTCCTACTGTGGCATATAAACTGACAGGCTCCTGTCTCAGACCTCTGTGGCAAGTAGCTGCTTGAGGGGGTATTTATTTATTTATTTCATAGGGCTGTATTTTCTCCTCCTCCTCTTTAGAAATATCAAAATAGCATTTCCCACTCCCTATTTTATAATTTTTTTTAAATTAAAGTTTTTAAAATTCTTCCTTCTTAAACGGGAACTATTTTGCCCGAACTGCTGATCTGGTGACGGTCTTGTTCAAAGCATCAGTGAACTGTCTTTTGCGAAATGCCCCACCCAAAGCTCTACAACAGAGAAAATTCAAATGGGAGAATTGCAGTGCCATCTATCGACAGAAAGCTCCAAAGTTTGCGATTCATCAAAATCTGAAGATCTTGACGACCAGCATTTTTGCAAGTGGGGAAAGCTTTTGTAGCACCTGTAAGTAGGGACGGATGTGGCTCAGTCTGTAGCGCGCCAGGCTCGACTCCCGCCTGGGCCAGCGTTGAGATCTATCTCAGCAAAACTCGCCGCTTTGCCCTCGGTCAGTAGGGGCCACTGATGGGCTTGGAAAAAACCGCCGTCCGTCGAATGGGATGTTAAGCTTTGACTCCTTGTGCGGGAGAGCCATACCCTGTACACGTTAAACATACTGAATGGCCTTGTCAGGACGCTACCATCTGTCTTTCAAGAGCTGTTCCAGTGTGTCCCCTCTCCCCAACAGGATCCGGAAGGCTCAGAGAACCAATAAGGTTCTCTGAGCCTTCAGGGTCCTTGTGACCTGGTCATTTAGTCCATTGTGTGCAAAAGAGTGCCGCTCAGTGGTAAAACAACCCAACTCAACCCTTGCGACTGCTTTTGAGCTCACAAGTGACGATGCGATCCGTTTTAAATGATTCGCCTTTTCGCGACCCATAAATATTGAACCCTGTTTTAATTCGATTTTAAGTGAATGGGGCTTGATCATTCAAATTAGTTTTATCAGCCCTCGAGGTCTCATTTTATTTTCATACATTTATATCAAATGAGTTCCCGTTTGTGGTCCTGAGACTTTTTTGTTCGACCCTGAGGCGAGGTCAATAATGTTGCTTCGTAAGTTTTCATTTTGCGCGCCCACCCCCCTGTCAAAAAAAGTTCCACGTTGAATTTTTAATAATCGTCTACAGAAAATATTTTATGAGCTAACTCATTGATTTTGATAATGATGATGATAATAATGCCACTGAAATTGTAACTGTATTTTATCAGAATTTTGGATCTTCAGAAAAAATGGCTCTCTGCTGCGATTGCCTCGCAACATTGTCTTCCTGTTGGATCCTGTGTGACGATAACCGGAAATGAAAACAGAAAGACTTTCTGTCTGGCAAGAAGACATTGATTAATGCTGTTGAGTCAGGGGCGTTTCCACCAACAACTCATCAGCAGTTCCTTGCAGCAAAACGTGGTCGAAATGAGACTTGGACGTCGGGATCGGAGATGGAGAGCATGCGAAGGAAGAAATCTATCTATCGTCTCCAAAGATCCCTCCCTCATTCAGTTTTCTGGTTCCAAAGAAGAGACGAGAGATTCTAGCTCTAAATCTTCGCTTGATTTCATTCATGCATTTTTCTGTCAACTTCTTTTTTTTCACGCACGATATTAAACAAGCAATTTCCTCTTCCTGTTTTGAGATTTAAAATCGAAAATCCTTTCTTTTGATGGATTAAGCACGTGCAACCCTTTATCTAGTGTCATTCCTCGATCGATTTCTTTTCTCCCAGCTTCGCAATGATCCCATCTGAGAGAAAGCGATCCTCCTTTGACGTATATCGGAAAATTAAAAAACCTCGCACCAAAGAATAACAATGGGTGGGACAGCGCATGCCAAATGATGGAGGCAGCAGATTTCCGTGCGATAATAGGTAGGGGATAAATGGAGGGAGGAGCGGCATTTGACTGAATCTCCCGGATATAAGAGGGGAGGGGGTATCCAAGCAGATGGTTGCATCCTAGGCGTGGACTTCCGGTTAAACTCGCGCTCTTTCCAGGAGTTCTGACGTAAGTGAACCTAACGGAAAAGAAGGGGGGGGGGGGCATTCTCATGCTCAGAAATGTTTCTCAATAAATTGCTCTTTTTTTGTATGTATGAATGACAATACGATGTAGAAATCGATTTATTGTTCATTTCTATACGAACATAAAGATGAATGGTTCTGCAATGAATGGTTCTGCCTCGATGAATGTAAGACACTGTTCTTACATGCTTTGCTTGAATCTCTGGGAACTGAAAGATGAAAATTATTTGGTTCAGGAGTGTGGTAAAGATGAAGTTTTAGAGTGGTTGGTAAAGTGGGTTCCTACTGAAAGAATTCGAAGGGATCGAAAGTTGGGAAAATATGTTATTCTTATTTTAATTTCGTTTTCAAAGAAAACGAGGAAATAGTTTCGCTTTGTCGTCTTTCTGACCGTCTGTAGACATCGAACTTTTTTGCTTACAGAAAAAAAATTAATTCTTTTTGTGTTGGGATAGGTATTGACGAAATATCACGATATACACTTTCCGAATCCCTCTAAAAGCTTTAATTATGCCCTCTAGCGGTGGAAAAAGTTGAAAATTCCAAATTTTCAAGCGAATATTCCAAATGATGTATTTATGCTACAAATTTGACATTTTGGTGGGGGAATGTGAAGGCCACGGAATTTTCATTGCCAACATTGAGTTGACCCACAGGGGGAGGAACACTATTTTTTGTTTTAGCAGACAATTGTTTGTATTTTGAGATAAATGAAAAATTCTTTTTGGGGTTAGATAGGATTTGATAAATATATTATGATTCACACTTTCGGAATCTTTCGAACATATAATTGCGCCCTCTAACATGAAAAAGATAGAAAATTCCACGTCATGAAGTTGCCATTGGAATTAATGAAAATGATAATTAGAAAACTCTTTTAATTTGATTGGTACTAACGAAGTACACCCAATTCTGTTCTTACATGGTTCGTTGGTTCCCGAAAAAACCGTGCAAAAAAAAAATACAGTGCATATGAAAAAATAAAAGATTGATTCCAGACGTGAAAACCCAGTACAAATAATAAGTTGTTTTCAAACAAATCATATCAAAATCTTTAAATCTTTATAAAAAATGTGTTTCAATGAATAAATTTATTATATGTGCATATATAAAGTAAATTATCCTTCATAAAGAAAATATGTCACTAATTCAAGAATACAAAAGTGTAAAAAATATGACTTACATACGCTTATTAACCAGATTTTATTCGTTTATTTCTAACAATAGACGTATTCGTTTGCGTAAGACTGGAATTAAATCACTTTCATCGCTTGAAACATTTTGACCGTCGTGTTTCATACTCCAATGATGAAATGCTCTCTGTGGCATGGGGAACCAAATTATCACTTGTTTCCAGTGATTCTGAAATTTGATTAGTTTTGACAACAAACCCTGTAATCATTCGTTGAGATCCTGCTTTGACTAGATCTTTGTATAGTTCTTGATAACGCGCCATACATGATTTGGACCCCACATTGAGAACCCCTAATCTAGTCACTTTTCTGAGAGAGGTTTTGGAAATGCAAATTTTAAATTTAATAATTATAAGACGAAATACTTTTATGTTATATAATTACTGATAAAATACTATTTGCATCTCTCCCGTCATCCCCTTGCTCAAATTAAAATTTGTTGAAGTAGGTAAAGGAAAAACTTCATTCTCTTTGAAAGTGAGATTCTTATAAGCGCCAGAAGCGATGTGCGTTCTTTTAGTTTTAATTGTCTTCCCCTGCGTTAAGTAGTCCTACTTATTTCGTCCCTACAAGACAAACATAAAATTTTAAAAACTACCTATTTTCCAATGTGCACCCTAAAAAGTAGAAAATAAACCTAAAGCATATCGATGGTGCAATCAATCACTGAGTTCGTATTCATTTCAAAGGAAGATGGGGCGCCCGCAAATTTTTTTGTTGATAAATCCGCGCCTATTTTCCTTTGAAGTGAATACAAATTCAATGACTGATTGAAATGATGATTGTTATATTTTTTACTTTTTATGCTGCATATGAGAATTTTTTTGTAGATAAATCCGCGCCTATTTTCCTTTGAAGTGAATACAAATTCAATGACTGATTGAAATGATGATTGTTATATTTTTTACTTTCTATGCTGCATATGAGATTTTTAAATTTTTTTATTTGTATTTTTGTCGCTAAAAACACCTACTTTCAGAAACTTTCATTTGATAAATGACTCGTAAACCTCGACCACATTTTCCTTCCCCTTGTTTTTGGAGTCTTGTTTAAGATAGCCCATGACATTGGAGACGTCACAAACTTCAATTTGAGATATAACTCGTTAAAGTCCACTCCCTCGCGCCGAAAACCCGCTACTTTATTTGAAACGGCGAAGGTCCTCATATGAGCTCTCACTTGACACCTAACTCGTAATTGTAGGCCCTCGCGTTTGGAAGATATAGCAAAACAAAGGTCTTTACATTTCCCCCTTTTTAGAGGGGAAGAGAGCATGGGGGGTCATTTTTTATAGCCTATGACACACCCCGCGTCACAAGCTTTTATTTGATACCTAAATCATTAAGTTTCGCCTTCGCATTCGAAAGATATGACGGAACAGCTGTTTTCACAAACACCCGAACCGACAAATGACGAGCGAAAAGCAACAGGAAGAGAGGGAAAATTTTTCACATATACTCTAAATTTTTCCTGGCTTACATTCTTTCTTAAATCTAACACTGACTTTTTCCTTTCGTTATTTTATCTTATTCTGAGGCAGGGCACCGGTCAATAGATTGGGTCAGGCTATTGGCAACAGATGAGAGATCCCTTAATGTTAAATGGGAAGAGCCCCAATGGACCAGGTCACCTATTGCCAAGAGATGAGAGATCCCTTAATGTGAAATTGGAAGAGTCCCAATGGATCAGGTCAGCTATTGCCAACAGATGAGAGATCCCTTAATGTGAAATGGGAAGAGTCCCAGTGGATCAGGTAAGCTATTGCCAAGAGATGAGAGATCCCTTAATGGGAAGAGTCTCCCAGTGGATCAGATCAGCTATTGCCAACAGATGAGAGATCCCTTAATGTGAAATGGGAAGAGTCCCAGTGGATCAGGTAAGCTATTGCCAAGAGATGAGAGATCCCTTAATGGGAAGAGTCTCCCAGTGGATCAGATCAGCTATTGCCAAGAGATGAGAGATCACTTAATGGGAAGAGTCCCAATGGACCAGGTCACCTATTGCCAAGAGATGAGAGATCCCTTAATGTGAAATGGGAAGAGTCCCAGTGGATCAGGTCAGCTATTGCCAAGAGATGAGAGATCCCTTAATGGGAAGAGTCCCAATGGATCAGATCAGCTATTGCCAAGAGATGAGAGATCCCTTAATGGGAAGAGTCCCAATGGATCAGGTCAGCTATTGCCAAGAGATGGGAGATCCCTTAATGCGAAATGGGAAGAGTCCCAGTGGATCAGGTCAGCTATTGCCAAGAGATGACAGATCCCTTAATGGGAAGAGTCCCAGTGGATCAGGTCAGCTATTGCCAAGAAATGAGAGATCCCTTAATGGGAAGAGTCCCAATGGATCAGGTCAGCTATTGCCAAGAAATGAGAGATCCCTTAATGGGAAGAGTCCCAATGGATCAGGTCAGCTATTGCCAAGAAATGAGAGATCCTTTAATGGGAAGAGTCCCAGTGGATCAGGTCAGCTATTGCCAAGAGATGAGAGATCCCTTAATGTGAAATGGGAAGAATCCCAGTGGATCAGGTCAGCTATTGCCAAGAGATGAGAGATCCCTTAATGGGAAGAGTCCCAATGGATCAGATTAGCTATTGAAAACAGATGAGAGATCCCTTAATGGGAAGAGTCCCAATGGATCAGGTCAGCTATTGCCAAGAGATGAGAGATCCCTTAATGGGAAGAGTTCCAATGGATCAGGTCAGCTATTGCCAAGAGATGAGAGATCCCTTAATGGGAAGAGTTCCAATGGATCAGGTCAGCTATTGCCAAGAGATGGGAGATCCCTTAATGCGAAATGGGAAGAGTCCCAGTGGATCAGGTCAGCTATTGCCAAGAGATGACAGATCCCTTAATGGGAAGAGTCCCAGTGGATCAGGTCAGCTATTGCCAAGAAATGAGAGATCCCTTAATGGGAAGAGTCCCAATGGATCAGGTCAGCTATTGCCAAGAAATGAGAGATCCCTTAATGGGAAGAGTCCCAATGGATCAGGTCAGCTATTGCCAAGAGATGAGAGATCCCTTAATGGGAAGAGTTCCAATGGATCAGGTCAGCTATTGCCAAGAGATGGGAGATCCCTTAATGCGAAATGGGAAGAGTCCCAGTGGATCAGGTCAGCTATTGCCAAGAGATGACAGATCCCTTAATGGGAAGAGTCCCAGTGGATCAGGTCAGCTATTGCCAAGAAATGAGAGATCCCTTAATGGGAAGAGTCCCAATGGATCAGGTCAGCTATTGCCAAGAAATGAGAGATCCCTTAATGGGAAGAGTCCCAATGGATCAGGTCAGCTATTGCCAAGAAATGAGAGATCCCTTAATGGGAAGAGTCCCAGTGGATCAGGTCAGCTATTGCCAAGAGATGAGAGATCCCTTAATGTGAAATGGGAAGAATCCCAGTGGATCAGGTCAGCTATTGCCAAGAGATGAGAGATCCCTTAATGGGAAGAGTCCCAATGGATCAGATTAGCTATTGCCAACAGATGAGAGATCCCTTAATGGGAAGAGTCCCAATGGATCAGGTCAGCTATTGCCAAGAGATGAGAGATCCCTTAATGGGAAGAGTTCCAATGGATCAGGTCAGCTATTGCCAAGAAATGAGAGACCCTTAATGGGAAGAGTCCCAGTGGATCAGGTCAGCTACTGCCAAGAGATGAGAGATCCCTTAATGGGAATAGTCCCAGTGGATCAGGTCAGCTATTGCCAAGAGATGAGAGATCCCTTAATGTGAAATTAGAAGAGTCCCAGTGGATCAGGTCAGCTATTGCCAAGAGATGAGAGATCCCTTAATGGGAAGAGTTCCATGGATCAGGTCAGCTATTGCCAAGAGATGGGAGATCCCTTAATGCGAAATGGGAAGAGTCGCAATGGATCTGGTCAGCTATTGACAAGAGATGAGCCTGGAAATAAAGTATACTTTAATTATATATAGATTCAAGTACCAGTCTATCGAAACACCAATATGCTCTTCGTCTATACTAAATGATCCTGACAATCATGAGTAATGAACTGGCTGATAAACCACTAAGAACATTTGAAAACAGATGCACAAATCAAAGTTAGAACGTTTACCAGTCATCTTACCACTAGTTATACACCGAAGATTCAAAACATTATGAATAGCGAGTCTTTATGCAAACTGAAGCAACTGCAAAATTTGTAACAAGTAAACGATGGCGCATGTGAAGGTCACGAAACTATAAATAACACCTGATACCGAGCTCTGTTAGTGTTATTCTTGTTCTTCAGATGGGCAGCGGACTTACTGAATTTGCTATGACAAAGAGCAAATTGTAATGGCCAGATGACTGGGTTAGAGCATTTCTGAGACGGCAAGGCTTGTGGAGTGCTGACGGTCAGCCGTGGTTAGTACCTACAAAAAGTGGTCTGAGGAGGGTGGTCCAGGAATCGACGGCAAGGCGTGGGCCGACCGCGGCTCATTGATGCTAGAGGTGAGCGAAGGCTATCCCGTATGGAATGAGCCAACAGAAGGGATACTGTGGCGCAACTCGGCCATAATTTAAATGTTGGTGACGGGAGTGCCACACTGCCCGGATTGTTCAAGAATGGTTCGCGGAACATTAGGAGGACTTCCAGGTATTGCCCTGGCCTTCAAATTCCCCAGACATCAATCGAGCATCTGTGGTTTGTATTGGAACAGCATATCAGATCTGCGGCAGCTCAACCACGTGACTTACAAGAGTTAAAGGATCTGCTGGTAACGTGTTGGTACCAGATAGCACAAGACACTTTTAGAAATCTTGTAGCGTCCATGACTAGCCGGAAAAGAGCTGTTTTGGTGGCACGTGGAGGACCAACATCATATTAGGCAGGTGGTCATAATGTTTTGGCTCTTCGGTGTAGATCACATATGAAAGGAAGGACACTCTCTACACCGATATAGATGCACAGTTATTTCGTTACCAATTAAAACTATTTTATCATCAGAAACCGACCATTTTTTTATCGTCTCCACACACTCGCCAAAGGAAACCCTTTGCACACTCTGAGGCCCGGATCTAGAAATAAAATCGAGGGAGGGAGGAGGGGGCAAGAAACGCAATCGAGCCTCGAAAATGTAAAAGGTGGCCCAAGAGACTGGGTTCTGTTCTATTCTCCTGCTTTGAAATCGGTCGTTTTCCAAACCATTTATGACGTAATTAACACTATGTGCGATATCTCGTGTATCAGGTAGTCAGCGATTTCATTTTTCCACGTTCAGAGTCCGCTTCAATATTAATAAAAAAGAGGTTATTTTAACGTCAGAATTGTGAAGACTGGAGACCAGAAATGAGCTTCTGAACATTGAGCTTCAATGACGTTATAACTAGTTGCATGATGTTATCAAACTTTTCGTCTTCTTAAAACATCATTCCCTCTAATAGAGACAGAATAAAATAATTTATATATTATCGGGTTTTCGCACTGGCCAGACTTTGTACACTTTTGCTCTGAAGAGAGACCTTTAAAGCAACATTGAGAGAAGAAAAAATACTCATCCATTACATATGTCGAATTCTGCAATAAATTAGGGTGCATTTCTTCTAACGATTTAATTTTATTTTCCTTGGCTTATATTTAATAATTTATAGTAATTGTATGCTAATATAAATTAGAATTGGCATACAGTGGCCAGATGCAGTATCTATAGCTCAGGACAGACATGTTTGAGGAACTAAATTGTACATTGTAGTTAGACCATCATAACCCTTGGCTGCTTGAGGACGTATATATATGTGAAATTCAGTCCCTTGGACCCCCCCCCCTCTCCCCTTCTTTAATTTTTTTCTCCCTTGATCGGTGTCTGTATGTATCAATCAACTGACGGAAATTTACTGTGAGGAAAAAAATGCGGAATTGTGATTAATAGATAGATATGGTAGATAAAAAAAAATCGGAGTAATTCACTAAATAGGATTTTTTCATCTGTCTCCTAACAGCTGTCCAGTGGATTTCCCCCCCCCCCCCCCCAATATTTTTTGACAATTTTTGATGTAGCTATTTAGCCCATTGTCTACAAAAAACAAAACAAAACTGCAGAGGTTATTTTTTCCCCCTGAGATTTCTCTTCAGAATTCGCAAATAAATAATAAACACTGAATATTATCTTTAGAAAAAAGTATTTTCAAAACGATTTTACAATTTAAATAACGTTTTTATTTTTGAAAACCTTTATTCCTTCTGGGAACAGTTGCAGCTGTTTAAGATACATCAAGGCTTCTATGCGTTGCAAAAAGGAACATAAAAATATTGGCCGTGTGCTATTAATTGCTTGAAGCCGGTTTCGATTCGCATCGTTTGAGACAGTTCTCGGCATTAGTACGCAAACGATTCTGCCCCGTCTGATTGGCTGCCGTTTGTTTCCTTCGTTCGCAAAAAACTGGATTCTGTTTCCCTCCTCGCTGACTGCCACTTTCTGGCGAGCAGATTTTTGCCACTCTGCAACTCAACAGGCCACCTAGCAACAAAACACGATCATTGGCCCACATTACTCACGAGCGCTGAGCTGTGTCCAGTGGCACACATTGGGCGCGAAAACGTCAACGAGCAGCAGTTGACACAATCAGTGTGGCAATTCGAGGCGCGCTTTTCCTGCATTAGAAGTAGGCTTCGCTCGGATTGTTCGGAACTGCTTCTGATTTGCCTGAAGGTAAAACGGACCAGATCAGCTGGCTTCCTGATTGCACGGGACTTATCGTTTGACAGCTGAATGTTTTCGCTTTCGTCTTCTGAAGCTGCACAACCATATGTTATCTTTTGTGTAGCGTTTCGATTACTGGGAACATCGAAGGAGTCGACAACAGGCTCCACTGTCGATTTCAGAAAAAGGATTCCCTTGCTTGCATCTACAACAGGATTAATTTCTACAGTGTCCCGTGATGGTTGGAACAACTGACCGTGCTGTGTATGTAATCTCCAAATTTTATTAATTTAGATTTTTGCTTCATAAGCTCTAGCATAATTTAGTTGCCAGTTTCTTTAACGATTCAAAATAGAATGTAGCAACCCTGCTTAAAAGGAACTTGCGAGTTTGTTGACACAATGTTTCTTTTAAACAACTTCAAGAGAAATCGTTAACACTGGAATTTAATTCGCTGAAACCATTACAGAAAAATAAAACTTGGCTACCGAGTGGTTAGCACGCTTTGCTACTGATCTAAGGGACCTGGGTTCGAGCCCCGGGTAAGGCATGGTTGTGTGTGTTGTTTTTCTGCTGAGTTCCTGTCATCCTCTCAGACCTTCTACTATGGCATATAAACTGACAGGCTTCTGTCAGACCTCTGTGGCAAGCAGCTGCTTGAGGAGGTATTTATTTATTTATTTATAGTCACCTTTAATTCAAGCGAATTCTTTTGTGCTTTATTCTTTTCTCTTAAAAGCGACTTTGCAACAAACTTTCTGGTGTGAGAATGATCGACGAAACAGACAAATATTCGTTTAGAGTTTTGAATCTATTTCGCTATTTAAAGTTTTTGTATGACTAAATATTTTTTCTTTCTTCATTTACAAGACAAATCATTTTTTAATTGGATTTAGTCTCTTAATAAAAATTCATTTCTTAAAATTAAAAAATGCGATCATAATCAAATAATAGAAAAAAAAATTCAAACTTTGGATAAGCCTCATCCTTTTATTAGCGGCAGGAAACTTTTAAAAGTGTTACTAAATATTTTAGCATTGAATTCCGACTTAGTAGTGGTAATAGATGAGGACTGACTTTTGATATTCTAAAAACTAATTCATAAATTAATAAACTCGCATCCTGGGCAAGTTAATTGAAGGGTCCTTATTTGAAAACAGCATCGTTTGCAGGAATAAATTGTAGTCTTGATTTGGAAGAGAAACATATTCATCAGCTGTTATGAAAATTTCCTTAGCGTTTATCACAAAATGAGACTTAAATTATTCACTACGAGCGTTAATAGTTTCTAAAACCTCCTTTGAGAGGTCATATACACATAGGTAGCAGTTAAACTTTTAATTAAAAAGACAGAAGTCTAAATGGGCTTACTGAGGTTTCGCTCCCCCCCCCCCTCCAACTCCAGTTTTTTTTACGTGTAAAGAGATTGTAAAATCTTACTGCTCTCTCATCCTGCTTGGTCAAATGGAGATGTATCCGCTAACAATAATCAATCGTAGATGCTTATTTCTCGAAACGTAAGTTATAAACAAAAATAACTACTAAATTTACTTATTTGCACTTAACAAGAATAGCTAATTTTCATAATCTATGAATTAACAGTGGAATTTATGCCTCTGACTAATAGCAACGCTGCGTTATGCAGAAACTGGCAACAGCAGCAGTAAAATGTACGATCAGGAAGGATGCACAGGCAACTCTGTTCAGAACACAATGAAATGTTACTTTTGACGACATTTAATCAACATTCCTAAAATTATTTTCTTAGACGAATTCTGTTCGATCATTAAGTGTTCTTTAGTGGGGGAAACATCTCCCTCCCCCTAAAGAAATAGTTTGCGTCCGCAACTATGCCGGAGGAGTGTTTTTGTTTTGTATATATTTGAATATGTAGAGCAAGTTTTTTTTTAAAGTGTGGCTTTTGAGTCAGATGAAAACTCACTGGATATTAGTATGAAACTAAATATTAATTACTTTTTCCAGTCTGAATTCAAATGCAAAATTTTAAGAAATTATTGAAAAGTGTGGCGATACAATTGAATTTCCAGAACAGTGAAGGAGGCTAAGAACAAAATGCCCATTTGTCGTTTATTCTACAGGGTGTTTCCTAAAGATCTGAACGATTTCAAGTACTTATATTTCAAATACCGGTTTATAAGTAGTAGTAAATCAAGTGGAATATGTTATAGGGATCTTTATATTTCCCAACAAAGCAGTGGTTCTCCTTCCTGCCACAGATTGGCGCTGCATTCATGAGTTAAACAAAATGGCTACTCAAAAAAAAAAGTGCAATGTTGCAATCTGTAAAAAAAAAGTGCCACCGAGAGGTAAAATAACCCAACCTAGCAGGAGTTTAAATACAAGCTCAATGTTTGTCATGTTACTACAGATGCACATATGGAAAACGTCTAATACTTGGAATAAAAACTGGACATTTTCTCCTGTTAACACGTGTTTGTAGTTTTGTTGTTTTTATATTTTAGAGATAAGTATTTGCAATCGGTCCGGTCTTTATAAAACGTCCTCTCTTTATTAGTATTTCGAGGGAATACTCATACATGACTACATTATTCTTATTTGGTGCAACATGGCCTTTGTTGCCTCCTTGCGCCATAAAACCCTAAATAACCAACTTGCGTACATTGCACAACGTGGAAAATTCAACCACGATTTCTGACCATGAATCTAACGAAGGAATTTTACGAAATCGCTTGCATGTTTGAGTTCATGATACCGTGAAAAGCGGTTAAACTTGCAGCCCAGAAATGTGAAACATTAGCCCTTATTCAATAAGCATTATGGCCACCTCTAGTAATGATGACATTGAGATGGCGAACTATCCTGTCGATCAAACTATCAATTGTATCCTGAGGATGTTCATCGACACAGCATCGATCTGTGCTTGCAGCTCTTGTAAAGTGCGATGAGGAACGCCCCTGAGGAGTTGTCATCCAATAGGGTGCCATATGTATTGATAGAGTCGAGCAATCGGGAGAATCTTGGTAGGGTACACACATCACAAGGGTGCACACGTCAGAGACTGGCGATGCTAACATGTGAAATGCACTCAGGCTTATCCTGTTAACACATGCATGCTGCATGGAATGTTCCAGAGGAATGGCAGGGAGTACAGGTTGAACAACAAAGTCGATATAATTATCGTCATAGAGTTTGAAGGCCGGAGTGTGTTGCATCTTTCATAAACGATTCCACCAAGCAGCAATAAATTGGGAACTGGCACAAGAGGTGCACTTCCCAAGTCTCTCATGTGCATGCCTGCAGACATGTGCCCTGCCCTCATTCCACTGTAGACAGAACCGGACTCGATGAACAGCAGAGATCTCTATTCGTGTATTCAGTGACTGAGCATCATTCCACTAACTGATTCTGTGCCATGGTAGTAGTGGTGAGCATTGCAGTTGTCATGTGCCTGAAGACTGGTGTCGTGTAATTGGCTTCACATTGTTTGGGTAGCTACAGTTGTATACCATTGGCTCTCTGGAGATCACTTCTTAGCTGGCTTCTCATAATAAAGTGGTGCTGAAATGCCTTTTGCTTGAGTTGGTAATCCTTGCGAGCTTTGTGGCCCAGTTCTCTATGAACTTTTCCTAACCAATGTTTCCAGTATCATGATCAACCTGTGTTTCAATAGATTTCGTGTAGAATTCTATCTGCCGCAATTTTATGTTCCATGCAAGCTCGGTGTTTATACCTTGACAATGTACTTGACATTATCCTTTGTGTGTCCTGTTCTTCCACAGACGTGAACGCACTGAGAAATTTGTAATCCTGAATGACCTGTTACTCTACAGTCTAGATGACATTTTATAATAAATAAAACATCCTAATATTATTAAAGATCTTTTGTATGTAATTTGACTTCAATAATTTTCTTTGCATACATTCATTTGTTGTTTTTTCTCTCTATAGGAAATCCAAGCCCGGATGACAGTTCTGGAGAACATCCAGCAGCGCCTGATGTTAGCCATTCAAAACGTGCAACAGCATCTCGTTTGTTCCGAAGAGAACAACCCAGAAAGTTGTCATACAAATTATCTCAGTGCCTCAGGACATCCTGCCATTGAACTTCTACCTGATTCAGAGGACCAATTATCCAGGGACCATCCGTCAGCAAGAAAAGAATTATTTTTTAATATCGCAGCACCGTCTCCTCAGAGTGCTGATCACTTTACCAAAGACGTTGCACTCTACGAAGGTAACGGGACTCAGTGTTCCTCTCCAGTGATAAACCATCATGTTATGCACACCAAAGAAAATGGAAGTCACATGGTTCCTGAAAGCAAATGTGATAGCAAACATGGAGATAGCTTTAACAAAGATAGTGGTGTAGATTCAGACTATAGGGAGCAAGGGAGCAATTCCAGTTTTCCACCCCTGTCTTCACCATTGTGCCATCGGCCGTTATCAAAGAGCGGCAGCGACGATGAACTGTTGCATCTGCTGGACATGATTGACCAAAAAGGACATCACTTACGACAGCAAGTGGAAGAGATAGAGAAACAGAAGAAAACTATTCAGGAGATGGACGGAACTGTACAGAACAAAGGAGTGATGTTGGACAGCTTGCTGGCAGAGAAAGTGGATACTCAGAGACAACTGTGTGAGATGAAGGCTGATAGAGATAACCTGAGACAACGTCTCGCACAGCTGGAATGTGCAACCGACACTGTGGAGAGCGAGAAGAAGAAGCTGCAACAGAAACTGGACAGTATGATGCAGGAAAAACAACATCTGGAGGTAAAAATCCACGGGTTTCAAGGACAACACACAAAGCCACAGCTCGAGACTAAAGATGATAACTGTATGAGGGCAAGTGTGCGAGAACCGATGAAGAGGAATTCGATTGGAGAGATGGGTGGAGAGAAAGTGAAGGGGAAATACTTGAACAGCGACGAAAGCCGAAGGAAAGTGTCTTTAGTTTTGAAAGAGAACAGTGTACTTGAGTTGCAGAGACAGTTGTTGACTTACATCATGGAGAATGATGTATTGCATGCTAAATTGGAAAAGGAACATCCGGGACGAGTCAGCAAATGGGAGAAAGCGGAGGCGAAGCTGAAGCAGGAAATGAAGAAAGTCCTTCAAGATAAGGAAGAGCTCCAACTTCAGCTGGAAGAAAGCAGGATGGAACTGACTGCTCTTCGTGACAGGGTGAGAGCTCTCGAAAAAGCCTTAACCGAAATTCACCAAGAAAAGTGTGTGAAGAATTTCGGTTTGGGAAGTACAGACGACTGGAGGCAAATGACAAGTACGAAACGCGGGAATCCTAACAACACCACTTTCTATTCCGCAATGGACTTCGGAGATTTTTCCAAAACCCAAAGTCTGCCAGCTATGCTGTACTTGGATATGCAAGGGAAGTCGCAGAGCAAGCAAAGCAACGAATTTGCCCACGGCTACAATACAGAAAGCTTCACTGATGTTTCCCTGAACAGAAGCTCGAGTTCGAACAAGATGTCTAATGTGTGCGAAAATCCCTCGGAGGTGAAAGATCTCGTGGATCTGAATGATGCGCAACACAATTGTTGCTCCTCAGACCTCTCTCCTCACTCCGCGTTCTGGAATAATCCAACCATTCCCGTTGGGTGTTCAACTCCATCTTCTTGCTGCCGAGTCCATAGTCAAGAATATCAGAACCATGGATGGAATTATATTCATTCTGGAACACCAAGGTCTGATTGTAGCAATAAAGTGGGCAACAGTCAAGCGTGGAATCAACAAAGCAATGACTTGGACAGCATCTGCAGTGAGTTTGATCCTCTCAGTGAGAGCCCATCTTGTGAGAAATTCATCGACTCCCTGAATCTGTCCATTCCGTTAAAGCCAACCCAAATGTCTCAGCTCTCCTCCATAGGAGACAGTCTGCACAGTGCCAGCCTTGACCTAGGCTGTGCCTCCACAGGTCTCTGGCACGGTACTCCTAATTTGCCTAATGCCAGATCTGTAGATGGTATACGACAAATTGTGGTGGACAACAGCATCCATAACTATTACAAAGGCAGGACATTCCCTCGCTACGGCCAAACCACGCATGTTCCAGGCAAAAACGGCAGGGCTCTTCCCATGAATATAATGGACTGTCTCCATGGTTCCCCTGACTACACACTGTTGTGATTCGTTGCGCAAGAAAACAGGAATGCTAAAACAGTGAGATAGAGTTAAAGTTTCAAATATGCAATATAGTTAGTGAACACCAACGGCATTCAGTTTGTCTCAGCCTTCGGGATAAAGGATAATTAAAGCAGAGATAAAGATAGATAAAATATTAACAAGTATTTAGCGGACATGAAGAAAATATATTTTACTAATATATTCCAGAATAAATCGCTTTATTCCCATTCAAAAATCTTGGAAACAGTTTTAACAACATTTGCTAAGGATTTAACTATTTTTCTGTGACAAAGTGGAATGCAGCCCATCATTTTGCTAAATGGTGATAAGATCTCATTGGAAATGAAGTGTATTATGTTTTAATAAATGCATTTATAGTTAAATAGTGGAGCATTCCTACAGACGGAAACAGCATTTCATAAATTTCTTATCAGTTTCAGTTCAAAATACCTCGTAATTTTATAGCCTATGTAATTCTTCACAATAATATCGGAAGTTCACGATCATCACAGAGAGGTAACGATTCAAATGACAGTCTTATAACTCTGCACGAGGAAACTATGTCAAATCGTGAGTCAAGGCATCAGAATTGCGGGCGTATAACTCTTTTTATCGATGCATTTCTCAGCATCGAGAATGCTTGTACTTTCATCGGATGCGTTTAATTCACTTCCTAACGAAGTTCTATCTTTACACAATTAATATATTAACAGACTTCTATACTAAAATTGTGTGTAACGTACTAAAGCAAAAAAAAAAAGGCATTTCCGGAATTTAAGAATTGGAGGCTTTGTGAAGAGATATCTTCACAAATAAACTATATATAACAAAAAAAATTTCATTGTGGAAATTTGTTAATGTTTCATATTCTTCAATAGTTGTTGGCATTGTTGAAGCATGCATGAATTATAGCAGTAGTTATATATCTCTATGACACTACTCTAAAATTAAGAAAATGTATGAAATTCTTATTAGGATGTCTTATTTTTATATTGGGAAAAATTTTAATCATGGTAATGGAACTAAATTGACGAGTGAAAACGTCTACTTAATTCAATAAACTTATTTTGAAATATTGGAAAGAAAAGGAACAAACTCAATGGCTTTGTATTTCCTATTTTATTGATATCTGCTTCCAGTTTATTAGTTGCAGTTTTCCATATCAGTCGAAACCAAATTACTCTCACAAAATGAAGCATATTTAATCAAATCACAAATAAGATATGTACAGAGTTCTTAATTTTTTTTTAGATCAATTGAGTGCCACTGTGAAGTGATGGCGAGTTGGTGCTCTCGAAGTTAGATCACGATGTTTAAAACTTCGGATATTCCCTGTAAACTTCCATTGTACAAAAAAAAGACTCCAACTATATCTATCGTTTAACTTTTTTCGTTTTTTTTCTTTTTTTTTTTTTGAAATGCAATTCTATTTCTTTTAATAGTTTAGAGCAGCGATTCTCAACTAAGCTGCTGCGAAATTTCAGCAATAAAGTTAAATAAATCTTTTTAATTACCCCAGAATTTGGTAATGATATTTTAACTTACTTTGATTTTATTATTCATAATAAATAAAATTATGTGTAAATGGCCATCTAAGCAAAAAGTGGGCAAGTCTGAAATGAGGTGTAAGTCATTCATTGATTTATTCAAAAACGCCTTGTTATGAGATATTTATCCTAACATGATATCCTCTTCCCTACAGAGACTTTGGCTGTTACATGTGACAATGCCCAGCATCTCTTTGTACGACTTCCTTCCTTTAACGAGGTTTTTCAGGTGTCCAGAAATATAATAGGGACAGGACTTACCTGGCATTCCCAGTCACGTCTGTTGCTATGTATGGGGCAGTATGGAGAAAACTTATCTGTAATATCCATATGGTAATGGAAGCCCTTGCTGCAATTGTTCCTAAAGAAGTGTTTTTTTTTTTCTCTCTCTTATAAACTGGTGTGGCTGAGGAAAACTGCCACAACTGGAATCCAGACAACTAATCAGCTTTGCAATATTGTGCATATCACCAAGCTGGATTGAATCTTAGTGGACCAAATGCTTTATTGCATATAAATCATTGAGAGAGAGAGAGAAAAAAAGCACATTATTTTGTATGAAGTGTAATAAAATCAGTAGTTATATCTTCCAAATTAATGTTAGTATTATTTTTACTTTAGTGCAGTTTAAAAAAATTGATCTATAACTTTTAAAGCCAGCACCTCGATTTGTACTTGATATTTTTCTACCATATTTTGATTAGTGAGATACATCCTCCATCAATTGTCATTTGCCAATCCAAATGTGATATACCGCAGAATTAGGCAGGTCCTAATTTCTGATTTTTGAGTGACAGTCTGAAAGGAGTAGTGAAGGCTTTAACCCTACAAGCGGCAGTATAAAGACTAAACAGTTAATCGAAAAAAAAAGTCCTTTCAATTTTTATATTCAATTCAAACTCGTTAGACGCATGTTTGGACTGCTAATTTCACTCTACAGTAGATCTATTAATGCTATCTGTTGCTAATGGCAGAAATTTCTTTCTAGAGGATCACTCTATAAGAACTACCTTAGCTATCGAAAATTGCTTCTTCTAGGGCTAAATTAACTGTAGCGAAAGAGGACAGGTTACGCTTATTGAAGTAACTTTTGTAACAGCGAGCAAAAAAAAAAAATTGTACTATTGGATTCATTTAATAGAGCTATCAAAATTTTAGGTGGGACATCAGTCGTTGATGTAACAACTGAACACGGATGCCATAAAACACCTTTTTTTTTCTAACTTCTTCAGCCTAGCTTATGCCCTACATCTTTCTTACTGAGAAATTACGCGATTTACATTGAGGCTCCTAAAGAAATTTCGTTTTCATTCATAAAATTAATGCTTTAATCTGAAAGCAATAAATTGACCCTAGTCGTTTGTTGATTAGCTTATATGTACGTTTCATTTATCTCTTAATGCAAATTGATTCATAATGAAAATATTGCATTTTTTTCGACTTCGCTGTAATGAATAACATTAACTCATAAGAATGGATAACGTTTGTTTTGCTAGTTAGATTTGGATATTTATATAGCACCAGTACGCCAACACCCAAATCCCATTCACTAACACTGTAAGCCTTAACAGGTTCGTTTTTCCACCGTGAATCCAGCTTAAGCATTCTGCCAAGAAATATTGCACCTTATTCCTGTGTTATTGCATAATTTTATGGATTCATCGTAAACTCTGCGCTGATTTACACAATCCAGCTAGATTTTCCTCTGTCTTGATTTAGAATTCTTTTTTATACTTATGGTAAAATAAATTGGTAACTTCTTGAAATTACTGTAGTACAGAGAACACCATTTTATCAATACAAACGGAAAAGAACTAAAAAGTTTGGCTACTTATAGTAAATCCATATTTCAAATACTCAATACTGTACTGGCGGCATTTCTTTTTAGATGTAGATTCAGACATTTTCAAATACAAATTAACTTCTCAACAGATTTATAGATAGTTATAAAAATAATGTTTATAATGACTTCTAACACTTATCACTCACGACTATTTATCACGGCGAAGTACATAAAAATAATAAAACATTCCTAGAGCTATCGCTTTTATAGATTTGATTTTGTGCACACATTAACTTGTATGTTTGCGATGCCGGCGCACTTGCTCCGTAAACAAGTCATTTCAAGCTCCCATATTCTTGTCGAAACATGTTAAATTGCATGAACCGCGTGTTTGCCTACCAACTTGCAAGGACTTGTCACCGTCAATCTATTCTAAACTAAAACAAATTAGGTATAGGTATACATAATGCTAATTTAAAAATGCTTATTAACGCGATAACAATAAGATAATTTACATAGCTAGATAAAATATTTATTCATGAAAACATTCATAAAATTTCATGAAATTTTATGCATCGATGATCAATATAATGTTCAATTTTAAACAATTCTTGATAGAATAAAGCAATTGGTACGAGATAATTACGTTTAGCGAGGCCGGTGATTCCTGATTAAAAAATGTTTGAAGCGATAAATACCATTATAAACGAGTTTAAAATAAGTTTAATCCCATGGGCTGTTGCGCAGTTAGTTTTCTCATATTGCTTGAAAATAAAAGTTTTGCTGACAGCTCTGAATCTCTTTGCTCAAAAGAGCAATCGTACCAGCTTTGTTTCAAACGATTCAATTTATGGGAAACTGATTTTTGCCAGGTGTAAAATCTGTTTTCCCTCAGTGAAAACCATTGTATATCTAATGTCTGGATGTATTGGTTTCATTGTCCACTTATAACCAGCTCAGGTTATTATTTTTTTTAAATAACATTAATCCGCCATATTGAACTGAATCCCAACTGGCCCAGTCTTGAGATTTATCTCCGCAAAACTCCCCGCCCTGCCCATGGTAAGTAAGGGACACCGATGGGCTTGGAAAGGCCGCCGTCAGTTAGATGGGACGAAAAGAAGTGGCCCCGTGTGCGGGAGAGAGAGCCATACACTGTGCACTTCAAAGAACACGCTTGATGACATTGATGGGAGGCTACCACCTATCTCCTAACAGCTGTCCAGCAGATCCCCTCCCACCAACCTTCTCCGAGTCGTTGGGGGTCTTGCGACCTGGCCATTTAGTCAATTATGTACAAAAAAAAAGTGCCACTCAGAGGTAAAACAACCTAACATATTAAACTAAGAAGAGGAAATTTTATATTTTGTGGCAAGATTATTCCTCACTTTGTGAAATCATTACCTAATGTGGTCTTTTAATCTAAACAATTCGATTAAGGAAACTGTTGATTTCAAGAGTTATGACTATGTAACAACATACCTGAAAAAACCCGAGGTATTAATCATTTAACAAAATTACGATAATTTGACCTAAAAGTCGATAAGACTGAGTGGGTAGATGATAATTACTTATCACACATCTATACTGGTCAGTTACACTACCCCACAAATTATATGACGTCGATAGTTTCCGAAATACCTCACATGCGACATACACCACTAATTGCCTTATATGTAGAATCTTTCCGTCCCCGTTCCTTGGGTCTTTGTAAACATTTGCTGCTCTGCTTCACTTCTCCCGAGCTCTGAAGAAGGAAACGTACTCTCTCTAAAATGATTTCAAATAATTACATTTTCAGTATCGTGCTTGGCAAATAAGCAATTCATTTTTAGCAATAAAAAGAGAGGTGACCGTGAGCATCATCGCACTAGCTTTCATTTCTGAGGTGGAGCATCAAATAACTTTCAGATATCGGCAGATAATTAATGTTATTTGTTAGATTCAGCTTATTGCCCAATCGCCAAACGTTTTTTAGAGGAAGTTATGAATGAGCACTGTAATAAACACTTTATGAATAATAAATTCTTAGGACCCACCGCCGTTCCCCCCACCCCTTTTTTTTTGCGTACATGGTTGTAGGATTGTATTAATGAATTTTGTCGCTATTCAACATTATTATTGTTAGAATAAGCACTAACCATAATTTTGCATTTACAATAATATCCAAGTTATTAATTCGTCTGATGCGACCGAGCCCCCGAGGGTCTTCAGCTCGTTAAACACGTTGAATGGCGTCGAGGCTCCCGTCTCCTAGCAACAGTTCAGTCGCTCACCTTTCTAGTTCTTGGCCCTTGTGATCTAGCCATTTAGCCCACTATGTGCACACACATAAAAGTGGATCCCTCCCACCAACCTTCTCTGAGTCGTCGGGGTCTTTGTGACCTGGCCATTTAGTCCGTTATAGGCAAAAAAAAGTGCCGCTCATACATAAAATAGCTCACGCTCTATTTTTGTGTATAACGATTTTGAGCATATGAAACATGAAGCGAAACTTCGCTGTATTAGCTATCATATGAAAGGAAGCGAGAAGAGTCTTCTACCTCAGTTAAAGAGTCCCATTTGAAATGCTAGCCTTTGGATGGAAGTCTGATGCTGCCATTAGATGTGTAGCGGGGGTGGCTTGGTAAGTAGCGCGCCAGGCTCGTAATCTGCAGTTCCCAGATTCGAATTTCCAACTGGGTCAGCATTGAGATTTATCTCCTCAAAACTCTCCGCCCTGACGTTTATCAGTAGGGGAGAAAGATGGGCTTGGAAAGGCCGTCATCCATCGGATGGGACATTAAGCCGTGGCCCCGTGTGCAGCAGAGCCACACCTTGTGCACATTAAAGAACACACTGGATGGCCTTGACGGGAGGCCAGCTGTCCCATTGGGTCCCCTACCCCAACTTTCTCTAAGCCTTCGGGTCCTTGTGACCTGACCATTTGGCTCATTATGTGCAAGCTCAGAGGTAAAACAACCCAAAACCATTGGATGTAATATAGTAATAAAAATCCCTATAAAAGACCTGGTCTCGGCTGCTCTGACCATTCCAACTGTAATGCTTAGGCCCCGTTGCTCTAGTGCTAGGATAGCATGTTCTTACCAAAGACTTGTTTCAATGGCAATAACCTATCAGAAATAGATTATTCATTTTCCCCTTTGCTGCAATATGTTTAGTTTTTCAAAACATGCATACCAGTTCCGCATTCTAAGAAATGTTTAATTCATAATTCACTCAGCAGATTTTCATATGTTTAGACAAACAGAAGAGTACAAATGACGTTTGGCTAATGAACCAATGTATTGTGAGCAATCTCCAAACGCTGCTAGTTTTTGGTTTTGAACTCGGTTTTAAAGCATTCGTAAAATATTCTGAAAAAGCGAGCAGTGTCTTAGGATTTTTTGGCAATGAGAGATTACGTCTCTCTTCTTTTTCAGACAACACACTTTCAGCTTCCTAAAAAAAAAATTATAAAATAATTTCCTGATAATTTAAGCAATGGTAGCAATTCTTGTACGCCAAAGGTATTACTGAACACAGCAGAAATAAAAAGTAAACCTCATTTTTAATCGGTACCAAAATACAAAATATTACTAGACTGTCTGGGATAATAGAAAACTAGAGTTAACTTTGTTTCTTTGGTTGAGCTCTCTGATTAGTTTGAGTAATGGATTTTTATTACTATTGAGCAAGGCCTCATTTTCGCTATGTCAAACTTTTACCCTGTTGAACTTCCGCGAGCTGCCATAGAGCCGATGCCATAGAGCCGAGTTTCTAAACTAACGTGTTTCGAGAATATTATCAATGTTGTAAAAATATACTGTACAAGAAATTCTGAAATGTAACTCGTAGTCTTGAGGTTTTTACGTTATTCAATTTCTTTCGTATTCAATGTTATTTTTTAAATGCAAAAGTTTCATATTTCGATAATACGACTAAATCTTTCTGAATTCTTGTATTACTCTATGCTGTAGAATGAACACAAGAATTTATTTACAGAAGGAGCCACAACGTTAATATGAATGTTTCGAAGAGAATAAACTGCGATTGAAATATTATGGAGTAATGGCACTATTTAATTCAGTACGATGATTTATCGATATTTAAGATCGTTAGCAAATATATTGATGAAAATTCTAATTACATTTTTTAGTACCACTGGTGAAATGAACAGGTTTGGCGAAAAAACATCTTGTCGGTCGACTTTCGACTAAGGACCGGAAAGAAAAGGCTGTTTACTTAACTGCGCAAAGTTCATTTCTGCTGATCAGCATGTCCGTCAGAAGAGAAAATGACATCTGAATTCCCAACATAGCATATCAGAATGTTTCTTTTTTCTATTAAAACTACTTCCTTGCAATTTATGCTGACAAAATGATGGTGAACAAAGAGTTCCACCATTATTTCAAATGTGTTCATTGATTTTTCAAACTATTTTCTAATCTAGCATTTAATAAGGTAACTATTTTTTTAAACTGATAATTTCAAAAATTACGATGTACTTAGTTACTCCATTAATGAAAATCATGTAGAGGGGATTCTCTCGCCCACCTACGGAGTGATTGTGTGGAGAAGTTATCACGAAGAAACTAGGTGTTAAGGGAAAAGTTTGTCATTAAAGCAAGAGGCATACTTCCACATCGGTTCTTCAAATTTTATATATAGCATAAGAAATACGAAAAAAGTCTGAAATTTACCCAAACTGATTATTGTTAGACATAATGCAGGTAAAAAAGAGCCATTCGGGGCCCTAGGAATAATTTATGCTATAGCAGCCTTCTGACTTATTAGAATATTTTTTATTTTCAAATTGTTCAAATTCTGATGTCATAGAATTTTAGAAAAAAAAAACATCAAAATTCGCGGAAATTTGTGCCGCGAAAAACTTACAGCCCTAGTCGTAGATTATTTAAAAAATTCCAGATTAGAAACTGTACAATGATGTAAACTATATGCCTATACAGCTGTGACCAAAATCTCCATTTTCATCTGCAGTTAGTGCAATTATGTATCCGATTGTTAACTAACGGGGTATTTAAGGCCACCTTTAGCCAGAATTTCTAATATATATCTGTTAGCATTTTTATTTGTAATTTTCTTTAATGTCCAAAACCTTTTGAGGATTAAAAGGAACTATGAAATTTGCATGTACAAACAGGAGCTCAGATTTTTTTAATAATCACTATTGCATGTGAGACGAAAAATAAGTAGCAATGCTGGTAAGGGTAGTTGGAAGCGGTAATAGGTAGTTTGCCTAGAGAATCGATTCTGCTGAAGAAATCGATTTTATAGCCGTACCTAATTATTCATCTGATCATTTGTTTTGCATATTTTGGCAAAACATGAAGCCAACTGATGAAGCTTCAAACCCTTCTATTAATTCTTGCTGAAATATTAAATTCATCTGTTTCATAACACTAAGAATACTAATTAATCTTTTTAGCACTGATGTGAAGAGTTTACATTGCTAGTTGAGTTCAGAATGCAGCATACTTGGTATGTAGAAAAACTTGCATATCTAGGGCGAGTTTTTCAGAACAAAAATGAATATGATTCCGAATAGATTTTTCAAATGAAGTACTTAATGAGTGTATACCAAATAGTCGTATGTCCTGAATAAAAAAAAGTACTTTAGTAAAAAATTCATGTTCATAATGGTAGCATTCTTTGTGATTCCATGGAAGAGAATTCTACATTAAATCTTTTAAATTTAATACACCAAGCTATGCTAGAGAAAATTGAAATGAGTCTTAAAACAATAACAGCTATTTTTTGCATTTATGACACAGTATTTTAACCGATTTATTTCCTTATATTGTGAAGCTTTTTGTACATAATACAACATCTTTTTATTACCAAAATGCTTTGCATATGTAAAATCATCACTTCTAGGTATTCATTGTTTTGATCATTAATCTGTACTTATTGTGAAACTAATATTTTACTTCAGCACATACTTATGGTGAGGGGTACTTTAATTTCTCCACTGGCAATTGTACATATGTGAATAATCCTGAAAGTTGCCATAAGAAAATGAATAAACCAGGTGATTAGTGCAAAATAAAAATCAAGGGAACAATGCTCATAGTGAACGTTCTTGTATTGCAGATGTACAGGTTTTGTCTCATATTTCGGGTTACAATATATATTTGAAAATGTGTAATTTAAGCAATAAAAGTAAATTCCAATACAGCTGTCAGTGAATCATTTTTATTTGTAGAGATCATCACAGTACAGAACATTGGAAAGAATTTGATCTGTTATAGTTTACATTTTGCCACAGATCAAACATATATATACACTGAAAACTACAGTCAGTGCATGTGTCTTGAAAACATTCAACTATGTATGGTAAATGACTGTCAATTAGGAGGGCAGCAGTACACTTAACAGAGCATAGTTAGATGGACATGTCACATCATACAAATAAGTTGTAAATGCTGTAAAGTATAAAATGCTTTAAAATGTCCATTTGGTATATTTGTCTTAAAATAACGCCATTCTACAAAAATGGATAGAGATCAACTGATCAACTGAAGCATTTTTATGATTCAGAGCGTTTCACAACTGTAAATAATGAAAAATATTGAACCACACTAGTAATCATATAGTTTGGTTTTGAATTAGTTTCTGGCACTGACAGAACTTTGGCACATATTCTGAAGGCAAACCGTGCAGGCTTGAAGAACCTAATGAACTAGTAGAAGTATTAACTACAAGCAAAATGTGATATTTGTGAAATAAGATAAAGAAAAATGTACAAAAGGCAAATTTATCTACACTGTTATCAACTTTGGCTACAAATAAATAAATCAGGATTTTCAAAAGTAATTCAAGGTCATTTGAATTACGCACATTAAGCAAATTGGACAGTTCTAGTTCCCTTAATTTTTACATCTGTGATTTATATTTATAGTATGTGAAGAAATCAAATCGTTCCCATACAATGTGTAAAACTCGCTTCTTAACCTCTGAGTACCTTATAAATTTCACAATATGCTTTGTAACTTTTGAAATATTCCATTTACTGTAGCTGAAAATGATATCGTGCATATCTCGAATTTTATACTAAGGATTAATGAGAAAGCAAAAGCCGATCTCTATCTAGGGCGAAGGAACTCCAATCGCAGTTTACAAATCAGGGAATGGCAGCAGAGTTAAAGGAATTTGGGAAAACAGCACAGTTTCAAATTGCACTGGATATATAACTTTATACAACTAACACACATCAAGGAATGGATATCTGCTAGGCAAATTGCATCCGAAACCTATAACTTCCAGTAATTAAATATAAACAAAATATATCTACTTTTAAAATTGATCATGGATTCGTATGTAACCACAAAGGTATCATTATTTATATGTGTATGCAACTTTTCAGCGTATTATGGGAAATCATTAAAGATGATTTCCATTTGTATCAATAACTGAATAAATGTTTTTTTCAGTGCAAGAGTTTCACTTAATCTTATTCAAATATCATTTCAAATAATTTCAACAGTGCAACTTTAAACATTGAGTCACCTCCATAGAAATAGGTCTACCAGTGTAATAATTTTGTTGGTCCCTTTAAGCTCTTGCTGCCTCCCCTTGATTTACAATATGCTAGTCATGCCTCTGTCTATAAATGTCAATTTGACAGCGCAATGGTACATTAATATAAGATCCTGAATTATAATCGGGGATATACCTGGATGATTTTTTGATACTTGTCTAATCCTGATTGACCATTTATTTTGAATTAAAATACAAAATATTTTAAATGATCACTCCTTAATACTGATGAAAATATACATATGGTATTATATTGAAAAACACTTTCCGCAATAAGTTTATTTTGCTAATAATGAACTTGGAGCACATATATAACAAACAAGTACAAGAAAGAATTGCGCTTATGGTTATAAAACGAAGTTATGGCAAGCTGTAAAAGTGGTTTTTCAACGAAATGCACATATTTATTTACATTAGTGTTAAGAAGCGATCCTTGTATCTGATATTTTACATTTAGTTGAGTATTACATATTCTGTAAACAATGTGCAAGGCTATAACTTCAAAAACTGTAAAAAATATTTCGATCAAACTTTTAAAATAGTATACATTTTTATACAATAAAGCTTAATGCTACATTAACACACATTGTCATGTAATTTGGCGCCTCTGCCAAGTCATACACCCCCTTTGAAAATGTCAGTAATTGGAATTTAGATAAAAAAATGTGCATAACACATTTTTTTGATAAATTGGCTAAAAACCACTAAAACAGTGGGGGGGGGGATGGGGGTTGCATCGATTTATTTCCAGATCTAGACTTGGGTTGGATCCAAGATCTGCAATACCACCAAACAACTGGTATCTCCTTGAGAAACATGCATTAGCTATAAAACTGTTTCTACTTTCCTTATCCATTATTGTTTGAAGATCTAAACATAAAGCATGTGCAGAAATAAAAATATCTATTTTTCCCATATAATACTACTTTTACTAAATATGTGCAAACTTTTACACAAACATTGAAATATATTAAAATATGAACCATGATACACAAGAAACACTTATCTGAAAATAAATTACACTTATTTCCATAACACTGGGCAATTATTGCCATTTACATTTCCAAAAAGGAATACAGCTTGAAACACATTTTCTATAAGTAAAAAAAAGTGCTCTTCAGTAAAGTTTCAAGATGCTCATTTTTCTAACAGACTCCTTTATTATGTTTCAAGAAGAAAGGTAATCGTTTTCTAAGTTATTTTCGTCAACAACAAAAGAAATGAGACTTCCTTTTAAATAAATAAATTTCTAACTCAAAACAGTTCAGTTAATAGAGTGAAATAAGTGAAAATTTTATATCTTAAAAATCATGATTAACCCTCCCAAGCTCCAAATTACTTCTAGCTACATCCTGCCTTTAACTTAGATCAGGGGTTCTCAACATGGGGTACGCGGTAAATTTTTCTGGGGTACGCCGTGAGAGCTCAAAGTTCGCTAGATCTAGTAAAGTCGCTAAGTTGGTATTATACTATATAGTTTTATCTGTCTGTATAAGGGACACGCCAGTTACATACACATTTCCAGGGGGTACGTGAAGCATAAAAGGTTGAGAACCACTTACTTACATAATTGATAAATAAAATAAACTTAACATTTAGCATTGAGATTAGGTCTGTGAAATTTATTGTCTGCATAAAAGAATTAGCATTTGAGTGGCCAGCATATAACAACATTTGAATAACACCTAGACTGTCAGAAAGATAGGCTGATTCAGCATAGTTTTTTTTACAAGACAAAACAATGGTGCCAAAAATTCTTTTCATCGGCTGCATTACACTAGTGACTTTTTACAAATATAATGGTAGTGTTACCCACTGATCTGTATGAAATGAATGCTACAAACTGAATGATGAGGACAAAAACTGGGGTGATTATGGTAATCTTAAATTATTGCGACCATGCATTCATAAAAACCTAAGCACACTGCAAAATTATGAGCGAGAAGATAATTCAAATCTGCACAAAATTTTGCGAAATTTACCCTTTTTTTCTCTCAAATTCAACCTATGAAGGTTGAATTTGAACTTTCGACATTTAGTCTGAATTATAAGGACTTTATCACAGATACCTAATTTTAACATGCAAATACAATGTAGATATATCTTTTTTAATTTGGCATATTTTTCCTCTTATACAAAATTGACAGTAAATCATATTACTGTATACTAGCAGCAGAAATAAATATATGAAGTTGAAACACAGAACCGTTTGTTTCATGTTTTTGCCATATTTCATATTTACGCATTATTAAATTTGCCATTCTTTTGCATATCTGAATTGGAAAATTGAAAAGGCCGCCGTCCGTCAGATGGGACGTTAAGCCATGGCTTGTGTGTGAGAGCCATACCCTGCGCATGTTAAAGAACATGCTGGATGGCCTTGACGGGAGGCTAACATCTGTCTCCCAACAGCTGTTCCAGTGGGTCCCCTCCCCAACCTTCTCTGAGCCTTCGGGGTCCATGTGACCTGGCCATTTAACCTATGGTGTGCAAAAAAGTGACGCTCAGAGGTAAAACAACCCAACAGAATTGGAAAAAGCTGGTCTACCGAATTTTTTTGCAATGCATTAAATAAAAATCTCTTAAAATAGCAGAAATAATTTGATTTATTATACTATTAAAAGTTAAAATTTTTAGAGTTTAGTGCAAAACATTCGAACTTAGTTACTATAGAGTCTGACTCATAGGGAAAAAAATTCGCCCCCTATTGACCTGAGTGCCTAGAATGGAAGCAAAAATAGGTTCCTAGAATTAAAAAATATATAAATATCTGCTTCTGAATGTGAACTTCAAAGTAATAAAATAAGGCATCATATTTTAAACATAATATTTAATAATGAAAAATGTACAGCAAAACTTATATAGTTTAAACTCTGCTAATTCAGAATTTCAAATCAACCTCGAAGATTAAAATTAACTTTTTAACTATAAAATATGAAAAGAAATCCTCTTAGCATTAATGAACAATCAGAAACTACAAATTACATGAATAACAATTGTTTGACTATAAATTCATATCTGGTTAACATTTTACCTCAGTAAAATGATGTAAAGTTTAGCTGGTAAAGTTGGTAAATATCTTGCCAGCACTTCATAAACATGATGTTGGCCAGCATGCCTTGACTGTGTTGCTCAGTATGCATTAGAGTGCCAGTTCTAATGCAACCAGACACTCTGTGTGAGACAAAATTTGTGTTCCACCTTCCCTCCCTATATACATTTCATCAGTCCATAAGTTTTTTTGTTCCTTCTTGTGATGATACCAAAGAATTTTGTTGACAGTCCACAACCCACTTGTGAACATTCTCATCTTGTTTTCCTACAGCTGTTACATAAAAAAATTTTCAATCTCCCTCCTTTTCAGTCTAGGTACATATATCTGTACAACTTCCGGCTAGAGTTTCTTCCATGATTGTTCTATTATGCCATTGTCCCACAACTGCAATACTCGTTTACAGTATGACGGAGTCTTTGCAATTTTTTTCAGACACCATTAAGAGTTCTCCATTAATCTCTATAGGGAATCTCAGAAATTTTTCTTGTAGCAGCATTTCAAATTCTGGAGGACATCTCTCATCGACTGAACAAGTTGCCACTTGTTCAGTTGATGAGCAAACTTGGAAGCAAAAACACCAAGTTTAAATCGGCAAATGATAGAAATACAATGTACCTCCTAAATCTGCCCCTGCTCGCAAGCATACAAAAGTTAGCCATCTCTGCATAACCCCTAAGCAACATAATCAACGCATCTTTAGTTATCCTTCAAATTTTGCCCTCATAGCCAACATGAAAAGTCTGTGCCTGTGTACTAACAATAATTAATTTTAAACTCGTTTCCTTTTCTAGCATTCAATTTAATGTATTATTGACATATTTCACAGTTTATGTGCAATTACTGAATTATAAACTTGGTAAATTGCATCTGAATATAACCAATACAGTGTCATATCCAGAGAGGGTGTTTACATGCTTGATCTCTGAATTTTAGGTACTTCTTTAAAAATATGTTATCAAAGCTCTCCAAGTGGTGGAGAATTATAATCCCATGCCTTCCCCTCCCCTTTTGTGTACACTATTGAAGCAACAGAATTGGTACAGCAATTAAAGAAATATATTTTGGTTCAGCAACTGCATTTTGTGAAGTATCCTGGGAGTGGTAAATAGAATTTGTGAATTAATTTTTTTTAAACAAAAGTTAATTACTTAATGTAGCTTTTTCACATTAAACAGTATCAATGCCATGCTCTTTTATTTTTATACCAATATAAATGGAACATTTGTATGCATCAAGCACTTTCAAGGTAACAAAGCATACCTCAAATTTAAAAAAAAAGGAGACAATTTCAGAAAATTTAGTGTTTACCTTTGAAAAACTATTTTCAATTGTATATTCAGAGATTTTGGTGCTTTTAGTGTTTTAATATTTTTTTAGAATTAAAACTTTATAATTTAAAGATTCTACATGGTTAAAAATAACCTAAAAATTTCTGTCATTGAGCGATAAAATTTTAAAGTTTATCCTTCAAACTATTTGCACGTTAAAAGTTTTTAGAAGAAAACTCTGAGCGCTCTCCTTGCTCCAAAAAGCTTGTCTTCAGTGAAGTGACACTATAAAGTGTCAAAGATAATGTTTCTCCTACATGATGATTAGAACATGATTAGAAACATATTCCAAAATTCTTTGGACTGCAAAAATTACCTTTATTGCAACAGTTCCCAATTTTTTTTTTGTAGACTGCCTGAGTAATTAATAATCCTGAGAAACAAGTTCTTCCAACATTAATATATCTTATACATGATAGGACTAAATTATGACATACTTTCTTGAAAGCTGATGTCACAAATGAGACTGTGTGAAATGCGCAGTTTTTGCAAATGCTACTTTATCTAAAACTTGAACTTCTATTTCCCAGATCCAAAACAATTTCTAATCAACGATTTTCATGATTTTGTTCACAGCACGTTTATTTAGGTTTATAATTTTTACAACATCCCTAACTTTAAAAAGCCAGCTCAGAAACAGGGAAAAGGTAGCATGGGGCCATTAAAAATGTTTTGTTTATTATGAAAGAGAATTGACCCTTATAACAGAAATACATAAAAATATGTGCTGTAAGAATTTATTTTCCTTAGGTTTTCTGGATCCTTTATTAGCATCAATTTATTTTTCCTTAGGTTTTCTGGATCCTTTCCCAGACAACACAACTTATGCACACTATATGCACACAATATTTCTGCACTTATTTATCTTCTGCTGAATATTAATGTTTCTTGCATAATGAAATTTATTTGGCATTAATGAAATGGTAAAAGGATTGGGATACTTTTATTCTGTGGAGTACTTTTTGCACGTTTGGGTCAATGACCAAATCAAGTGGAGTCAAATGGAAATAAAAGATGAAATATCTACTACACCAGCATTCACTCATTTTTATATATTTTCACTACATTTATTAGGTCTGTGAGAACTCTGCCATGGTAGAATTAGTTACAATTATAAAGACATCCTTTTAATTTCTCATTTCTTTCAAATTTTGATAAGAAAATAAACAGCTTTAAGAAACAAAGATAATGTCTTTACAGTATTATTTAATTAGTTTAAAAATTCTGTAATTTCCTGCTAAATAAAAATGAACAATATTATTATGACAAACAAAGTATTGGCATTCTTTCATATTGACTTCTAACATAATCCTTCTCATCAAAATTAAATTTTTCTATTTCATGTCTCAATTTCCTGTCTTTGAGTTCACTTCTCTTCTGTTTTTCGATTAAAATTTTCACTCCACTAACCAGTTCTCTTTGTAGATCTTTCAAACACTTCTTCTTAAAGAGCATTTTCTTCATTAATAGTCATTTCTACCTCTATTAAATGCTTTAATTTTATCAAAAAACATTTTTCTACTGAATCAGACTCAGGTTTTCCATTAATATGATTTATGACAGAAAACACTCATTCTATACCATTTTCCCACTGTTTATTCTGTGATTATTTCAGCTCTTCCATCACACTTTTGCCATATCCTAATAATAAAGTTACAATAGTAAGAAAGAGATATTATCAGTATTGTCTAATGTAACTGTGACACCCTCATTTTATTTGCGTTATTGCAAACTATATTGGGTGTAGACTGGCTTCCACGAGGCCAGTGGATTTTGCATCATGAACTACAAATGAAGAATAAATAAGGTGACTTACTAAATCAATTTTTACCTTCAGTTTCATATACACTGCATTCGATTTACCTATTACTCTCAGGAAGAATTAACATATCACTTTTGTATAACACTGAACTTTTAATTCAGAATACTCATTAAACACTCTAACCGCCCTTGCCATGTGCAAAGTTATATTAATTTTCAGAATTTTTAAGTTTGTGAGAACTCTGCTTCAGTACAATTAGTGGAAAATAATTTGAAATGTCATTAAAACAGCTGACATAAGCATCTTAACCCTTTCAGGACCATAAGGTTTCTAAGAGTAAATATTAGTATGTAACTGTTTATTTTAGTTTGTTTAGACGTAAAATAAATAAAAATAAGAAAAATACATAACAATGTGTAGTTTTTTTGGAATTTTATGGGAAATATTTTTTCCAATGGACTATAAAGGTAACACAAATTATAGTTAGGCTTATTATGCAATGTCTTTTTATTTATTGGTTTATTAGAACAAAATGTTAACTAAAATAATACAAAATTATGAAATAAAATTACTACACAAAATGATGTGCTAATTATGATATTCTGCGAAGCAATTTCTTTTGGTAGTGAGGCAAAGATGGACATTGCACATAGTACATATATTATGCGTCCTGACAGTTCTGTTTTTGTTTTCTAAACGTTCCTGTTTACGTAATTGCATTTGGCATACGTTCTATTTTGACATTCTGTATAAAAAATGCAGATAAGGTTATAATTAAATACGACAATCACCAATTTTAAAATGGGAAAAATTTAGTCGTGAAAGGGTTAACAGTCACTATGATAGTTTCAAAACAATTATTACCAACATTTAATTATGTAATAACTTTACAACAAAATAAGATTATCAAAATAATATATCCTTAGAAAATTGATATTGTGCTTAATAAGTTTACTTGACTAAATGCAACTGTTAAAGAATGAATAGAAATTTCTAAACACTGATATAAAAAATTATTTTTTTTAAAAGGTATGCTGCTCTCCGACATTTTTTGACTAGATAACTCAAACTTATTACTGAATGTTTTGAAGAAATTATACACATTAAAAAATAAAGAAAATCTGGTTTCAATTTTAATAAAAGTGTGACAAAAATTATAATGCTTTTTCACTAACATTGACACTAATTAGCATACATATACTTCAGAAAGCATTTTTAAACACCTACAGGCTTTCAGTGATTTTTTTTTTAAATATTTCTAATATATAGATATAAAAGATTAATGAAATCAATATCCATTTTGAGATAATAATATAGCCTTTCTCACTTGTGCTATACCTTTTACTAAGTGTTATTTAACAGTTAATTTTCAACCATAAATTACTTTTAAAATTTATGCATTTAAACAGAGTGAAAGAAAATTAGAATTTTCAATGTATAAACAAGTGGTTAACTACAGTAGTCTGCATACATGAATGTGGCAGCAAATTACACAGTAATGACAAAGTATCAGAATCAGTAGTGATGACAAAACTACTGATATCCATGCAAGTTGACAATATCACATGAAGTATTTTAAAAAAAACGAAAAACTTCACTCCCTGATTAGAGTTGCTGGTACAAATGGATAGAGAGCTTAAATACTCTTAAATGAGTTTTACAGCTATATTCTATAAAATTTATAGCACACAACTTGTGCTGTCTTCTTCACCATATCAATACTTTTATTCAAGTTGCCTGTGCACTGAAAAAATGACGACGGAACCAAGTTGGACATGAGGCAGTGAGGCAACCCTAAGGCAAAGCAAATACGTCTATACACATGCACATATACATGGCTGGCCTACTGAAAGCCTCTTGAAATGGACTATTCTATACTTAGGTAGCAAAAAGAACCTAAATGCTGCACCTATGATAGTGAAAATGAAATTATAGTTTTAAAAATTTTTGAACATGTACAACACTTGCTGTTCATTTACCACAATTAAGCCAAGTTGATTCTAAACTGAACACAATTACTCAATCTACATTGCTATGAACGTTATTAAAATAACATATCACAATCAAATCGATTCTTTCTTCACTGCTTCTTGGAATATGTACAAGGATAAAGAGTAGCAAAAATGCACCTCTTAGTTTAATTTTGAAATGCGAAATGTTTCATACCACACATAAAATAGCAAATTTGGTGTTAAGTGCTGACATTAGTACTTTGTTTATGAGTAATACACACATAATTATTCTTTTGAAGTAAACTATAATATACATAGTGAGAAAATCAAATTGTGTAGAATCTACTATTTTTCTGTAAGAGAATAAGCCATAAACTGCTGGTGTTTACAATTTAGATGTGACAACTTTCTACATAACAGTCCAGGACTGGAGTTATGATTAATAGATTTACATCAACTTGCCATATCAGTGCTGAACATGGTATCATTGCTCAATAACTAAAAAACAAAATTATAACACAGGCAGACATATCAAAAGACTAGATGATATTCAGCTGTGATGCATCTTTCATTCCCTAGATGGTGGAAATATCAAGTTTTTTTTTTTTGGAATGTAATGTGTACATGGAATGTAAATGACTGACTATTCTGATTTACAAGGGATGAGCTAATGGAAATAAATGTTAAACAACCGAATAAATGAACCAAAATGTTTGATTAACTTACATAAGTCCCTTTGACTGACCTTTCATGGTGCTCTTACCCATACCATCATTCTTGGATGAACAATGCTACCAATTTCACAATTAACAGTCCTTGTTTTCCCATTAACTACAAATATGGCTTCATTTGCTGTGGTGACCATATACATTCCAAACACACCTGCACTGAAAATTGGCCTGTTCTTATTACCCCAAGCAGCCACCCTTGTGTCCATAGGTCTCCCAATACCTGTTATCATCTCTACCTTGCCATCTGACAGATCGACAAATAGAATATCTTCTTTTGTTGATGAGCTAGCATAAATATCATAACTATGAGTAGTTTGTGAAGGGAAGAAGGTCAAATCACTTATCTGGAGCGTTGTCTTTACATCAAATAGGAACTTCAAGCCTGGCAAAACAGACATCAAATAAAAAAATTAACACAGAGAAAAAGCTTGAAATACAATTTCATAAATTATTATAGAAACAATTTTTATTTTTTCTTCCAAGATGTCCACTATAATTACAATAAATAATACATAAATTAATAACTGGAATATTAAATTTATTTATTCATTTTTCACACCCTGCTGAGATCTTAGTGCTGATCATTTAAACCAAACAGATAGTATAATATCTCTGAGCATGATTCTGGATACTGAACTTGCTGCACTGGTGGGCCTCTGTTGAGGACAAATTTACCACTATGTTTTCTATTTATTTGTGGCCCAGTGATGTGTTCAGCCCAAAATGAACAGTGCACAGAATACTTTGTATCAACTGGTGAATAATCTTGATCAGAAGACATTCAATTCCATTGAATGAAAATAGGGATAGTAATATCTATAGTAAAATCCTTAGGAATAACTTTTATTATAAAAAAATTCAAAATATCAGTCAGCCATGTGATAACAGAAATATTCCCAACTCTAAGCATTTCAGTAGTAATTTCATCAGCACCTGGGAAATTTGTGGTATAGTATGGTATAGAAATTTTAAGGCAAATGTAGTCCTTGCAATAATTAGTGTGTATACTCTGGGAATTTTTTTATAATAAAAGTTATTCCTAAGGATTTTACTATAGATATTACTCTCCCTATTTTCATTCAATGAATCAGGCACCTGAACCCTTTCTCTAAGGGCATTGTTAATCTAAACTGGAGTTGTATCTTTTGCAGGACTGTTTCTCTTTTGATTCTGTTACTTGAAAGGGTCCACTTGTAAAGGTGGTATCTAAAATTCTCATCAGCATTGTTGGCTTAAGCTTCAGTAGTGGGGAAATGGGTATTTGCTCAATGCTTGTGATTAGGAAGTTATTTGATATTGTTGGTTATACCTCTCGGCAAAGCTACTTTTTAAAAATCTTACAGGACTCTACATGGAGATTATTCTCTTGAGGTCCACATACAAGAATTACAGCATTATAAAGTAGACACTTTGGACTTGAAAGAGACCAGATAAACAATATATAAGCCAGATACTTAAAAAGACCAAAAAATTTATTTTTTCAAGAAGTGAGGACATCCAATAAATCTGCAATGCAGGGTATAGGTTTTCTTCTCAGAAGAAATAAGAGTGATGCTCTTCTACAATTGAAACAATTCATATGGTAACCCTATCAATTGCAGTTAGAAAGATAGATGCATTATGGGCATTAATATTGGTCTTATATCATGATCTGAAGTAACTTTAGCTATCTCTAAATTAGAACCACATAAATTTCCCAGGTGCTGATGAAATTACTACTGAAATGCTTAGAGTTGGGAATATTTCTGTTATCACATGGCTGACTGATATTTTGAATTTTTTTTATAATAAAAGTTATTCCTAAGGATTTTACTATAGATATTACTATCCCTATTTTCATTCAAAAATTTTAAGGCAATTAATTCTAGTCCTTGCAATAATTAGAGAGACATCAGTCTACTTTCAGTTCAAGTTTAAGTTCTTTATATTATTGTACTTAATAGAATTAAGCATTTAGTTCATGAACAACTTCAAGCAGAACAAGTGTGGGTTTAGGCCACATTAGGGGCCAAAAACATTGAATTTTATTTTTTCATTTAGGCATAGTCTTCAGAAATGTTTAGAGTTTCATAAATCTGTTGTTACTAGCTTCATATGTTTTAAAAAGGCTTTTGACTCTGTTGATCATCATAATTTGTATTTTATTGTGATGACTGTATACCTCATAGACCAGTTAACATAATAATGATTCTATATAATAATTTTGGGGATTATGAAATAGGACAGAGGAATGAAAGAGGGAAAATAATTGAGTTTATAGAGAACAAACAACTATTCATAATGAATACAACTAAGTAATAACTTCATAAGTAATAATGAAATAACTAGTCATAATGAATACATTTTTAAAAAGGGAAAAAAAAATCTATGACTTTTATCTTTTATTTAGAAGTGTTTGGTGCATTATAGCCTCAGATGCTAATGCACCATAAAACCCTAAACAACCAACCAACTAAAAAGGAAAAAAAGCCATAAATGGACATGGAGAAGCCTAAATGGGACTGCATTAAATTAAATATAATATATGGTATTGAACAAAAATATTAATCTGCCAAGGAAAAAAAAAAAGCAACATGATCAGTAAAAATAAAGAGCAAAGAAAACTGAAAAGGATATTTTTATGAAACATTTACAGATTGTCTTGTAGAAAATGCACTAAATATTAAAGAAGGCAAAGGTTTTCAATAAATACTTTGAAACTTATGGAAAAGAGGGGAAAAATTTAATTTTACATATTATACATATTAATAGAGAGCTATGTAAGACCATAAGGAGAAAGATAATACAATATATTTGAAATTATAACAACAATAATAATCGAAAACTAAGAATAACAGCAATATAAACAGTCTAAGGAGAAATCTAATAAAAGGAAGAAAAGAAATGGGTTCTTTAAAGGATATATGTAACAAAAGTATTAGAGATAGAGATGGAATTCTCTCTAGGATTCAGGAATATAATACTGATGTATATAAAGATGAAAGAGAAGGGGAAGTTTCTAGAGATACATCAGAAAAAGCAGAATTTCTCTTTATTTGTTCCTGAGAATTTGATACGTAATGTTTGCTATGAATCAGATGAAAGGGAAGGTGCCTGATGAAGATGGACTGCAGTTGAAAATTCTAAAAGTAGGAGGAGTAATGTTGGCCAATATTTTGGCACAGTTTTATAATTACTGTATAAAATTGAGGAAAATTCCTGTGAAATGGAGTAATGGAATAATATTTATGTTTTAAAAAAATG
Source organism: Ryuthela nishihirai (assembly GCA_038380435.1). Lineage (NCBI taxonomy): Eukaryota > Metazoa > Arthropoda > Arachnida > Araneae > Heptathelidae > Ryuthela > Ryuthela nishihirai. Next base: position 69,150,506 of record JAWZYU010000015.1, on the reverse strand, counting down.
TATGCTAATGATTTGACCCTTTCGGCAAATGATGTTAATGAGATGTACTCTTTCATTAAAGCTGTGGATGAGACTGGTAGTAGAGTAGGTTTGGTGATAAACAGAGAAAGATCTAAGGTGATGAAAATTTGTCAGGTAGGTTCTGGCTCAGTTATTTTGAATGGTTTCAACCTTGAGCAAGTGTTTCAGTTAAATAACCTACGGTGCGCAGCACGAGATAAACAGATGAATAGGGATTGCTGCTGACTGTTAAGAATCTATGGAGAGTGTGGAGAATTAGGGGTATACACCTAAAGACTAAAATTAGGTTGTGTAATAGTTTGGTTCTTTCTAGAGTCAGTTATGGTAGTGAAACTTGGACGCTTTGTAAACAAAAAAAAAACAACAACATAAAACTTGATGCCTTTGATTATAAATGCTTACTCATCTTGGGCATTAGGTGTTTGACTTTGTAAGTAATGACGAGGTTAGACAAAAATGCTGGCAATCTCATTTGAGCAGCATAATGTGCAGAGAGAATACATTGGTTTGGCCATGTTGCCCATATGCATAACTATAGATAATCGATTAGGGTTATGAGCAGTGTGCCTAAAGGCCTCAATAAAAGAGGGAGACCTAGGATACAGTGGGCAGACAATGTCAAATAGGACCTCATTATAATTGCCCTACAGTGGCCAAATGCAGCAGCTGTAGCTAAGGACAGACATGTTTGGAGAACTAAATTGCACAGTCTAGTTGGATGTCCATAACGTATGGCTGCTTGAGGATCCTCTAGGTATGTATGTGATTATAGACCACTAAAGGTCTAAGGAGAATCCTAATAATTGGAAGAAATGATTTCTTTAAAGGATTCTTTTGATAAATGATGTTGACAAGATGAACTCTTTCTTTAGGGCTATTGATGAAATGGGGGAAGGTTTGGTGATAAATAGAGTGGAAACTAGTGATAAAAATAGGTCAGGCAGGTGGTACTTCAATTCTTTTGAATGGTTGTGCTTTTTTACTTTTTATCTTTTTTTTTTCATTTGATCATATAGGACAAAGAAGAATCCTAGAAGCTACCCCTAGCTTTTACAGGCTTTCTCATATGAGGTCATGCCCTATTAAGACCAAAATCACTGCCTCAGTTAGAGTTAACACAACATACAAATTTGCCTTGCTGGAACAGTCACTAGCTCCCTAACCACTATGCCAATTAAGGCTTTTGAGCAAGTTTCTCAGTTTAAGCATCTTGAGAGTTGCATGACAAAATACTGTTAATATGCAACACGACATAAACATGAAAATAAGCAATGATGTGGATGTTTTTAAGAATCTATGGAGATTGTGGAAAAATAGGCAGTATTTCTGATGACTAAAATTAAGCTCTAAGTAGTTTGGTTCTTTTTAAAGTTTTCTATGGTAGTGAAGCTTGGACCCTTGCAAGCAAAATAACACAAAACTTGATGCTTTTAATACTAGTGTTTATGCAGTATCTTAGGTATTAAGTGGTTCAAGTATATAAGTAATGATATAGACAGAGTCAGAAACTACCATTGAGCAACTAGGGTGCAGACAAAGAGAGGGACTAGGACAAATAGCTGTTATACATGGGTTCACAATGAACAGGGACCTCACAATATAATGCTAATAGAAGGATTGAAAATTATGTGCAATACTTATATGAACAGACTCAATAATTTAAAATATTCATGTTTTACAAATACAAAATTCTACCAATTTTAGATATGTATATATATATGGGACTTTTCCATGAACACAAATTTAAATAATGAAATAAACTCGACATATTCAATATCTACTAATAAATCAGCACTTTGAGGTCGATTCAAAACTGAGCTACTGGCCGCCTTGATTAGCAGCCAGTAGCTCAGTGGTCCAGAGCACCTGACATGTTATCAGGAGGTCATGGGTTTGTATCCCACCCGGATCATGACAATTTTTCATCTAAAATTTCAATCGACTTCAAAGTGCTGATTTATTAGTAGAACACAAAATTTTTATTTAGGGCTCCATGTTTTAGGTTCCACAGTGGCCTGGAATTTCATTGACAGCATCTTGTGTAGGAAGGTAGTGCATTAGTTTGGCCATGTTGCTCACACATAAAATATAGATTAGCAAATAGAGTTATGAATAGTGTGCCTAAAAACCTCAGAAAAAGGGTGAAGAATATGGTGGGCAGACAATGTCAAAAAGGGTAAGGTTGCTTTATTTCTGAGCGGCACTTTTTGCAAACAATGGGCTAAATGGCCAGGTCACAAGGACCACAATGGTTCAGTGGTTGGGGGGAGGGAACCCACGGGATAGCTGTTATGAGATAGATGGTAGCTTCCCATCAAGGTAATCCAGCATGTGCTTTAATGTGCACAGGGTATGGCTCTCCTGCACATGGGCCATGGCTTAACATCCCATCTGATGGATGGTGGACTCTCCAAGCACATTGGTGCCCCCTACTGACTGAGGGCAGGGAGTTTTGTGAAGATAAACCTCAATACTGGCCCAGCTGGGACTCAAACCTGAGAACTTCAGATTATGAGCCTGACATACTTTGACCTGAGATTATGAGTCTGACTTTTTTTGATGCGACATGGGTGATTGAGCCACCCATGTCGCATCAAAATAAAAGGACTTGGAATTGACTTGCAGTGGCCAAATGCTGTATCTCAGGATAGAATGTTTGGGTGATTAAATTACATGGTTTGGTTGACCTCCAAAGCTCACGATTGTTTGAGTCTGATTCAGGTCCAATTAGGGTCACCAGATTTTCTTAAGGAAATGTAGAACATGGTAATAATAAATAAAATAAATAAATACCCCCTCAAGCAGTTGCTTGCCATAGAGGTCTGACAGGAGTCTGTCAGTTTATATGCCATAGTATAAGGTCTGAGAGGATGTCAGGACCTCAGCAGAAAAATGACACATACATCCATGCCTTACCCAGAGCTTGAACCCAGTCCCTTAGATCAGTAGCCAAGCGTGCTAACCACTCAGCCACAGGACAGCTATGTACTTAAATTACAGTGTACAAAAAATCGAATATCAAAGCATTGGGTAAAACAATAAATACTTTCAACTATAATTAATTTAAAATAAACAAGAATTATTACATAAAATGCACATTAAAATTAAATCCATGATCATTTAAACAATTAGAAATACTGTTCCATTTTTCATGAGTAGTGATTGCTTGGTAACCTTTTGAAACTTTGGCATCCAGTCAACCAGTTATGAAAAACCTATAAGTTGAAAGTGCAGAGCAATAAAGCTTAATTATTAAAAAAAATTGTTTTTTTGTATAATTAAGCTTTATTGCTATTATTTTATTTAATAATTAAGCTTAAAAATCTCGCTTATCTCATAGCATCATGCAAGTTTCCTAAAACATATCCATAAATATTTATTTCTGTAAAATTTCCAGTCAATAATCAAAATTCTGCCCAAATACCCTTAAAAAGATGGCACATCTGGGACATCTGATGATCCATAGGACATCTGATGGCCCAAGATCTGATACAATTTACAGTCCCTATTTTTTTTTTCTTTACATGCATTATATAACAAGGCTCAAGTAATGTAAAAATATGGCTCCAAACTGGAGAAAATTAATAACGAGCACAATTAAAGATATATATTCTGTTGTGTTCATATGATTAAAAAGGCAAATAAACTGATGAAAGATATCTTGTCTCAAAGAATTATGGAAGTATTTTCAAGCTTCACAAATTCATCACTTCCTGTTCAGTGGTCTAGGGTTTGAACAATGATGACTACAAGTTTTGCTTAAAGTCATCAATAAATGTTCTGTTTTATAAATTTGTCAATTGACATGGGTAAATAATTTTTCAGGAAACCTACGAGTAAAGCAAATGCAATATTCAGATGATATTATTTTTAACTAAGGCTAGAAAAGATGTATCAGAATTTGATTTTGGTCACGATTTCTCATGTTTAAATAAAAAATGAAATGAGTATAATTTATGTTTAATCAAGAAATATGGAACTATATTTAAAGTTATTAATATAAATTAATTTTCTATCTTATAATTTCGGTGATGGAGTTGCTTTAAATATAATAGAGTTGATGAGTTGCACATGCATGAAAATGGGGGGAGGAACTAGTAGTAAACTTCACCTGATTTTATATACGTTGATACACCACTGACATCATTTCTCTCATGTTACAGCAGTTCTAGCAAGTTCCTTGTTATCTTAAGATAAATACATGTTGAGGGTTGGTGTCCAAACTGAATCTGGATTCATCTGTGAAGAGCCTACTGCCCTGAACTCCAATGGGATGTATTTGCATCATGTTAAATGAGCTCTTCTGTTGAAGGGAGCAAAGGGGACACAAACTATTAATCTTCACACACATAGACCTAGTTCATGGAGCCTCTTGTACAAAATACATCTTAAAACTGTCATCCTTGTCAGGGGCTAATAGTCTGAACTTGACTCTTGAAAACTATTATCATAGCTGTCATTTATTTATGTCATGTTTACCAGTTGCAGATCTGGGATGACCATGTCTTGGTATAAGAATAACATTTTCTGTTTCTAGAAATTGTCTTCAAATGAAACGTTTTGGTCCATTTAAGACCATGGATACCTCATTCTAGGATTGACTCACTTCCATCATATCTCTCTTCATTATACACAATCAACCATATGTTGTTTTTGTGATGTGTAAAATAAAACTACTATCCAAGTGAATACTAGACTGGCTAGAACAGAAAATGAGTGAAAACTATTGCCACATGTTTTTTTTATAGCAACATTAATTTGTATACTAGTGTTAGGGTTGGCTAAAAATACATGCAATTCCTTCTTCCTCACACTGCAAAATATACACTTAGGTTATATTTCATTCCCTTATATAACTTTTGACATATGACATCATCCTTAATTCTGAACACCAGTGCATCTTAGGGCCTCTTTCAATATTGTTTAAATTAGTGAAAGACACAGTAGCTATTTAACAAGAATCATGATGTATATACAGTATAATCGTGTTAAAAATTAAACCTGTTCAATATTGCTGCAAAATGTTTTATAAAATGATTTTTATTTACTGCCACAATACATTTCTACATTCTAATACAGAATACCACAACATATTTTTAATGTATACTTACCCCCTTCAGTAATTTCTTGTGCTACTATGACAACACTATGGTTATTGGTTTTTAGTGTCACCACTTTTCGAGAATCAGGTGATACATGAGGCTGCCCATAAAGAGTTGTACTATGAATCAACACTGTATCTGTTAGATAATCCAGAACAATTTGTCCTGTGGGTCGACCTGTGATAGGTTCCAGGCATTCAAGAATTACAAGTCCACCTATGAGATACAGATATCCATGGATTCTTATTATGCATAATTAACCTTTTTTCAGTTCATTTGCATAACAGCTGAGCATAGTATTGAATATCTTTTACATTTAAATCTTAACAGTTAGCCAAAATAGTTTAGTTTTGGATGGAATCAGAACTGAATCCATGATCTTCTGAAAAGTTGGAGCTCTACCTATTGGGTTAACCGACTTGTTCAACTCCAGCTAATGGGTAATTATAAACTTTGATTCCTTAATTAGCAGGTGTTCACGATACCAATGTTAAGTAGAAATGAGACTTGTGTGCTACTGTTATTTAATTTCTCATTGAAACACTATTTTTCAGTATTTGGCTATAAAAGTAGTGTCTCCATGGATGGCTTTGCTGTCCCAATTCCACTGAACAGATGGCATCATGAGCACCTGCTGAGTGAGGAATCAAAGCTTATAGTTGCCATTAACTGAATTGAACTATGCTTGGATAGTTCAGTTGGAAGATCTCCAGACATTTTTCTAGGAGGTTATGGGTTCAGTTCCTACTTGAGCCAAAACAGTTTTTTAAGTTAACTCTTCAATTCTTATCAGGCAAAAGGATCTTACCTGTGTGTTACTAAATATTTATTATTATATTTAAATTTATTTCTTGTAGTAATATATGTAATCAATATTTATATAAATGACCAAATGCTCATGAAATATTAATATTCAAAATTAGACTTCAGATAATAATACACATGTAGGAATTAATGTATCTCGAAGTGCCAAGAAAAAGTAATTTCAGGGCATTATAAATAATGTACCAGAAGAAGGAAAGGTGAATTCCAAATTACTAGCATCTTTTAAGATATAAAAATATTGGAGAAATAAAGGGTAAATAAAAAAAATAAAAATACAAGCCTTAGATATATATATCTTTTTTTTACTTCAAGGAATAAAATGAAAACAAATAATATTTTCCTATGTGATCGCCATCCTTTTCAATGCATTTGGACAATCTCTCCACCAACTGTGAATTTTTTTTTTGTGCATTCGAAACATTTTGCACTACTTTTTCTACTGCTTCATCATTCAAAATGTGTTTGCCTCTTAAATCATCTTTCAGTAGTCCAAACAGAAAGTAGTTGCAAGGTGACAAATCATGGTGGATGTTCCAATATCTCAAACTTTAATTTTTCTAGTGTCTGCTGTTGTGCTTGATCAGGGCATCAACACGTTCAATATTGTCTTCTGTTCTGCTTGTTTAAAGCCATCCTGAACGATATTCATCCATCAGGCTTGTTTATCCATTCTTTAGTTGCTTAACCACATTGATATTTTGGCAATTAAAACAATTCTCCCATATTGTGCCAAAGTTCTTCAATGAATCTCTATTAAGCGTACACAATCAGCATGTAAAAGTCTGTTTACCACTTGTTGTTTTCTTTGGTGCAATCTGGCAGAGGAGTGGTCATTTTTAAGTGTGCATGCAACAAGACAAATAGAGTAGTGGCTTCTAACATAAATAACAATAGAGATGCAACAAACAAGTCAAAACGTCTTTGATTCTTGTATATGCAAGAAATTATGCCACTTGTATTTTTACATTTTCATTAACTTTGGATATTTATATGTTATCTTTATTATGAGTATACAGTTGAGTCAGTTATCATTAAAAGAATTCACGTCCACAAATTATAGTTTTAAGAAAAAAAAACTGATTATTTTCTCTTACATTTTCGAAAATTAAAATGCTGTTACAATAACTTTGGAAATAATAATTAAGTTCCTTTCAACACCTAAATGTATTCTGACATGTAAAGAACAACAAAACATTCAGAACTTCAAATGGGAATATTGTAGGTTTTTAACAATAACAAATTCAATTGTTAGTAGCTCTATACAAGATTTAGAATGCTTTAAAAAACCTTTCACCAGCTGAAACACAAAAAATTAGACTGGCTACAGACTCTGGTTTATGCCCAAATTCAAATGCTTGAATATGATATGTGAATGTGATTACATGAACTTGCATATTCACAATAATAAACTGATGTGGAATATAGGAAAAAAAATAGGCCTGACTATCCACTCTAAATTAACAAACATTACAAGTATGGACTACATAACAAGTATTATTCAGAATGGAAGCATTGGTTATATAGTCCATTTAGTATGAACTACATAACCAATGCCTCACAGATTCCAGAGCAATTGCAGAAAATTCCAGCCACCTGGCAACCCTTCTTTCTTTTGAAGAGCCACATTATCTACAATATAAGCATATGGCAAGTACTGTATACTAAACATTATGTGTAACAGTTGTCAAGTTGATTAAAAGTTAAATGTTCATCTATAAGAATGGTTGAAGAATAAACTCCTTTCCTTAATAAATAATATTACTGTACATGAGATAAATGTATTAAGACAAATATAACAAAAATTATCAGAATTAAAATTTAGAAAGATTTACAAATAACTTACTATTGATGAATATAAAAAGTGATTTTGGGGTTTCCCTTATGCTTTGCTTCTGAGCCATTAGAGAAAAATCATAGCTCAATCAAGAAGGAAATGCTCTAAGAGGGTATAAGAGAACAAATTTTAGCACTTTTTTTTCTATTGCAAGTATAATGCACTTACCAAAAGAGGCAAAAGCAGCTGATTTTGGTGCACAGTTATATGGAGTTAGATCCACAGTTTTCAGATACTTCATACCTTGGAGATCTAACTTGTACATGCCTCTCTGATTAGTATGGACTACATAACCATATTTCCATCCATGGCCTAAATCTTGTGGTGGTGGAATAAATAGGCCACTCACCTGTATAAATAGTTGAATACAATAAATAAATAGCTTCTGATAAATATTTACAATCTACAAAAGAACAATAATAAAGATATGTAAGCTTAATTTTCAAACTATTTGTATTTCATTACCCCACTCCCTGGGACAACTAATATTTTACTTAGCTATCTGAAAACAATTTAACTAAGAATTGTTGGACTATTAACAAGCAATATAACAATGCTAGATTGTTTCAATGGAAAATTAATTTTTTCATTAGTATTTCAAAATGGTCAAATATGATTACTAACATATTTTTATGCAGTTTTAAAAATTAAAGATTAAGTTCAGATTGTTATGTAACTGTAAAGCAAACTAATATTAATAAAAAAGTAATTAACACCTGAAAAAGTTTATTTTCCTGAACAAGTATTATAAGGGTGTGAGAAATTGCACATTTTGAACTAAACAAAAGCTACAAATATGAAATTTGTGTAAATAATATACTCAACAAAGCAGTACATAAGATATACAATTCATTTACTGAATAAAAGGCTGAATAGTTCTGATGTTAATGAAAATGAGAGTACTTTAACAGGTTTCTTGACAGCATATGTACACAATCATATAAGAATAATATGACCACCCATGGAATCACAGTGTACCTGGCCAGGCACATCACAGAGTGCACATGATAAGGTCAACCACACAGAGATATAAATGGCCGGCCAGGACAGATGAGCCATAGTGCATAATGTGAGCACAATGGGCAGAGGTATTGATTTCATGGACGTTCAAAAAGGAATGATCATCGGCTACTGTGCCAAGGGTGAAAGCATCTCAGAAACAGCAGACTTTGTGGGCTGTTCACGAAGTGCTGTAGTAAGGGTGTACCAAGAATGGAATGCTTGGTTATACTCAGTATTTTTTTCCAAAAAATTTCTTCGGCATTCCAAACTTGATAGGAGTGTATCCACCATCTTCAATGATTTGGGCCAATTTTGGACAAAATTCTTTATCAGCTGGGCTCATCTGCAGATGCAACTTCACCTTTTATCTTTAATTATGAAATGCGTGTCTTTGAATAAATCCTGCAAGCCAACCTGTACTTGCAGAAAAGTCATAATTTTTGTTTAACTGAGCTGATGTGGTTGGTTCCATTTCTTGTATCTGCTTATATATTCCTAATGTCATCTGTTTGATGGTATTTCCGTCTTGAGGTATTCTTTTTTGCGAGTTATCTTCTATCCACATTACTAGTGCCTTTTCCATCTTCACTTTTACAATATCTCTTATGTACGATGATGACTTAGCATTCGATTTTGTTTCAGAAAGCACAGATTTTCTAATAGCATTTTTATTTTTCTTGATGGTTCTTATGGTAGCTTCGTTCAAACCAAAATATTTACCTACAGAATTTTACCTTCTCCAGCTGCAAGATGATCTAAAATTTGGATCTCAGTATTCAAAGAGATAGCTTTCATATAGATTGCTTTTCCATAGTTGAATTATCCGACATCGTGGTAAGGCTTACAAAAAATATTTGAATTGTAGTTTATAAATCAGATAATGAAAAATTGTATATTACCTATGAGAAAAATTTAATAAATTTATATTATGCACACAAAACTTCAAAAAACAAAACAAAAATTTTTTCGATTTCTTCTATTAAACATCTAAACATTTCTAACTTTAAACACGAAATGAGAGACCAAGACTAATGTATGTATTAAAGATAAAATTGAGGGGAATTCCCAGAACTTAATGTTGCTACTTTATTCTGAATGAAGTAGGTGTTGTACAATTTCTCCATAAAATACAGAATAAAATAGAGAAAACTTGTTGTGTAGTTATGTTAGTGTAGTTTTTATTTTGGGGATTTTAGTACACAAAATGTGTATCTGTTGTACATTTTCAAAGTTAAAATTACTTCAAAAAATGTGACCATAAAAGCAGCATCTTTGTTATAAATGTAAATTCTAGGAATTTTTTCTTGAATAGGAATATTTTTTTCAGAATTAAATTCAAATGAAGATTTTTAAACAGGTGCCATTTGAACTGTGTTAGATCAAAATAAATTGTGTAAAAAGAGAATTGGAATTTTTTCTAAAACGTGTTAAATCAAAACTAATGTATGTGTAAAAACAACTTTTTACAAAAAGCTTTCCAGCATGGAATGTTTGTGTATCCATGTAAAAACAGAATTGGGTGTATATGCGAGCAATGATGACCAGTGCCTATGCTACCAATCTCCACATGTGGTTGAATGCAGATGAATTGGATGATTTAAAAAAAAACGTATTTGAAGAAATTATCATGGATGAATATATAGGAAAATATGCTTGTAGAAAAGTTAAGAATGGTTACATAAAATAATATTGTTCTACTTTAATATAAGTAAGAAATGTACGGTAAATAAATACAAAATAAATTTAATGTAAGTAAAATAGATTTACAATGTGTATAAAATAGAGGATCCAAACACGATAGATATGCAAAAAGAGAAACTATTTCAGCAGTAATACATATCATGCAAAAAAAAAAAGAAATACTTTGTAGGCAATGTCATAAAACGGTGTGATATTATGTTCTATTGCAAGGTCCTCTGTCTATGAGAAATAATAATAAAAATTTAATCTTTAAAAGAATTTTATGTATAAAATTTCTGATTTACAGGTTGCTGAAGAATAAAAAAAGCATACACTTACTGGATGATAATTTCTGAAAGTTGCTGTTGAAGTTATATTATTTGATTTAGTATCTTTGGTTCTGAACCATTGTTTTAGAAAATGAACTATGACTTGAAACAATGGCATAGAACTTTTTTTTCATTGCTTAATTTTATCATTAAAAAATGAAAGCAGTGGCATGGCTATAGAGGATTGGATGTTTAATCTCCCTCATCACTTGCCAAAATTTTATTTTTAAAAATCATTAGTTTATCAGTTTGCATTAGTAAAAAGAGTAAAAAAAAAATTTCCATTGCCTCTCCTTCAAAACGTTTTTCTAATCTTGGCTATCCACTTATTGAAAGTATAATAAAACAATACAACATAATTTTATTTATCAGGTTTATTAGAAAAATAAATTACTCACAAGATCAAAGTGGCCATCCACAGGTTCTGGGTGAACAGTATGGTGCTTCTTTTTTTGACTAGCATCTCTGATAATTTGGATAGTTTTAGTCCCTCTGTCCTGTAGTCCTCTCCAGCAGAGAACCCACACTTGATCCAGATTGGGCACATAATGTAGTGCCACAGGGTATTTATCTGTTACTACAACCTAATAAAATTCAAATAAGAAATTAAACATGTTTTTTGAAATAATTCAAATTTTATATTAAATAAACAAACTGTCTTAAAAATATGGCATTTGCCATAATATGCAAATAATGGTTCCAACAGACTAAAATATGCAAGCATGATACAACCATTTTGAGTCCTAAAGAAACATTAAAAGAATACATAAAATTAATCTAAAAGTAATAAAAATACTGTTTAAAACCTACTCTTTAGTATTTAGAAATTCTAGTTAATTACAAGATGAAAAGGTTCAGTAATTATAATTTAACTGTTACGATAATTTGAAGAGTTTACTATTTCTTTTTGTTTCCATTAATGTGAAAATACACTACATCAATCATGTAATTTGAAAATGCAGACTTAAAACAGTAGTATTTGACTAAGAATAACCATGTCATATATTTTTCAATTACAATAAATATATATATCAAAGATTCAGAGATGATACTTACATCAACAACAACCATTTGCACTCTTGAAATAATTAGAATTCTATCTTTATTAGGTTGAGAAACGTATACATAGCGATCAGCAACATTGATAGCAGCACCCCAGGAACAATTCATTCCTCTGTCACCACATACATACTCTTGTGTTCCAGGAATAACATCAGTACTTTGAATCTGATGATACAATCGACAGTTGTCAGGGTCATACACAGATATGCCCCAATCATGAAAAGCAAAAAATCGATGCTCTTGAAATGGTGCACCTATAGGTTATAAGGGAGGGAAAATTAGTTTTCTTAATAAATTATAAAAAATGTTAAAAAATATACATTTACATTTTATAAATTAATTAAAGTGTTATTATAAATTCATATGGCAGCTTGGCTGTCTGTTCTTATTCACATATGGTGACAAAAGTGACTGCATATGGAAAGTTTAAGTCACAGTTAGCTGAAAAGTGAGCTTATCAGTCAGAGCACCTGGCATGTTATCAAGAGGTCATCAGTTCATATTCCACTTGGGTAAAACTAAATTTTTTCAGCTAACTATTTATGAGTTCTATGTTTACTGGATACTTCTTGGGCTTCTCTATTATCTATATTGAAAATTTTGCAGTAAACTGTTTACTCCAGTAAATAACAACTAGAATGCATGGTATTTTAATAAAAAAACATTTGCTACATTGCTCATCATTAAAATTACATTACGTATGAGGAGTGCTCACTTTGAGCTCAAAACAAGTGGTGAAAGATAGCAATGTAGACTAGAAATGATCAAGTTTGTGTATAAAATCAGCAGTATTAAGAACATGTGGTGTATATCAATAAAAAGTATGGTCTTCATGAATAGTGATAACAGCTTGAGAATGTCAAATGTCACAGTAGTGAGTGGAAAATGTAGAAAATGCCATCCTAGTGAACACTGACCCAATGCTTCATGTACCTGTGTTGTGAGCTGGGAAACAGTGGTAGGGGATTGAAAGATTGTGGTCAATGAACATCCCATCATATCCCACACATGTTCATAGATAGCAGATCTGGAGAACATACAGGTCAAGGAAGCATATCCATATCACATACACACTGTTGGAATATGAGAACCATATGTGAACCTGATGAAAAATAGCATATGAGATGGAGGTGTAGATAGGGAAGAAGCTATGGTCTTAGAATGGTTTCAACATAATGTCTTATTGTCAATGTGCCATCAGTAACAACCAAATGTGAGTGACTGTTGTAACTAATGGCTCCTCATATCATGATTTCAGGTGTTGGCCTCAAATGATGCTCCCTGATGCATGTTGAATTACCTATGCCCCTGCTCAGAAGTGGACGAACCAATTGATGGCATTAATGGAGTCCTGATCCTTGCAGCCACCTTGTAATCCTGCTCCCTGACACAGGCAGGGATGGCCTTACAATGCTGGAAAAAGCAGCTTGTAACATATATGTCTCTTTTCACTAGTCAAATCTCCCATTTGGATATTCTCCTGATGCCATCAGAGTCTTAGTGACATCTCTGGGTACCTTCCTGTACCTATTGATGTCCACAGTGTCTAACTGTCCAGGCATCATGACTCACATGAATAGTGATTTGGTCATCCATTGGTTTCTTGACCATATAGCTTCTGACAACCCAATGATCTGACCCCTTTCAAATTCCATCAGTTGTGCATAACATTGCCTTATGTGTGTTAAAGACATTGCACATTCTTTGCAGGCCATTTGCTCACCATTTTGCTTGCCCACTGATGATTATCAGACATGTTATTGGACATTCTACTGTGCTGATTAGCATTACATGGAAATCATTTATGTCTATATATTTCACACCTTTGCATGGAAATTGTCAGGCCAATCATCCATTCTTTCTAGGTGGGAAAATTTCAATGACGAGCAGTGTATTTTCAGTATTTTTAAACATCATTATAAAAATGTAAAATATAAATTGTTTTAATAATTAATATAAAATATCAGTTGTTTTTTGGCTTTCAAATATAATACACTGCTCACAAAAATTAGGGGATATTTCAAAATGAATATAAAGCGATAAAAAAAAGAATCATTTGAATGTTTTTTATTAAACAAGAACATCAGAAAAGCAAACGACAAGTCAAAGAATGTTGTTCGATTATGCAAATGAGATGCAAATTCAATTGTTGTGATTGAGTAGCAAGTGACATATTGGTGGGGGTGAACAGAAGCATGTCAAACTGGACGAGAGTGCCACACATTGACTGTTCAGCAGGGTGTATGGTCACCCAAGACTGCCAAAACACACTGACAGCGATGGGCCATTAACAAGATCAGAATGTCCAGCAGTTCTTGTGGGATCCTCTGCCACTCTTGCTCCAGGGCAACTTCCAGCTCAAGAAGTGTTGTGGGAGGCATTGGATGGTTTGCCAGACGTCTTCCCAGTGCATCCCAAGCATGTTCAATGGGATTCAGGTCTGGAGAATGTGAAGGCCAGTCCATGCGTTCGATTCCTGTCTCCTGAAGCATGTTGCTGACAAGATGTGCATGGTGGGGCCTTGCATTATCGTCCATGAAAAGAAAGTTGTTTCCAACTGCTCCAGCATAGGGTACCCTATAGGGTGCAGGACCTCAATTCGATATCTGACAGCAGTCGGCAATCCATTTCTGATGACGTGGAGGTCGGTACGACCACCAATGCTGATGTCAGCCCACACCATGATTCCACCACCACCACCGAAGGAGTCCCTTTCTCGCTTGAAACGTGGATTCTCCCGTGTTCCTCGTTCACGCCAGATCAGGACATGATGATTGTCAGGTTGCAGACTGAACCGTGACTCATCAGAGAAGAGGACAGTTGACCACTCATCACAGGTCCAATGATGATGCTCATCAGCCCACCTTCTACGGGTTCTACGGTGTTCAGCAGATAACGGAATGCATACCATTGGTCGCTGAGCATGCAGTCTAACATGATGGAACCAATTTTGTATGGTCTGGGTGCATATCCGTCATCTAGTGGCAGCAAGAAACTGTTCCCACAGCTCTGTTGCATTGCTGCGCCTGTTTCTTCTTGCTAATAAGGTCAAGTAGCAATCATCTCTTGCAGTTGTGGCATATGGACAACCCTGCTCTCGTCTTCTTCGTACTGTGCCAGTCTCTTGAAAGTGATTCCACAGTTTGCTAATCATGCTTTGGGATGTTCCAAGTGCTGTTGCCACTGGTGTCTGTGTTTGACCAGCTTCAAGACGTCCTATGGCTCTCCAGGCTTCACATTCGGGCAAAAAAAAAATGTTCGCACAGGTGCTAACAGATGCAAAATGAGTAGTCATGTGCAAATACCAAAGAATTCATTTGAGGCAATCCAATAGCATGCACATGAGTAGGCTAAAAGGCCAATGCATAATCACTCTGGTTAAACATGACATACTGTAAAACCAAAATTTCAATATCAATTTCTCTATTTATATGTTCTAGAAAAGCGGTTGCCAATCTTTTGGACCTCACGGACCACTAAACTCACAATTTTGAATCCTGCGAACCACTAACATGAATTTTTTTAAAAAGGTACAAACATGTATAAAATAATGATCATAAAAGTTGCATTTTATTAATATGAAATGCACTTGTTTAATTATAACAAAATTATTAGTGTGATATATGTTGCTACTTGTTTGAAATAAGTTTATGGATTCTTAGCTCCAATGATGTCACTGCAACCTGGAGAGCCGTTTCTATTTCAAGCCTACAGCGGTACTTGTTTTTAGTTGCTGTAGCAGATGAGAATGTCTTTTCACACAAATAGTTTGTTGCAAATGCCCCTAAACGAAAATTATCAGCGATCCTGTGTCAGTGTCCAAATTTCTCCATGGACCACCAAAATTTTCCTGTGGACCACAGATTGGTGACCTCTGTTCTAGAATACTATGGGGGATATCATTACAACACTGTATACTTCTTTCTCCTTTGTGCAATGATCAAAAGCACTGTTCCAGAGAGTTCATAGATGTGTAAGTCCACCTTTCCTCCAGTTGGAGATCACTTCTAGGAAATAAGAGCAATGATATCCCCCCTCCCCATTGCTCAAACAACATGAATTGGAATGAACTTATCTCTGGTCCAGAATTAAGTCCTGCAAAAGTATGAAAACAAGCATATATATATATTATTCCATGCCACCACAGCAAAATGCTTCCTTTAAAATCTTTTATTTTCAAACAGTGGAAATGCTGAAGGTCAGCTAGATGAGCAAACATGTGCAGATATTACAGCAATAAACTCCTTATCTCCAAAGAAATCATCAAACTTGAGAATCCAGACAGGATAAGCTACAATATGTTCAATGGGATCAAAACCTTGTCCCACAACATCAATGCTATGGTAATGGCAATATGAGGATGAGTTTATGCTCAAATTAGTGACTGGGTGCAAGAACTCCACTAGGTGATAAGAAAAATCGTTTTCCTCACCTATCACCTGTAGCCATCAACCTTGCCGAAAGAGTACATTTTTAGCCATTGCACAAAAGTGTTATAGTGATATCGTAGTAATAACATACACTTCAAACAAGCATTATCAAGTTGTTGTAAGACATAATTTTACAGATGAAAGGAAGTATGGTTAAGTAAATGATATATACTGTTATAATTAACTGCTTGCAGAAACATAATTTCAGCCAGTTATGTACTTAAAAGCTTAAAATTTAGTCTTTTTAACAAATAAAACATAAAAATGGCACTTTCATAATGAAAACTCCAGTACTTTAATCATTCAGCTGTTGCATTGTTGGCAAAAATTTATCAGATGGAGGGCTGTTTTTGCATGATAAGGGTTGAGTATAAAAATCTAAAGAACAATAACTTCAATGCCCACCAAATAATTTAATTACAAGCAAAACTAATAATTTTTACTCACTTGGAGCAGGTTGATCTTGAACAACCAGTGAACTAATATCACGAGTAGTGCCTGCTGGATTAGAAGCCACACACATATAGGCTCCTGTATCACTGTACGTTATTTTACCAACTACTAATGCTGTGCAATTTCCTATGCAAGGGAGAAAAAAAGACAAAAATAAATCATATGAAAATACTTACAACTATTGGAAATATGTAGTAAAAGGAAAAAATCAGGTTTAAATTTAATTCATAGTTTATATGAGGAAATTTTAGCAGTTATATGCTAAAAATAAACCATAAACAGCTAGAAATACCAGTACATTCTGAGATGCTCTATTTACTACAGTGACTTTCAAAATTTGCTGTAGGCTTTGCTATTTCAGCTACTTTATTATTGGAAAAAACTTAAATAGAAACAGCTCATGTTATTTTTTAAATATATTTAGCCATACCTAAAACAGTGGCTGGCTAAAGGTATTTCTGTACTTACATGAGACTAAGGCAACCTTTATAAAGCCTCTTTGTCCATAAGAGAGGATAAAGCCTCTGTCTCCTCTTCATCTGAATTGGGGAGTCCCAGCTTAAAAAATATACCTAATAGGCTAAGTTACTGTTTGGCAGAAACAGAAGTAAATTGTCTGGCCCAAACAACAATCTTTGAACTATAGGCATGTAGAACAATAAATATCTCTTATCTTAAGCTGCTTAAAAAGATGGATTTCCCATAATTGACTTTGGCAAGACTGAAAAATTATGGCCAGGGCTGAATGAAATCTATTTACTCTGACTATATGTCTCCTATCTGCAGACAGTCACCTTGTGTGTAGATGGTATAAGGAGAATTATTGTTTATATTATTATCTGTGTGAGCAAAATATACTGCACTATATTCTTTAGCTTAACCACCTTCCACCTCTATAATAGCAAAATACATTATATAACATTTGGTGCCAGGCTTAAGGAATAAATATTCTTTTGATATTGTACAGACTATCACAGTTGTTATTGTTCAGCATATCTTGATGATACATTATTATGATGAAGTATTAAAATTTCTTGGATTTTGGACTGTTGCTACTTGCTATATCATAAAGCCACTCTACTGTGTACATTCTAGGGCAGGAGCTTCCAACGTTTTGTTGCTGTACCTTCCTTGACTTGTAGAACTTTTTTTATGTTCCACCCTTAAACTACACCTAGCCCATCCCATTTCTTAACTCTAGTTGGAGGTGTGGATTTTTTTCCTCTACTGACATAATTTTTTTTAACATAAATTTTTATAATAACTCATGGTATCATTTTAGAGAGAGCTATATACATTTCATCTTCTACATTGTTTATGGATCAGTACTTGGATTTAATCACTGCAACAACTATGAATACATCTTCACATAGGTAAGAAGTTGAAAATGTAATTAAAATACACAGAATTTTGCGATTTTTGTTTCTCCTGGATATTGTCTTTGCAAATTGCTCTAAAATGTAGGAAGTGTCATTGATGGAAACCTAATTTTCAATGTGATATCTGATGAAAGATAAGTTAGTTGTTCTTCAGCTGCTAGTTATGTAGGTTTGACGGAGTCTCAAACCCCTTCAGACCTTCACTATTTGACTTAAGTTGTTAAAGAATGATGTCTGCATGGAACAGGGTGGACAATTTTTTTTAATTCTAACTTTTATCATTTTCTCCCTTTTAAGAATTTATTTCCATTCTGTTTTCTATTCTTCTTTTAGCAAAAGAAATAAGACTGCAAATGAAACCACAAATCTGGAAACAGGAAACTTTCTAATACCCACCTCAAACATACATGAAAAACAGTCCAATTCTTGGAAACAAGTGAGTGCAACCTATTTATAGATTCACCTCTCAAGAAAGGAAAGATAATTGATTTTATTCCCATTGAAGTTGGGATTTAGGCTATGTTTCTACTGTAGTCCTTACCTGCATGGCACAAGACACTCTGAACATAATCATGGAAATAAATTTGAATGGCAAACCAATGATAACATTAACCAAATTCTGGCTTGAAACACTGATTTAATGCAGGAATAGGAACACAACATTGATCGGACATAAATAATAGATGTTATGTGATGTTAAAGAGGATAATTAATTTTCTGTCATTGTGGATGGGTGTTTTTTTGCAATGATTCCCTCCGACTCTTTCTGTTAGCCTTGGTGTGTGTGTGTGTGGGGGGGGGGAGGCATTGCTCTGGCTCCAATGCCTGTTGTTTGTGTTAAAAATATTAGTATTATTGACAAGATAAAATTGAAGAGTTTGGATGCATTAAATTCAAAAGCAAATTTACACTTCAGTGACTTTAAGTGAGATTAAACTGAAAACATTTGATACTTTATCCCATTTGATACTTTATCTGCATATTACATGCAGCAAACAAACAAATATAAAAAAAGAGAGAGAAAAATAATTGTTTACCAAAGCACAATACACAGTATAAAGATGAAAAACAGTATTGTATGATCAGAACCATTTTTCTGGGCCAAGTATGCTTTTGTCTTTTGGAAAGAAACAAGATGGATCAGTCTGTGATATTCAATCCAATTTTGTGTTAAATGGGTTTTCTTCTCTTCTTGCAAAACCATAATATAAGTCTTCAACAAAAAGGATTATAGAAGTAGCTCCTAAAAATATGCTCTATAACTATTTAACATAATTTAAAGCCCTTAAAAGTTCCACGGGCAAATATCCATACCTTTTTTTTGCAGGATGGCAGGTCTTGATGCAACTTGTTTCATTCTGTAGGCATGTTATCCATTCACAGTTCGTTTAACATTACACTTTTCATCCAAACAAGATATTATTACATTAAATCTGTGCTGTAGAGATGATCATAATCTTTTAAAAACCTTTAAAAAAAAATTTTTATGTTATACTATTCTACATGTTTTGGCATCTGTGAAGCCTTCTTCAGGATTGTATCTCCTTTGGATGAAAAATGTAAAGTCAAATGAACTGTAAATGGATAACATGCCCACAGAACGAAGCATTTGCGTCAAAACCTACCATCCTATAAAAAAAATATGAATTTTTGCCCAAGGAACTTTAGGACTTTTAATTATGTTAAAAAGTTATAGAGTGCATTTTTAGAAACTAGTACTAATAGACTGTAAATTAAATATAAATGGATTATAAAAGTCTTTAGCATTTCACAAGAAGTCACTCAGAAGTAATTCCGAATACTCAGCTGTTTGTAAGGCATATAATTATATGTGATACACAAATATATTGCTTAAAAGCAACTAAATCACTCATACACAGAAACACACATTACACAAAATAATTTTTTAAATTTTCACCTTCGATTTTGTTTAACCTCAAAGATTTTTTGTGATGGAGAAAGCAGGGGTCAGCCCTTGGTTATATGCTTATCCAAGATTAAGTTAATTGGGGGAAATAGACTGCTGGTCAGTGATTTGAGATAAATTAGAAAAACTCTTCAGATAATAACAGAGAGACTACTTTAGAAAATACTATTTTTAATTATTAAATTAATTATAAATTAATATTAAATTTAATATTAATATTAAATTAATATTAAATTTAATTATAAAATAAAATTTTCATCTGTAAATATTTACTGAATATTTCATTTCATATGAAAGCAATATACTGCTACAGAATTACTGAATTGAATTCTGCTTTACCATGTTGACCTTTAAATGTCAATATAATCGACATGATGTCAACTCTGATCATGAACAGAGATTGTTCATTGTTCCTGTACTGCTTTCATTGAAAATATAGCTTCTATACAACAGGCATGGCATATTTATAAGTTTTGGCATCAGTTACAAGTCAACTATTAGCCTTACTGATAAACCCTGCTAGTTTTTACTCACATATAGAGTATCTAATAAAAATTTTACACTAGCACAAAATGATTCTTTTACATCATGTTGTGCTAGTGTAAAATGTTATAATGGTTAAATTCTTAAATGGCAACAATTTTAACAATTTTACCTTAAGTGAGTTCATTTAACTGCTTTTCAAACTTTAATAAAGGCAAATAAGTTTTTACTAACCAATGATAGTGTATTTTTCTGATGCCATTTTCAATTCTTCATCATTTTTAAGCCAAAAGACTCTTGGTTGAGGGACTCCAATCACATGGCACTCCATCTCTGCTAATTCACCAGGTGCTTGGGACTGAAGTTTAGGAACAACATGAACCTCTGGTAATGCTGAAAAACATTGAATTCATGCTATACATTTGCAACTGTGTTAAAAAAAGGAGAATGGATTGGGGACATGTTAGGTACAAAAATATTTCTATAAATAATATATTGATCAATGAGCACTGATTGTTATGTTTTTAACTCAAAAACTTAACCCTTTCCATATTCATTTTTTGACATACTGGTTGCAGTCGACAATGGCTTAGATTGGATTGGATTGTTTTACCTCTGAGCGGCACTTTTCTGCACACAATGGGCTAAATGGCCAGGCCACAAGGACCCCGAAGGCTCAGAGAAGGTTGGGGGAGGGGACCCACTGGAACAGCTGTTGGGAGACAGATGGTAGCCTCCCGTCAAGACCATCCAGCGTGTTCTTTAATGTGCACAGGGTATGGCTCTCCCTCACACAGGGCCACGGCTTAACGTCCCATCCAACGGATGGCGGCCTTTTCAAGCCCATCGGTGTCCCCTACTGACCGTGGGCAGGGTGGGGAAATTTTGCGGAGATAAATTTCAACGCTGACCCAGCTGGGACTCGAACCTGGGAACTACAGATTACGAGCCTGGCGCGCTACCGACTGAGCCACCCCCGCCCCGTCGACAATGGCATTATGACTTCAATTTAATTATGTAGAAAGTCCATTAAAATTTTACTTATTAGAATGTTTTGCAGCTACCTCTTCAACAGTTTAACAATGGATTCCATCTCTTTTCTTTGTACAACAAATGTTGATTCCAGCTAGATATAGACAAAAACTGAAATATCAATTCCAGATCAACATAGGAGAGGAAAGGGTTAAGAGGAAATTTTGATTATGCTGTATTTCATATCTACATGAAATTCATCAACACTCTTTGGCAAATACTAGTAATATTATTAATGAACAATAGGCTTAAATATAGGAAAAAATAAAAAAGGGGGGAGGGAGGTCAAGTGATTGGATCACCATTTCCAGTATAGAATTTTCCCTTCCATTTTAGGGGTCTTTAAGAAATTAACTGAAAAATGCATGCCTTATAAACTTTTAATTTCTTTTCTTGCCTATGTTCCAGTTACTAGCATTGTCAAAGGAAGAGAGGCATGGCCTAACTCCCCCCCCCCCCCCATTTTACTCCCTAGATCTGAGCCTGAAATATATTTATTAAAATGTTTTAATATGCAAGATAAAATAGCATTGTCAAAAACTAGCAGATATACTGATATTTAAGCTAGAAATTTTACAAAACAATTCATCATTTGCAAGATATCAGTTTGAAAGATGATAAGTTTAATTCAATGAGGAAAGAGAGTTCACTTAAATACACATATCTTAAAATAGCTTTTTACTTTATTACATTTGCCTCTACAATCATCAAAAATCAGAATGTAAATACACAGAAAAATATTTTAATAGGAATTGTCACTTCCATTAATGTTATAATGAAATAATAATAATAATACTCACTTTGAACATGTAGTACATGTGTTTGTGTAATATCCTTATTACGCTGTGCATGGCAAGAATAATTCCCTGCATGAACAAGCTGCACGTTGGTTAAATACAGGGAGCCGTCCACAAATACCTGGGAGACATGCACGAAAAGATCCAAAACCAATATAAGAAAGCACATTTATTATATGGATTATCAAGAATCTTAAATATTTAATATGATTCAAAGATAAAAGCTAAAATGTACAATTCTGATATATATGTTTTAGAAGAATGCATATTGCCTCTGGGGAATATGGGAATCTTGTTTTCAAAGAGAATGAAGTTTTCATTTACCAACTTTTGTACTCTTTACAAGTTTTAATTCAAATTGATGGATGATTGGTAAAATGCAAAAGTAGTATTTTGTTAATACTTATACAACATAAAAAAGTATTTCTCTTTTATTCCTTAAAATTGAAAAGTTAGTTCTCTCACATCCCTCTCAGAAAAGGGGGAAATTGCTGCTGTCTGTGGAATATCTCTTAACATTCTAATAAAGAATTTTCAAATTTCTATGTAGGGGACACTAATGGGCTTGGAAAGGATGCAGTCTGCCAAATGGGAAGTTAAACCATGGCTCCATGTCCAGGAGAGCCATACCCTGTGCATGCTAAAGAACATGCTAGATGGACTTGATGGAAAGCTACCATCTGTCTCCCAACAGCTGTACAGTGGATCACCTCCCCCCCCCCCCAACCTTCTCTGAGCTCTCAGGGTCCTTGTGACATGGCCATTTAACCCAATGTGTGCAAAAATGTGCCACTCAGAGGTAATCCAACCGAGCTAAAATTTTTACTATAAACAGATCATTTACAATATTCATTAAAAGTTTTACATTTTCCATATTTAGTGCCCATCATCGAAATTTTAAATTTCTACCATATAATATATATTGCATGGAATATTCACTTAAAATTTTGCAATTTTGGATTCTAATTTTTGATTTCTAAAGTGTGAATTGTAATATTTCACTAATACCTATCCAATCCAAAGAGTTTTTAATTTATTTATAAAAGTAAACAAAAAATGTCAGATGTCAACAGACAGACAAATGACAAAGTGAAAACATTATTTAATTTTTTTAAGAAGACAAAAATAACAAATAAGCTTAAAAATAAGAACTTTTGGAACTATGAGTTTAATGAACAGTACACTATGGGCAGTTCACTACATTTCAGGAAAGTAAGATTAACTTTTCAAACACTAATACAAACTGCAATAATGATTTTCATGTACAGTTTGCTTCAGGGAGGAAATTTCAATCTTATTTTTTTATGCTATATTTATTTTCAAGATATTCTGTATACAATAAAAACCACATACAGTGCAGTAGCATATTCACAGAAAATGAAAAGTCTTATGAATTTGTGCCTTTTGAAATAAAAGACAATGGTTTAAAGATCTGTTTTTTTTTCATATTTTCCACAAAATAATTTTTATAAGTATTATTGAAGTTTATGTAAATGGTAACTAGGTAATCACTGGAAGGAGAGCTATGCACCAATCCCCTGTGATGATGCATAGAACCAGCCAGGCCTAGCACCTAATGTCCAACCTCACCTTCTTGTGGTGCAGGCAGTTAGTACCTTTCAAAAGACTCTCTTGTGGAAGGGAATGGAGGGGAGGGCTGCCAGATTAGTGTGGCAACAGATCTGGACAACTATGGTTACTTTTTTTTCTACCCTGCTGAGGGGTGGTCAACCATACTCAACCGTCCTGGTGCTGACCATATAAACCTACCAGACTGGATTGGAATATCTCTGAGTTTGATTATGGATCCTGAATTTGCTGCACTGGTGGGCTTCTGTGGAGGGAAAATCTTCCACTGTGTTTTCTGTTAGTGGGTTGACAGCCCCAAGTGAACAGATTCACAGGATATGTTTTATCAGCTGGTGGCTAATCCTGAGCAGAGGTCATCGCAAGCACCTGAACTCTTGCTTCTACGGGCATCATCAAATTCTTTTTGCTGCTGGAACTTTTAAGAATCTATGGAGAATGTGGAGAAATAGGCATATGCACATAAAGACTAAAATTAGACTGTATAATAGTTTGGTTCTCTCTAGGATTAGTTATGGCAGTGAAACTTGGATGCTTGTAAACAAGATAACAGGAAACTTGATGCTTTTGATTCTAGATGCTTACGCAGGATCTTGGGCATTAGTTGGTTCAATTTTGTAAGTAATTATGAGGTTAGGCAAAAGAGTTGGCAAACTCCTTTGAGCAACATATTGTGCAGAGAGAGACCCTATTGGTTTGGCAATGTTGCCTCTCTGAATAATTATAGATTAGCTAATAGGGTTATGAACAGTGTGCCTAAAGGCATCAGTAAGAGGAGGCAACCTAGGATGAAGGGAATTGACAATGTCAAGCAGGACTTTGTTAGAATTGGTGTGCATGGCCAGATGCAGCAGATGTAGCTCAGGACAGATATGCTTGGAGAACTAAATTGCATGGTCTGGACTTCTGTAGCCCATGGCTGCTTGAGGATGATGATGATGTAGTACAGTAAACCCTAGATTTAGCTGACTTCAGATTTAACTGACAAACTCATTTCAGCCAATAGTGGACATCTGCTGAAACAAAGGATCGAGTTTGTTACTTGTGAATGAATCAAAATAATATTCAGTACTTTCCTGTTGGTATTCCCAGTCCATAATGCTGCAGTTCAGCAGTTTTTCTGTGCATAAGCATTGTCTTGCATCCACAGTAATTTAATCTAAAGAGTGTTTCTCTGTGTGTAAAGCACCATCTTGCATCTGCATAATTTGACTTTTATCAGTGTTAGTGTTTGGGATATTTTGTAATAAAAAATTGAAATTTGAATCAATTGTGGCTTCAAAGGTAGGCATACTTCAGATATTGTATCACTTCATTATAGCAATGAGTTATTGTTAAAAAGACACTTCAAAATTTAAGAGTATTTAGATAACATTGGCTGTGCTACTGTACTCACTTTTGTAATAATTATTAATGACTTTCAGTTCTTATATAAATACATAATTAAGTTTTGTAAACCTTTTACTATTTTGTATACAATCAGTAAATATAATAAAAAGTACATATTAATTTGTTATACTGGTTTTTATAAAACCTATTCACTATTTATCAGATATTTGGATTTAACAGAATCCATTATCCCCAAATAGTCTGTTAAATCAAGGGTTTACTGTACTTAAAATGGAAAATGCTACTTATAATTACCCTTTATTAATTTCAAATGATTCAATTTTGATTTTAAATTACTTTTTGAAATGTTGTCATTGAATATTTCTATAATTTTGGCAATATTTTTGTAATAAACATAGTTGAACATTACACAATTATATTGGAACAATACAAAAAAAAATAAAAAAAAGTGGAAAATTAATAAAAATTTTGATTTTTTTTATTAAAAAATTAGAAATGCAATAAAATACTCTTTAATACAAGCTAATTTGTTAAACTAGGCAAAATCACGTTTTAAATTTCTATTCTTTTCTTGCTTATAATTACTTTACAATTTGTACATAGATGACCAATTTCTAAGCATTACTTACTTCAGACTAAAGCTCTCAATTTTTTTCTGCTAAAAACCAATATAATTTGATACTTTAAGAATTAAAGTGTTCTGGCCTCATTTAGTGCAAATTTGGCTTGTCAAATCTTATTTTACAGGACAAACCAACTTTTGCCTCCACCATTATCAAAAAAAAAAATGTGAATATAAAGAAAAATGTTTCAATAGGAATTGCCACTTCTGTTGTTATAATCAAACAATAATAATGACTTTGATTCCCTTTGTAATGTATTGATTTTTGAAAAATTAATACAATCCAAAATTGAATCACTTAACTCCAGGGATTTAGCAACAAAAGTATGTGTATACTGCACTGCAATGAATTCACATTTTCCGAAGATGCACTATGCAAGGATTTACTGTAGTTGTATAATTATATAATTATTATACACTGTTTTTTTAAATATATATATATACTATATAAGCTTAACAACAGAAGAGGGAACTGCTTTATAAGTACTGTTGATTTTGATCATTGTTTAGCAACTTACTTAAAAGACAACAGATTTTCTAAGATCGTAAATGTTTCTATTTTTAAAGCAGAAAGTAAAAAACAACTGCTGATACAATTAGGACTTAATCCTTTGAACCATGTTAGGAACTTAACACACTATTTACAACTTCCTGTGAACTATATACTAGATAAGAGAATCAGATAAAAACAATAATTGTAATGTTGCCACACCCTAAAAGATAAATGATTCATGGTACAAATTACAAAAGGAATTGTTGAATTATGGAATATTGTACTTCCAATAAGCAGTATTATTGATTTAATTTGAAATTATATTTTTTCTATATGACCTCATGAAATTGAGCACTTTAGAAATGTTACTCTGCATTTAGAGAAGATAATAGAATGTTTGAGAACACAATCATTAAAAATGGGAGTTGTTGACCAAAAGACCAAATAATGGATTAGTCTAAAGAAAATCAAGTGATATAAGAATTTCACAATCCATTCAATCAGCCATAATGAATGTATATGTGTAAACTGATCATGCATGAATCACTACTTAAACATTACTTGTAATTTCCCTCTTTTTTTGCATGTTGTCATTGCTGCATGTTACCAATAAGTGATATGTTTAAAATGAAGTTATTCTTCAAAATTTCACAAAAAAAAGGCAAAAACTGATAATAGAATGTATGCTAAAAAAAAAAACACTGCCTGTGGATTTATTCCACGTCTTTGAACACCTGGGTTACTTTTATTTCTCTGCATGTGTTTATATATAATGTTTATATTCTAGTTAAAGTGCATATATTTTCTTTGTCATTAAGTTACACTTTTTAACTTTTGGATGTTCCCATTGCTTCATTTTAACTTTTGGTTGTAGGCAATAAGACTTTTAGCAATTTTATCTTTTGTTTGGTGGCTTTAGATGCTGATGCATTTTAAAACCCCAAACAACCAAACCAAAGCTTTTCTAATTTTAATTTAAAAAGCACATTTTTCAAACAAATGAATAGTAATCTAATAGACCTAGATTTCTTAATTTCATATTAATTTTGATTAAATATTGTTAACAAATTGAGTTTGGGCTGAATTACCAGCTAAAAAAGTCCATTTTTTTTAATGTAACCAGAAAGACACACTTAGTACAGTTATAAAGTTGACACAATGACTGAAAATATTTTGAGTGTTAGAATAAAATTTCTGGTTGACACTATTAACTAAGCCTTTGTTTGTAAATCCTTGAACATAATTAGTAGCAATTCCTACACTAAAACTCATTACAATCAGTGAAGAACTAACCAAATTTAACAACCTTGACTCTCTCGTTTTAAAAAAAATGCTGTCATAAGATGTTATATAAAAGGAGCTATTCTTATTTGAAGAAAGAGCTAAATATATGTCTGTAACCTTTTATGAATAAGGATATCTAGTAATGTATAGAAATAGTGATAACATTCGGGAGTTTTTTGAAAACTAAGAGAGGATCAGCTAATAATGAGAAGGACTGGCAGTTTTGAACACCAGATTTTACTGGCTGAATAAAATGTTCTGTGACTGGGAGAAAGGTAGGAAGCAAACTTGATCGCTTGCTAGACCTGTGAAATTATTGGTGTGTGAGAAGAATGCAAAAAATAAGATAATAACATTAAAAAAAAATTAGTATTATCCCACTTATTAAACTTTTATTATTAATACCTTGATTTCTTCCTCATTCAGGACAGACAAATCCATGTCATTTCTGCGCCACACAATAGGAGGAGGTGGAGTACCTGTGACATCACATTTAATTTCCACATTATCTCCAACACGGGCTGTAACATGGTTCACTTCCAAAGCTTTATCCAAAGACACAACAGATACACCTAGAAATCAGTTTAATAGATTTTTAAATATTTACTATATATATTAATGGCAAGTTTTTTCTTAATATAAGAATCTCACCATGAAAGTGAATATATATGTAATATTAAAAATAAGTCTTTATAGTTTTAGTAGCAAATGAAGAGATCTCACCTTAATAAGTGAGATATAATCATAGGTGGGACTGTATCCTATTGGTGCGAAAATTCAATTTTTCTCCTAACTCTCCATTTAATAAGATATTTTTAGGATTATTATAACATCTTAAAATAAAAAAAAATACCTCCTCAAGCAGATGCTTGCCACAGAGGTCTGACAGGAGCCTCTCAGTTTAATACACCATAGTAGAGGGATCTGTGAGGATGGTGGGTCCTCAGCAGATTTTTTTGCCAACTGCACACAGTGTTCCCAGGTGGTCACCCTCCCAGTCTCAGACCAAGCCCAAAGCTGCTTAACTTCGGTGATTGGATGAGAACTGGTGTTTTCAGCTTGGTACTGCCATTGGCTTATAACATCCTACCCTTGTTCATATTGACTTACACAATTTTATGTTATAAAAAATGTGTTTTAAAAAATTATAATTAAACATAATTATAATAAAATGTGTTAAAAATATTGTATAATAAATGTGTATTACATAATTTTATATGGGGATTTCTTTAATATACTGTACAATTGATTTTTACTTCTAATGTAAGTAAAAAGAAACATCTGAAGAAACCACATTATAGGAATAATATGGAAAGCTAATTAATCCAGTAAAAAGGAGGGCTATAAGAACGAAACATTTTTTTACCTCACAAAGAGGAAGATCTTGCTTGGAGGATATTAATCTATATAATTTAGAAATTAAATTACTACATATGGCAGGTTCCATACATCATCTCATAGGAATAGAATAAAATCGTCTTTCAGTAATACCTAACTATCATTTACAGACCACGTTAAGTGAGAAGGCTTCTTAAACTCTTGGAATATCAGATTTAGCCTTTTAAGATAAACATGATTAAATTATTTGTTAGTTATAACTGTTATATTATTTAAATGTTATATATTTACTATTTTTAGGGTTGGTGGGTGACACAAATAGCACATCACAGCAGCAGCAAAATAAAATAACTTTGCTGTAACCAGCAAAAAAATTTAAAAAGCAGAGAAAGCAGGCCAACTTACTGTATAACTTACTAAAGGCAAGATAAAATTCATTAATGTTGAGCTTGCCATCTCGATCACCATCATCAAAAAGGAGCATATCTGCAAGAATGCAAGAAGTAGATAGCTGTCCAAGATGGTCACGTTCTGCAGCTTGCCAAAGCTCTTCAGCTTCCAGTTGGCCATTATTATTTTGATCATAATGAGAAAACATGATGCTCACTAAGTATTCATTACCTGTAACAAATATGTAATAAAATATAAATTTTTATGAACCAAGATTCTTAGGACAATGTATTATTGTTTCTTATTACTCTCTTTTGTTCACTGATGTAAGGAATTTTTTGCCACATTGTTAATAAAAGAATGTGTTTACTCATCAATGTTTGGTAACTTCCATTTCATTACACTCACCTGATTTTTTGCTATCCATTAATTTTGCATTATTATAGAGAAGTAAATTTTCCTTCATGAAATCATACTCTTCATGAGTACATTCTCTCTGTGTAGAGTCCAGACTAGGATCAGCTGTTGTTGCAGTTTTAAATTCCAAATGTGGAAGGCTAGTCCAAGAAGGTAACTCAACTTTTTTTTCATGAAGTAAATGAGCCCGTCTGTCTTTAATGCTACTGCCATAATCTAGAAAAACATATAAAAGAAAACAGGTAATAGTATATATTATTTTAAAATCATTAAAAAAAATTAAGGAACAAAAAGCACAGTGCAAAGTTTACACAAAATTTAATAATACCCTGTCACTTTTAAGAGTTAAATAATAAAAGTGATGTTAAAATAACTATATCATAAAATGATCATAACTATTGCTAATTAGTAGACAGTTTTAGCAACATATCTAAAGAGGAAGTGAAGATAAATGGTGTAAGAGTGTATGCTGAGATAGTAGTGTAGCATTCATTAGGATGTCATTCATAAGTAAACAAGTCTGCCATTAAAAAGTGGCTGATATTATCTTCAGAGATGTATCTGCAGATACATTTAAAGTGTTCCCCACACACTAATCACAAATTAAACCCCTCATCAATGCACACACAAAAAATATGTTTGAAATTTTAAAGCTGCTTTGAAATTACCCTGTATTTCTCTTTTTTTTCCAGGTTCAACTGTTTTCAGTTACAAATTCATGTTATTCACTATACTTTCCTTACTAGAACACTGTTCTAATGAGTTCTATTTTTAGGAGTTGTTTACTGGCCACCATCCACAACAATAATAATCTTTATTGACACAAAAAAGTACTACATTTCATAGGTGTACCATATATGCCTAAGAAAACTACTCATCTATAGAGGTAATTGGTGTAGTAATATAAATTACTTAAAACTAAGATGCTAAAGCAACAGAAGCTGTATAGTAACATATCTAAATGCTATTACAGCTTATGTGTAAAGCTGATCTTATTACACCGACTGCCACCATTTTTGAGCATCTCCTGTGCTCCAGCAGCTCCTTCAGATTCATACTTTATAACTTATTCTTTTTATACTTACCTAAGAAATATTCCACTAGTACATGAGAACACTTTAAATGTATCTGCTGATACAACTATGTATGGAGTACAGGGTAAATCAAGCAAGAAAATCCAGCTATTACTACTGGTATTATATTTGATAGTGGCCACTGTTGTTTGATGTTTTACTTTTCAGATTGTTATTAATTTCTAATAACTAATTTCAATAAATGTTTTGTTTAAAAGGCCTGTTTCATTTTGTACAAGCATATTGCAAGCTTTAATTGAAAAGTGGCCAACTTATTATACAACTTGCATAGAGGTTAAAAATTAATAGATTTACTCCATATCACTGGAACGACTGGAAAAGCTGAGACAATTAGTTCGAATTATTAACAAAATTACTTTTTTTCCCCCTGGGGTTGATATCTGATAAATAGGTGAATCTATTGTCCTGTGGATAGTACAGTCCTTATTATATATTCACTAGGTTCTTGATTTTGCCGTTATTCTTGGTGGGGATTCTGCTACAAGGCTGACATCAAATTTGGAAGTGGCAGAGTGGGATGAAATATGTTAGAATCTATTATTTGCTGTGCACATTAACCAATGCATCTGTAATTTCCAGTGTATGTCCAGATGAGTGAATAATAATAATATCACCTTACACATGCGCTACGCGTTTTGCATTATTGCTCCAATGCATCATCAGCCGAAATAGTTATGCCTCAGGCAAAGATATTAGCGTGCTGTGATCACTGGATCAATGTTTATGTTGGGTGAAAAGTGGGTAACAGAGGAGAGCAAAGTGGTAGTACCTGTGTTGCCCTCTATTGAGGGGTTTGGGAAATAGGATTTTAAAGTTTCGCTGCCGTGGTTATATTGTTGATGATTTATTTATACAAAAATGTGGGATGTTATGTATGGTGATGGTGTGGGTTTATTTAAATGGGCATATAGAAAGAGTACAATAGACTCACCTATTTATTGGATATCAACCCAAGTAAAAAACAAGGTAACTTTGTACATAATAATTTCAACTAATTGTCTCAGCTTTTCTACTCATTACAGTGATATAAAATAAATTTATTACTTTTAAACCTGCGAGTGGTTAGCATGCTTGGCTAGTGATCTAAAGGACCTGGGTTCGAGCCGCGGGTAAGGCATGGATGTTCGCGTTGTTTTTCTGCTGTGGTACTGCATCCTCACAGACCTACTATGGCATACAATCTGACAGGCTCCTGTCTGCCATAGTAGAAAGTCTGTGAGGATGCAGGACCACAGCAGAAAAACAACACGAACATCCATGCCTTACCCGCGGCTCGAGCCCAGGTCCTTAGATCAGTAGCCAAGCATGCTAACCACTCGCAAGGTTTAAAATTAATAGATTTATTTTATATCACTGTAATGAGTAAAACAGCTGAGACATTTAGCTGAAATTATTATCTACAAAGGTACCTTGTTTTTTCCTTGGACAAGCAGCTGCTTGAGGGGGTATTTATATATTATAGATTTATTTTATATCACTGTAATGAGTAAAAAAGCTGAGACATTTAGTTGAAATTATTATCTACAAAGGTACCTTGTTTTTTCCTTGGACAAGCAGCTGCTTGAGGGGGTATTTATTAGTGTGACTTAAACCATTTCTTTGCATAGAGGTTATTGACGTTTCAATTGAACATTTTTTATATAATCACAGCTATTAGCTACTTTTGAAAACAAGATTACCGTTTTAGAAATTACTTTTTATATTGTTTCACAAACTTTGTACTCTTTTTTGTGAACTTAAACATTTTTATATATCAAAAAATTTGTCTGCCACTGAGCTACATAGTACGTTTATGCATAAAAATATTCTCCATACTTTTTGGTATATGTTATTCTTACTATTCCTTTGTAGAAAATTTTATATTATTCATATCCTCCCCATAACTGTATGCTTCAAATATCAATCACTACATCTGAATAGTGCAGTCTACTGAAGATAAGGGGCCATTTGCTATGAACGTTTAAAACTTTTTTAACTTATAGCTGTTTATTCCAGATTTTGAGCAAAAACTGATTACATGTTTTATTTCGCATAAGTAATTGCTGTCAGTTTAGACTGAAATTTAAAACATGAGTTGTATCACACTGAAATCTGACAAGTAGTCTATTGTGAATCAAAAGCCACATATTTGATCAACAGCTGTACATATTACGGTTTCGTAAATTTGCTTATTTTATTGATTTTGGCCAGATTTAAAATAAATATTTATGTTTCTAATAAGTTAGTAAGGTTACTAAAAAGTGTAAAATTAACAAAAATACATTGTAACTTAGCACAGCTCTTAAATTTCGGAAATAGTCAAAAGCCGTCTGAAGTTTTATTGCTTTGAAATTAGGAGACTCTGTTGGAGCACACAGGTAGGCTGGGCCACCCACAGTATTACACACTAAAATACAGGGCGTCGGTGCCCAACCCTGAAACAATTTTTACCCCAAAAATAATCTCAAGGTGTGGCAAAAAAAAAAATCAATGTTTAAAGGAAAAAATATTTAGATTCACCGTTAGTTAATGACTACAGCAGTCATGTTGCTTAACATATCATAACTAAAGATGGCCGAAAATATGGCAAAAAAAGAAATTTATTATTGAAAATACATGTAAAAAATGTTTTTCATATTAGTAAAAAATGAAATTTATATATGAACCATGGACAATAATGGAGCAGAGCAAATTGGGCAGAAAGTACGCTTGTTTTGAACGTAGTTAAAGCCAATTTTGTACAGTGATTATAAAATATGGTTCTAACATGTTCAGTTGTAAGATACACAAATCTTTATAACAAGGATTAATCTTAATTTCTTCAAGTAAATTTATTCATTCTCTTTTAAGTGAAATTAATTTATAGTCCATGATTAATGTTAGTCAATAGTTATAAACGATTACTTTTGGCAAAATCGTTTAGTTATGGTTTGATGAAAGAAAGTGGAAGAAATGAGCCAGATTTATTACACTGATGATTTTTTCATGAATCGCAACTTCTTTTACAATAAGTCGCATGCCGCTATTTGGATGGGTCTCTTTAAAGAATTTAAGACCTGAACATAATCGATCAAATAAATCTGCTAGTATGAAATAAACATAATCTGTTTATCATATTCTTTCTCAAACAGCTGCGACAGTCATCTGTAAGGAAGAAAATAAAAAATTATGCCTTTGGCGGATTCCACAAATAGATCATAGAATAAATTTGTTTTCATCGGATGTTAGGATCTTTTTCTACTTCCTGGATTATTTCTACTTTTCAATGATCATTAACCATAATGAACAAGAAGTAAAAAAAAAAAACTGAACCAAAAAAGAGTAGATGGGTTTTTTCACCGAGCCGAAATAAAAACCGAAATAACCGAAAATAACCGAAAATAAAGCCATTGTGATGCCACAAACTGTGTGGCTTCAGTGCATGTTCAGTACGTAACGACTTTCACAAAAGATGGTATGGTAAGATTTCCACACAGAGAAAACGTGAATATTGATGGTTGTTTGGAAGGTCGAAAATTTCTTACTGCGGATTACTTGTTAAATCTAAATTTACTAAATAGGGAAAAATAATACAAATGCATATTTTAGATTGGACTTCATCTGGGTTAAAAAAATTAATTTAATAAAACATACCATTAAATGTGAAAACACTATGATTTCACTGTAATATGAATTGAATATATATATTGCCTAATTTAAAATCATTCCGCTATTTGAAATTACATTTCTAGGTATGTTTGAAACTAAATTTATGAAAACTCCATATTTAGAGCCAAAATGTTTCTCTTTCTGTTGTATGCTGGATTGCTCCGATGCCCCAACAATTGTACCGTGGATTCCCTTTCAAATGCTTGATCTCAGCTCAAAGCTTATTTAGATTTTACCGGTTAATTTGATGTGCACGAAAGACTGGCAAAAAAAAAGCCTTGCACACATACATCTGAATAGTAATAGATATTAGTTAACCTTTGGGTGAAAACACCGAAAAAATATTGCTTTATAATACTCGTATATTGATATCTGATAAAGAAAAAAAAATCCCTAATGATGAATAATATTCAATATGTAGGAGCAGTAACCGTCAAACATTCACCAATAAACACATCTTTCTTAAAAATGCATTTTGGTTTATGTAGCAAATAGATGGCTAAAAGGAAAAGTATGGCATTTTCCCAAAACTTGACTGAAAATGTTTACAACTTATTTTTAAAGAAATATTTTCTGAAGTACCTTTCGAAAAAGCTATTTTTTAAGAGTATTAGTAGTGTTACATGGTCCCTGGCGACGGAAGTAAGCAATTAAAAATGGCGGCCCAGAACTAGGTCATCGCCCACGCTTTGAAGGCGGTCGTTGACCCCGTTTCCTCCTGAGCATAGGTCGGGGTGAACGACCCCCACTTCCGGTCATGTGATACGGAGGGCTTAATTTTAGGATCCCCCATTTCCAGCCCCTAAGCATAGAAATAGGCTGAGAGAAGTGACGTCCCAAGTTTTTCTTGTGCTAGGCCCCCCTATTTACCCAAAGCGTTACAAATAGATGTAAATAGTACTATAATAGGCTTACGTTTTTCTTTCTTTTCTTTATTTAAAACAATTTCTTCAATATTTTCATTTAATGTTTCAGGCACTCCAATTATTTCCAAGTTTTTATTTCTGCTTACCTGTTCAAGTTCATTTACCTTCCACCCCAGTTCTTTTAAGGAGCATTTACTTTCATAAATGTTTCATTTTGTTTTTGAACTTCTTTCATCTGTTTGGTTAATTCTGAAAATTCATCTATTTTATTTGAACAATATAAAGTGCTTTTATTGTATTCTCCAATTTCCTTTAACAATTCTTCTTTTAAATTAGTATTACTCTGCATAAAATCTTTTTTAAAAGATGTCATATGTTTATCAATTAGATATTCAACATATTTCTCTTCTTCAGATATCTTATTTTCTCGTGTAGAATCTTTTAAGTTTGAAATGTTATGATCTCTATTTTCTGACTTATTATTTCTGTCTACAGTTTGCTGATTTTTTTGTTTCTGATTTGCATTTTTGACATTTCCATATTACTTTTTCCAAATTGTGCATCTTCCTAAAATTTGTTGCAAATCCTATGCAATAATAATGATAATAGAACTTGCAACGACCTTTGCACTGAATGGTTTAAAAGTACATCGACTATTTCAACATTACACTTACTAGAAAATTCATTTTCTAAATCTGGAGATTTATCTGTTGTACAACTTTTAGTCTCCATGTCAACTGTTGTTACATCACGCGATGGTACGTTCTTGTGTCGCTGTAGTTTCTGTTGTTTATTTAATTTAGGCTTAGAAGAGTTACTGGGAAGATTGATACATTTCGAACATAGCCAATTCTTTTTCTTTTCTAAAGACATTTTCTTAAAATTACTCTACTTCAAACCAACACAATAAAAATGTCCATAGCCACCACATGCGCCTTTGCAATGAAGAAACTCACCAAAATCTAATTTACAAACTACACACATGAGAGCCATATTAACTCGAAAACTAGAGAATTTTCCTCCGGAGCGTTAATGCTCTATAAAAAGAGGAAAGTGGAAAAAAGAAAGGGAGAGGAAGGGTGGGTTGGGGTGATTGGAGGGGGTAAATAGGTTACGAGAGGAAAACAGAGGAGAATGGGGGAAAATAGAATAGGGGAGGAAGAAAGAGGATAATCTTGTTGAAGCCTTTCATTGGTCGAGATCTAGTTCACACTGAATTCCTGAAGGTTTGGATTTAAATCATAAGTACCACTGTGTGTCTGTATCATTTGCTGTCAGTAAGCGACTCGTTAAACATGACAGGACGAAAGAACGATCCTATTTGGAAAGGTTTCAAGAAATACCCTAAAGGAAAGGGATTTCGTGCCATTTGTTTACAGTGTACGCCATTTGTTTACAGTTACGTCATCGGACTTGTAGCGCGACTTAAAAGCTATCAATGTGAAGGCAAAGCCATAACATCTTCGCAATGGCTTGATCATGAAATCTTATCTGCAATGAACTCGTGAGAACACGACAAAATCAGAAGCTTCCTCAAAATAATACAAGCTCATCTAAAGGCATTGAGGGACCAAGCATAGGTTTCAACAATGGAAAGTGAATGAATTTAACTGAAGAACTATCCACTATGACTCTGCACCGTTCACTTAAGAATGTGTCAGGATGCACAAAGAACTGTATTGGGGGTAAAGTCAGCTTCGCCATTGGTACCTTGCTATAACACTTGAAGGCTATTTCACAGAAGACGTAAAAAACATTCATTTCACTGATATCGCTAAACGTTTTGTGGAAGAGGCAGAAGTTGAGTTACATCATTTAGATAATATATCATTCATTCTGAATGGAACTTTCCTATGTTACTAAAAGAAGTGTACGGCGAGATGGTACGCACCTCTGAATATGCACTAACTAATAGTGTGAAAATGTTACTAAATAAATAGTATTCTACATCTGATTTTTTCATCATTGTGATTTCTTTCTTAGCGTGGTTGCAAGGTTTACAACGACCTGAAGCCTAAACCATATACGACCTAGCGAAACAAAGTAGAATAAGACTGACATTCTATTTTGAAAAAACTTGTTTCTGTCAACTGCTGTACCGGACATCCTTTGACCCAACGAACATTTTTCTGGATGTGAACTCCTATTGCAACACCATACTGCCATATGGAAAGGTGATTAGGGGGCCTTTTCAAGGGACGACGCCAGAAAAGTGTGGGAGTCTAGCACATGAAAGAATATGTGAAACAGGTCGTCTCACTCATACAGGGGGTCAACGGCCGCCATAGTAGCGGGTCAACACTCGAGAAAATTCTGTTGCCCAGGTCGTCTAGAATATACAACGGTCTGAAATGGGAACCCAAAAATTAAGCCCTCCCTTTCACGTGACCGGAAGTGGGGGCGGGACCTATTCCTTTGCTCAGGAGGAAATGGGTTCAATGGCCTCCATCAAAGTGGGTCAACAACATTGGAGAAAATTCTGTTGCCCAGGTCGTCTAGAATATACAACGGGTGGAAATGGGGGGCTCAAAAATTAAACCCTCCCTAGGACGCAGTCAAAGTGTGGGTACCCCTGGTCGTCTAGAACTCCCACATACAGGGGTCAACGTACGCCACGGAAGTGGTGTCAACAGTCGAGAAAAATCTGTGAACCAGGTTGTCTCACTCATACAACGGTCGGAAATGGGGGTGCCAAAAATTAAGCCCTCTCTAGGTCACCATCAAAGTAGGGTCAACACTCGAGAAAAATCTGTTTGCCATGAGTCTAGAATATACAACTGTCGGAAATGGGGGTCCCAAAAATTAAGCCCTCCCTAGGACGTCATCAAAGCTTGGGTAAAAGGGTGGCCTAGCACAAGAAAAACTTGGGACGTCACTTCTCTCAGCCTATTTCTATGCTTAGTGGGTGGAAATGGGGGACCCTAAAATTAAGCCCTCCCTAGAGAACCATCAAAAGCGTGGGGTCTTTTTGGGGAGTTCAAAAATTAAGCCCTCCCTATCACATGACCGGAAGTGGGAGTCGTTCACCCGACCTATGCTCAGGAGGAAACGGGGTCAATGACCGTCTTCAAAGCGTGGGCGATGACCTAGTTCTGGGCCGCCATTTTTAATTGCTTACTTCCGTCGCCAGGGAGCATTTGACACTATTAGTATTTGATTCAAATATTAAACTGTAAAACAACAATTTTAATGAATTTGTTACAGAAAAACTGATTTTGTAAGTAATGAAATACATTTCACACGCTTTAATCCTGATATATAATGACGATACTAAGGAATTTCAAATTGCTCAAGTCTTTTTTTTTTCAAGGTTTCTCTCCAAGACAAGAAAAGGATAAGCTGGAAGATACATTGAACTTCAGACTTATTGATGCAAATAAAGCAAAGGGATAAAATAACTGTAAAGTATTTTAAAAAAATAAAAGCTATATATGAAAGGTTCACAATTTCTGAAAATAAATAAACCACTTTCTTAAATTTCTTGTAAGTTTTGGGATACGTACGCTTTTTTTTAAGGCATCCGTCCTTGTGGTCGATAGTGATGCTCCTCGCAGTAAGGCAAGCAGCCCTGTGCAGCTCACAGTGATTGATGTAGTAGCTTCCATCAGAACCACATACTGGCTTTTTCCTCTTCTTGCAGATCTTCTGGCAAACGCAGACAGCTTCTCCGAGTTGATTGACTTCACACTGGCGACCTCTGCCACATACCGTTGTCTCGCAGGGATCTGAACAAAAAGTAAAAGGCTCTAACACAGCGGAACAAATCCATACTATCTGTTAAAAATTGTTTCTTTACCAACTGAAGGTTTCTCGAATTAAATGAAATAGGAACAATGTCCTTTCTGGAAGATTTTAGTGTCTGATGCGTGGTTTAACTGGTAGAGGCTCTGGCATGTATCTAGAGAGTTGCGTGTTCGATTCCCCCCCGCATCAGTGACAATTTTTTTCTTTTTCAGAATTTTTTAGGAAATTGTAGTGAAGTGAATCTTTGTGAATATTTGTTTAGTAAGTGAATCTTTGTTTAGTAATTGTAGTGAAGACATAAATGCTATGTCGGATTTAGTAAACTAACTCCAAACAAAATTATGCATATTTTCTAATATTTCATGACGTTTCACACAACTTTGTTTAGCTCAGATTTAATTTTACAAGTTTACTTATTTGATTAATTGAGTCTTAGCAGAGCTAAGAACTCGTTTTTCTTTCTTTTTTTTTTTTGGAGGGGGCGGGGAGCGGGGTCGTACGAACTAGAATTTGGCTCAACTCAAAGTGGACCGGTTACACTCACTGTCAAATAATAAATTAACATTCTGACCGTGCAAAAGAAGAAAATGTATTTAAAAAAAGCTAAAGCCAAAAAGAGAATGTTTTGCAGACATTTCCTTTGATGGAGCTGCTTATCAAGTAGTGCTTTAAGAAAAGCAGGAAATTAATGCTAATTGCTAATTGATTTCGTAAAAAGGAAGCTAAAAAAGAAATTAGGCAAATGATTTACAAGGGACTGTTATCGTCGATTTTAAAAAGGGTTTCCTCTGAAAGGTCATTAATTCTCTGTGATTTATAATAATTCTTCGAGATTTTCAGATAACAAATGGCTTTCCGATTTCTAAAGACAAGTGCAATCCATTTTTCTGACAAAAATGAGGGTTGGAGTTAACCAAGCCATGAATCAACAGTTTAAACGGCTGTTGGTTCACAAGACATGAATGGGAAAGCAAGTTAAAACGCCATCGTTCTTTGAGCTATGATTTCATCGTTAATGTTTTTTAGTTTCATTTTTTTCGGTTTATCACAACTGAGCAGACTGGAAAAAAAATAAAAAAAATCAAGAAAAAAACAACAACTGGAAGGCACGACTTAATATTTTTGAGCATTTGAATGCAAACACATTTAAATATTGGAGTTGTTGTCGCAATTTTTTAAACATTTTGTGAAACAACCATATGATACCAACTTATATAAAATTACCTCTATGCCTATTCAACTTCTGTCGTAATTTTTAAAATAACATGCAAAGAAATTTCATCATGACTGATAATTTACCATTTATTAATCTTTATTTCTTTAATTCCAAGTCTCCCTAATTTTTTTTTTTCAGCGGTAAAAGGGGGTTCATATTTCTTTAAATTGTACATGTAAAAATACTCGTTTAGTTATTTAGAACTGAATTTGTTAAATCGGCAAAAACTATTATTGAAACCCGTTAATAACAGATAACGTACTTATGTGAATGCTAAATTCTGTATTTTTATGTTCATTTACACCTGTTCGTGTCCTTTCCATGTATGACATATATACTTATTTTCCATCGTTCCCTAACAGTGTTTTGAATTTAAAATGTTTTATCACTATAATAAGAGTAAAATATTTC
This sequence comes from Ryuthela nishihirai, assembly GCA_038380435.1. Lineage (NCBI taxonomy): Eukaryota > Metazoa > Arthropoda > Arachnida > Araneae > Heptathelidae > Ryuthela > Ryuthela nishihirai. The sequence continues at coordinate 69,109,711 of JAWZYU010000015.1, read as the reverse complement.
ACTTGTCTAATAATATTTGTTACGCATTTCTTCATTTCTTGTGGAAATTACTTTAGATTTGCATCATCATTTGAACTTTATTTTAATTTTTTCACACTATTTCTTCCCTAAATCGACATCAAAATTTTCACTGCAACCATTTTTCACATTTCTAGGTAGAATATTTTATTAAATTTTATGTTCCCAGATTCAAGTATTCTAATGTAATTGATGCACAAATTCTTTTCTCTATGCTTAATTAATCATAAACCTGTAAGACATTACTAAGATCATTCGCTATGAGCATTCAATTGGAAAATGTTTTACATTTCTCAAATTACCATCGTCAATTAAAATAGCGTTCTCTAAATTGTGCAGGTCCTCTAAGTCGGCAATCGGATTTGAGTCAGCAATGTAGTAATACAAAAATGAACATTTCATCTATTTATTCATTATAATATTAATCGACGATACTACTAATTGTATTCAACGGTTTTGATGGGTTTATCAGATTGAATGTAACATTGTAAAATAAAATTACACTGCTTACTACTTCTTGACTATAAATATAGATGTCTGTACCTAAGGGTGATATAGATGTCTGTATGTAAGGTCTGTACTCTAAATATAGAAGTCTGTACACCTTGGTAAATTCTGCAGATCGAAAAGCAAAGTTAACCTTAAAAGAGCACATTTCGATTCAAAGTTTTCTTTCTACCAATGCAAGTTGTAGAACACTGCGACTTCACTTACTTCAAAGATTCATTTTAGTATCTGGATTGGATTGTTTCACCTCTGAACAGCGCCTTTTTGCACACAACAGACTAAATGGCCAGGTCGCAAGGACCCCAAGGGCTTAGAGAATGCTGGGAGGAGGAGACCCACTGGACAGCTGTTGGGAGACAGATGGTAGCCTTCCGTAAAAGGCCATCCATCGTGTTCTTTAACGTGCACAGAGTATAGTTATCCCGCGCACGGAACCACGGCTTTACCTCACTCCGAGGGACAACGGTCTTTCCAAGCCCATCGGTGTCCCTTTACTGACAGAGAGCAGGATGGGGAGTTTTACAGAGATAAATCTCAACGCTGGCCCAGGTGGGACTCGAACTTGGGAAATGCGGATTACTAGCTTGGCATGGTACCGACCGAGCAATTCCCGTCACATGTTTGAATATCTCTTTTTTTTTATATCATTTATTTAAAGACTATGAAAATTGAAAAAGATTGTGTAACACTGACACGATATAAAATTTTGTCAGAAAAACAGTTCACCAAAAATCAAGTTTCAAGAAAAATCTTACTGCGAACACGGAAATATTACAAAATATCTTTTTCTTTTTAATTTAATAAAATATCGTTTTAATTAATCTGAGATTCTTTGGCCGTTACTGCATGATCTCTTTTTACAGAACTAAAAAAAAATATTGTTATTAAATTTGTTGAAATTCCTGCAGATAGGGGGGCGGGGGTGGCTCAGTCGGTAGCGCGCCAGGCTCGTAATCTGTAGTTCCCAGGTTCGAGTCCCAACTGGGTCAGCGTTGAGATTTATCTCCGCAAAAATTCCCCGCCCTGCCCACGGTCAGTAGGGGACACCGATGGGCTTGGAGAGGCCGCCGTCCGTCGGATGGGACGTTAAGCCGTGGCCCCGTATGCGGGAGAGCCATACCCTGTGCACGTTAAAGAATACGCTGGATGGCCTTGACGGGAGGCTACCATCTGTCTCCCAACAGCTGTTCCAGTGGGTCCCCTCCCCCAAACTTCTCTGAGCCTTCGGGGTCCATGTGATCTGGCCATTTAGCCCATGGTGTGCAAAAAAGTGCCGCTCCCGTCCTGCCCACGGTCAGTACGGGACACCGATGGGCTTGGAAAGGCCGCCGTCCGTCGGATGGGACGTTAAGCCGTGGCTCCGCATGCGGGAGGGCCATACCCTGTGCACGTTAAAGAACACGCTGGATGGCCTTGACGGGAGGCTACCATCTGTCTCCCAACAGCTGTTCCAGTGAGTCCCCCCCCCAACCTTCTCTGAGCCTTCGGGGTCCATGTGATCTGGCCATTTAGCCCATGGTGTGCAAAAAAGTGTCGCTCCCGTGCTGCCCACGGTCAGTACGGGACACCGATGGGCTTGGAAAGGCCGCCGTCCGTCGGATGGGACGTTAAGCCGTGGCTCCGTATGCGGGAGGGCCATACCCTGTGCACGTTAAAGAATACGCTGGATGGCCTTGACGGGAGGCTACCATCTGTCTCCCAACAGCTGTTCCAGTGGGTCCCCTCCCCCAACCTTCTCTGAGCCTTCGGGGTCCATGTGATCTGGCCATTTAGCCCATGGTGTGCAAAAAAATGCCGCTCAGAGGTAAAACAACCCAACCCAACCCTGCAGATAGGATTATGGCGAGTCCCACAGCCCTCATTGCTATTGTGCCATTAATCTTAAATAATTAACTTTAACATGATACTCGCATATACACAAAGGGGGCAGAAATTGCTGTCGGTTCATTTTCACGAAAAATTTTTATTTTAAACCTCGATGCTAAAAGTTATCTCATTACAGTGTCTTATGGAAGTGGCTAACTACTAGACTTAACTATCAAAATTTTTAGATAGAACAAAAGCCAAAAAAAAAAAGAAATTTTTAAAATGGCTTCATCGCAGGAAATCTCTCTTAAGCTTTGAACTACATCAACCCAAGCCCAATGCTAATTCTCACACGCCTCTTTGCGTTTCAGCGAATGCTTCCAAGTTACAGTAGATTTAACAACGAAAGGTGTTCGTTCATTTTGTTGTGAGCTTCTTCACTAATTAGGACCATTTTTCCTCCCGTGTTGGAGCATTTCTCATGTTATTGATGAGATAAGATGCAGGCGCACAGCAGTCGTTTGTGAGTAATTAGAAAAGTCTCATTTTTCCAACGCCTGCTCGTGTACGATAACCTGTGCTTCATCACGCGCCATTAGCTCACGCGGGAGATCTCTTCTGGTCCCTCTAATTACGGATGCTTAAGTTAATCAACAACAACGTCCAGTAACTGACGACTGCAGAGACCTGGGACTCTACCCGAGGAACCACTTGGTGTGTGGCGCACTACATTATGTTGTGGCCATTTCCTCCCACCTCGTGCTCGAAAAGCGGTGCCGAGATGCTCGTTCCCGACTCGTGCGAGCGAACTCGGTTGTTGTTGTTATTACCGCTGGTTTAGCGCGAATTATTGTGTTACTAGGAGAGTAACAATTTCGTTTTCATCAGAGCCACACCGCAGCTCCAATTAGAGGTTTTTGTTGGTGATTTATTTCGCTCGGAGGATTAAGGTGGAAAAGTTGAAGAGGAAGAGGAAACTACGAAGCGATCCATTTTCCTTCCTTGTAAACTCGCATCCTAAAATTGGAATAACCTATTTGAAATTCTGATAGCTTCATAGGCAATACTTATATTGGCCCCTAAAATCGTTAATTCAATATTTAATTAAGACAATAGCGATGATCTCAGAGTACATTGCAAGAAATTAAATGTAGCACAATAAGTAAAATCTTAGTTTTTTCTTCTTCTCATTAAATGTACGATTTCTAAACCTAATAAGATGACACTGGCGATGGAAATTTACAGCAGTTCTGAGTCTTAAGATTTATTTTCAATTGGACGAAGGAAGGGTTCTACACAATTTCACTCACCACTTGTTGCGTGATCTATATTTTCAAAAACGCAATAGAAGAGTGCGTGCCCAGATGCACTAAAAATGAAATGCGTTATTTCATTTCCCAAATCTTTTGGGGAGAACAGAAGATGAAATTCCTTAACTTATAACCTTATTCATTTTATTTAAGAAGATAAAGATGCTTGAAATCGTTGTTATTTCTAGTAGGAAACATCAAAAGCCGATACCAGTTACATAACACCGTAGCAAAAATTCTATTTCTCTAACTCAGTACAAATCCACTCGGGATATTTCACACTTCCATCTGGCGAGCTTACACACATGAGAAATCAATGGGTGGCTGGCTCGAAGAGAATGGACGGTGAGATTTCAAAAGGCATTAGGAATAGAGATGTTTGCAATGGAATAAGATGCAGGAAATTCTACCATTAGTAGAAGGGGAGTCTTCTGCAGCTACGTAACTACGTTTTGCACTCGCCACAAATAAGGAGGAATATGTCGCATGCCAACTGAGACACATAATGCAGCGTGAGCTAAAATTATATTAAGATACGCTATGCAAAATTATGGTTTTGGGACTCTGAAACGTGCAAGGTTTGCTAAAATATGATCGAAGAAATAGGCAGTGTCATCTTAAAGTGCTCCTTAGGAGATTACTTCCATTAACTTTGCTCCTATTACGCAGGCCAGCTTTTGTATTTTAAGATTGCAACGTCCCATGTTCTCCAACTAGCATTGCCTCAAGTATTAGTTTGAAGGGAAATCGAATAACGATTTCAATTGTGGTGCTTTTTCTTTGCCCTGAACAGGAAGATATTCTGTGCCCGATTACACCACCAAGGACATAACACACGTCTTTATTCAAAGAGTATCATTACAACGGATCGTTCGATGTTTGCATACACAGTTAACTTATTTTTTCACCAACTTCACTGGAATAGGGTTGACTCGATTCATTCATAAATCTCTGTAGCATTTTGAAATTGAAAGAAAGTGTGAAAGGAAAAAATCTCCAATCAAGAAATTGAACAGCTTAATTCTCTGATGAGCTGGTGACTCTCTCTCTGATGACTTAATTCTCTGATTAAATGAGCTGGGAGACAGGTATCTTACATACGAGACACATTTATTATTATACACTTGTATTCTTAATGACATGACACAGGATTTTAATATCAGGGAATGCTATCATGGAACTACAAATATAACAAAGAAAAATAAGATAGAAAAAATACAAGCAGCAACAGCAAAAATTCTAATGGGTTGTAATGAAAATGCCCATTTAGTGACAAAACATGAGAGAGTTAATTATTTAAATATCCTGTCTTATTCGAATTTATATAAATTCAGTGTTATACTAGACATTTTTTGACGATACATTTAATAATAAAATAAATCATGAGAAAGAAACATTATTAAAATAAGATAACTGTTTTAAATTACTAAATGCCAAAAATGATTATGGAAAGTGTAAAGTGATTTCAAAATATCTTTTGTCTATAATTTGATTCCAAGAGAAGTACTAAATAGCAGCAATTTTTTCATTTTGGAAAAAAAATCAATTTTCTTACGGTACGATTTTTGTTCACGAAAGAGTTGGAAATGTTGAAGTTTTGTCAGTTCTTAAACATTTGTTTTTGGCATAAAATTATTTATGATAAAAGATAAGTATCATATACATCATTTTGCTTTTGGGATTTATAAACTCTGTGAACAAATACTTTTTCTATCCTTTAGTTTTACGTAATTTTTTTTTTTTACTTTTTTCTTTAGAAATTAATAGATTGAAATAAATATTGAAACTGTTGTATTCAATTTTCTGCAGACAAGCTACATAGCTTTGTGGGACAACTAAATTTGTTTTTTAACATTGCAATGAAAGAATAAAGGTTAAATTATTAAAAATACTATTTTATAAGTAATTGATTTTAGCTATTTTCAATAATTTTTGGGACTACATTGTGTCGTTGTTTCTTATAAGGACATTTATCTAGATAAAGAAGTTAATACTACTTCAAAATTTTTAAAAACTAACACTTTTTTTCCTCGGCTCGGAAACAGAATTCGTTTGCGTTGAGGAAAGTTTTAAAAAAAGAGCCGCGTTCGAGTGGACCATCGAGAAGAATATTCAAACGATGCCCAAGGTGCAATTCTGTTCTTAGCCACTAGGAAGGGCAGTAAGAGAGGAGATGGTGTGGGAGGAGGGTGTGGGAGGCCTAGGCATGGCCTGCGAGTAGCGGAATCGAACACATTTTGGAGAATATCTTGTCAGTGCAGAGGAAAGTGACTTTAGATATGACTCGAACTAGAAAATGGGATGTATCCCCATCTACACGTCAGTCTCCGAGGACGCTGTGTGGTCTTGATCTCTCGTAGTAGCAAAGGCATTTTCTCTAAAATGTGCAAAAACTTAAACAGTCTCTCTGGTAAATAGTGTGATATGGCTAGCTACAGGTTTTAATTAAGGTTTAAGATAAATGATAGGATTGGGGGGGGGATGCATTTAAACGACTGATTTTCGTCGTAAAGGCAATAAGGGCGAAACAAAAAAAAAAGTAGGTAATAGTGTCATTCTACTGTCAATTACTTTTGAATCTCCTTTGGTGAGTACACGATTTAATGCAATCCTGAATCTACTTGAAATTTATCAATTTTGCTTTACCAGTTGTAGAGAGTAAGGAAGATTATGTCCATGTTTCGTAAATAATGAGAATTCTGGACTTGTTACTTTTTAGTAAACAATCCTTAAAAATATTTTAGTTCCCAACTCTTCAACTGGTGAAACATTTCTGAAACTTAAGATTCAGAATGGATCGAAATCTTTTCATTTATGGACAGTGATATTTTCCATTGTTCAGTTCGTCCAGAGGAAGTTTCGCGTTGAATTTCGTTCCCCGCTGACTTAGAAGTTGTCATTTCATTTTAAGGCCATAATGCTTTACTTGAAAGCATCTTAAGGTTTACGCAGTTTTATATATGCACACCGACAAGTCTAAACATGTAATTGTTACAAACAAGATGGCATCCCGGAAGAAATATTAACATCCTCCGAAATCGATAAGGATTTAAATCTGTTTTCAGATATTAAACTCCAACAAACTCTATGCAAATATTTTAAGAACGATTTAGAGCCAAAAGAGTCGATTTCCGCCAGTGGATGCAACCAGATATCCTTGAAATATTATGAACTACCAAAAGAAGGTCATTTCCCGATTGCATTTGTCAGTTGAAATGAATCCACGTGCTGAGTACGGCTTAGAGCTTCAGACGAAGTTTTATGCTCATTACGAAGAATTTTACTTAAGGAAGAGAGTGTGTGAACGAGCAATCCAAACTTCCTCTCAGAATTATAAGATTAGAAACAGATTTATCTTGTAAAGTTTCAGTGTTCCGTGGTTACTAAGGAGATGTAATTGTTACAAATGCTCTTCAGCATCGCAGAGCAGGGGGATTAAATCCAGGCGACTGCGAAACTCTCTCGGAAACGCGACGGCGTAACCATTATCTGCGGTCCTCGTCCTTTTCCGCGCAGCGTAATCCGGATCTCAGTGTAATTCCTTTAATGTCGAATTAAGTATCTTAACAAGGCACCACGAAAGCAGATACAAACTCTAATTTGTTTTGCTTCCTATAATCACTGGGATTGGCCCGAGGCTTGTTTATCAGGAATGTACATTAAGCAAATGAAGAAAACTTGAAGATAAAATCTCAGCAATCCTTTTATCAATTCAGAAGATTGTGCTCGCATAAAGAACGGTGAAGCAAATGGAACTAATGGATACGGGAATTAATAAATTACGAACTTCGACATTCGGAATTGATTGGCAGAGAGTGTGAAAATCTCTGATCATTGTCTTCTTCTTCTTAGGTTCGTCATTAAAACTTACGTCATTATTATTCCTACTAAGACTTCATCCCATGCGCTCAGCTTGTGTCAGTAATATGGCGATATCTCGCAGTGTCAGGAAAAATACACTCTGAGGTATTGTGGGGATGGCGATTCTTTTACCTCAGAGCCACACTCTCGTGCGCAAAAGAGGCTGAATGGTTAGGAGAGAGCCGATCCGAGGCACACTCGAAGGGTGTTGGCCTTCTTTTCATTGCTGATATGTGACTTAAATAGATGCGTATTCACAGAGATTCTAGAATGCAAATATATCAGATTTTGTGACAGAGATAATCATGCATGCAAATGATGCAGTTGAAAAAAGGATATTCAGAAAGAAAAGGAAGAACAGACGAGAAAGGTGTGTGGTGTGTGGGGGGAGAGAAAGGGGGTGCTTCTTACCTGTGGAGTCGTTTGACCTAAGATCAGCCTTGGGCAAGACACAAGAACCTCAAGGGCTAAAATCTGGGGTAGGGGAAGACGATCCACTGAACAATTGTTAGGAGACACGGAATCTCCGTGTCATGACGAATTCAGCGCGTTCTCTAACGTATACAGTGTATGGCTCTCCTGCACAAGGGGCCAGAGCTTAATGTCCTTCCGGAGGTTGGCTCATTCGGTAAGGCGACAAGTTCGAATCTTTAGTTCCTAGGTTCGAGTCCCATCTGATTTATATCTGCTAATCCCCGTTGTGCCCTCAGCGAGAAAGGGGATGCCAATGGGCTTGGAAAGGCAGCCGTCCACAGGATAGGATGTTAAGATCCCGTGTGTAGGAAAGCCATACCTTGAACATGGCAGATGGCCTAGACGGGAGGATTCCATCCGTCGCCTAACACCTGTCTAGTGGTGCCTTTCCTGCAACCTTTTTCTCAGCCCTTGGGGTCCTTGTGACCTGGCCATTTAACTATTTTGTGTGCAAACACAATGACGCTCAGAGGTACAACAACCCAACTGATCGCGCCAGCCTTTATCCGATTTCTTTTCGAATTCAGTTGCCTGAAACGAATTTTGAATAAAAATATGCTACCAACCTAAAGAAACTTCAGAATTTTCTGAGATGAATGCATTATCTGGCTTCCTAAACAACTCTCGGTTAACAAACATTTTTCGGTGATTAATCACGTGAAATCAGAAGCAGATATCAAAACGAAAGAAGAAAAATAATATATGCCATCATTTATATCGCAATATGCAACTTAACAGTCATGACCATATCTAACGTTCGGAATTTGCAACACGCCATTTGGGATGATGAAAAAACAAGCTTTTCCCCCCCATCGTTCAAGCGGAGAAAAAAAAATTCGTCAAGGCGAATTTCCCTCTCCGCATTCCTTTCCTTTTATTTGGAGACTTGATGAGTTTTTCCTCTGCAGAGTTGGCCAATGAGCGAAGTTCCTGAAGTGATGTCATGCATCACAGCTGCATTCATGAATGTCAAACAACTCGCCTTAACATCTGCTCACCGTCAAGCCACTGATTTCAGTTCTGACCGTCGTTCAGACTTCATTTACTTACTCGTTCCTTCTGCAAATGCTTTCTTGTCTAAGGAATATCTTTTATTACCTTTTAAAAACTCTTCGTTAACCATCACTCACTTGCTTAGTTTCAAGGGTGAAAGGTTGGCTTGTGAGTAGCACTTTCGTGCATACAATGAGCTTAATGGACAGGTGAAAAAAAAACCCTAAGGGCTCAGAGACAGACTCAGTGGACAGTTCTTAAGAGGCAGATGGTAACCTCCCGCCAAGGCCATCCAGCGTGCTTTTTAACGTGTTTATACTGCATACGGAGCGACGGCTTAACGTCTCATCCGATGGATGGCAGACTTTCCAAGCCCATTGGCTTTCCCTTTTTGACAGAAGCCGGGATGGAGTTTTGCATAGATAAGTCTCACAGCTGACCCAGGTGGGATTCGAACCTAGAAACTGCAGATTACGTGCCTGGCGCGTTATCGACTAAACCAACCCGCATCCCAATGGTGAAAGAATCTTACAAATAATTTTCTTGTGGATAAAGGCTAGAGAATGTTTTTTTCCTTTACTACTGCAATCACCTTCAGTGCAGAAATAATGACTTTTGTGCAAACAGTGAGCCATGACTTAACGTCCCATCATATGGACGGCTCTAAGCTCTTCGTTGTCTCCTTTCTCAGGTTAAAGTTCAGAGGAGAATTCTATGCACTAAATCTGCAGTTAAATCTATTTTGTATTCAAACAAAGGTTCCACAAAACAAATCTATTAATGAGGTTCAATTTTAAATCAACAAACCGAAAAAGGACGGTTAAACTTTGAACACTCTCTTTTTACCTATCTTTCTATTGCTTTTGGCTTTGACATTTCTCCGTTGGTCGGTTTGGGGATTGGACAAAAAGTTGTTCCACCGTATCTTTCGAACGCGACGGAGAAACTTAATCATTTATGTGCCAAATAAAAGCTTGTGGCGCGGGGAGTGTCATAGGCTACAAAAAATTGACCCTATATGCTTTCTTTCGCCGTGCATTCTTCCCCCCTAAAAACAGACGGAAGATATGAAAATGATTGTTCCTCTATATCTTCTGAATGCGAGAGCGGAAAGTAACGAGCTCTATGTTGAATGAAAGCTTATTACGGGGGAGTGTCGTAGCTATAAAAATTTGATCCCTGGACATTCTTTGCCGTCCCGTGGCCGAGTGGTTAGCGCGCTTGGCTACTGATCTAAGGGACCTGGGTTCGAGCCCCGGGTGTAAGGCATGGATGTATGTGTCGTTTTTCTGCTGAGGTCCTGCCATCCTCTCAGACCTTCTACTATGGCATATAAACTGACAGGCTCCTGTCAGACCTCTGTGGCAAGCAGCTGCTTGAGGGGGGACATTCTTCCCCCCTATAAAAGGGGGGACATTACGAAAATGATTGTTCCTCTATATCTCCTGAACGCGAGAGCTGAAAGTAACGAGCTCTATGATGAATGAAAGTTTATTACGGGGGGAGTGTCGTAGGCTATAAAAATTTGATCGCTGGGCATTCTTCCCCCCTAAAAAAAGGGGTATAATTCGAAAATGATTGTTCCTCTATTATCTCCTGAACGCGAGAGCGGAAAGTAACGAGCTCTATGTTGAATGAAAGCTTTTTACGGGGGGAATGCCGTAGGCTATAAAAATTTGATCGCCGTGCATTCTTCCCCTCTAAAAAATGGTGGACGATATGAAAATGATTTTTCCTCTATATCTCCTGAATGCGAATGCCGAAAGTAACGAGCTATACGTCACTTGAAAGCTTGTGATGTTGGGAGTGACGTAGGCTATGGAAAAATTGACTCCCCGTGCTTTCTCCCCTCTTAAAAAACGGGAAATCTGAAAGTCGTTCTACTATATCTTCCGAACGTGAGGGCCTACAGTTACGAGTTAGGTGTCAAGTGAAAGCTCTTATAATGACAGTCGTAAACTATTTCGAATTTTGTCCCTGCTTTCTCCCCTGATAACATAAGGGGCGGCGGATTTTCGCGGGGTTCAACTTCAACGAATCATATTTCAAATTTAAATTTGCGACGTCTCCAATGTCTTGGGCTATCTCAAACATAACTACAAAAGGGGGGTAAATGTGCTCGATGTTTATGAGTCGTATATCACAGTTTTTGAAGGCTGGTGTTTTTAGTGACAAAAAAAATAAATTAAAAAATTAAAATTGTACCTATCTTTCTATAGGGCCCTAAAAGTAGAAAATAAACCTAAAACATATCGATGATACAATCAGTCACCTAGTTCGTATTCGCTTCAAAGGAAGATTGGGCGCCGATTTACCTACTCGACAAGATTGCAGGCTTCTTCCTTTGAAGCGAATATGAACTCAGTGACTGATTGCACCATCGGTATGCTTTAGGTTTATTTTCTACTTTTTAGGGCCCTATAGGAAGATATATATTTTTTTAAATTTTTAATTTATATTTCTTTTACTTCAAGAGTTGGCTACTTTTGACAAAAATATTTTTTTTGCTTAATCGCTTCCATTTTTAGAAAATGTCGCAATAATTCTTTTCATCTTCCCAACTTTTGACAAAAAAAAAGATGTCGTCACTACACTTAAAAGTACAGCCAATCGATTTTGTTGAAAATGGATATTAAAATGCAACTACTTGCATTACTTGCTTTATATGTATCTAACTTATTTATAATTTTGTATTTTCATAAAAATTAAATCTCAAAAGTTACCGAAAATTCATTTTGGTTTATCTATTAAAAAATAAATGGCCGAATGATTTTGGGAAAAGAACGGATATCGGAGATGAGAAGACATAATCTTGATGGGCACGGTCCAAGTGGATCAAAAGTATCCGCTAGATCATGCGGTGCTAGAAAAATGGCACTCATATTTTTGCCCATTCACTGCCTCATAGCAGATATCATGAAGAATTTTTGATTAGCAATTACAGAACGAATTACAAGAATTATTACAGAATTACAGATGACCGTCCCTCGGTCGAATTTGTGCACGTTAAAGAACACGCTGGATGGCCTTGACGGGAGGATACCATTTGTCTCTCAACAGCTGTTCCAGTGGGTCCCTTCCCCCAACCTTCTCTGAGCCTTTGGGGTCTATGTGACCTGGATATTAAAAAATGGTGCAAAAAAAGTGCCGCTCATAAGTAAAACAACCCAAGCAAAAGGGGCGAACACCATGAAACCCACAGACCGAAAATCCTAAAATATCACCCAAGAGTCAACAAAAAACCACAAAGATTTCTTAATGCCCAGTTCAATAAAAAGAAAAGGAATTAAAAACCACTGAAATAACCAATAAAGGAGAAAAACGAGAGTGCAAAAGCCTGCACACCATGGATCAAAACAACCCAAAAAGAGCTAGAGTTGTTAAAACAAAATAGTTGAATTTTGAAGTGCTGACATTGATAACTTTGGAGCAGAACACAAAATGATACTAAAGCAATGGAATTCCCAAAGAAGATTAAAACATGGGGAAAAAAACAATGAAACCCATAGACCAAAAATCCCCAGAATTTTCAATCCAAAACAACAAAATTCTAAAATACCAAAGTTGATAACGTTGCAGTGGAACACAAAATGACATGAAAACAAATAAAATACCAAAAGATGATGAAAGCAAAGGAGAAAACCCATGAAACCCATGGAGAAATAACGCTAAAAAGATCTAGAATTTTCAACCCAATATCAGATATTAAAATTCCAAGGTTTATAACGTTGCAGTGGAGCAGAAAATGACATTAAAACAAAAAATGACATTAATAGAAATGAAATTTCCAAAGATGACAAAAACAAAGGGAAAAACCTATGAAACACATGGGGCAAAAATCTCAAAAAACTCCAGAATTTTCAACAAAAAATTCTGGGGAGATTTGCTTTTCACCCTTTCCTCCTCCGCCACCCTCTCTAAACGTCGACGGATCAATCTTAAGTGATGAGGTTTGAGAGTTATGAATTAAGACTATTTAGAAATATTTAATTTTAAATAATTACTTTTTTACTATATCATATATTCTCATTCCTAAAAGTTGTACTAGCAATATCGTACACATAAAAAAACCCCTCATTTTTCAGATTGATCGGTTTCATTTCAATTATTTTGACTGAATCCCAATTAGTGTTTCTTATTGAAACATTGATATTTTTGAATCTGTTTGTTGAATAGTTTTATGTTAGTTTTAAAATTGCGAAACTTCGAAATCACCTGAATTAATCCTAAATAGATCAGAAATATTCGTAAGAGATGAACATTCATTTCTTGTTGTCAAATGCAAAGCATCCGAAATGCGCTACTCTAAAGACAAAATTCAACCCACGAAGACCGCGTCCTTGAAGGTCTCTCTCTGCCCAGATTAGGTTGGCAAGACATTGGAAGAAGGAAAGCAAATGCTCAGTATCCTCCACGAATAGCTTCAAGGAAAAAGGATAAAAACAAACTTTTATTTTTCATCTTTTTGCCATCTAGTAAAAGTATAAAAATCGCCTTTACGAATATTTGCAGATAGTCTTTATTCAGGTAATGGACACTAGGTGGAGCTGTCGTGACAAGAACCTCGATTAAGGTCTGTAATTTATTGCTCGAATGCAATTGTGCCCCCCTCTCCCCCTCCTTGTTCTTCGGTTAAAATGTGGCAGGTGGGAGCTCATCCGTACCGGCAATCAACAGTGAGAGTGCAAAGGAGTTATCGCATATGCATCATCAAGTGGAGTGGCCGAAGAGAGATTTAGGCAATCTGTCAGACGTGGTCCGCCGGGAAGAGAACACGACGAATTAGCAGATTGCTATGTTAGCACACGCCGAAAGGTGATTACCTAAACTAAATTAAAGCGTTGGCGGATTCTTCTCGAAGCCTTCCCTCAAGACAAGTCTCTGACGAAGAATGGCAGAAGGCACGTGGGAACGATCATTCGTCCTTTATCCTTCGGCAGAAACTTGACAAAAGTTTGCGTCGTGTGAAGAGAGTTGACAGAATGCTTCCATAATTCTTTAAATATTGAATTAAGATTAGTGAAAATCAACATTTCGATACAGATTTGTTTGAAGTCTTTAACTTGTTAGTTTTTTTTATATAAATATATTCGTTTTAGAAAATAGACATCCTTGGATTTGACATGCCGTAACATTGAAAGCTTTCATTGTATTTCCTCCATCCTTCTATCCCATGATTGCAGGGCATTTGCGTTTTAGCACGTTTACCTAAAAACACTTTTGCCCTTTAAACCAATTCATAACGATGCAGATATCTCAATTTTAAAGATTTATTTGGTGGCATGCGAACTCGAATTTTGGCACGAATTACCAATATCAAAATTGGCATAAAGAAATCTCATTTCTTCGGTAACGAATCAATTTCCTGTTCCATTCCTTTCGCTGATTAGCAAGCATCCGGAGTTTTTTTTTTTACATAAATCGACCTCCAGTGACTGAAAACGTCAACGTGAATGGATTGTTCCACTTTTTCATTCCTAAGGTTTCAGGACTTGGCACCTGATTCAAATTCGATTTTGACGTTTAGAAAAGCTTACTTCCCACTCTCGGTGCCCTTCTTTTTAATATTTTCTTGCTTTCAAGTGATTATTAAGCAAAGAACACTTGCCTCTGACAGCTACGAGAGTGAGGAAGGAAAAAAAATAAATGGGAATGTCAGAAATGAGACGCAAAAATTTATCAAACTCTCTTTTGTCCAATAAAGGGGAAAAACACTCTTTCCATTTGCAAAATTTGGCTCCATTTTGATCTCTCCAATACTCCAGATTTTCCTTAAACCACTTATAAAAAGTGAGCTGGGGTGGGGGTGATTCCTTCCGCGCGAGTTGGGTGCAGGAGAGGGTAAGTGTTGTTGACGAGGCAATTGCCACTTGCGATGGCTTCGGGATGCATCATATTTATTGGCCGCACTTTACAACAAGATCCATCGAAGTACAGAACTTCAGAGCATGCGCTCGAATGAAATGAAAGCGGACACAATGCAGGAAAGGCTAATTAACCCTTCGTCTTGGATTTGGTAAGATGAAATAGATCTGGCAGATCCACGATAATACATCGTCTTCCTTTATTTTAGTTTGAAATATATATATTCTTAGCATTAGTGTATATATATATTACATTTAATGTAAGAATAAATACTTATAAAATACTTTCTCATTAAGGTCATCGAATCCCCCAAGAGGGCAGTTTTGCCTCTCTGATAAAAGTGATCTAAAATTGATTTATGATGAATAATACAGGTGTACCAAACTTTAATGTCATTTATTTCCTTAACAAAATGTTACACTGGATTTTTTTAACGATTTCTTTTTTTTTCGCAAGCATACCATTTATATTTATTTATTAATACGAAAAACATTTTTTACGTGTATCTTCAATAACAAGTTTTCCATTTCTTATTTTTTTCCGCCATCATTAGTTGTATAGTATGATGCTATGTATGATTGCTGTTTCCACAGTTGCGCTCATTAATGAACACCTCGACCTAAATATTTCGATCTTGAAATATTGATTCGATTCTCATGATTAATGGAATAATTTTCTTAAGCTTTCATTAGAAATGAACAAAGAGCGAGGGGACCGCGGCACGAGCCTCGGGTGGAAAGCTGGGAGGGGTGCACGAGTTGGCTATTTTTTTCTTACGAAATGATTAATTACTTGAAAACTATGTCTTTTAAACTTTTCACGATTAATGCTTTACAAGTACTACAAAGTTATTCCTAATTGATATATATATATAAATACAGATCCATATAACATCATATTATATTTAACGATTATTATTATCTGTGATTTTTTGAGACTTCTCTTTCATTATTGTATGCAATTTATTACTTCTGTATATGCTTCGCGATTATATATTTTTGTGGTAAATCATTGATTTCGGGAAAGGTTCTTCATTATCTTTAAACCGACGATGATAGCAGTAAATCAGAATTGTCTCAAAGCTGATCAGATGAACAGAACGAAACTCCTGAAAAATAATCAAAAACAATTCTTGCTTTTTTTTAACCATTTCTTAGGAATCTGCGAAGAAAACTCGTTTAGCATCATCAACTACCGAAATTGCAATCTGTTGAAAGAGCCAACTGAGAGGAATGACTGATTATTCATTTCCTTTTACATCATGCATCGCTGGATAAACAAAAATTTTCAGCGCGAAGTTGTTCGAAATAGAAAAAAGCGGTAACATGAATAATCCGTCAGTTCAACATTCGAGCACTGTTTTCGCTTTTTTCCTTTGCTACGAGACCAGACGTTATATTAATGTCGACGTGATTTCCAGGATTCTTTGATGCTGCTCTGAAGATCACAACCCCTCATCCCAAGGCATCAGCAGAAGAAGAAAGCTTGGGCCTCTCTCGGCAGTGATGGACCGAAGTGTCATCAGCGAACAGCTTCTCGCCATCATTGATAGATGGCGCTGTACTGCTGCTGATAGATGATCTGTCCAGGCCCGCACCCGTTCTGAGGCCGAGAGACTGGCTGGCTGTTTGCTCCACACATTAGTTCAGAACAGTAGGCACCAGGCGCGCACGCACACACAGGAGCACGAAGTCTAATGCACTACGGTCGGGGAACTATGTTGCAGTTCGCTATTAAATTTACTCCTCTGTGAACGGAGCAATACCGAGCCTGCGCCGAGGAAATTGTTAAACCGATCAATTTGTACGAGACCAGTCACTGAGTAATGAGTTTCTGAAGTCGAAATTGCATTCTGGTAATGGAAACATATATGTGGTTAGAGAAACGCTTTTGGGAGCAGAATTGGCTGAAGGGATAGAATCGCTGAGGAAATGATGTTAGTTGGAAAACAGGCCTCTTTCGTAACGCTTTCGACGTAGAAGACAATGCCTCCATAATAATCGGATAATTTATATTCTACTTTTAAAACTGTACAATAATTATTATGAAATAGAGATTCGTCTCGAAGGCTGGAGAAGAGGTCATCCATCGGAAGTCTTCCCCTTACTCGTTAATTTCCCTTTCTTTCATATCACATGGGAGTACAGGGGGACTTCACTTGCAACTCCCCTCGATTTAGTTAACAAATTTGTGAAATTTTATAGCCAAGGTCAAGTACTAACTAAATATTGCAGCTGTAGCATAACGATATAAGGAACACTACGAAAAGCGTGAGAGCCAATGGAGCCTATCTGTTGCAATAACTGATATTATAAAAGCTCTAATCAAAGTTGGGTTGTTTACCTCTGAGCGGCATTTTTTTGCACACAATGAGATAAATGTCCAAGTCAACAAGGACTCCGAGGGCTCAGAGAAGGTTGGGGGAGGAGACAGATGGTAGCCTCCTGTCAAGGCCATCCAGAGTGTTCTTTAAATTGAACAGGTATGGCTCTCCTACACACAATGCTATGGCTTAACGCCGCATCCGACGGACGGAGGCCTTTCCAATCCCTACGATGTCCTCTATGACCAAGGGCAATCTCTAATCTAAGTTAACTCTGTGCTTGCAACGACCTCAAATTTTAGCTAATGATATTTAGCTATGGGCTGAATATCGTTTTTTGGAGTCTATATTGGTCATCATCATCATTCTCAAGAGTCAGGGGCCACGGAGGTCCAACGCTGCATCTGCCCATTGTACACCAATTCTAACAAGGTCCTGTTTGACATTGTCAACCCATCGCATCCTAGGTCTCCCCCTCTTTCTGAGGCCTTTAGGCACACTGTTCATAACCCTATTGGTTAATCTATAATTATACATACGGGCAACATGACCAAACCAACGGAGTCTCTCTCTGCACAATATGCTGCTTAAAGGAGGTTGCCAACTCTTTTGCCTAACCTCATCATTAGTTACAAAGTTGAACCATCTAATGTCCAAGATACTGCGTAAGCATCTGGAATCAAAAGCATCTAGTTTCCTGTTATCTTGTTTAGAAAGAGTCCAAGTTTCACTACCATAACTAACCCTAGAAAGAACCAAACTATTATACAGTCTAATTTTAGTCATTAGGTGTATACGCCTATTTCTCCACACTCTCCATAGATTCTTAAAAGTCCCGGCAGCAATC
Organism: Ryuthela nishihirai; assembly: GCA_038380435.1. Classification (NCBI taxonomy): domain Eukaryota; kingdom Metazoa; phylum Arthropoda; class Arachnida; order Araneae; family Heptathelidae; genus Ryuthela; species Ryuthela nishihirai. Next base: position 69,091,707 of record JAWZYU010000015.1, on the reverse strand, counting down.
CCTATTCGTCTGTTAATCTCATGCCGCACATCACCATTATCTGTTACATAGCTCCCAAGATAATTAAACTGTGATACCTGCTCAAGACTGCAACCATTCAGATTAACTGAATCACAGCCTGCATGACCAATTTTCATCACTTTAGTTTTCTCTCTGTTTATAACCAAACCTACTCTACTACCAGTCTCATCAACAGCCCGAATGAAAGAGTTCATCTCATCAACATCATTTGCCAAAAGGGCTAAATCATCAGCATAATCTAAATCAGAAATTTTCGTATCTCCAGTCCATTTAAGGCCAAAATCTTTCCCTTGAATTGAATTTCGCATAACATAATCAATAACCAAGCTAAAGAGAAAAGGAGACAAAATGCACCCTTGTCGAACACCAGAAGTAATGCTAAACCAATTGCTACAAGCATTACCAACTCTCACACACGGCTCAGTGTTATTATAGAGAGCTTTCATTATGCTAACTAACTTGTCAGGTATACCATATGATCTCACAATCAACCACAAATTATGACGATCAACAGAGTCGAAAGCCTTTTTGAAATCAACAAAGTTAGCAACCAAAGGTTTCTGAAACTCTAAACATTTCTCAAGAATCTGCCTAATTGAAAATATCTGATCCACACATCCCCTACCACTTCTGAATCCACATTACTCATCACGCAATTGACTGTCAACCAGATTCTTAATTCTATTAAGCACAATCATGGAAAGAACTTTACCTGGAACAGAGAGTAGGCTGATACCCCTATAGTTATCACAAGAACTGAGATCCCCTTTTTTGAAAATAGGGATAACAATAGCTCTGGTAAAATCTTTAGGAACCATGCCTTTATCATAAAAGATATTCAGAATTTCAGTCATCCAAGTGGTAACCGAAACATTCCCAGCTCTAATCATTTCCGTAGTAATTTCATCTACCCCTGAGGATTTATGAAGTTTAAGTTTAGAAAACGCCAAAATAACTTCAGATTATGTTTTAGGGTCAACATTAAAGCCACCAATGCATCTATCATCATTGCAAACAATGGGAGTAGAACAAACCACATTGTTTAGAACATCACTGAAATGTTCAGCCCACCTAGCCATGACAGAATCCTCACCTTCTATAACCTTACCTTGTTTATCCTTCAAACACTGTATACCTGTCTGTTTTTGACCATGCTAAACATTAACTATGTGGTATAGCGCTCTGCTGTTGTGCTGTCTAACTGCTTCCTCGGCTTTCTTAGCCAAGCCATCAAGCCAAAGATTCTTATCAGCAGCTAACCAATCCTTCACACGTTTATTAAGCTCTCTGTAACGCTTTCTATTAGGATTAGTAAGGTATTGATTAAGGACTTTCCTGCAATTTGAGCCATAAGGCACTTGAGCTGATTTCAGAAATAAGCTCAAGTGCTTTATCACTCAAATAATTTTGCCTCCTCTGCTTCTTTTTACCCAAAACAGTACAATTTGTCCTAAGAAAACGTTGTTTAAAATGGTACCATTCTTCCTTAACTTCAGCAACAAAGCAAACCATGAATGCCATAACGACTAAGTAACCTATCATGATAAGCTTTAGCTATTATTGGGTATTTCAGAGCTTCAGTGTTAAAGGTAATTTTTTAAACCCCAGCAGAACACATCTTAAGTTTAAGTTGCAAGACACTTCTAACAAGGTAATGGTCAGATCCAATTTCAGCTCCCCTATATGACCTGGTGTTCCTAACAGAACTAGTCCATTTGCTGTTAATTAATATGTAATCAATCATATTTTTATGCAGCCCATCGGGTGAAACCCATGTATGTCGCGGTGTTTGTAATAAGTGTTAGTTATTCTGAAACCATTGAGTTTACTTACCTGTAGGAGACGTTGCCCATTGCCATTGCAGCTACCAATACCAAAAGGGCCTATTACTCCTGCCCAAAAGTCAGAGTCAGTACCAACTTTGGCATTGAAGTCACCAAGAACAAGGGTAATATCTCCTTTCTTGACAGAATTAAAAATATCCTGAAGTTGTTCATAAAACCTATCCTTCTCATCCTCATCGGCATCCTCTGTGGGGGCATAACAGCAGATAACATTCAAGTCTTTAACGCTTGTCTGAAATTTTGCTGTAACAAACTTTTCATTAATGCATTCGTATTCTAGAAGAGCATCACTAGTGTATCTGCTGAGAAGCAGACTTATGCCATGGAGATGCTTATTATCTTCCCTCCCTGTAAAGAGAAATTTAAGATTATTTTCAAGAATCTGACCTTTATCTGTCAATCTGGTCTCTGAAAGCCGAGAATATCTAAATTATAACCGTGGAATTCTTGTGTGAGGATATCAAGAGAATTCCAACTACATGTGGAGAGAAAATGGTTAGTGAAATGTTTAAAGAAACTATGTTTATTGAAAGAAGGGTGATATTAAATGATTGTACTCTTTTATTATGAAAGAAACTGAATCTCTTTGATTCTAATTTTCATTCCGTCCCGTACCTTTTCGATGAAATTTCTTTTTTTCCTTCGCAGTGATGAGAGTTTCTTATTCTTATTTATTTAAGGAGATGCAGACTCGCTTTGCTTACTAACAACTATAGAAAGAAAAAAATCAAACAAATAAATAAATAAATAAATAAATAAATAAATAATATCAGATGGGGGTGGGGGGAGGAACAAAATATTTTCTTTTAGCAGCGAGATTGCCAGGTTTCCCTCAAAGCAGCAAGGGGAGGGGGGGGGGGAAGGACTTTTTTTCTCTTTCGACAGAACCGTGCCAACAACGACGAAAAACTAGCAGATGAAACGTTGATCTTTAACTACCTTTCCAGGGTTTAATATTAAATTCTGTAGTATTAATGGAAGGAAGCAAATTCATTTAGAAAACTGTAAGTTTTGCTTACGTAAGAGAAAAAGAATAATAAAGAAAAGAAGCAACCAGGATTTAGCAACAACAAAGCACGTACTCTTCTTTGTTTCCCACCCACTCTCCCTCTTTCTATTTGTTAAAACGTTTTTCTTTCACGATTTGCGCGCAGGAAAGAGCGATCTTAGACGGCCGCTATCGCCCCTTCAGAGCGAAAGGAAGCCAGTTGGTCGGGCCACGCAGTCGCTGCATTTCGCCGAAGTTGCGTATTCATTAGCAGTTTCGACAAGACACCCTGTGACGTCGCTACGAAACTCGATTTTTCTGCGCTTTGAAATTCCTTGGGAAATCTCCGCGTCTCGTAGCAACGGACGGGGAAAAAAAAGAAAAATATCAACAGCGAGAGCGTCATATTGAGAAAGCGCCTTCTCGTCTTCTACTTCCCCTCGGCGAACACTTCGTCACTGTATGTTGGCTATAACAGGATTACTACACGATGACCAAGAAATTTCTATTCGTTGTAATTTGATTAATTAGAAAATGTCGGAGCAGGAATAAGGATAAAACAGAAAGAAAAACCGAAACACTTAGGTTTGTTGCTAGTGGCTCCTGTGTACGTCCTTTGCTCCTAATCAAATGGTTTTGCTCTTCCGCAGAATACGAAAGAGCGAACCGTTGCCTTGTTGCGATAAGCCCACTCTAATTCTAATGAAGATTAACTCAGGTTCTTATGACTGCCTTCCGCTCAAAGAAATTGCATTCGAATTACACAACTTCATAGAGCAGATTAAGAATTCTGAATTATGTGTTTGTAGAGTTTTCAATATTAAATATTCATGGGTAGTATTTCCATGAATATTTAATTCCCGTCTAATATAACTTTCGTTCACAATAAACATGATGGCAGGATAAGAATAATCTCTTGAATTGAAAAAACTGAAATAACTTTTTTCCTTTTTTTTGTAGTGATTAAAGTTTTACTCCAAAAAAGGGAAAAATTATATGATTAACTGAAAAATGAATAAATATTTAAATAAAGAAATCATTTTTTGTAACCCTGTCTGAAACAAAGTTCAAAATGCGATCGATGATCTGCAAGTGAACAGAGAGAAACGAAAACAAAACCAAAATCCGAACTACCGATCTCTGCCTCGTAACTCGTCTTCCATGCGCCAGTGTCTCGTTCCGGTGTGTGCAGCAACGATTCAGCGGCTGCCCACGCCGGAGGGATGCGGAGATTGCACGAGAGACAACCTCTACTCCCGTGGGGTAAAGCGACGCAAGTTCCGCCGATATTGGCTGACCCCGTCTCCAAAGTATGCCACCGCCTCCTGAGAAGCTGATCCTGGCTGCGAGATCACAAATTGTTTGGAAAAGTTTTGTGGACTTGCATCTTCTCTCATCGTCGGCTCCTCTCTCTTTCTCTGCCCTGCTCGATAAAACTGAATTGAAAAAGCAGGTAATTGAGACATTGTCATGAAAAGATTTCGAACCTCTTGGAATACGTTCTTTCATTCAGAATCGGTCTCACCTCTTGATCCCCAGATGATAATGATGCTCTTACGAAATGACCCCCCCCCCACTCCCTCTCCTTCGAAAGTTCACTGTTTCAAAGCAAACAAATAATTTTTTATTCGGTGAAAATGACTACTCAACATGATCTTAAGGTCACTGTGCAGAGGAAATAATTCATAAGAGCGTAAATGCGAAATGGATTTGAAAAGGGAAACAAACAACTTCGGGCTAAGGCTTGATTCGTTTGATTCAAACAGACGAAGCAAATCGTAAACCAAAAGCGGAATTCCCATTTGCTTCCCTGTAGCTCTTATGCTAACAAAGTGCGCTTTCGCAGCATCGTCTCTTTGTCGTTAACTCTCTTGTCCTTCGCAGAATATCCATTTCAGTTAAAGAGGAACACGCGCAGATAATATTACATTTAACATTTCCTCAAATTTTATCGCAAACTTTTTCAAATATTAAATTTCCCTTGTTTGCATTCACGATCAGCCTAACTTTGAGTCCTTCTTGAAGTCAGCTCTGTGAAATATATGATCACACTTAATTGGTCACTGGCTATTCACAGTTAATGATACCTGATGATTTAAATATTTTTATTCTAATGAACTTTTCTTTTTCTAAACGGATATTTAGATTTATTGGCTATGATGTATTTCAGATCTTGATAAATTTTCCAATTAGAGAAACATTGACTTTCTTAACATGTTCAGTTGATACTCATTTAAGGGGGGCGGGGGTGAGGGTGGCTCAGTCGGTAGCGTGCCAGGCTCGTAATTCCAGGTTTGTTCCCAGGTTTGAGTCCCAACTGGGTCAGCGTTGAGATTTATTTCCACAAAACCCACTACTCTGCCCACGGTCAGTAAGGGACACCGATGGGCTTGGAAAGACCGCCGTCCATCGGATGGGAAGTTAAGAAGTGGCCCCGTGTGCGGGAGAGCCATACTCTGTGCATGTTAAAGAACACGCTGGATGGCCTCGACGGGAGGCTACCACCATCTGTCTCCCAACAGCTGTTCCAGTGGATCCCCTCCCCCAACCATTTTTGAGCCTTCGGGGTCCATCTGACCTGGCCATTTAGCCCATGGTGTGCACAAAAGTGCCGCTCAGAGGTAAAACAACCCAACCCAACCACTCATTTAAGGAATGCAAATTGCACTTAGTTTGTTTTATAAAAGCAAGTTTTTAATAAATAAAGAAATCACTATTCAATGCTATGCAGAATCAGTTTAAAACTTACACATAAACCGACACGCATGTCGGATTATAAAATCATAAGGACACCAAGAACTCATAGCTGGGCAGAGGAGAGGAACCCACTGGACAGCTGTTAGGAAACAGATGGAAATCTCCCAAGGCCATTCAGTGTGTTCTTCAATGTACACAGGGCGTGGCTCTTCTGCACAAGAGACTATGTTCAAGGTCCCTTCCGATGGAAGAAAAAAAGCTTTCGGATCCCATCGGTGAGATCTTTCTCACCGAAAAGAAGTCGAGAATATCTCATTTATGTGCTATTGAGTGTGTTAAAATTCCCACATGACAGGTCGCACCTGATACTAAATTATAAAAAAAAAATGATAATTTCTATTGAATGAAAATGAATTAGAAATGTGTATGCTATCTGAAAATATGATTCATCTTTATTCATAGAGTTATTATTCAGTGTATTTCTTTAATGGTGGCTTTAATTTCTTTAGTTCCAGTAAGAAGTAAGATAGCAGTTCAAGAATTATTGGTGTAACTAGGAGAAAAGTTCTGGCAACTCTTTGGCGTCGTGTAAGTAGTCTTACTCAAGTGTCGTAATTTAATTTTCATTTTTGAGATTTATTTCGCATTTTCTTACAAAACAAAGTATATTATAATGATATGTGGTAGAAGTAAGTGGCTTGTGATTTATGTTAAGGACGGATAAGAAATAAGCAGCATGACTTCACTTTAATGAATAAGTTTACATAGTAAGTTCCACGAGTAAATTTGAAAAGGTCCTGCCACCTGTGGTGACATTTGAAACCTAGAACTTTAAGCAATTGTTAAAAGAAGCGAAAAAAAAAGCCAGTGCAATAAATTATTAAAAAACCTAACAAATTAAGTAAGATGTCTGAAATAAAATGTAAGTCCTGTCAGGATTTAATTCATGATGAGAGAGAAGGATTAAATTGTGCAATTGGGTGTAAAGAATTTTTCATCCAAAATGTGTGGGTCTCTCTGAATCTAATTTTACAAAAATTGCAAAAGAGAAAAAATCGATGGAGATATGCCAAGTGAAGTGCGACTACTTCAGAAGAAGTAGCAGCAGCATCTTCAAAAGTTACCATTGTTAGAAGACTTAAGCACAAATAAAATAAGTACTGTTGGGGTTGGGATGTTTTACCTCTGAGCGGCACTTTTTTGCACACCATGGGCTAAATGGCCAGGTCACATGGACCCCGAAGGCTCAGAGAAGGTTGGGGGAGGGGACCCACTGAAACAGCTGTTGGGAGACAGATGGTAGCCTCCCATCAAGGCCATCCAGCGTGTTCTTTAACGTGCACAGGGTATGGCTCTCCCGCACACGGGGCCACGGCTTAACGTCCCATCCGACGGACGGCGGCCTTTCCAAGCCCATCGGTGTCCCCTTACTGACCGTGGGCAGGGCGGGGAATTTTGCGGAGATAAATCTCAACGCTGACCCAGCTGGGACTCGAACCTGGGAACTACAGATTACGAGCCTGGTGCGCTACCGACTGAGCCACCCCCGCCTCACTGCAAGGTCAGAGGATGCTGGGCGGAGTCAAGATATATTAATGGAAATGGCATTGAGTCTTAGGACGGAAATCAGGAACATTAAAAATACAAGGGAAGATAACCTTTCTATAATGAATAACGTTAGGCAGATAAAGAACTCCATAGACATGTTTTGTGCATTACTCTAAAAACTTGAGCATATTAAATCTTACAGTGAATCTAAAGCGCTTTTCTACTCATTGAAAGAACAAAAATCAATATTTAATAAAGGAGAAGAATAGCCTGAAACAAGAGATAAAGGATATGAAAGATGTGAAAATTTACTAAAAATGGGCAATGATATGAATTTAGTTGCCATTGACACAGCTTGAAAAGGAAAACAAACAACTTCGGGCTAAAGTTTGATTTTTTTATTCAAACAGACGAAGCAAATCGCTTTGTCTGATTTTATGGGAAAATCTGAAGGGGAAACATGCATTCATAAAAAATGATTTAAATTCAGATAGCACTTTAGATGCCATTCTCATTGATAGCGCTAATGAAAAGGAAGTTAAAGATATTATAATCAGTTTAAACAATAATAAAAGTTCAGGACATGATGATTTTACTGTTCAAATGTTAAAGGTTATTGTTAAATATCAACTGAGACTTTTAACAAAATTAGTGAATGTATCTGTAAAAATTAAGAATATTTTATGATGATTATTGGAAATTAGCTGTTATTACACTAATATTGAAATCAAGAAATATAAATTTATTAAGTAATTACAATATATCGATACCAATATTTCCAATTTTTTCAGAAGTGAACAATGAAAAATGAAGTGACGAATTTTTACAAAAAGATAAATTTTTTCATGACATTCAACTTGGATTGAGGGAAAACAGCAACAGTGAAAAAGCGATATCAGATGTTACATAAAAAATGATTTATGCTGAAATTAATTTGAACCTTTGTGTTATTCTTAGATATCAAAAAAATATTTGATTCTGTTGATCACGTAATTTTGCTAAAAAAATGTATTATAATGGAATAAGAGGAATTAGTCATGATTGGTTTAAAAGTTATTTTTCAAGTAGAAAACAAGCTATAAGACTAACAGGGAGAAATTAACAATTATTTTATTGTAAAAATATTTGTTCCCCAGGGATCTGTTTTAGGACCGATTTTATTTTTGTTTTATTTGAATGGTTTTTGCAGTTTAAATTTGAATGATTCATAAGCTTGTTTTGCAATTAGTGTACAAAACTGACAATTTAAAACACTTAAGAAATTATATTGATTCTGATTTACTGACTATTCGTTTATGGTTTACTAGAAACAAATTATATTCAAATGTAGAAAAAAACTAAATTTATATATTTTGAATTGCAAAGACAATTTTAATTTTTTTATATCAAGTATCATTATTTGGATTGTGTTAATCACCAGTATTTGTGATTTCCTGTTTTGGAAAGAGTTAAATCCTAAAAGTATTTAGGAGTGTTTTTGGATGAATACTCAAAATGGAAAACTCATGCAAATGAATCAACAAAAAGACTAAGATAGGTTTTATACAGATTTTATACTTAAGGAAAATAGTGTCAAAACAATTTTTAAGTATTTTGCATTATTCATGGTTTCTTTTTTCTTGTTACAATGTGGTATATGTTTTTAGAGAGGCGATTATGAAAATAATTTACGCAATTCATTTGCTGTTCATAAGGAAATTTTGTAGTTAGCATTTAATGTACAAACATTTACGAATAGAAAATCACTGGGAACTCATTATTTTTATAACCTAAGACAGATTTATTTATATAAAATTTTAATATTTTCATTTAAGAATAAACATTGGATACCAAACACTATATCTACTTATGATATGAGAAGAGGAAAACATAAATTGGATGTGCCTTTGCCATATAAAAATATGTTGAGAAGTAATTTTAGCACCAAAATTGTGTAGCAGCTTAGATCTAAATTACAAGAATGGAGGTCAATGCATTAAAAATCTAAAGAAGTTTCGGAATTTTTTTTTGTTAAACAATTAAGAAGAAATATTCAGATTATAACATTATGGAGCTGTTTTGTGCAGTGTAAATTGTATTACTGTATTATTACTGTATTAACGTTGTATCGAATTACGATGTAAGGCTATTGAACAACGTTTTGCCATAAAATGGAAATATAGAAATTGATATTGAAAACTGGACGAGTACTTTGATACTGCTTGGTTTCTATAGGAACTGTTTATTATTATTTCATGAAATTGTGTTGTTTTATTTTTTTTATAAAACTGATGGTTTAATTATGAAAATGATGGTATTATTTATTTGTACTTTTTTTTCTTTTTGTATTATTATTAAAGTTAAAGTTATAATTAAATTTAAATGCTAACTAGCAAACTGAACGTATAAATCATTCATTAAGAATTAGTCACATCTTCACATTAGACGAGTACATAAGTTTTTTTATTTTGTCATTCCTCTGCTGCCAGGCGGCCTTTTTTCCCCTTCTCTGACTGGTGCTTTTCATCCCTCGATCTCGTACGACGGATTTCACGGCACGAGACCTAAAGCAAATGGAATTTTCATTACTTGTGTCACGTGGGATGCAAATGAAGTCGGACGTATCGTGTTTCGCGGCGCTAATGCCAAATGGTGGCCAAGGGAGGAGAATCCTCTTTCGAAGGAGAAGAAGTTCAGGAGAAGGATAAAAAAATGCACTAAATCGGTTGAGTGTCGAAGCGACAGGAGACGGCGACGGAGCGACTGTTACTTCTTTTCCTTCCTTCCTTCCTCCTCTTACTTTCGCCTGCATCTCCAGATGCCTAAATTCATAGTGATAGCAGGAAGGACGACATTATAATTCTTGAATAAATCATCTCCTTTCTAAGCTCATCAGCAGGAAATTCGCCTTCTCAGTAGCCGACGCAGACATGAGCTTTGGGTGTAAATTGGATGGATGGATGAACGTGCAGATGGGAGGAGGACGGGATGAGGAGGAGGACACGGCGCACGTGAGGATGGCCAAACTCGGAGGAGAGAAGGGCGGAGAAGATGGAGGGGGGGGAATGTGTTTCCCTTAATGCACGTATGCTAATGCGGACCAGATGAAACCAGTCAGACAGGAAGGAACGTGTGCACGAGACAGGATGAAAGTGGGGGAGATGAACGATAAGGGAGAAGGAAAGCAAGAGGTAGCAAATCCGTGTTGCGGTCATGATGACGTGACAGATGTAAAGCAGCATCGGATTCTGTGGAGGAATTCCGTTCTCCGCGAGTGCAACAGTTGTGTAACGTCGCGAGAGAACGCGGCAGATGTCAGTTGGAGCTGGGGCGACCCTTCATCACCCGCAACTCGGCGAGACGGAAAATTAATTTCAGCTGACTGCACAGTCAAATTTGATCTACAGAAGCGGTTATGACGAAGGAACCTGTCCGTTGCCTTCTTCCTTGCTGCAGCATTGTCTGACAGCGAGAAAGCGTGAGGAGACGGGGGCAGGGGGTGAGGGGTCATTCACTATGGGTGTCGCTAATGGAGAATGAAACGTTGATGAGTTGGGCGAAGAGAAGGATTTTTGAAACGATATATTATTTTGCTAATGTCGCAGTTTCCAATATTTTAGCATACAGAGGATGATGGCGTCATATAAAAATTAGAAAAACTTAGGAAATGGCTACTTCAATCCATTTTTGGGAAGGAAAATAGCCAGGTTATTCACTATGAGTATCGCTAAAAAATAGGAGCACCTTTGACATCGCTTTACCGCTGACAGACATCCCTCCCCTTATATCCTAGCGAGTGGCGGATACAGGGTGGGTGATAGCATTTCCCTCCTAGCACCGCAGCAAACAGTTCAAAATACGTTACTAATCCCATCATTATAGCTTAAGTTAAAAGCGAAATTGGGAACTTAGGATAATGAATTGATCTTAACGAAAGATAGTGGTTGTTTAGCTAGCTACTATTCCAGTGAGCAACCCTTGAGTGTCTGACACTATCTAAGGCAGTGGTCAGAGAATATGATGTGTCCGCGTGCAGGTCTATAAAAATTTCCAGGATTTTTTGTCCTCTATACAGAATACGAAAATGAAAAATAAATATTATGGATGATGAGATCTATAAAGGAGGCAAGACTTGAACGAGGAGGTAAAACCTCCGTGCCTTGGTTATAATTCCAGCCGAGTTCTCTTTTTTTCCAAAGACAAGCACTTAATCGCTAGCTACATAAAAAAAAAATAAGTATCCCCTCAAGCAACTGCTTGCCACAAAGGTCTGCCTGGAGTCTGTCAGTGTTTGTATGCCACAGAGAAAGTCTGCCAGAAAAGGATACCGAGACTGTTGAAAGAAACTGTTGTTTTGCATCACCAATAATAATTATACTTCAAAAGAAATGATCCCTTTTTTTGTAGAAATTAAGTGACAAGTGTTTTAAAAGAGAAAAAAATGCTAATCATATAATTGAATCAATGAATTCATTTCGATGGGGGAAAAAAAAAGATTTGCATTACATCCTCAAAGACTGTATTTTCTCTTGGCTCTCCTCTTTACTTCTTCCAGGATATATTGATAATATTTTCATTCCGAAACATTTTTATAGATGAGTGACAACGACATTTGTTTCGTAGTTTAATCGGTTAAAAAAGAATACTGGAACGTAAAATTAAAAAAAAACAAAAACGTGTAAAATAATGAACACTGACTTACTATTATAAGAAAAGGCCAATCGATAAATGATTGCTTTTGAAATTTATTATCATTGCAAAAGTGAAAAAGCACCGGATATATTGACGTCGACATCAGTCAAGTGGATAATTATTAATCGAGTTTTATTTTTGATATAAAAAGTGACGGTATCTTTGTTTGGGCCAGACATGAAACAGTTCCTATCATCTGTGGGGGGAATTGAAAAACTACACAAGCATGGAACAAAAAAGCCTCAACTTTTTTGCACATTAGCAAGATTTTTGTGTAAAAATTATCCCTCATTCGCAATTCGTAGAAAATGCTCGTCGGTTCCCTAAATCGAATAGGAGAACAATAAGTAAGATAAATGCGGCAGCCTGATCAGATCCTTAACTCTTCACTACCAATCGACGGAATTTGAGAAATATTTGTTATCATCGATCAGATGGAAAAGATCCTTTAATTGCATTTAAATAAAATAATCCATATTCATAGGTGCAGCAGTTTGTATAGGACTTGGGAGTGTTTACATCTCGCCCCCCTAAAAACTTTTCAGGGTAAAAGAGACATTCTCTGTTCTCCCTGTGATCCTTGGTTTTAACAGTGTTCATGCCTAGAGCCTTTCTGCAAACATAAATATTAAAACTAAATAAATAACAAATCTATGTTTATTTGTACTTCGAATGAATTTATTTCCAACTCCAATAAACGCACGATGGATATCTAATGAATGTTTGCTTTATTAATTTAATCTGCATATTGCCTACTTCATTTCCTTTGCAAACCCAGGCATGAATTGATTTTAGTCGTGCCTATCAATAATACCCATGCATGTGTCGTACATAGCTCTGCGAATTATGTCATATTAAGGTGTTTTCATAAGGAAGCCCCAGTTTAATCTTAAAATGCGCTTCGGGGTTCGAAAAGGAAAGCGAACGTCAAAAAGATAATTATCGTCGATAAAACGTCTGCTCAGCAAAGGAAGATAAAGGTTCGTTTGCAATTAGCTTTTAAAAGAGACCTCAGTTGTCGAATGAGGAAGAGAGATGTCACAGGAGGGAAATGGGATGCGGGATTTGTTTCCTCCGTGAGCGGTTTTCGAAACACAAATCTGTTTTGAATAATTAAACGAACGGCATGATCTTTTCAAAAGCGAAGCGCCAACAGATCGTCCAAAGGGATTATTTCTCGCAGTGATCCGGTTCCGTTGCCAGATGATATCAAACTCGGTGTTTTTATTCACTCCGCGGGGAAATGGGATCAGGGAGGATGATACGGCGATGAAGCGCGTTTCAACAAGAGGGAATGGGGTTCTATGGAAAACTTAATTTTAAACAGAAACCTTAAATTCATATTGTATCTAGTTGTTAAAACCCATAAAGACATTTGCCACGACTTCGCAATGAAGTGATTTCTAATACGAGTGTTTTTTTGTCCAATCCAAAGGCCGTTGACATTTAGTTTTCACTTGTACAATCAGCTAAATAATTTAATTTAGCTGATTGGTAGAGGAAAATTTGTGTAGAGCTTACGAAATAAAATTTTAATTCTAGAATTGATGTGGATGCATTCAAGCCCCATCTTGTATTTCAACTGAAATAACATCGAGAAAGATTATTCATAAAATGAGATCATTCCGCTGAACCAAGATGCTTAATCCAAATTGTTTAATCTGACAAACAGATTTAGAAAAAAATAATATAAAATATATTTATAGTGTGTGCATTTATGTAAATTATAATGAAAAGAAATGAAAATTTACATCTCTTAGAACTGGAAATAAATGGCTTTAAAACGTAATTCTTGGAATGTAACATACGTAACTCTTGGTATCGTTTAATGAAAACAAACAATTTATTAAATCATTCGTACACTTTAAACAATTCCTCAAAACTTTAACTTGTAACTTTACAACGAAGGGCAACAGATTTTCCCCTGCTGCACGCGAGTTCGAAGCGAAGGGCAATCGTTTCTTGAACTCCGATCGGCAGTCCTTGGCCATCAACATTAATAATCCTCTCGGCTCGAAGCATCGTCCGATGAATGAAGAGGAAGAGAAAGGGAGCGCATGCGCAGACAATCAATGAGCGACTGCTTCATTATTTGACGACAAAGCTCGAGCGCACTCGGTGCCACGATGACAAAGCTAACTCTTGTTCTGCCTCTGTCAGTCAATAGGAGGGGATGCGGCGAACGCCTTCGCATTGCATGATGAAGAGACGACAGATCCGAGACGGAGTAACAAAGCGGTCACAATAAGCAGAGGAAATAATGTTTGCATTGCAGATCCATCCCGAAATGCATATTGTGTCCAGTTGTCAAGGCCCATAGAATAAAGACATAGGCCACGACTTCGCAATGAAGTAGTTTCTAATAAGAGAGTGTCATTTTGTCCAATCTAAAGGGAAGTTAATTAAGAGGAAATGCTAGGATTATTGATAAGCCAATCGTTGGCTTATCAAAACTCACAGAAGTTCAGGAAAGAAATTCCTGTAGATGCTGCCTCTTTTAACGGTTTAAGTCCCTGCTGAAACAATATGAATATATAATACAAAGTTCTTAAACATCGCTATCAGTATTCACATTACATTTGTACCAACTGAACATCGGGAAAAATTATTTACATGATTAAGATTCTGAATTCTTTTTGAGCAAATATTTAATTGATCAGAAATGAAAACTGGTGAAAGAGAGTTACATGCGTTCTCAAAAATAGAGAAATATTAGATCGTTCCGTTTGATGAGAAATTAAGGTTAATAAAGTATAAGTTGTAATTTCTCTTGTTAGAAATTATTATTTTAAAACTTGGCAATTGCTAAGCTGAAAGTTAAACTGTTATGAATAATGTAAAATGTGACTCAGAAATCTATCAAAAGTATCAGAGGAGTAATCACTTAATGATTAAATCCTCTTGTGGTTTAACAAATTTCCAAATCTGATAGTATTGTATGATAAATTTGTTTTTATGTCGCATAAAAAATTATGGCCAACTACATTGGTGCGCCTAAGTTACATCCCCGTTTTGTGTCAGTAGGAAATTAACATCGAAACTCTGTAACTTCTAAAATAAGCCTTTTAATGGTAAAATGTGTGAAGATTAATCAACGATCTCAATCAAGCTCTTCAAATCTTAAATTTCAGCAATATTCATTAAGTATTTAAAAAGTTATGGAAGTTTGGATTATAACAAGAGCAAATGGCAGTCAATAAGATTTCAACCAAAAGTTAATTAAAACTTAATAAGTATTATTTCAGGTATATTTTAAATAATATTAAGTATAATTCGGTATATTTTAATAGGTATAATTAATTATTAATAAGTATTAATTCGGTAATTAAGGAATAAGTATTAATTCGGTATATTTTAATAGGTATATTTTAAATGTTTGTGTCAGTAATTCTTTCAATATTTGTCAATATTATATAAGTTACATAGCAGTACACTAAAAAATAAATAAATATTCTCTCAAGCAGCTGCTTGCCACAGAGGTCTGATAGGAGCCTTTCAGTTTATACGCCAGAGTAGAAGGTCTGAGAGGATGGCGGGACCTCAACAGAAAGAACAAGGCCTTACCCGGGGCTCGCTATAGCGTAGCCAAGCATGGTTACCACTCGGCCACGGGACGGGCTTTACTGATGTTAAATATTCTCGCTTCCATAACTCTTTAAATGCCAGATGTTGAAAATCCAGATTTATATAGATTTGATTGAGATCTTTATCTCCAGTCACAATTTACCATTAAAGGCTTAGTTTAGAACTAAGCCTTTAATTCCTACTGACATAAAATGGGGTTATAACTTAACTTTTGAGCACCCTTGTATTAAGAAAGAAATTCGTTGCATAGTCGTGTTCACTTTTTTTCGTTTGAGATCGTGAGCAAACTGGACTTTTTTTTATTATCTTGAGAACAATTTCGCCATTGCAATTTCTCACAGAGGCTTCGGGCACCAAAATCACTAAATCCCTGGCGGTAGTCAATGAATAAAAAAAAACCACCTTAAGGAAAAAACAGACTGTAATTCGGAGCCCTAGTCGGCGACTTTGCCGTAGAGAATTTTTTTTATTGAAAAGACAAAAATCTCCCTCATGCGATCAAAGAGAGAGATGCAAAGAGAGGTTCCATTATCTGCTTATATTTCAAAAGCTTTAGTTCGTGAAGTTTTCTTCAAAATCTACCACGAAGGGAAAAAAAACTTCTTTCAAAAGCTTTTGCGAAGAAAAGCAAAACTCAGAGAACATGAAATATTTAAAATTCTCCCTCTGATGCTGCGATCTGTTGGAAATCTCGCACGCAGCGATGTCATCCAGCCCAGTATCCCACTCGGAGAGCTTCAGTCGTCAATCAGTGATCAATAAAGCACATTCTATCTCCCATATCCCCCCCAACCCCTTTCTTCCAATACCCACCCTCCTACCTCCTGTTCCCTTTCCAAGTAGCTACTCCTTCTCTCCGCATTTATCACGGGATCCCGCTCGCAGAAGTATCGGCGATTTGATAAGCAAGCTATTGATTTCGCATTTGCTTACAAGAAGAGCAGATTAACACCTTTTTACGATTGTTATTAATGACTGTCGATGCTTGTGTGTGTGTGTGGGGGGAGAGACGTAGGGGTGGAGGGGAGAAGGAGGAGAGAGTTCGGACGGATCAGCTTACGCCATTGTCTTCAGGAATGATAGCTCGTTCGCTGGTGCGAGTACATCCCACCCACCCACATATTTTAATGATTATCTCAACAATCACGCCAGACACGGTCCGGTTCAGTTGAGAGGAAATGTTTCGTCTGCTGTGTGACAAGAGGAAGGACTCCTTCGACCACACTGCAGCCCGATGTCGCCGCTGCTCAGCATACTTGTTTTCATTCATTGAGCGCATGTGTGAACGTGTTCGTCGTTGAAAAATTTCAGACAATGACTTTCGGCGCTGCAGTGGATTGTCATCTCGAATTGGCAAATATGCAGCTCAAGGGAATGTTTCTCGAAGTCTCCAAGTGATGCATTTGGTGTGAACAAAAACAGAATTTCTTTTTCAAACATTTACACTGTCGATTCGCATCAACTGGCAGCTATAGAAAAGTTCTGAAAATGCTGGCGTTGATATATTCTCTTTGATATATCCGCACGCTCAACTGGAAAAAGGGATACCGATGTGCATTAGAGAGATGTAGCCATCCATCCAGTGTGATGTTGCGACGTGGTTCAGTCTGCAGGAGATCAACCTTATTAACCTAATATTTATAACTCAATAGCATGCTACAGCACTCTTTTCATGAGTCGCAAAAATACAAATCCTCAGATTGGCAGTGGAGCTGAATGAAGGTCAAATCAAGGATTTAAACGAATTCGAAATAAATGATCTACGCGAAGTTTTACTAGCGATTCTCATTTTGTTTACGGCAAGCGTTTGATTTTTCTTCCTCACGATCACCATGGTAACAAATTGTGTGTCCGATACTTTGCCAGATCCTGCTTTAGGACAGACGAGCTTTACGGTATCGATTGCGCCATTCATCGTGTATCGAGTAATTCTTGAATCCATTTTTCTTTCCTTTGCTTAAAGGTACGAAGAGAGATTTCACAGAAATGGATTCGAAGGTGGCGAATGAGGTTGACGTCATAAAACAGCATCCCGAAGAGATCGATGAAGTCACTAATTAGCCTTTGGCAATATGTTAGAGATTCAATTTATTTCATTCATTTCATCCTTAAAGCACCATTGGCAATGATAACAAGCATCACAGGAGCTATCAATGCAATATCCTCCTATGAAAACGCAGAGCAGTGTCAATGGAGTCTGCTCCATTGACTGCGTGTCTGCCAGTTGCATGTATACAAGAGCCGCAGAGGATCGATACACTGGTCATCAAAGATTTTACCCCTCCACCCCCCCCACCCCTTCATGCTCGTGGCACTGCCTTCCTCCCTTCTCATTTTCTCCTTATATTATCAGGCTTCCGGTGCACGGGTTCCGGATTGCAGCGAGTGATCCAGCGCTGCTGACGTCATTGGGTCAAAGGGAGCGAAGTTGCCGATGCGCGTGGCCTCCCTTCAAAGAGAAGGTCGCCAAGGAACACGGCGCTGACCTTCATGCCGATCTCTTGGGTGACGGGAATCAATTCAGGAAGAATCAATTTTGGGAGGCTCAATTAGTGCAGCGTTTGATTCGAGAGGAAAGGCTCTCCCTCTTCAGATTAAAGCATTAAACATAAAAAATTCCTCTCCCTTCATGGTTTATTAACACCTCCAGTTGATGTTGACCTGTATTCAATATTGAGCTGTCAGTTTAAAAACATTAAGTTGATATTTATGAGTGGGGAATGCCAACTAGCTGAAGCTGCATTGAATGGAGTGGAATAGCGATATTAAATAGTAGAGAAAATGAATTTAAAAAACCTTGGAAAAAAAGTACACATTTAAGTTTTTTTTTAGACTATTTCATAGGTAATAAAAAAGAATGCATCAATCTTTCCTAATGGATGCAGAACTGTAAGAGGAAGTAAGTCCACATTGGGATTTTTGAATGGCCATTACTTCTCAAGACTGAACTGATCTTTGTTTGGAGAAGGAGACTCAGTTAAGTTGATCTTAGCTCATTCTCCTTGCCACAATTAATGCAACTGATTTCAGGAGATTAGACAGTTAAGTGTTAGATTCGGGATCCACCGGCTCTTAAAAGAAGTTATTAAAATCCACCCTTCCATTATTCAGATGTGAAAATGAAGCATCACTTTTAACTCTCTTCTCTGTAGAAAAGGGAATAATACAGATGGTGAGTTGTGATTTCCAAAAGACGAACGTTACGGCTTACTGAAGGAGCTTACTGAGTACGTCTCTCATTTCTTATCACTTCACAACTAAAACTCCGAATTTTCCATCATTGCATTTAAAGGAAATTTTGACTCTCTTTGAAATTAATATTAACCTTACAAACAGCAGTATTATTGCCCCAGTTATGTGTCAAAGAATTCTTAGCAATGATCTCTACTTTCATTTAATACATGAATTACTGGTGGTGTTATCAATCATTTAAATACCTTACGTAATACGAGTATATTCAGTTTTATTGTCCTAAAGGTAAAACAAAACCTGAAGTTATATATGAACATTAAAGGTAAAACAAAACCTGAAGTTATATATGAACCTATGGTCATATATAACTTCAGGCAGTTTTTCAAGTAAATTCAAAATACAGCTATACTCGAAGTTTCTTGAGGTATAAGTGTTTAGTAATTTTAATATCCTTTCCTAATATTTAATTTGATATTAAAATTTCACCCTGTTATGATGCAATCTCAAGTAGCAGAACTAAATAAATTTTGTTCGACCGGTAGTATGCCAGACTCATGATCTGCAGTTGCCAGGTTTCAGTCCCAACTGTGACAGCGTTCAGAATGATCTCCGCAAAACCCAACCGCCCAACGTTTCCTCTGTCAGAAGAGAGACCCCGTGGGCTTGAAAAGGCCACCGTCCATCGAATGCAACCTGAAGCTATAGTTCCGTGGCAGGAACTTAAAGGACACGCTGGATGACCTTGAGAGAGGCTTCCGTCTGTTTACTAACAGCTTCCCAGTACGTCTCCTCCTCTCAACCTACTGTAAGTCCTTGTGACCTGGCTATTTAGCAAATTGTATGCAAAAAAAAAGAGTCGCTAAGAGGTAAACCAACCTAATTCATTTTGTTCTGATCAAAAAACCCTTTCTGAACCATCCAACTTCTTTGCACAAAGTTTTTTTCTTTAAAGTCGCTATCGACAATCCTCTTTCATCTTAATAAGAGGATAACAACCGATCCACTGCATCCCAATATCCGACAAATGACCCTCAATGTCACCCATCTAAATTAGAAAAAGGAAATGACAACATCTCAATCATGAGTTGTTTTGAAGCTTTCGGTTCTCGCCTCGTCCTCATTGTTCGATTCAAAACTTCGTGACTGCCGACTCCGATATCTGCTCGAGAGATTTGTTATCCCTCGCACTGGAGCTTTGTTTCGGAGACTCGTTCACGCGAGGCGATGTCCATCACCGTCTGTGAAGTATGCTTTCATGCGTACACGAGAGAGCCGAGACAATGATTCATCGGTGAAGACGAGACAGCCTCCCTTGCAGCTCTTCCTCCCAACTGTGAAATACTCGAGTTACCTCGGGCGGGGCGTGAGGGATGGGGAGGAGCGCAGCATCCTCCTTCATCCGAATCGGCACTGAGAGGAGAGCAGCGGAGAACAGGTGGAGAAAAGTGCTCGGATGAGGATGAAGACTGACAGAGACGGATCCCCATTTCACGAGAGAAAGAAAGAAAGAAAAAATAAAATTTAAAAGTGGCTCGTGAAAAACTCAAGTGTTTTGTCTAGAATCGCCGAAAGGTTTGATCTGAAAAGACTAATGTCGTAACTGAACGCCCTCCGCCTACTAAAGTATTAAGCGCAGGCTCTTACGTCGAGCATATTAGCAGAATCGCAAATTCGAAAATGACGATCGCTTGGAAGAAAGAATGTCGAAAGATGAAATTAATTTGATCTGGAGTGAGGCTCAATGCTCTGCTTGGAACTCTCTTAGCGTCACTTTTTTCTATGAAAATACTATTTTGTTACTTTGCAAATATTCCCTTATATGAGAGTCGATTTTTATATTTTCGTATCCTCAATGCAAAGTGCCACTTAGTTGCTGTTAATGAACTCTTACGGTTCTTAAAATGTATATGATATTTCCTTTGCACTTTCACATTGACGATGATTTTGATTCTCTTGATTGCATGCGAAGTCGTCAAAGATTATTTTTTATAAATACGACATTGCCTTTGAAAAAAAATTAAAATTTTATACGACTTTTAGAAGTTTTTCTACGAAATAATAAGTAAGTAAGCATATCTTTTATAAAAGAAAACTGTCCGCAAATTTCTTTTCTTTGAAAAAACTAAGCCATTTATTACCAAACTAAGCCATTTATTATAAAACAAGAATCTTGCTTCATTCGTTCGAAGGTAGCTTGGCAACGACACACTCTCATCTCACATTGAAAAAAAAAAACGAATTGATTAAATTTGTCTCCACTCGAGGAACTGATTTCGTAAAGAAAGGAACATTTGCTTCCCTGTGATTTTCGCTCTCGGTTTGGCTTTATCCTTCAGATGAACAAACTTTGCCAACTCGCTTCGTCGTTTTTAATTCCATTTCTACCTGCATTAAGATTGGAGCGGAAAACATCAGAAGTGCAAACAGCGTTTCCTTGGATTCCGCATGAATTGAATACTCTGACGAAATAGCTCCGAATTCCAGCGGAAGGTTTCGAAATGGACACACGTCGTAAAAATGCTCGCGACAGCCGTTAACAGTCCAGTTTCATCTCCGAGCTCTAAACAGAGGGATTAGGCGAAATCCTCACGCGACGAAACACGAGTAGGGCGCCATTCTGTGCCTCATGTTTCGCAAATAGCAATTGGCAACGCAGAAGGAGCAGCCGAAGGAATATGTTTGGCTTTGCTGAATAAGATCTCCTGGACTTCCCATCGAGTCAGAAAAGGGGGTTCAAGAGGACTTAAACGTAAGAGCTATTTGGGAAGCATAAAAGTATTTAAAATATAAGGTTTTTTTTCCTTACTTCTAAACACCGATGACATCTTATGGTTTGAAAGCAAATGTAAATTCATTAAAATATGCATTTAAAAAAAATTAAAATGAAAGCCTTTCAAAGTTTATGAGAAATTGTTATCGTTTCATACAAGAGAATAATTGCAATGGCTAATTCAAACAACACTCTAATTAGAGATCTGTTTCATGCATATCTCGCGGATCCTTATAATTTATAACCTCTTTTTCAAAACGTTTTGTATTTGCTATTTTTTTCAAAACAAGTGATAAAGTACTTAGAGTAAAGATAAGAATTGTTATTTGATACCAAGAAGCCTAAAAAAAAATTAAAAAATCTATGCAAATTGCAAAATAACGGAGAAAACCATAATAAATTTACAAAACAAACTGCTTTAAAATGAAAATCGTATTCTGAATGTTCGTTCTTGCTCTTTTGAATTCAACAGCTCGCACGATGAATATTTGATAATGATGGAAAAGTATTCTATGATCAAGCAATCAACCAAACGTTTATTGTCGGGTTCCTTAACTCTGAAGCCCTTATTTCAGGGCACATGATACTTCAGGTGAAAAGACGACCCTGTTCCAGAATATAATTAGTTTTGTGAGAGAAAAAGAAAACTATTTTGCATAAATTAAAAAAATGAATTCCTTTTTATTAATACTGCCGTTTCTACAAAGACCCGTCATAGTATTCCTCCAACTGAAGCTCGCATTTCATTCTGCCAACAACTGATCGATTATAAACGCCATCTTGTGGGGACGTACTGAGGTTCAATGGGAATCGGGGTTGTTACAGATGAGGATCCGATTCGTGTCGGCGTTCTGATTTTCTCACTTGCAACGTGATGGCCAAATATGTATCAATGGGGTTAAAAAAGTCAACATTGATATTGGGCAGGAGAGCCTCACTCTCTGCTCACTAGTGAACACAGTGGATGATACTCTTGAGAAGTGACTAACATCTGAGCCCATCAGCTGTGCACCGAGTCTCCATGACTTGACTCTCCTATACCTAGAAAGCTTTTCAAGCAGCAGCAAATTCAGAGCTTCAGCTGGCATCTCCCTTGCTCTTACCACTGCTCTCTTTACCCCCTTTTCATCACGGCAAGAAGTTGAGCAAATATCGATTTTTGGCTTTGCAAGAGCTAATGCCGCGACTTCAGAGTCTTTCCAAACAGCTTTTCGTTCGGTCTCCTGAGTCTGCCAAATCCTACAGATGACTGCTGCCTGCGAGCTCGGAGAATTAGAGAAAAACGAAAACACACAAAATATTTCTTAAGCGTTGTAACAAACTGGGACGTTGACCAATCCTCAGAGAGGGATGAATGCAAAGGGTTAGATGAAATTAGAGTGCAATACCTTACACAGTCACCTGCAAGAGTTTAGCCAGGGAAACAGAAACAAAATCTGCACGCTCATGATCAGTGAAGGCAGTATCAATATTGATATACCCATATATCAATATATACGTATACCTATAAACGAACCCAGAAATGTTTCTTTTGGTGGCTCACACCAATGGGCGATCTAAGGATGGGGGAAGGGAACCAGGCCCCTCCCCCTAGAAATTTTTATTACCGATCGAAAACTAAAAAAGTAAAAATATGTATAATGTATATTCACACGAATATTTTTAAAAGCCCATTTGGAACGGAGAGAATAAAATATATATTGGTCTATTTTAAGAAAATAATTTCTAAAAAGAAAACAAAAATATAACGGAAATTCATTCTGTCCTTTCTAGTCACCCCCCCCCCCCCACTCTCCGCCATTAATTTTATTTTTTTTTGTAGATCAAGGTCTGCCCACATATTGCAAATTTTTGTACTAAACATTGCGTGTGATTTTTATGAGCCCGCTCTTATCGGTAATGCAACTTTAAATGTAACGTATCGGCCAAGTTGGCACTTTCATCGAGGTGGCATTGTGTATACCAGGGAGAGGAAGATATTATTGCTATCCTTCAGACAGGTGGTTCCTAATGTGTGGCTGAATCCTAAAGATTGAAAGGAGTATTTGTAGCGTCGATGTATACATATTTCCATTTCATACATTTTCTTCTTTATATTAAAAAGAAGTTCAAAGTGTGATGCATCCATTTCATAACTTTGAGGATCATACCGAATGTGTGGTTTTGATTAATACCCATAAAAATATTTTTCGAAATTTAATGGAGATGCAACAAATGCTTTTTTGTCCTCCCCCTCCCCCCAACCTCCTTCCTCCACTGGAGGTGCCCATGTTGCCATTAAAGATAAATAAGGAAAGCAAAATAGAGAAAAAAAAATTGAAAGGGTTCGTTTCCTATTCTTTTATATCTGCTCAATTTAGCGAATTGGTGAAAGTTTTCCCTTAATTTGATGTCTTCTACCTCCTAAAAAAATGAAGTTCCATCTTCAGCGTCATCGGCATCCGTCCCTATCGCATCAGCACAGAATTTATTGGACAGAATCCGGCAGAAAATCATCTCTGAAATCAGTTACGAAATTATTTACCGTGGCTTTAGTAGAAAAGGAAACCCAGATGCTAGAGAAAGGAACGTCAGCTAAGAGTTTCATAAATCAGCAGAATCTCTGAAAACCAAAGACAAAGCTTCGCGGAATAGAGGAGGAGGACGAGGATCTCCGAGCCCTCCCATCCGAACAGATGAAGCCCTAATGCGTTGCCTGTGGTAACGGCCACCATCTACTTTCTCCTCTCTCCCCTCCCGTTGTGCGTTGGTGAAATTGCTCCGCGGAATTTCGTCAAGTGCTCTGACCTGAAGATCATCTCTCCTCATCCTCTGGGAGCAGACGAAAGAATTCCGTTGACGTCATCGTCGGGAAAAAGGCTCTTTAGGGAGGACACTTTATTAACGACCTCTTCTCTCCATGCTCTTCACTTAAAGACTCACACTAACTTCTCTAATATCCGAAAAGTCTAAAAGTTGTAACTCGTTCGCTATCTTTATCTCGTGATCTTTTTTTCTTCTATTTTTTCGTTTCTTTTATTCATTTCAATATAAGTTATTGAGAAATTTTTAGTTTGAGAACCTCATTCCGCTTTATATGGTTATTTGTGGTAACCGGCGCCCTAATATTGGGGCACGGCAATCTTAAAAATGATTTCTTAGCAACGCAGATATGTGTGTAGCTCATTTTCGAGAGTGGCGGGGGGGGGGGGGGGGGGGCTCGATAAGCAGTTGCCACTCTCCCATAACCTGATGCTCGTAGTTTCTTTTAAAACAAAACTAAAAATATCCAATTCGATTATATTTAATCATCTGCCAAAAGAATTAATTTTACAATACGAGTTTGAATGCGATAAAAGTAAGAGTCAACGGTATTTAACATTCGCTGATGTTGCTTACTATTGAAATAAAGCTATTGATTCATTGGTTTAAGGGGGTGATGTTTGGCTCAGCAGATAGCGCACCAGGCTCGCAACCTGCAGTTCCCACGTTCGAGTCCCGACTGTGCCTGCTTTGAGATTTATCTCCACTAACTCTCGTTCTCTCCTTGGTGAGAGAGGAGATACCGAAGAGATTGGAACGGCCGTAAAGCGGCGGCCCGCGTGCGGGAGAGCTATATATGTGCACGTTAAAGGACACAATGGATGACCTTGACGGGAGCTTCAATAGAGGAATCCTATCAGCTCTCCAGTGGGCGCACTTCTCAATCCTTCTATAATCCCTTGGGTCCTTGTGACCTGCCCAAGAACTCTACCCATTGGTTTAATTTTTCGCAACTTGCCGTTCGCCTCGTGCAGGTAAGCTTTTAGCTGTGAGGGTGTTTTGGTACACGCCATATATCAATGTCACATCGGACTGAAGAAGAATTTAAATTTAATTACTATTAAAAATGTTTTTCAATAATCATCAGTGATCCGTTTAACTCTCGCACAGTCGTCCCATTATCAATTTCGCTGATGCACAATGGGGGCCGGAGTGGCTCGGTCTGGTAGCGCGCCTGGCTCGTCCCAGCTGGGTCAGCGTTGAGATTTATCTATGCAAAATTCCCCGCCCTGCCCATGGTCAGTAGGGGACACCGACGTGCTTGGAAAGACCGCCGTCCGTCGGATAGGACGTTCAGCCGTGGCCCCGTGTGCCGGAGAGACATAACCTGTGCACGTTAAAGAACACGTTGGATGGCCTTGATGGGAGGCTACCATCTGTCTCCTAACAGCTGTTCCAGTGGGTTCCCTCCCACAACCTTCTCTGAGCTTTCGGGGTCCTCGTGACCTGGCCATTTAGACCATGGTATGCAAAAAAGTGCCGCTCAGAGGTAAAACAACCTAACCCAAAAAAGCGGATGCACAATACAATAGTTCAACGACGGCACAGGACATTCTTACACCGTAATGTCAGTCTTAACCTATAAACCTATATTTACTCAATAATAATCTGGTTACGAACTGCTGTTGAGGTAAATCGCTTGTAATTTTGAATAAAATTGCATATTTGTAGCTACAATATGCAAACGTGATATTACGTATATTTACATAAATTATTATACTCCCCTCTGACCTGTATTAGGACACTGCTATGTCTTGTGAATGGAAAGCCACTTTTAAGGCTTTCTAACTTGGAAAATAAACTTTTTATTTTAAAAAAAAGTTACTAGAAATAAATTGAAGATCTCATTCAAATGTATCCAAATCCCGATTTTCAACCTTTTCAGTCTGAATATTTGACCTTGTAATACGGGAATATTAACTTTACATTATTGTTAATAGAAATATAATATTATTAAATTACAAATTTTTTCAAAAATTGTTTCCATGTGCGAACATGTAATAAAGGTTTGAATTAATAGAAGAATCTTTTAAATCTTTTAAATATTAGTTTCATTTATTTATTTTCGGTATCTTTTTTTGCGAAAGATAGCTTTTGGATTTAAATAATAATTATATTGTATTAAAGTAACCAAAGGAATTTGGGACTAAATTTACGTACCCTTATTTTATTAAACGGTTAAAATAATACTTATTGTGTTTGGCAGGACCTCAGCAGAAAAACAATACGAACATCCACGCCTTATCCGGGGATCGAACCTAGGTCCCTTAGATACCGAATGAATGTTTCTCAAAATCGTGACTGAAATGGATGTGATTGATATTTTTACCTTCAGTCACATTTCTTCAATCGAAAGCGTAGTTCATAAGTTACAGGGCTTCGAAGTCAACTTGTCTACCATTGACATAGCATAGGGATATTTCCATCTTTCGTCCAATACCTGTATAGTTTAATGATATCTATTCCCAGTCGAGAGTTTTCTTCCTAACTGAGAGCAACCTGTTCACTTAAAGCAACTGTCACTTGTAACTACTGTTCAACGGAGGCAATATGTGATAAGGACTCCGAGAGTTTTGTATCTGGTAATCGAGCCAACAGTGTCGGGCAAGTCACCTCCAAGAAATGCAGAGGCAAATGGATTTCTCCGAGAGCTTCCAAGCATCTGTTTCCCAACAAGAATCGGATTTTATTTCCGCATCTTCGTCTCCTTCCCTTGCAGCATCCACAACGGAGTCATCCGACCGTGATCCTCGAGAGAACACTCGCGACGTGTGTCACGTGACCTCCTCGCGTCTAGTTTCGATCTGCAAATGCTTCCCCGTGAGTCCGTGCAACGGCGAATTGAACTTTCGCTCGGGGATCATCGAAGATAAGACAATCGCTCCTTTTCTTTTCACTTTCCCGTCTCGAGGATTTCACTTCCCTCCTTGAGACAGACACAAATCGAATAGAAGTGGATAATGCAATTACTTAATTTAAATGTTTGCCTCTTTATTTCGGTCAGGGAGTGTGTGAAAGTGGGGGGGAACTTGCGTAGAAGAAAAAAAATGTCATCATCACCAAATATATCGAGAAAAGTTGAAAGTTTATTTTCATTCTGCAGATCGATCCTCTTCCATCTTCTGTTTGACCATTTTGGCTTCGTCATCAAAGACTTGTTTGTCTTTCACCAGAAAAATGATTTCTTTACGTATTTGAATAGCAATCAATGTTTACGCATACTAGAGAGAATTTTCAAACCATTTCTCCTTTCTTTTCAAGCCTGCGGTCGCTACCATTCCGTGACTGCTTTTTTTTTTGCTCCTTCCGTGATATTACGAGAGCCATTTTCAAAAAGGCAAAAAGTTGTGAGATAAGTTTTTACATTCTCTTTATGAGCGCAAAATATTTTCTCATCGTGAATCCAGAATATCCTACAGAAACATGGGATGATCACGATCCAATAATAGCCTATAAAAACTCATCAATAAACTGATTATTTTTTCAGGAATTAAAAATGGGATACGAACATAAGCATCTAAAATTTTAAAGCAAACTATTCAGTTATTCCAGAAAGCGTATGCCATTACCGGATTTAGTTTTTCTCAGAAGACACTTTAACATTTGATTTTAATGTTTTTAAAACAATATCAAAAATTTTAATACGATTAGTAAAATGTTTGTTCGTACAGCTGGGGACGCCGCTTCCCCACTGAGCGGATCCCCGCCCAAGAATTAACGGTAACATTGATGGAGGAGAAATAGTTTGGTTTACTTTCAGAGTAAATGCTTTACGAGTTGGGTTGGGTTGTTTTACCTCTGAGCGGCACTTTTTTGCACACCGTGGGCTAAATGGCCAGGTCACATGGACCCCGAAGGCTCAGAGAAGGTTGGGGGAGGGGACCCACTGGAACAGCTGTTGGGAGACAGATGGTAGCCTCCCGTCAAGGCCATCCAGCGTGTTCTTTAACGTTGGGTTGTTTTACCTCTGAGCGGCACTTTTTTGCACACCGTGGGCTAAATGGCCAGGTCACATGGACCCCGAAGGCTCAGAGAAGGTTGGGGGAGGGGACCCACTGGAACAGCTGTTGGGAGACAGATGGTAGCCTCCCGTCAAGGCCATCCAGCGTGTTCTTTAACGTTGGGTTGTTTTACCTCTGAGCGGCACTTTTTTGCACACCGTGGGCTAAATGGCCAGGTCACATGGACCCCGAAGGCTCAGAGAAGGTTGGGGGAGGGGACCCACTGGAACAGCTGTTGGGAGACAGATGGTAGCCTCCCGTCAAGGCCATCCAGCGTGTTCTTTAACGTTGGGTTG
Source organism: Ryuthela nishihirai (assembly GCA_038380435.1). Lineage (NCBI taxonomy): Eukaryota > Metazoa > Arthropoda > Arachnida > Araneae > Heptathelidae > Ryuthela > Ryuthela nishihirai. The sequence goes on along the minus strand of JAWZYU010000015.1, from coordinate 69,063,292 downwards.
TTTTACCTCTGAGTGGCACTTTTTTGCACACCGTGGGCTAAATGGCCAGGTCACATGGACCCCGAAGGCTCAGAGAAGGTTGGGGGAGGGGACCCACTGGAACAGCTGTTGGGAGACAGATGGTAGCCTCCCGTCAAGGCCATCCAGCGTGTTCTTTAACGTTGGGTTGTTTTACCTCTGAGCGGCACTTTTTTGCACACCGTGGGCTAAATGGCCAGGTCACATGGACCCCGAAGGCTCAGAGAAGGTTGGGGGAGGGGACCCACTGGAACAGCTGTTGGGAGACAGATGGTAGCCTCCCGTCAAGGCCATCCAGCGTGTTCTTTAACGTTGGGTTGTTTTACCTCTGAGCGGCACTTTTTTGCACACCGTGGGCTAAATGGCCAGGTCACATGGACCCCGAAGGCTCAGAGAAGGTTGGGGGAGGGGACCCACTGGAACAGCTGTTGGGAGACAGATGGTAGCCTCCCGTCAAGGCCATCCAGCGTGTTCTTTAACGTTGGGTTGTTTTACCTCTGAGTGGCACTTTTTTGCACACCGTGGGCTAAATGGCCAGGTCACATGGACCCCGAAGGCTCAGAGAAGGTTGGGGGAGGGGACCCACTGGAACAGCTGTTGGGAGACAGATGGTAGCCTCCCGTCAAGGCCATCCAGCGTGTTCTTTAACGTTGGGTTGTTTTACCTCTGAGTGGCACTTTTTTGCACACCGTGGGCTAAATGGCCAGGTCACATGGACCCCGAAGGCTCAGAGAAGGTTGGGGGAGGGGACCCACTGGAACAGCTGTTGGGAGACAGATGGTAGCCTCCCGTCAAGGCCATCCAGCGTGTTCTTTAACGTTGGGTTGTTTTACCTCTGAGTGGCACTTTTTTGCACACCGTGGGCTAAATGGCCAGGTCACATGGACCCCGAAGGCTCAGAGAAGGTTGGGGGAGGGGACCCACTGGAACAGCTGTTGGGAGACAGATGGTAGCCTCCCGTCAAGGCCATCCAGCGTGTTCTTTAACGTTGGGTTGTTTTACCTCTGAGTGGCACTTTTTTGCACACCGTGGGCTAAATGGCCAGGTCACATGGACCCCGAAGGCTCAGAGAAGGTTGGGGGAGGCGACCCACTGGAACAGCTGTTGGGAGACAGATGGTAGCATCCCGTCAAGGCCATCCAGCGTGTTCTTTAACGTGCACAGGGTATGGCTCTCCCGCACACGGGGCCACGGCTTAACGTCCCATCCGACGGACGGCGGCCTTTCCAAGCCCATCGGTGTCCCCTACTGACCGTGGGTAGGGCGGGGAATTTGGCGGAGATAAATCTCAACGCTGACCCAGCTGGGACTCGAACCTGGGAACTACAGATTACGAGCCTGGCTCGCTACCGACTGAGCCACCCCCGCCCCAATGCTTTACGAACAAATAGTTAGGAGACAACTAGAATTTACAATTACTGAGCCGTTTTCCGGTTCTCAGTATGTCTCTTGGAATTTGAAGACGTTATCAGCTTGTAAGTACAATGTTAAAATTATTTCTCAATGCATGAAAGAGAAAATACTATCACTGGCAGCATCTTAAGTGGCATGCTGTATACAAATAGAGGCTGTATACAAATAGAGGCGGTTAATGCAGTGCATTGGTGAGAAACGGACAACAAGGCCAACCTCTGAACAACCCAGCATCTTGTTACGTGGCATTTGCTCTTGACAAAGCGTGTGGCGGCGAGACGACGACATCCCGGCACTACATCCTCTTCCTCTTTACGAGCCTTCTGCGAAATGGACGGATGACAGCGGAGAACAATCTAGAGAAGATCCTGAATTTTAACAGAGGAAAGATAATTGTAGACACTCTACGCAGATTGCGGCCCTTGCTCCGCCATGGCAGACAGGCATACCGGTGGATATAATTCAGACATCTAAATGTAATTAAATCTTCTGAATAGCTTCTACCCACTCGAAAAGCTCAGCTGTATCTCGGCTTTCATCCCATAATTCCTAATTATTGCGAAGTAATCTATCTCTGCTTGTGAAGGTTGCGTCGCATTTCGGGGAAATGATCTGGAAGGTTTTAGAAAAAGAAATCACTTTGAGTTTTGTAGTTAATTAACAACAGAAAACCGATTCGGTTGAGCGCGCGAGAGTTCTTTCGCTGCCGGATTTGTTCATTGCGGCGAAAACGATTGGCCGAGTGAATGTCGATGACGATGACGATGGACCTTTCTCGCATTTTCAGTTTGTCGGTTGGTATCATTTGAATTTCCAATAAGTAAAGTTTTCCATAAAGATTGCCTCAAGTTCGAAGGTGAATCACCCATGTCTTTTTTGCAGCGCTTCTTTCTCGAGGTTTTCTCTTAGCTATTAATGATTAATTTAGCTCCATTTAATGTCATTTTAATAGTAATTGAAGATCATCTTGTTCATAAATAGAAAAAAATTCGTGTGCAGTGGCCGGATGCAGCAAATGTAGCTCAGGACAGATATGCTTGGAGAATTAAACTGCACGGTATGGTTGGACCTCCGTAGCCCATTGCTGCTTGAGGATGATGATTATGATGATGACTTATCCTGGTTAACCGTACTGCAGCTTTGGTCGCTAGTTTATTGTCCAATTATCCCCCCTCAAAAAGAAAAAATGCGCCTGGTGCGATAGCATCGTTCTTGGATGAAACTATCTCCCACCACCCCTTAAAAAGCTGTTAAGCGATATACAACACCAAATAAACAAAACTTTTTAAGCACTTATATGTATTTACAAAATATTTTGTTGTGATTTGGCTATGTTTCGTTCCCTTATTAGTTTCGCCAAGTGCTGTATTGATTACTAACAGAATAAATAATATTACCCCAAGACACTGTTTCGCCATTCGCCAGTTGGACCCTAATGGACTCTTGAACCCTATAACCAAGAGTATTGGGAAACTTTCATGTTATGTGAATGGAAAACCATATTCAAAGCTTTTTTAGGAGAAAATGTCACTAAACATAAAGGGAATAATTTATTCAAATCCAACTGAATTTTCATTTAAAAATATTCGTTTAATATTAAAAGTTATTGAAGCTGAAACATTTAGCTGCAGATGTGGCATTGGGTTTTTTTACCTCTGAGCTGCGATTTTTTGCACACAATGGGCTAAATGGCCAGGTCACAAGGACCCGAGTTCAGAGAAGGTTGGGGGAAGGGTACCACTGCACAGCTGTTAGGAGACAGATGGTAAATTCCCGTCAAGGCCATCCAGCGTGTTCTTTAACGTGCACAAAGTATGGCTGTCCCTCACACGGAACCACGGTTGAACGTCCCATCCGATGGACGACGTCTTTTCCAAGACCATCGGTACCCCCCCCCCCCCCCCCCTACTGATCGAGGGCAGGGCGGGGAATTTTGAGAGATGTAAATATTCACTCTGGCACAGATGCTGCTGCTACGCTCTGCTAACAAGAAACCAAAAACAATATTTCACTGCACAGACTTCTTAAACAAAATTATATTTTATTAAATGATTTGTTAAAACAATTATCTTTTGTGTTTTAATTCACTTTTCAGGTAAATTATTATGACTAACAAAGAAGCTGTTAAGAGTTTCAGCTTCGATAACGTTTTAAACATTACACGAATAATGTCGAGATTATCGATCAATTTAATTTAGGTTTTCGATTCTTCTCCAGAGACATTTTTCCGATTTAAACTCATTTTCATATTCAGTATAAAACTATGAATGTGTATTACCATCTGGATAAGGTGGAAGTGTCCGAAGATGTTTGGCAACATGGTGTATCTCTTTTATTCTGCCTTGCTCATAAAAGCCGACTCCTTCTCTCGAAAATACTTCAACAGATGTAGAATTCGGAAAGAAACCGAAAGAGGAGAACGTGCAAGAATAAATTTTCCCGTCGTATTTTTTTAATCGTAGAACTGGAAATCTTGCAACTGCACAGTTGAGGAACACCCGACAGATGCATAATGACCATCATGGAATTTTTGCTGTTGCTAGGGGGAGAAAGAAGAGGAGGATCTAGCAACTGCGATCACCACATGCACCACTGGCTGTGGGATCAGTGATGGGGAACAACTGGAGGAAGAGGATTTGAGGCTCTCGAGGAAGAGGAGGAGGAGGGGACTCGAGAAACTCGCCACAAATTTCACGGAAGGTCACCTCTGCCTTTCGCTTGGTCTGCTACGTCCACCCACAGGGAGATGGGAGCATGGGAGGAAGATGGTGTTGTTCTCCCAGGCATTGGACTAGGTTCGCTGTTTTCCCCTGCAGCAAAGAAAAACTCTCTTTTCCATCTGAAGCGCAATGCTAAAGAGGATTCAGATGTTTCAATTACCCAACCAGGAGTCGTCATGCATTATTAAGGGGTCAAAACAGCTACGAATCATTTCAAATGAATTCACAGAAAAACGCATTTCTCATATCCTAACATTCTTTTGTATAAACTAATAATATATTTAAGAAATAATCTGTTGGCGTTATAAGTCAGTTTTTCCTCAAGCGGCGCATCGCAAACATTTCAGTTTTTTTTCGTTCAAAAATGTTTAACATTTCACGAATTTCTTTTGAATAATAAAAGCTATTTAAAACAACAAATATCTCACAATGTTGGAAAATCAACGGTTCGTTACATGATATAGCTTCTTTATGTCATAGCAAAACGGGTCGCCAAGGATGTCATATATTTTTTTCCATTGAAAAGAAAAAGGTAAGAAATAAATGATGATTTCCTCTATTAAAAATCATTACAAAGTGAAATCTTAGAGAATATTAAATTAGAACTTTGTCGTTTAATTAGGCTACCAGAGTTGATGTTTTCCTGTCTTGCTTTGATGTCCATCAAGAAGCGGTTAGTGGCACGTTTTATAGAAACGTGAAAGGAATTGGAATGCCTGGACAGATATTGTCATGTGATACAGATTTTTTAATCTTACAGGAAAGAGTTGAGGATATAATCTATAGTGTAAAAATAAAAGGTTCTTAAAATAAAAACGGTACTATTAAATCGTTTAAGGATTGCACTTAATTTCTCTGCAGATGCTCGCAACTGCGGCGTTTATTTAGTTTATGAAACACGAAAAAACCGTGTAAATGAGAAAATCCAAGGAACATCAGAAGAAGCAAACCTCGGTTCAGGATACAGCATTTAGCTTCCATTGCAATTATAAATGCGAAGTTCAAAAAACTAATCAGTAGGAATTATTCCTCTTCTCTTGTAACGAAATTGACTGAGACATGAAAAGTTAAAAGAAAAATAAATCCGAATTACGCTTACCTTTGTCGCTGGGTTGAGTCTTTCTTTTGTCTCTGAACTGCACTATTGCGCACACAATGGGCTGAATGACCAGGTCACAAGGACTCCAAAGGCTCAGGGTTGAATAGGGAGGAAGAGGACAAGAGACAGATGAGAGCCTTCCGTCAACGTGTTCTTTAACTCGCATATGCTACGGCTCTCCTGTACATGGAACCATGGCTTAACGTTCCATCCGATGGACGGCGACTTCCGGTGTCCCCTTTCTCACCAAGAGCAGGACTGAGATTAGCGAAAATAAATCTCAACGTTGCCACATTTGGGGCTCGAACTACAGATTATGAGCCTGACGCTCAATGGCCTGCAAATCCCCCCCCCCACACACACACCTTTATGGTATTTGTGGTGTTTGGGGCAGAAAAAGAAATAAGAGAAGCTGGCAGCTGATTACGCAGAGATCTGCCACATATTAGTGTTTTTTTCCTTCTCGAGACACGAGGTTTCATTTTCATCTTGCAAGCGACATTCCACTCGGGGAGGTATTTCGTAATATTCTTCTCGTAAAAAGAGATGGAGAAGTCCAAATTCTCTTCATTTCGCTTCTGCTTACGATCATCATCACATCGGGGACGATGAGGATGATGCCCTTCCTCGCGCCATAAAACCAGTCGTAAAACTTTCACTTTTTTTAGGGAGGATGCTTTCACAGATGGTAACTGCAAAACTGTAGAATGTAATACAAACTGAAATTATGCTGCCATTGCGTTTGGGCTGCTTCTTCACCCTTTCGTTAAAGTTGGTTAAATAAAAAGCAGCACGGCTCAGAACAGAGTTGCGAAGGATGGTATCATTTCATTAAGAGCATTTTGATGTGTGAAAGTCTCAGTGCAATCTAACACTCATTTATATTTCAGACGGAGTAAGCATTGGTTATTATAACTCACAAGAATCAAATATTTTCGTTAAGTTTAAGCTTACATCATTCACAGTTCAATGAGATGAACACAACGCAGTAGGAAGCTCTTAACACTTTCATCCATTTTAGAACATTGACTTAAAACACGTAAGAATTAACGTGGTTAGGAAAAGTGATTTACCTGGTCCAAAAACGGTCAAATGTTAAAAAACAGAATTAAACAACCCTGTGGAAATGCTATCTCCCATTTAGAAAGATGAATCGTCGGTATCGAACACATTGTATGAATGCTACCATTGTTTCTGTACTTCTCAAGATCAACAAGGCACGCACGGACGTTCGTGTTGCCTTTTTGTTGAAGTCCCATAATTGCAGGTCTTCTCTGTGTGAACAATTGGAAACCAACAGTTCTTTTCAAAACTGCATTCCTGGAGTTTCCTCTTTTCTTTCCCCATTCCGAAGTCCCAGCAGCGACGAAGACGCAAAACAATCGCCTCGTGCGTCCGAGCACATAAAGAGCGTCTTCAGCCTCTTTCGTTGTTGAATCCCTTTTTCTTTGAGACGCGAGTTTTGTTTCTTGTTGCAGTTTTAAAACAAAAGAAAGAAACGACCCGGAGAGGAGAACAACTGGTTGACACACGAGTCGACAAAGTAACGAAAATTGTTCGTTGTGTGTGCTCTTCCATCACTCTTTCTCTCCCCCCCCCCCCACTATGCTGCAGTATCAACGGGATTGTGTACTTAGTCCTCCTCTGCGATATAAGGGATAGTTGCCCATTATTGCTCAGCTGGGGCATTCTCACATCGACCGACGGTGCGCAGCAACCCTCGTCTCCGATGGCACTGACAGTGTCAACATCTTCCTGCTCTTGCTCTCCGGCCTCTAATATTCCATCTGCAGGGTTGGCAAGGAAACAAGCGAGCACTGGAGCACGAAGCATCTTTATGAAACATTTGATTCAACTGTGTGTATGTGTGTGTATGGGGGCTGCTACTCCAATGGTGGCATATAAGGGTAAGAAGTTATACGTGCGTCGAGTTTATTGTGCAAGGGACGGAGTGTTTAAGTTCTTCCTCTCTCTTTAACGATATTTTTCTTGAAATCTGTGTGCCGTTGACTCGTAAGCCGTTTGCTACAGAAACTTTAAATATTTACCACAGCCGAGGTTAAACAACGGAGGGCACACATCGAGGAATATTGTAACAGCGGAAGCATTTGGGGGGACGGAGTTCGTACTTCTTAATAAGCCCATATGGATGTTAAAAACCAATGGGCGGAAAATTGTAATGGGGCCCACTTAAAATGGTCGGAATGGGAATAAATTCGCATGAAATCAACAAGAAGAAATCTGTTATGTATCAGCAATTGACTTTAATAATAATTCTTGATTTTGAAGATTTAAGTTCGACGTTAAAAAAATTCATAACGATCAGGTAGAAGATTCTGAAAGAGAATGAAAAAAGCTGTAAAGAAATAAGGATGCGATTCTGTTGTCTCGAACATCATCTGTCTGCAAAGAACACAAGGAACAACACGAAGCCCATCGTGCAATGTCACCATCCATCTCCATCAGCTTATCAATGCACCAAATGTCACGGCTTCCTCATTGCAAGCTGTGTTATGTCATTATGAGAGTTAAATTCATATGGACTTGGATTATTCAGCATTTGGCGTGTGATTCTCGCCATTTTAAATTTTCGGGGTCGAGTCTTTATGTTGAACTGCCCCAGAGAATGGAGACACGGAATAGCTTCGAAAAGTCGACGTTAAGGCGTGTTTCGTAGTGCGCACACGAGAGAGGCAAAACGCATGGATGGGAAGATTTCAGCTGCCCCTAAACGTCCTGGGATAGAGCAGAAGATCTCTTTTATTTGCACTTAGTCTCCCTAGGTCCTGTTATTTATGGGAAAGTTTCGGAAATGGGGGAAGAACAGAGGAATTTTACACGTGACATCGCTGGAAATTAAGGAAATATTTTTAATAATATACCTCAAAACATAAACTGTTGACTTCAGAGTCCCTAAATTGATGTTAAAAACGGAACAGTACGAAATTGAAATATTTATACAACCAGGGGCGTAGCGAAGGGACTGTGGTTCCGGGGGGGGGAGAGCAAAATATTTCCAACTCTGAAATCAAAATTTGCCAACCGAGAACATAAGTACTTTACATAAATACTCAGAATTTCGTTCAGTGTGGTGGTGGTGGGGGGGAAGTGTGGGGGGAAGCTCCCAGACGTTTTGCAAACTCGCTATGATTTTACAAAAAAAAAATCCCTATTTTTACATGTCACCTAAATTTTGCCAACTCCACAAGTTTTTTACCAAGTTTTCTCGATTTTGTCAACTCTCGTTAATTTCACAAAACAATTCCAACTTTCCTAACTCACCTGTATTTTACCAAGTGGCTTCGAATTTTGGCAACGGACCTAGATTTTGCCAACTCACCGTATATTTAAGAGTTGTTGTTGTTGTTGGGTTGTTTTACCTCTGAGCGGCACTTTTTTGCACACCATGGGCTAAATGGCCAGGTCACATGGACCCCGAAGGCTCAGAGAAGGTTGGGGGAGGGGACCCACTGGAACAGCTGTTGGGAGACAGATGGTAGCCTCCCGTCAAGGCCATCCAGCGTGTTCTTTAACGTGCACAGGGTATGGCTCTCCCGCACACGGGGCCACGGCTTAACGTCCCATCCGACGGACGGCGGCCTTTTCAAGCCCATCGGTGTCCCCTACTGACCGTGGGCAGGGCGGGGAATTTTGCGGAGATAAATCTCAACGCTGACCCAGCTGGGACTCGAACCTGGGAACTACAGATTACGAGTCTGGCGCGCTACCGACTGAGCCACCCCCGCCCCTATATTTAAGAGAAAAATCCCAATTTTTACATCTCCCCTGAATTTCCCAAGTCACTTCGAATTTTGTCAATTTCTTAATTGCACAAAAACAAGCCCAACTTTCACAATTCGCCTTTATTTTACCAAGTCACTTTGAATTTTGCCAACTCTCCTAGGTTTTTGCCAACTCCCCAAAATTTTGACAAGAGTTTTCGATTTTTGCCACCTCTCCTTAATTTTACAAAACCAATCCCAATTTTCAGAACTCACCTGTATTTTGCCAAGTGGCTTCGAATTTCTTCAATTAGACTAGAATTGGCCAAGTTACTCGATTTAACTAACTCTCCTTACTTTCACAAAAAATCCCAATTTTCACAATCGCCATAATTTTACAGAGAAAAAATCCCAATTTTTACATCTCACCTGAATTTTGCAGTCACTCGAAAATTTGCCAACTCCGCAAGATTTTATCAATTTGCCTAGATTTTGCCAACTCGCCATAATTTTACAGAAAAAAATTCCAATTCTTACATCTCACCTAAATTTTGCCAACTCTCCAAGATTATTCCAACTCACCTGTAATTTACTAACCGGCTTCGAATTTTACCAACTACCTAGATTTTGTTGTCTAAATTTTTCTCAGGCCCCTTAATTTTACCAAAAAAAAAAATTAAAATTTTCACAACTCACATTGATTTTACACAGTCGCTTTGAATTTTGCCAACTCCAATTTACTTTGGGGGGGGGGGGATCCCTCCCATATCTACGCCCCTGTTTATAACCATGCATGTATTGTTTTGCTTTGCGACCGAATAATTCGTCGTTTTCCAAATGTTTCCGTTTCTTGTTTCGCCTCTACTGTTCACTGATTTCAGCTTCTGTTTCAGATCCAATATTTTTTTTTGAGCATCATCGGTGAGTGGAATTCGTCAGGTGGGAAGAATATGAAGTTTTCATTTCGTGGAAACGGTAAGATGAGATGAAAATTTCCTGAGTAGAATTTCTCCAGATACGAAAAAACTTTTTCGCTAATGTCAATCTTGCACTTGAACCATTGAAAGAAGATAACCATGCAAACTTTTAATCTACTGATTTAAATCAATGTATCATAGAGAAAGAGCTTGAAAGCTAAGGTCCCAATGAGTTAGGTACGTGATCCAACTGCAAACAGGAATCAGTCTCCTCACCGACTTACCATTCTCGAGTGGCAGCGACCGCAGCCCAAGTCCATCTTCATCATCATCTTCCAGGTCAATATTTAAGAAAGGATCTCCATCAGTGAGGAAAGGGAAATCTCGACTGTGACGAGACTATGACGAGAGAGAAAAAAATTATATACAATTTTAATTTCTTAACTTATCCGCATATAGAGTATACTATGTACTGTATATCTGATATTGAATTGAGAAAAATAAAACATAAATATCTTATCTCTCTTTTAATTACAATGTAAAAAAACTTACACAAAGGGAAAAAGTTATAAGATTTTTAGTCCATTTTATAATTAAACGGATAAAGTAGGAAGGAGACGTAGCCGTACATCACGCAAATATACATTAGCATTTGAATTTTTATTAATTTAGTGTCGAATAGTGAAACGAATTAAATTTTTTGTTAATATAAAATATGCATTTTTAAATCTTCTTACGGCGATTACTTAAGAGAATTAGTAATAATTTATTTTCTTTAAACAAGAGCTGATAACTAGAAGTTTCATAATTTTGCAACCGATTGCATGCGAATGTCATGTTATTTTGAAAAAAAATCAAAATTCAACTAAACTGATATTTTCTATATTTTTTGTCAGTCTTATACAATGGTGTTAAATTAGAAGCCCCCTGTCCCCCCATATTTGCCATAAAATATACTTTTATTCATATAAATACCTTTATTTGAAACGAGATTTATATGCATGCATTAATGATGATTGTAATATTTTTACTTTCTATTTCACTGTGAGCTTAGCAATTTTGCTATTTCACGGTTTCTATTTCTTTTCGTGTTATTTGTTAATTCCAACCACTTTTTCGCATTCTGGAGGATTAAAGAATCTGGTATGAACAGGTTATCCATGGAAATGAAACAAATCACATAATCATCTATATTCTTCCGCATTTTCCCCAACATTCACGAACTATTCATTACAAACAACTTCTAAATAATAAACATAATCGTAGATGACCCTAATAATTACTTTTGGAATTATCCTAATATCATTTTAAACTTTTCCTATATATAAATAAAAATAAAATAAATACCCCCTCAAGCAGCTGCTTGCCACAGAGGTCTGACAGGAGCCTGTCAGTTTATATGCCATAGTAGAAGGTCTGAGAGGATGGCAGGACCTCAGCAGAAAAACGACACATACATCCATGTCTTATGATAAGGCATGGATGTATCCACTACACACCACCCAGGTCCCGTAGATCAGTAGCCAAGGGCGCTAACTACTCGGCCACGGGAAGGCCTTCCTATATATATGTATGTATAAAAGTCCATTGATCATATTACGTGTCTGTTTATTATTTTCTTTACGATTTTCAGTTTGTTTTCACAAAAACAATATATCGTTTTCACTTTGTCGTCCACCCATCCGCAGACGTTCAACTTTGCTGTTTCTAAAGTGAAATATTACTTGGGTTGGAGAGTTATTAAGAAATATTGCTATTCACATTTTCCAATCTTCAAATCATTTAAATTTTTACGGTTAGATGATCCTAAACAAATAAATAAATACCCTCCTAAAGCACCCTACTTGCTACAGAGGCATACGACATAGCAGAAGGTCTATGAGGATGGCGGACCTATCCATGCCTTACCCAGTGCTCGAACCCAGGTCCCATTGATCACTAGCCAAGCACGCTAACCACTCGGCCAGGGGTAGGTTTAGATGACCCTACAGTTGGGAAATGCAAAATATTTAAAGAATATTATAAACTATCTAGTCACTCTAGCGTTTTGTGATTTCAGTGGTAGAATGCGATAGTGCTTTGGTTGTTTGGGGTGGAATGCGGCAATCAAGGGGTTCATATCGACAGCAGCGATTTTCCTTTTTATCGCTTAAGGGTGGTGGTGGAAAAACGCAACTATTTTTGAGATATAAATAAAAAATTCCTTTTGAGTTGGATAGGTAGGAATGAAATATCACCATCTGCATTTTCCGAATCATCGATTTATTTGAATTTCCACCGTTAGAGATAATAAAAGGACGAATTTCATTCCCTTTGAAAACGAGCGGTCCATATTCACCACAGGTGAAATATTTTTCTTCCAGAATTTTTTTCCTTTTTAAGTTTATCCCTTTTCTCTTTCATGACTTTTTTCTTATTTAATTTTTGATTGTAGCAACTCAGTGAAGGAATAACTATCCTCTGCGATGAATTGTTCACAACTTAATTTATGTTCATATAATATTTCGATTCCAAAATACGTTTTGTGCTTATTGTTGTTGAGTCAAGTCTTAACCGTGCTTCGTCAGCTTGAAGGTTGGTTTTTTGGACTTGATCTGTCGAAAAAAGAATGCTTTCGAAACACATCAAATAAGAAAATATTGCAAGTAGAATTTACATCATTTTGCGACATAACCAAATCCTAATTTACCTACAAGGCGAACTCTTTATAAATTCATTTGAAAAGCTTTGTAGTCTAGATGGAAGAGTCTCGCTTTCGACAGAAATATTCCAAAGTTTTAATTCATTATTTAATCTATTTATATGGAAGTCTCCTCAGAGAAGTTTCGAAAAGTGAAGTATTGGGTATTCAAAGATTTAAAATTCGTCTTGTTTGTACAAAGTTCAGAAATTCTGTTCAGCTGGTTATAAATAAATTAAATAATGAATTAAAACTTCGGAATATTTCTGCCGAAAGCGAGACTGTTTCATCTAGACTACAAAGCTTTTTATAATTGAAGTGAAATACGCTAGAAAGCTTAATAATTCATTCTCACCAAGATCCATTTATTGTCCTGGCGATATGCTGGCAGGCAATGAAAGTCACGTTCCATCAGCCAAACGCTTCAAGAGTTTTGTACAAAGAGGAGAACTGATAAAAATTCAATACACGCATCCTAATAATAGATTTTAGTGTAACTCAAAAGAGGTCTTTTGTATGTTATTTCTGTTGTACTGAAGCTCAGCTGAGGATCTGCAGATCTTTTATCTTGAAGGCTCAACATGTCAGAAACACTATCCAAGCCTTGTTGTTGGAGGAATGGTAAAGCATGCCATAAAGAAAATAATTTAAAATAACACCAAGTTTGTCTCTGTGTTTTATTATATGGAGCAAACAAAGTTCTTTTCTGCGAATGACAAACTCAGGGAGAGATTCTTTGCCAAGTGTCAGAGGCTCCGGTGGCAGTTCCTCCTTCGGGAAATGCCATCCCCTGCCTCCTTGCCACCTATCCACGCACTTCGCGTGTCAAAGGATGACAAAGGCAAGTGCTCGTGTCGCAATGCAAAGGATGCTTCGAGAAAGGATTCGCGCGCCTGCGAAAATCCTCCTTCGGGTATTGTTTCTCTTTGATAGCAGTCGGAGAAAACGAAAGTGAAAAATTCTCCTTAATTCTTTTTCGAGATGTAAAAGATGGTTATCAATTATTCGAGGCTCAGAAGCGAAATAAAAGAAACGAAGGAAAACGATCGCCTCGACCGAAGGAGACTTCAGGCTCTTGCGGGATGAGAATATGGAAAAGTGCGGTAGGTGGCTCTGATAGAGCCGGAGCTAAGATTTCCTCAATTTATTTATACTATGTTCTCTGTGAGCAAAAGCAAAAACGAATGATGTGTTCAAAAGACTCTCTCCGTCCAATTAGACGTTAAGCTGTGGTTTTTTCAAATGCATGGAAAGCATTTCTTATGCAGTGAATGGAATACGATTGAAAGTCTCGACGAAAGAGTCCTGCTTGCTTCGAAGGAAAGTCTGTTATATAGGCTTCCAATATGCAGAAAAAAGCAATTAAAATGAAATAGCATTTAATCCATGTTACTGATATCTTTACCACATATTCTTTTACGAATGCTGTCATAGTTGGAAACATTTATTTTCGAAATTCAATCCGATATGCGGATTTAAAATGTCATGGAGAAATGAAGTTTTAGTATATTGCGAAATCTTTGTTAACTTGGTTTCATATTTAATAATACTCTCAATTTCATTCCAAATTACTCTTAATGGAGAATCTTAGGAAGGTTGAGAAACAAGAGGTAGAGAAACATGTATAGCCTTTATATGTAATGTCTCGCTATGAATATGTGTGTCATGCTCTAATATGAATATGTAATCTCGCTCTAATATGAATGAACTATGAATATGTAATCTCGCTCTAATATGTATAGTCTCGCTATGAATGTATGTGTCATGTTCTGATTGCACAACACGACTGCAGTCAGAAACTTCGTCTCAAGGATGAAAATACCGAATCCGATACAAAATCCTTTGAGAAAGGGAATTAAATGCTAAGTAAAAATGAAGCAAAAATAAACTAAGGCTACTTATGAATTGAAACATCAGTTTGGTTTCTTCAGTTTAAAAGTTTATATGCCCTAACAATAAAAAAAAATTAAATCAATTCTTTAGTGATACGTGTTTGCTGTGTATATAAAGGCTATACATGTTTCTCTACCACTTGCTCCTCAACCTTCCTAAGATGCTCCATTAAGAGTAACTTGGAATGAAATTGAGATTATTATTAAATATGAAACAAAGTTAACAAAGATTTCGCAATAAACCAAAACCTCATTTCTCTATGACCTTTTAAATCCGCATTCGGATTGGATTTCGAAAATAAATGTTTTTAATTATGAGAGCATTCGTAAAAGAAGATGTGGTAAAGATATTAAATATGGATCACATGCTTTTCCTTCGTCGTAGTGTTTCTGCACACTGCAAACGAAAATGCACAATGCATTTCCTTTACAATAAACATTCCGATCTTTTCCTCCTTTCGTTTGTTCGTCCGTTTCTTTTCTCTCCCTAACAGGAATAAGAGTTTCTTTTGTAAATATTCTCTGCATCCATGGAAACGAAACACAAAATCTTATAGCTCACAGAAGCCACTGCCTAGACGTGCAGCCATCTTACGAAGAGAAGAGCAACTGTTTTGATGTGCAGATCAGGAATGCAGATGATCCCTTTCGCCATTCCCTTCAGTCCATTACGAACTTTGCGCAGGTGAGAGTTCTCACGAAGAAAACGAAAAAAGAAACCTCCATTATCCTTCCCTCCCTCCTTCCCCCGACTGAGCTGTCAGTGGGAACGGCCATCAAGGTGCTCATCAACGCCACTCATTTGCATATCGACATCACCGCGCGCGACCTCATCTGCATCTTCCCGACGGCCACACTTTCCAATCAAATTTTGCCAAGGCAGAGAAGGCTTTGCGATGGAGATGCTTCAGTCTCTAAAATCCGCTGCTCCCTCGCATCTTCCCAGCCCAGTGAGCTCATCAGAAGCGGAAGAAGAATCCCTTCCATCGCGTGCAGCGAGCGGTAGGAGGCCCCGGGCCCGCAATTAGTCAATAAATCAACGGCAGGCCTCCCGCCCTCCTGTCTACCGCCTATAACCACCTACCACTGTCACCACCACTCCGTGCCCCGAGGAGGTTCGGCCCCCACTGTTCCCCATTGACGCTGAAGGATCGTCGGCAACAAGATAGGCCTTAAATGAGGGCCACGCGCACAAAGATAAACGGCGCGAGAGGCACTCTAGATCAGCCAACATATTCTGGATGGTGCTCGGCGTAATGTCTGTATTAGGGGAGACGAATTTCCACGAAGCAATTGATGCTCGGGGAGAGTTCATTTCAACTTTGAACTGCTCTCGCTTCGTTAGTAGATAAATCATAACAGTCTGAAGCAGACGAAGTCGCTTTGGCTGCATTGAACAAAATTTAATCTGATTTGCTTTCAGATTGCTTTTCATCACAGTCAAGCCCAGTTCAAATATTAGAACTTTATAAACACTCAAAACCAATCAAAAGGGAGCACAAACATGTCTTTCAAAATTTTTGATAGCAAATTCTTTGAATTAGGCAATCGGGAACTTTGGATCATAGTTTGCGGTCTTTTAACAAGGGGATCAAAGGATATCTTTTGATATTGGGACTCTATCACCACAAAAGAATACTTTTTCCTAAGTACCAAAACGAATGAGTTTATGTTGTAAATCATTAAAATGCATTCCGATAGTTTTTGGAGTTAGAATTCCAGTTTTAAGGATAGCTACCCTATGACACGACGACAAAGAATATTTCTGCCTCTGCAGCTGCTGCGTTATAAAGACATACGAATCAAAATCTGCCTCCCATGCTGTTAGAGGGAGATTTTGATTAGTTTCACAAGAGGATAAAATGGGATGTAAAAAAAAAATCTTGTACGGAGAATAGGATGAAGTAGAAGATGGATTGGACCGAGAAATGGCTAAAGTGTTGCTCCGATATTCTTTTTTTTTAAAGATATTTTCTTCACACAGGGATCGAAAAAATTTAAATTGAATCACTGTTTATAGAAAATGTTTCAGACAAGTTTTTAGTTTCAGTTATGCAAATAATGTATACACATTACACTCTTTTAGAGATATTGGACAGATCTATATTTATAAAATGTTGTGTTTTTATTCAAATTTGGACATTGGTTACCTATAAAAAATTGAATATAATATGAGGTAAAAAAGGTTTTTTTCTTTGATGTTCCGTTGGTTAAAAAACCTATTTTGCAAAGACATTTTGTTTTTATTGCTCCAAAATTGTTTAACTCTTTACCTTACGATATCAGAATGGAGAAAAGCTTTCGTGTCTTCAAAAACAAAATTCCTCATGTCATCTGTCATTCTACTTACTTCGCCATATCATTTCAGTTTGCATTCTTAGCTCGATTACGTCAAATGTATTTTGGTATTTCCTTGTACTTACCGCTGTTGCTAAAATTTAAGAATTTTATTTCCATCTGGAATAAGGACGAGCTAAATACTCTTTGTTTCCAGCTTTCTTTCTTTTCTTGTTCTTCTTTGCCTTGTTTGTTCTCTATGCATGTGTTTTGCATATTTCTTTTAATTCTTTGAATAAATTTGAAATTTATTCCAATTTGTTGAGTTTTAATTGATGTATTTATTTAATATCGACCTTATTGCACTCAAAAATATTCAAAGAACTCGGGCAGAGAGCAAAAAGACTCTATTGCCAATACCAACAAGAGAACGTCACGAGATAATTTTCACTTCTGTTTTCCAAAGAGAAAAATCCTCGAAGCTGGCGAGCTCTCTTTAACTCCATCCCCGCTTCCATTACTACTTAAAAATGTTTACATATTGTCCAACCTTTTCTTTAAGAATTTTCTAAAGAGAATTCTCTTTTATTTTTTTAAGTTTTCCCTCATTGAATTTGTGTAAAATCTATGTTCATTTCTAAATCAGTATCAATAAGACTTCTTTAGTTTACACGAGGGTGGAAGTGGTGTCGAGGCTTGCGAAACCGAACTTCAAACATTCGTTCATGCTTTTGGTGCCTACAATGGCAGCATTGGACTCCTGCATACGGCCCGAGACGTTATTCGCGTCCATTAACTTCAATACGCAAATCGACATTTCTTGTGATCTGAAAAAATCGTCGTCGAGTAACGAGTCAGACGATCCTGTTTCATCGAATGCAACTGTTCGTAGGCTCCGCGGTTTGAGATCGTGACAGACGGAGCAATATGGCGGGCAATGATTTGGGACTCGCATTGCATTCGGGGGAGTGGCAGATGGGTTTCACTCCTCAGTGGATTCACATACAGAGAGAGTAAGGGGATTGATTTCTAAAGGGAGAATATTTTGAAAAATGTAAACTTTTAATGAATATTGAAATTAATATATATATACTTGATATTCGAAATTTTGATGATGGAATGTGAAGGTCACGAGGTTTGCATTGACAACAATAAATTACCCCATTACACCCAGAGGGATGGAAATGCAACTGTTTTGCTTTAGGAGAAAATTGAAAAATTGTTTTTTAGTGGATAGGAACGAACATACATATTTTTTTCAAATCTTTAGGTAGCTTTAATTTACATCATTAAAAGTCGCTAAATACGGGAAAGGTGAAACTACTGCAAGTAATTTATTTTTGGTAGAAATTTGAAATTTCGGTGGTACAGTCGCTCAAAAAAATATCCGAACACTATGGTTGATTACACAATTCAGAAAAAATATCTGGCAAAGATTTTTTTAGAAATTA
The DNA here is from genome assembly GCA_038380435.1 of Ryuthela nishihirai. Lineage (NCBI taxonomy): Eukaryota > Metazoa > Arthropoda > Arachnida > Araneae > Heptathelidae > Ryuthela > Ryuthela nishihirai. The sequence goes on along the minus strand of JAWZYU010000015.1, from coordinate 69,045,103 downwards.
GTGATCTGGCAACTTTTTTAAGAAAATAAGTGATCTGGCAACCTTCGTGTACACGCCAGATCACTAATTTCTAAGGAAATTAGTGATCTGGCAACGTTTCTAAGAAAATTAGTGATCTGGCAACCTTCGTGTATACGAAGGTTGATCAACCATAGTTCTGTAATCAACCATAGTGTTCGGATATTTTTTGAGAGACTGTACAGTGTCAAGAGATATTCCACTGATTGCAACAATCTGTCTAATTTTTTTAGAGCGGTGCGAAAAAATCAACTATTATCATTGTAAGGAATAAGAGAGAAATACTTTTTTATGCTTTACAAGTACTAATGAAATGCTACTATTTTCCCAATCAATCATTAGTTCGAATTAAAACTTGTAAAGAATGCAAAAGTAGGAAAAAGAAAAACTTCATTTTCTTTGAAAACGAGATTCTTATATTTACCAAAGACAGTTTAGATTCTTCTAGTTTAATATTAAGTTTACTAATACATACTTTGTACAAATAAATAGAAGTGGCAAATTATTTAAATTTTAATCAGCCACACTACACTGGAAGCCAATAAATAATCGAACTTTAAACAATAAATAAGGTCCTGCTTCAAATAATGTTACCCCTGAAAATCTCACTTTAATTACTTTCCTCTTAATTCGTTCACTTCATTTTCCACAGTTGCGTTTTATAATCTGAGAGGAGGGAGCGATACACCTCAGGGGCAACCTATTTGCATTTGTCTTCATAGGTGGAAACTCTGCATTAAAAATGCCCCATTTGATTGGAGAGAGAAATATCCCTCCCATCCAATTGCATTTCGTACACCGCATTGAAACAACGCAGAGCTCTGTCTTTCAAGCTATTGCAGGGAACAACATAAATGGCGCCCCCCTATGCGTTGAAGCAAAAAAAGTGACGCTCAGAGGTAAAACAACTCAACCCTTAACCTGTGCGTGATTTTGAAACCGTTGGGAAAAAAAAAACCCAGAGATGTTTTACAAAAAAGTAAATGGGCTTTCGGAACAAATCATATCAACAGAGATTAAACGAATTATCACGGCACTCTCTGGAATGGAGACGACTTGAGTATGATTTAATCATATGCTACAAAGCCATCCATGGGCTTTTGCACTTTAATCCCGAACAGCCTTACTTTCAAATAATTAATAATAGGACTAGACAACACCTGCTGTGTATTGACATCCCATTTGCAAGAAGAGATTCCAAATACCACTTCTTCGTTTTTGCACACCATGGGCTAAATGGCCAGGTCACATGGACCCCGAAGGCTCAGAGAAGGTTGGGGGGAGGGGACCCACTGGAACAGCTGTTGGGAGACAGATGGTAGCGTCCCGTCAAGGCCATCCAGCGTGTTCTTTAACGTGCACAGGGTATGGCTCTCCCGCACACGGGACCACGGCTTAACGTACCATCCGACGGACGGCGACCTTTCCAAGCCCATCGGTGTCCCCTACTGACCGTGGGCAGGGCGGGGAATTTTGCGGAGATAAATCTCAACGCTGACCCAGCTGGGACTCGAACCTGGGAACTACAGATTACGAGCCTGGCGCGCTACCGACTGAGCCACCCCCGCCCCCTGTAAAATAGAAAGAATATGGAATGATCTTCCCAAGGACGTTGTCATCTCTCCTATATCATAGCCATTTAAAAAAAATATTTACGAAGCGTGGATTTACAGGTAATGGGAAGAAAAATGTGAAACATTCCCATGTTAGGTCAATGGAGAATTAAATTCGAAGACCTCTAATTTCTACAATTAGCTTTCCATAGGAAAATAGGACTAGATAAATTAAAATCTCATTAAAATCTCATTAAAATCTCCCTAAATCTCGATTTTTCAACAGTATTCGTTGGGTATTTAAAGAGCTATGGAAGCTTAAATATTTAACAGCAGCAAAGTCAGTCCTAAGTAAATTATGCAAAACTGGCAATTATTGAAATAATTATATGCAGAAATTCTAAAACATACACTTATTAAATATTTGAAATAATTGAAACTTAAAAAAAACACTTCTCTCGGTAAATTCTTATGACTGACATCGCTGTCGTTCAATATTAAAAACTTCTATGAATCGCTAAGCATTGAAGAGAGTTTTTAATGAGATTTTAATTTAGCTATTCTCTTTTCTTGTAAAATGCTTTTGCAGAAATTACGAATCTTCGAATTTGACTCTCTATTGATTCAACATGGGAAGGGTTCCACTTTTATGTCCATTACCTGTACGTAAATATCTCAATTGCTATCAGTTTTAGATCTTCAATTGCCTTCCTCTCAAGATTGCTAAAGGGATTTATTTATCTAAAGTCTATTTCTTATATGTGATACTCTACATAGTCATTCAATTCATTTTATGTTTGTAATGCTATATCTGTGTCTTAATTCTCCCAAATGGTGTCAGAGTAAACAATATTTACCTCCCATTTATTGCCATTGTATTACCTTCAGAGATACTTCATCTCTTCAGATTTACATCTCTATGTCCTCCTTCCCCAATTCTCAGTCAATCAATTTTACTTAGATTTTAGAAGAAAAAAAATTGATCGCGTCTGCTGTTAAATGCTCCAAACTCCACGAACTTCTAAGTACTGAACAAATATTAGTTGCAAAGAAAAAAAAAAACGATTTAAATTGATTTTTATTTAGATCTCCAAATCGTTTTCCTGGTGGCAATTTTTCATATTTTTCTCAGAAGATACAGAAATTAACTTTCCATTCATGTAACAAAGAAGTATTGCAATATTTCTGACAGTGAATTGTACACTGAGGTAGCGAAAAGTCATTGGCCTGGCCATTTACCCTTGCGTTCTAAAAAAAGTGCCCATCGGGAATATATCAACTAACATTTTTTTTTAAAAACGAAACTTATTTGAAAGATCTTCGAAGTTATAAAATGACGGCAAGTTGCCAAATATGTATCTGTAAAGAAATGTTTTGCAAGAAATGCATCTGTTTGTGGCTTATAGGTTAAATGACCCGTTACGAGGGCGCTGCTTTGAAAATAAGTTAAACTCTATTTCCTGATATCCAGTCACGCCTTTTGTTCGGAAAAAGAGAGTCCACGTGAGATATGTGACATAACTGCAGTGAAAAATGTTACTCTGACTTATAACTCAGGCAGAGCGATGCTTGCACGTAGACTCCTAACAGCAAGTGCAGCCCTGAAGTAAAGAGGAGCCGAGCCCCAGGGACACGGAGATATTTCCCGTTGGGCCACCCTCCCTTGGGCTCATTTGACCAGAATGGCTTACGTAACTGGAAAGTCAATAAGTTGGGAGACGAGAGTGGGCGGCAATTGAACAGCTCTCACTTTATTTATTCCAGTCGCTAGGGGCAAAGAGTTCCGCCTACCCTCAAGAAATATTTCTTTCGACTATGACTTTTATTCACTGTGGACAACTGCGGCGGGAATATTTCTGACTTTTAGTTTTCGAGACTTACTCGCAAAAAGAAACAATAAGATCGGCAAAGAAAGAGAACTAATGCCAACCAACGGTTTGATCAGTTTAGTGTTATTAATATCTTTCGAATTTTCTGGCGACTTAAAACATTTCATTACGGAAAACGGAATGTGTGTAAGAATCAGTTGCACGCGGTCCAATTTGCTGTGAGACCGGCTCTGTTGTTGGCTCTGTTTTTGTTTCAAGACATCAAAATGTTCAGTTTATGTTAATAACGCTGAATCGCTTTCTGTGTAACCGTACCCTAAAAAAAGGTCGAAGAGTGTTCGACGTGTATTTTGTGTTCTCTGAGGGAGTATTTATTAGGTCGGAAAGCATTTGGCTTAGTGCCAGCGGATGGCATTGCGATGGCAAGTACTCCGAAGAATGAATGGAAGGTGTATCCAAAAGCCGAGGCAATAATAATCTGACGGGATAGAATAAACAGAATCATTTTCTTGTTACTTGACCGCAAGCTACAACTGAAGATAAATTCTTCTGCCTTTGAAAAGCGCATGCAGCATCCGGAAGGAGAGAAAAAGTCTCGGCAGCTGGCAATTTGGTGAGGCTAGATCCCAATTACAGGAAGTAGATATGAGACAAGGTAGCTCGACAATTCTGTACCTCCCTCCCCCGACACGTGCCGCATCTAATCAATAACCACTTGTGTCGACGCAAAGCGGGAGGGTCTATTTCCTGTTCGTGCTCCACCTGCGGCCCCACAAAGTGAGGCTGCATATACTTTCCGGTAAAAAGGGGTAGCCAGGAGTGAGGGTGTGTTTGTACTGCTGCCAACTTGGAGCGAACAGAAGTTATACATATTAATGGTAGAATGGAGAGCAAAGGCATGGCTCGATGTTCAAAGTAATGCCTGTTGGTGCAGGGGATTCATTTATTTATCTACCTAGAGATCGCGATTTTACTAAAGGAAAAATTTGCGTTAATTTTAAAGCCGAAAACTCGAAAGTTAAAAGGACAATTGAGTTTCTAACGTGGCTGGAAAAGTAAAACTATAACTACCAGTGAGAGGAAAAAAGGCAAATCTGGATGAAAATTTTTAAATAATAACAGATGGGACCAAAATAGCGTTGGTAATGTAAATTAAAAAAATATTTTTGCAGTCTTTTCACGAATACAACAGACACAATTGGATCAATAATCACCTAGAAGAGGATCAGTTTCAGAAATTGTGATGATGCTCGGCGCCCTATCTTCATCTGAAGTGAATACGAATTCAGTGACTGATTGCACCATCGGCATTAGGTTTATTTTCTACTTTTTTGGGCGCAAATGGGAAGACAAGTATTTTAACAAATTTTCCATTTATTGAATCGTCCATCATTCATTTTGTTGATTTGCCTACCTTTGAGCGGCACTTTTGTGCATAAAATATACTGAATGGTCAGATGAGGAGGACCCCAAGCGCTCAGAGCTGGTAAGGAGATGGGGACTTTAGGAAACAGCTTTTAGGGAAACATGGAAATCAACTATTATCTGCAACCCTCCATCTTTTACTTCTTTTTATTGATAAAGAGTTGTTCTTCCATTCTCTTCAAGGAACGAAGAAACAGTTGAATAATATTCAGGCGATATGAAATTGGGATTAATTTCACGCTTCCATCTCGTTTAATTTAAATTTCTAAACTCATTTGTTTGAAAAGTTTTCAGAGTCTTGAGTCCTCAGATTTTTCTTTCATCGATAAAAAATAAAAACTCTTTCGCTTTTCTTCGTAGAAACTGAGAGTTTGTGCAGTTGTTCAGGACTTCTTTCTAAATCTGACTCCATCCCATAAAGTTAACAGCCAAGGTAACTTGAATAATAAAAAAAAAAAGAGTTCTCCAGTTTTCTTTAGCAGCATCCCTCGCAAAAGAGGATGATGATGGTGGGGAGCAGTGAAAGCTGCAAAACTTCTTAGAAGTTATTGGATGCAGAGCTTTCTTTTTGCGTTGAGGACAGAGGTGAAATGAACGGATGCTTTTGTCTCAGCTGTCAGATCAGCATTCAGGCAAGTAGGACTTGATAAGACGTAAAAGAAAAGAGTGATTGTGACAATGACTATAACCTCGGTAAAAATATCTGTCTTATTTTCTTCTGCTTTTTTTTTTGCCTTTCCCTGATGAACAGTTGTTGTAAAAAGATACCACTTCATACAAACGAAATATATTTATTTTATACGTACTTTTAATATTTCTGTATGGACAGTAGAATCGAAATACGAAGCATCTGAAATAGAGGTGTGCTTTTAGAAATCTTAAGTGGTCTACACAAAGCAGAAGATATAAAATTATTCAAAAAATTGTGTTCCTTGTTTACTCTCAGAAAGAGATTCAACACGACACATGATGAATTACAAAGGAAAGAAATCTGCGGTGTTATTTGCATCTATTTCGATTAACAATGTGAGGTAGATACGAGTCTTTTGAAAAAACAATGAGAAATATCTGAGAAGTCGCTCCGATCAGATATCGAATTAAAAATGATTAGAAACGACCCAAGTGCCGTGCGAATGGAGCCTGGCATTCAAAGTTGCTTTGCTTTGAAGATAAACTTCTTATAGAAAATTGTCAGCAGCGATAGGTAAAAGATTTCTATCGAAATTCTCTACTTATTGATTTTCAAAAATATTACTTATTGATTTTCAAAAATATTCGTTCAGTATTTAAAGAGCTATCGAAAGTATCTATAAATCATATATAAGCATTCCACTCATAAAGATTTATCTCCATGGGCAAAACAAAAATAATAAATCAAATTGTTCCATAAAAATGCGAATTCTTAGAAGTTCGCTCAAGTTTTTTTAAATTGTGTCGAATTTTGAAATGAATAATTTTAAAACGAGAGACACTGTTGTAAAATATTTCAGCTTTCATAACGCTTTAAATAGTGAACGAAACTTTGCAGAAAAATTAATATTTGGATACTATTTTAAAGATCATTATCTCCAGTGATATTTATTAAAAGAAATTTATTTTCGAAATTACTTAAATAGATAATTTTGAATGATGCTTTCTATGGATATAACACGTGGATGCTTCGCAAAAGTTTTTGGATGTGTGTATGATGTTCTGGAATTATTATTTACTATAATTTTCTTTGTATTTTTTTTTTAATTTAAGTGTGACAAATTTACGACGCTGAAAATAAAAAAGCGACAGGAAACAGCACATTCCATTTAGTTGTTGAATAATTTCTCTTATCCTACAGAACAGGAATTCCCTCTTTTTGAGTCGATAAGGTCAGCCTTCCTTATCGCTAAATTGATGGTACATACGTTTATACATTTATTAAAAGTCAATAAAAATTTGGAACATTAGAACATGTTTACTATACAGTGTCCTACCAGAAAATAGATAATTTCCGTGTTATGTGAATGAGAATCTAACTTCGTTCTATAACTTCTGAAATATGCGTTTAATGGAAAAATGTGACTGAAGATAAATTAAAGTTCACAATCAAATCTATTTAAATCTCATTTTTCAACAATATTCGTTCAATATTTAAAGAGTTATAGAAGCTGGAATATTTATCAATAAATTATCTTGTTTTATAAAAATTATTCATTATCTAATATTGAAATAATCGTTATGAAATCTACTAAAACGCATATTTATTTCATTAAATAGGTTAAACAATCTTATTAAGTTATAATTAATTTCTGAGGTAAATTATTATGATACATTATTGTTGTGAAATATTCCAGCTTCTGTAACTCTTTAGAAACTGAACGAATATTGCTGAAAATCGAGATTTAAATAGATTTGATTATGATCTTTATCTTCAGTCACATTTTTTAATTAGATGCATATTTTAAAAGTGATAGAACTTTGAAGTTATATTCCCAGCAATATAACATGCAAATTCTCTAATATTTTGATAGGGGTGTATTTGCAATACATAAATTACACAAGCAATGCTACAGCAGATCAGATATGCGGGTTAATTTTTAAATGATAATTACCATTCTCCGAATTTTCAGTAGTGTATTAATTTTGAGAATTGATAGAATTACATTGCATGATATTGCCAAGTGTTTCCTTATAATCTGAAGTGTTCTTTGAGGAAAGAAAAAGGATAAGTTTCATGCAAATGTGTTAGAACTAAAATAGTTTTATGCAAAAACTTCTCTTATTCTCTTGATACACTTGGCTCTCTCTTTTGCCTACAAATTGACCCGAAACGATTCCACGATTGTTCGTTCTATAAACCCCTTCTAGAAAAAAATTAAATCTAAAAATTACAAATAACTTCGTTTGATGTCAGATTAAAAACTGGATGCTGAAGAAAGTCCTGTTCGATGATATCGTGACCTTTTAATAAGCACAGTAAGAGTTCATTTATCTCCGAGTGGCACCTTTTTAAACACAATGGTCTCAATGGTGGCATTACAAGAACCCCAAGGGCTCAGAGAAGATTAAGGGAAGGACAGCTGTTAGGAGATGGTCGGAAGCCTCCCGTCAAGGCCATCCAGTGTTTCCTTAAAACGTGCACAAGGTATGTCTCTCTTCTGCACACAGAATCACCGCATAATATCCCATTCGACGGACAGTGGCGTTTCCAAGCTCATCGGTATTCCCTTTCTCACCAAAGCAGCGTGGGAATTTAGCGGAGATAACTCTCAACCCTGGGACAGGTGGGACTCGAACCTGAGAACTAAAGGTTACGAGCCTGGGGCGCTACCAACTGGCCAACCCCCACCCCGTACATTGAAAAACAAGTTTTGAGAGAAAAGCAAGAACAATGATTTTCGGAAATACAGAAACAAAGATCCAACCATAACTAAGAAAGATAGCCAGAATTTTTTTCTGCAGTTTAAAACGAAACATTTTCTCCAGCAATTCACCTTACCCATTTCAGTTTCGCTTTCGTTTCATCGTGAATTTTCTCATCACCATAGTTGGCCCAGGACTGCAGCTTTAACTCTGCCGTCCTAACAAACAGACAGCTGAAGGAGAGTTACAACTTTGTGAGCCGAAGAGGCATTTTTTCTCTCTGGAAGAAGCTACCGGATATAAGCACCCCACCCTACTCACCCCCCTTCTCTTCCCACCGCAAGACAGCTAGAGAAAGAAGGCATCAACTGTATCCTTCCGCTTGACAGTTACTTGTTACAGTTCTGGTGTCTTTCTTTTGTTCGGTAGGTGTGTCTCATCCCTTTACGCATCGCCAGAAGTAGTCTGGATTAAAGAGGAGATAGAGAGAAGGAACGTGGAAAGAATAGACAGAGCAAAAAGTTTCCTTCGGCGGGGGAGTCGGGCCATCTTTTTTGTTACAGACGCTGCTAGTTTCATGGTCCAACATCTTTCGCATCATTTACTGCTAAGCAACACTTTCTTGCTTTTGTAACTTACAAGGGCGAAAGAGAAACAAACTAACAGTGCTTGAGCAATGGCCACAACAGTGTTCATCGTCACAGTCTACACTTAGTTCTTTAAAAAACAAGTTCTTACTCTTGAACTACTTTTTCATACTTGGATAACCTTTGAAGATGCCTTGCGGGTTTGTCATAGGAAGTTTTAAGGCAGTTTGGGCTAGGGTTGGGTTGGGTTGTTTTACCTCTGAGTGGCACTTTTTTTGCACACCATGGGCTAAATGGCCAGGTCACATGGACCCGAAGGCTCAGAGAAGGTTGGGGGAGGGGACCCACTAGAACAGCTGTTGGGAGACAGATGATAGCCTCCCGTCAAGGCCATCCAGCGTGTTCTTTAACGTGCACAGGGTATAGCTCTCCCGCACACGGGGCCACGGCTTAACGTCCCATCCGACGGACGGCGGCCTTTCCAAGCCCATCGGTGTCCCCTACTGACCGTGGGCAGGGCGGGGAATTTTGCGGAGATAAATCTCAACGCTGACCCAGCTGGGACTCGAACAGTTTGGGCTAAGTAAAGAGAATCGAGTGGTTAATGTACTTGGCTACTAATCAAAGGGACCTGGGTTCGAGTCCCGGGTAAGGCATGGATGTTTGTGTTGTCTTTCTGCTGAGGTTCCGCCATCCTCAAATACCTTCTACTATAGCGTATTAAACTAACAGGCTCCTGTCAGACTTCTGTGGCAAGCAGCTGCTTTAGGGGGTATTTATTTTTATTTTTTTGTTTAAGAGAAAACATTCAGTAGAGGTAAAAGATTTCCATATAACCTCATAAGCCATCTAAGAATTATTCAATAAAAAAATAGTCAGAGCTCTAACCTCTTTAGCTGAGGGGAATAGATTAACAAAAGGAATATTTTTAACCTATTTAATATTCCTCATATTTTTCTATACTTTAATCTTAGCCTCTTAATATTTTTATTTTGGTATGAATTCGATAGACGCTTTAACTAAAGTTTTAAAACTTTTTTTCCCATAATATTTACTTTTAGTCACTGAAGCACGGCGCATACTGACATTCCCCAAATACACAGCCGACTCTCATCCTCTCAATTCCGGACCGTGTAGCAGCGGTTATTGCCGCTCATGATGGCTACACAAGATACTGATTTCTTTGTATTCCACAAGTCTAACCGAGTTGTATTTGTAATTATTTGATCCTTGTAACATAAGCTAAGTATTCACTAAATATGGATTTGATATCTCTTGTCTTTCCTGGTGTTGCACTTTTAATGGCCAGCAGTGTATTATTTTTCCAACAGGCAGCCATTTTTGCATTCTTGAAGGGATTAGCGACGCGTAGTTTGGATGCCATTTTCGTTTTCAGGAGGGAAAACCCTCTCACGTCCTTAGTACCTCAGAGGCCAAATGATAAGCTGTTAAGAAAGGATCTAGATTACTAAACGATCCATTAGCAAAGTTAAGGGTGTCATTTTGGAGTATAAAATCCTTTATACTTCCTTACAGACTTCAGACTTACTACAGTCCCTGTACCGCACCAAAGTCATCGATGTCTACTTTCTGAAAAGATTGAGGCACAAAAATACAAACCCATTTCCAGAGATCAACAGCGAAGGTATTTCACTGAAATGGGTCAGAAAAATCTCCGAGGGTTAAGGATGATTTATTTCACCCTCAGACGAATCAAGAGAAACATTACTGAAATGGAAAAAGGGTAAAATTTATATAGGTAGGTACATTAAAGTGGGCGAGATTTCTGGATCAGGTTGTAAACTTAACCTTGGGAAAATAGCTCGTTAATGTCTATTTGAAAAAATCGGCGCTATCTACTGTGGAATTTATTACCATTTAAATTTTATACTTCGAAATGTTTCAACTAAGTAAGGTGGGGTGGGAGAATCATCAAAAGCCACATTTTCACTCGAATCCGAAGTCTCTCGGTTCAGCATCGGAAACGAATCTCAGTGATGAAAGGATTAATAATAAAGAGGGATGTATGATGGAACGCAAAGAGAGATTCTGACAGAGATGAATCTTTTTCGTCGCACCTCCCTCCCCCGACTCCCCCTCCCCCTTTCGCTCTTCATCGCCCTCCAGATTGTTAGCCGAAGGTGATACTTTGCTCGAGGAAGAAGACAAAAGCTGATAAATGAGAGTAAAAAGTATTCCGTTCGCGGAACAAGACCAATCAAGAGAAGTAGATCTGGAGCAGCAGTGAGCTGGATGACAGATGAGGGAGCGTCGGAGACACGCCGCCGCCGGCTACGGTCGACAACTCCGATGGCTCGGCCGGGTGGATCCAATTAGGCCAGCAGATCTATCACGGCGCGTTTTGTTTTGTGTCGGCTCCAGCAGCATGCTCTTGCCTCGATGGCACTTCTGGCCGCAGTTGGAGAACTTTGCTTTTTAAGAGGATCGATGCGCTTCAAAACATCGATGACTTTTCACCGATGATTGGCGGGAGTTGGAATCGCTCGAGGGCAAGCACCCACTACTTTCTCACTCGCTATCTGTTTGTGAACTGCAAAGAGAAGTATTTATTAGACGAATTGAAGCTGGTTAAAGTCACTCAACGTCTGCGTAAAGGGATTTTTCTTTATTTTTTCACACAGATGATTTCAATCTTGTTATCTTCCTTCTGTTGGTAAGTCCAAGATAATGAAAAACGAACTGTAAGAGAGAAAAATGCTTCATTTTGTGGTGTAAAAATTCGAAAAGAATTCTGTCAATGCATATGTGACGTTTTAATAAACGTAGGCGTGCCACAAAGACATGGGGCATCTCTGAATGTCTGGTCTTTTGACCCAGGCCTCTAACTGATGAAATGGTACATAATGGCAACATACAAGTGGCCATTACTTCTAGAGCAGGGGTCGGGAACCTTTTTCGGATCAAGAGCCACAACAGCAAGAAAAAAGTGAACCAACAAATTTTGAGAGTAGCAAATTAAAATCTTTATTTTGTCAAGAGCCATAACAGGAAAAATGAAACCGCTGAGCATTTTACTAGCAAAAATAGAATCATAAAGTATAATTTTAAAGTAAGTATATTGAAGTGAATAAAATAAAATAATTATTAAAAAATCTGCCGTTCATCATCTTCTCGACCAACTTAATAAAAGTTGGAGTGTATTTAGAGCATTTGAATGGCATCAGTGCTTTCAAACTATCGTCTGCCAACCTAATTTCGTGCTCCTTTTTAATGAAAATCATAAAAAAAATTCAAGCTTCAGTGTTTAACCAAAAAGCATCAAGAGTTACTTTTTAGAGAGCTCAGAGCCGCCGGTTCCCGACCCTTGTTCCAGAGGTTCGTGTGTACGGGTGGTGGTGAGGGGGATCGGTTGAGTTGGTGCTATCCCTGGTTCATTTTTTGATGTGCACAGATTCGAGTCCCGGACTTAGAAATGGAGACGTCCATCAGGTAGGCTGTTAAGATATGGTTCCGTGTGTAGGAGAGTCAAAAACTTTGCACGTTAAAGAATGCAATGGATGGCCTTGAAGGACGTCTCCAAAAGCTGCTCAGTGAATTCTTTTTCCCAACCTTCTCTGAGCCCTTGATGACGTTTTGAACTTGGCTTTTTTTAGCTCATTGTGTGAAAAATTCGGAGGTAAAACAATTGATCACTTACTTTTTAAACATCCTTAAAAAACTGTCGAAGTAGAGATCTAACTGGTTTGAAGATGAGACACGAATATAGCATTAGCCATTAAATTTCTAAAGTATGGGTGTTGAGAAATGAAAAGTGTCAGTAATGGCGATGTCACATTTCATCTCGCCCCTTATCGCTCGCACTGTTGCGTTAACTGGACAGTTTCGATTCACTGAGGACCACCACGTTGCGACATCCATTAAGCCTGCCTCTGGCAATCTGCATAATGTCGTCGATGTTTTGAGTCGGAAAATCATTAGTAAAAGGGTTAAAAGTGATGCCTTTTGTGAGAAGTAAATGGGAAAGTTTCGATCGCAAAATGAAGCGGATTTAAGACGAAACCATCGAGAATGATCCGAAGAGGTGCGATGGCAGAACCCAATGGGAATAACGTTCTGTGCCGTGGCAAGTGATGCGGGGGGCGTGCTAACGAATTGTAAATTGCAAGAAGAAATGAAGCTCTTAATGCAGCTAGCTGAATACCGTTATTTAAGCTGATTTAATCATAGCATTAGCGAGTCTTCAAATTGTGAATAATTCATACGTTGTAATCTTTTCACTGAATTTAATGCATTAAATTACGAATGCTTCATCATTATGACTGAAGTCTCTGTGATACCAGAGGATCTTTCGGCATTTCACATCCGTGTGTTTTTCAAGCAAACGTTTTCTTTTCAAATTCAAATTCATTTCCGAAGTATCATCGATATAATTATTATTTTGCATAAAAATTACACTAAGCCGAAGCTTATCAGAGGGAATGAATGGGATTTTAACACATAGGAGCAAATGGCACCAATATCATGACATAAAATGAAGATAAAAAAAGATAAATAAATAAACATGAAATAAAATAAATAATAAAAGGAAAACCAATAAAATGATAAAAGTTTCCGATAATGGATTTTACCCTATTTCTTTGCACTTTATATAAATTATTATTTTGTTTATTATTAACATTATCTTTATATCTTTTCCATAATTTGTCTCCAATTTTTTAATTGCCAAAACAATGTCATCTCTAATCCACTCTTAGTTTTACAATTATTCACTTCTTTAAAACAAGAATTTTTCCGTATTTCGTCGATTTTACTTAATATTTTCAGATATATTAATATCTTTGTAAATCTAGTTAATGTTTTGTCTTCTTTAGTAAAATCCTTAACAATTTGTTCTTAACCAAATTCAATCAATGTATTTAAGTGCATATCACAACCATATGTATTAGTATTTGCCATATTAATATTAATATCACTTATAATAATAAAATTTTTAACAAATATTCAGAAATTTATTTTAGGAAGCAATTAATATTTTTACTAGATGATTTGTATAATGCGATGATATTAATTTTAATATTTCGGTTTCAATATTATCAATTAATATTTTAATAATTAATGCTTCTAATGATTCTCCAATCTGCCAGTTTCATCCAGTTGTACTAAATTAATTTCGTTTGCATAAAAAAATTATCCCGCGTTATTTTCTTTTGCCTTTAAAATAATTTTATTATACTCTTTAATATATTAAATAAAAGGTGATTCCTGTTCAGTTACCATAGTTTCAACCAAAATGATCAAATCCAACTGAAATTCAAGAGTTCAATATGAACTAGTAAATTATGCCATTTTTTTGTAGTGATCTAATATTTAAATATATCAATTTCAACATTTTATCACCCAACCCTTGAAACCAAACATTAACATCAGTTAAGTCATCACAATACAATTCCTTATCTACCTCATCATTCTCAACAATATCTGGCATAAACATTAAAAGAAGCAAAAGAGAAACTCTTTAAATTTAGGACATACAAAAACATTTTAGCTTTCTTTTTCGAAATCCTCTAGGCTATAATCACTATTAATAATGGTCACTTTCTCATTTTCAGCCTTTCTAACAAAAAGTCTATTGTTCTTGAACCAAACAAATTTATAACTTTTCTCCTTGGGTCATTTTTTTTTTGCTCTCTAAAAAATCCCGATTCATTTGCGTCAAATTTTCATTTATGTAGATAGGTGAATCCCCTTTTCTTACAAACACTGTTCCACATCTCAAACGAATCTTTCTCTTTTCAATCCATTTGGCCTTATCTTTTCTGTACTTGAATTGCACCAAAATGCTTGGAGTCTATCTTTGTGTTTTGGATCGTATTCTACGTAACACATCAATGCTTTCTCTCGAAAACGATTCAATTTTTAACTCTTCAGTATGCTACTCCATTTTTTTTCATAAAATCTTTTTAACTTTCCTTTTTTTCTTGCTCAATTCTGCAAATCTTAACGTTTTTATTTCAGTTGTACTGCTCGAGATAGTAATTTCTTGATTTCATCTTCTAATACTTCAATAATATTAGGATTGTTTTCAACCTCTTGCTCAAATGTTTTATTTCTTTTTTCTGATTCTGATATTTTATCCAGCAGCTGGTCATATTTGTCAGACAGGAATTCTAATGGCTTTTCAACACTGTCTAATGTTGTTTTCATCTGTAACAGTCACTAATTTGTTATTTAGGTATTTGGCCCAAAATTGACTTACATGTATGAAATTTATATTCTCATCCACTTCCAGCGTTTGAAAACTTATGTCATAATCGCTACATTTTTTACTCCCTTATCGCGCATCTCTCTCCTCTCCTTAGGTTATCTATTTTTTCTCTGGCTCTTTCTTTGACTTGCAACGGATCCATTTATCTTTCCTACCTTCAGACATTTTTTAAAACCTGTCTTCACTCAAACTGACACAGTGGAAATGGAACAGTTTTTGGCATAATCCTGTACATTTTATCCTATCTTTAGCTGCACTTATTTCCTGGCTGCTCTACGACAACGTTTCATTTTTGCAGCACTGAGTTGCTCAAGTCTTAATCTTATCCAAGATAACTAAAAACAAGGATTCATTATGCTAACAGAAAGTCGTAGACTCGTCAACAGACTGTTCCCCAACTTTAAAGTTCAATAATGAATAATTTGAAACTTTTCATTTATAAAACTTAGAGAAATTCTTCTCCTTACCTTTACGATTCTTTCATGTGTAACAGAATAACTAATCACGACTAGAAAACGCAGATAAAACGAGGTTTTAAAGTATGCCCGTCCCGTGGCAGGGTGGTTAGCGCGCTTGGCTACTGATCTAAGGGACCTGGATTAGAGCCCTAGGTAAGACATGGATGTAAGTGTCGTTTTTCTGCTGAGGTCCTGCCATCCTCTCAGACCTTCTACTATGGCATATAAACTGACAGGCTCCTGCCAGACCTTTGTGGCAAGCAGCTGCTTGAGGGGGTATTTATTTTATTTATTTTTTTTACAGGATTTTTGCTTCTGGGAAAAATACCGCAAATACTAAAATTTAGCTCATATGAAGAAAAGTGAATTCAGTTCATGGAGAAAGTAGGAGATTATTAAGGTTTCTTTTTTTACACACAGTGTGTTAAACGACTAGGCCACAAAGATCCTACGTGTTCGAAGCTACATAGTTTGGGGAATGGGACCCAGTAGAAATCTTCCATCAAGGCCATCCAATACATTTTTTAACGTGCGCAGGGTGTGGCTTTTCTTCACTAGGAGCCATGGTTTAACGTCCCATACAATGGACGGTCTTTCTAGTTGATCGGTGTTCCCTTTCTTAACGAGGAAAGGAGGAGGAAGATTGGAAGAGAAAATTGCTCACGTTGCTCATAAGAATAAACAGGTTAAAAGAAGAACACACATATTCATTTATGGAGAGAATAATGTGATGCTATTTAAAAAAATTGTGCCTTGAAGAACTTGAATGATGAAAATGAAACTGATATGGGCTGTGACGTTGGTATTAGAAGCTTGAGGTCTCTCTTGAGGATCCTACAGGGAGACGAAGACCCCATAGAGAGGCTTAAGAGGTGGAGATGGAAATTGTAACTGGAGGTTTCGACGATAGTGAAAGAAAAAATACAGATGAGCAGCTGTTTTGCTTTTATTCTACAGGTCTTTACGCTTTCTGCATACGGAGAACATATGCACCAGCTTCCTCTTAAAGTATAGAATACTTGTGAAAAGTGCAATATTGTGAAACTTAAGGAATTAGTTTTTGTCTCAATCCGAAATGCAGACAATATTATTGCCATGTTTAGTGTATTCTATTATAATGACACTATATTTACTCTTACTACCTGAGACATTCCTGGTCAATGACTCTAACGAAAATATCAAAATATTATTCTAATTGCCTTCATTTATTTCCTACTAAAAGCCTACTAATAAAGAATACCAACTTAGTTACTCTACAATGAGAGTATTTGATCAAAATGTTAGCATAATTTGCAATGGAAACAAGTTTCCCCTGTTCGATGCAAGGGGGATGCGCATGCACTTCCATCTGATATGCCACTGACTGTTATTGTTGCCTTGCAAACTGGCAGTGCTCATCATAAGTATAACAAAACCTAAAGGATTAGAATCGACGCTGCGGAAATTTGCTTCATTTATTATTATCGATTGCTTGTTTCAAGTAGTTGAAACGATGCTGATTACAATTATTGGTGTTCAAAGAGACGAATTTAAAACCTGAGGCGAAAAACGTAGAAAGTTGTTAAAAGTGGGAATGATCCAAATCAATGTTCGAGAGTTATTGCCGAACAACTACACACAAGAGAAACGACAAAAAAATAAAATTTATTACAACTGGGATTCCTAAAATGATTCCCTCTCTCAAACCACAAACGTAAAAGATTAGAAATCTTTGCAGAGGATAATGATGCTGTGTTGACACACAGTGATGATGTCTTCTACAAAATCTCTCCACAATCAGCCGAATACTTAGCCAGAAATTCTTTTCAAGCAATAAGCCAGATGATGAGGACGCTGACGTCGAAAGGCAGGATGTTTATACTGCCTCGTCTCTTGAGAAGCAAAGATATTAGTTTGCTAGTGGATCAACAAACCGTTTTCTAATGCAAACAGAGACCACTAATGTTGTGCCGACGATTTGATGTAATCCTCATCGAATTGTGGTGAAATATGATGGTTTAGATTACAGAGCGAACGACGAGCAGAGGAGGAGAAAGAACGAAAGTTTCCAACATTCTTAGCAAAGTCTCGCCAGACAACGCACGCGCCTCTCTCCTTCCTCGAGCCGAACCACTTTCCCGAATCTAATCTTTAAAAGACTGCGCGCAAAAGTAATTCCCAAGATTTATGGCTTCCATTTAAATGTCCCAATTCAGCACATATTTCACCATTACTTGTGTGAATCACTCTTTTTCCTTCCTTCTCTTTCAGGTCTTCTTTTTAGCGTAATCCTTCTCGCCTCCACGGGCCACACCACCGCAGGTAATTTCCTCCTCCTCCTCCTCCGCATCAGAGTGAACGCAGAAGGATGGAGGTAATAATGTATGCGTCACAATTACTCATTCTCGAGCCTCGCGATGCGATAAGGAGATGAAAAAGCTAAGAGAGAGAAAGAAAAAAGAAAATTAATTGGAAAAATGACGGACTTGGCGAGAGAGAAATCTTTCGGTATTTATCTTCAGTCCGATTGCTATTAGCAAGTTTACGGTTGGAAAAGAAAAATTATTTTGCGATTGTTTAAGCATTAATGTTGCGCACTCGTCTTATTATTATTTTGGTTCACTTCATTAAACTTGGCGATCCCGAAGGTATGATATCATTTTTCATTTCGCTAATAATTCTGATGATCTTTTTAACGGGAATGTTAACGCTTCAAGACGGTGCAAAAAGTAAATTGGAGTTCTAGAATAAATTGAAATACGGAAAAATGTTTCAGTATTTATTTCCGTTAATATTCCTTGTTGCTTCCCGAATTGTTCCTCATTAAAACCAATACGTGAAGAGCACACAATTTTCTTCACCTTTCTGTACGCTAGTTGAAAACCTGATGATAAGAAACCTTTAATGCACGAGATTAATTTAAAATCTAAATCCAACGCTGCCGTCAACCTTTGTTTTGAGAGTCAAGCTGAAAGAAACTTAATTCTCGTTTCAGATTCCTCAAAATCGACAATGGTTATTGCTTCCTTATTATTATTTTTTCATTCGAAATTCCGGTCGAGATGCTTTTGTGAAGGCCTGTGTCGCTAAAAGCTATTCACCTGAAGGTTAGAGTCTCGACCTTGAGAGCGGGAGTCCCATTCCAAGGGATATCGCTCTCCTGTCCTCCATCGGTTGGTCGAAAAACTGAAAACCCACACGCACTTCATTATTGTCATTATCAACATCATTATCGTTATTTTAATTCATTGATTGCATCGTATGCTACGTTAAGAAGTAGTAGCAAGCCAGTTCACTTTGTAAAACAAGCAATGCCTCAAATGATTGAAATGAATTGTATTCCGTATCTGAACAAATGCCACTTATCAACAACAGCAGCAGCAGCAGCAGATATTTGTCTATGCATGTTTTTCTAAAAATCGTAAATAATAGGAAAAACGAAGAATTGTACATAAGAGCCGCATAAAGTAGAACTAGGAGTAGTTTCTACCATATAAAGTAGCATATAAAGCATATAAAGTTTCTACCGCATAAAGTAGAACTAGGAGTATTTCCTCCTAAGTATGTGTGTCGTTTTTCTGCTGAGGTCCTGCCATCCTCTCAGATCTCCTACTGTGGCATATAAACTGACAGGCTCCTGTCAGACCTCTGTGGCAAGCAGCTGCTTGAGGGGGTATTTATTTTTTTTTAATTTATATTCTTTTTCATTAGCAATACTTAGGAGGAAATATGGTAGAAACTACTCCTAGTTCTTACGAGCCTTACTCACACAAGGGGTCACTCCTTACTAAGATGAGGCGGGGGTGGCTCAGTCGGTAGCGCGCCAGGCTCGTAATCTGCAGTTCCCAGGTTCGAGTCCCAGCTGGGTTCAGCGTTGAGATTTATCTCCGCAAAACTCCCAGCCCTGCCCACGTCAGTAGAAGACATCGATGGGCTTGGAAAGACCGCCGTCAGTCGGATGGGACGTTAAGCCGTAGCCTCGTGTGCGGGAGAGCCATACCCTGTGCACGTTAAAGAACACACTGGATGGCGTTGACGGGAGGCTACCATCTGTCTCCCAACAGCCGTTCCAGTGGGTCCCCTCCCCCCATCCTTCTCTGAACTTTTGGGGTCCTTGTGACCTGGCCATTTAGCCCATGGTATGCAAAAAAGTGCCGTTCAGAGGTAAAACAACCAACCTTACTAAAACCGAAGTCGCTGCCTCAGAGTTAATACAATACACAAGTTAGGCCTGAATGGAATCGTAGCTAGCTATAAAATCACTGGGTTTGTTATGGCTAAATATTAGAAGCTTTAAAATAACTCAAGTGTACATTAGAAATGAGTTCGAAATTAAATCATCGCTTATTTTTAATTACTGAAGATAGGTCAAAAGGTCGCATTTACAATAAAAAAAGTTATCGATTTTATTTTTCACTTGTTTTTATCACAATCACAAGAAAATTAAAAATTAAAATTTTTACTCAGCCCGAAGTCGTTTGCGCTATTTCATGTCCGATCTCATCTTCAACCTACACGGGATATTTCTCAGGATTTTTACCACAGGGCAACGGCAGAGTGGTTAACGAGCTTCACTTCTAATCAAAGGGATCTGGGTTCGAGTTTTAGGTAGGGTTCGGAAGTTTCTTTTTCTTCTGTTGTTTTTCTACTCAGGTCTCGTCTTCCTCAAAGATCTCCATCATGGCTTATTATATTGACAGGCTCCTGTCAGACTCTTAGATACTAAGGTTTTTTGTAAACAAAAATAATTACATGAGTAAATTTTTTTAAATTTCGTGCACTTTCTTGTTTAACATGATTAGTAAAATCATTCCATGACTTTGAAAACCTCTGTATTGTAATAATTTGTACATATTTAAAATATTTTTTTTCCGAATTCTAGAGTGCGTAGAATCTTTTTTTTGATTTCCCGCGTGGATGCACAGTCCGTGCTCCAACGCTATGCAGGACCAATTACAAAATAAAGGCCGCTCGAGTAATGAGACTGTGTGACAGAGAGAGAGCGTTTGATAAGAGTTAAGGAAATGCTCTTTAATGCACTAAATGGCCTAGTGGGCCAGTCAATGAGACGAATTGCCACTTGATAAAGAACGTCGACGAAAGAATTCTTATATCTTTAGATAAATGCTGCTGAGAAGAACAGATCAGGTTTGAAGAATTTTTATCTCGTTGCACAAATTAAGGATGCGTTCTATGCTTTGATGAACTACTTTTAAGAGTGACATTTCAGAGTGAAAATTAGGAAAAAAAAATGCACAGGTAAAAATAATAACGTGGCTTAGTTCATAAGGTGTACTCTTCTGCAGTTCGTGATTAGATCTGCAAAGCTACTGGCTTATCTGGAGGTTATGAGAGATAAAATACAACCATGCTGGCACTCGAACCCGGACTCCAATAGTTGCTAAAAAGATCAACTACGAACCAACATGATACCACTGCACCACAGAGACGGTATATAAGACATTTCTTTGAATCATTAAGTTCTCTCAGATCTTTTAATGGCAGATGAAATGCAGTTGGAATTCGTGCATTCCATTCAAAAGCGTTTGGCCACTTTCCAAATATACGGTAAATTTATGCGTTCATTGAAGTGCTCGTGAATGATTGTGCGAATGAAACATTTATGCGGAGAGGGGCGTGATCGAAGAGAGAGAGAAATTCCTGTTCGACAGCAAAACAAATTCCTATTCAATTTGTCGTCGCCTTTCTCGCATTCTGAGGACTTCAGAGAACAAAACCCAATTTTCATTCAAATGGTTCTTTCCTGTACGCTTTCAATTATTTGCCATCATTGCGTTTTAATTCAGTCGCTCAAAAAAGCATCCGAACACTATGACACGTGACACGAAGGTTGCCAGATCACTAATTTCTAAAAAAATCGTTGCCAGATATTTTTTATGAATTCTGTAATCAACCATAGTATTCGGATACTATTTTGAGCGACTGTACCTTCAACACAGAAAATGAAACAAATGCACGCCAAACATTGCTATCTCTAAGACCCAGGCACATGCCCCCCAGAGTGACATCGCATCCACTTGAGATGTTCCCACAATGCAGGTTCTTCACCGGAATTCGACGAGGAGCGCAGATGCCACATAAAAACTTTCGTACCCCGCCACCACCACCACCATCCCCCCCCCCCCTCTTCGAAATTCTATTAGATTCGCCATAGCGCAAGGAACTTCTCCTTCGGCTATTTCCCCCACCGCCCATAATCCCCCGACTTGGTAACACGCTCCAATACGAAGCTAAAGATATATTTGGCATTTCTGGCTCGCCATTCTTCCGCGGAGTCCAGGAGCGCGAGATAAAAGCGCAGAATCCCAAGTGCCACTCAATATGCATGAGGCAGTCCACGAGGCCACGGACGTCTTGTCCCTCGGCCATTTCGGGGACGAGCTCCAGACGTGTCACGCGCAGCGTCTGCCCCGACGTCAATCTGTTCCTCGTTAGGCGTACAGTGACCCCGAACTCATCGGACGCACAAAGATAGAGAAAAGGAGAAGGAAGCGGAGAAAGAGGAAGGAGTGGAAGTGGAATGAAGAGCCGGGCGTTATTGGTGCACGGACACTCGCTAAGTCACGACTAGCGAGTACCTCGGTTGACGGAAACAAGAGCCGGACCGAGCTTGATCGAAATTTATGCGGGCGAAGGTTCAATCGCTGGATGGGGAGACTCTTCCTCCCTCTGGGTCTCGTAGCTCCCTTCTAGAGTCAGCACAGCTGGACGCTGCAGAAAAGAGGTAACGCGATCTCTCTTTCCATTGGCCATTTCTTCTCACTCAACATTCACACAAATCAGGATGAAAACAAATCCCATTCTCGCATTCACCATTGTCCTGCGCCTTTCTTTCTGAATCTTACGCACTGTGAGAGGATTTGGATTGGGTTGTTTTATCTCTGAGCGGCACTTTTTTGCACACCATGGGCTAAATGGCCAGGTCACATGGACCCCGAAGGCTCAGAGAAGGTTGGGGGAGGGGACCCACTGGAACAGCTGTTGGGTGACAGATGATAGCCCCCCGTCAAGGCTATCCTGCGTATTCTTTAATGTGCACAGGGTATGGCTCTGCCACACACGGGGCCACGGCTTAACGTCCCATCGACGGACGGCGGTCTTTCCAAGCCCATCGGTGTCCCCTACTGACCGTGGGCAGGGCGGGGAATTTTGCGGAGATAAATCTCAACGCTGGCCCAGCTGGGACTCGAACCTGGGAACTACAGATTACGAGCCTGGCGCGTTACCGACTAACAGCTGCTGTCTTCCTCTGTAGGTACGTGGAAATCCAGGAGATAGGCGGAAAAATTTTTCACATTTGAGTCTTTCCTGATTTTACGTTAAATCGCTTTTGGAGAGATCGGCCCTACATTTGTTTTGCAGTCTTAGCTAAAAGATCATTTAAAAATGTTTAAGATATTGATTATTTAAAAAATATTTCATAAATCAAACAAGGATGTTATACTCCGCTAATATTACATCTAATGTTTTTATGAATAACATAATTAAAAGCATTTTATATAAACGATAGAAAAGCTTGAAAACTTTTTCTATTAGATGCAGATTTCTTAAGGTAAACATTGAAAGTAAATAAAAACAATACTCCGTATTGCAATTGGAAAATGATATATTTATTATTTGTTTTAACACTGCTGATAAGTTTTTTATGCTCGAAAAGATTCGGTTGAAAAGAAGACCAAGATGACAAAACATTTATATTTTAATAAATATTAGTATTATTAAAAGCAATGAATTCTGCCTAAACCAAGACTCAATTGCAGAAGCAGAAGCCAACATTTTAATCTATCATTTTGTTAGGAAAAAAATGAAAGTTTGAATTTGGCCATTTAAAGTCGACTCGGTAAATTAGAAAGGTCTGACGTGAAAATGCTGATCTCATTCGTTTATTTCATAGAACAAGTCTGGAAAGAAACTGCGAGCTCATATTTTGGGTGCTGGCGTCACTTCTACACTCTTACTTAAACCCCAGTCGAAAACTTCCGAGTTTTATAGCATCAGATAAATATAGTGTGCCAGTTTTGCGCCAGTAAACCCTTTTTTTTCCGCGGCCAAAACCGAAGACTTTTAACAATTCTCGTTTACGATAAGGAAGAGAAGAATGGCCACAGAGAGCTAAGGGTATCACAAGTTCTCTTCTTTTTTAACTTTTTGTTTTCCTTCCGAAAGTACTTCACAAGTAACAAACAAAAATCCTTTTCAGATTAGAAATGCGCAACGCTGCTCTCTTCAAATAGCACTCGATGGGATTTTTAGGAGAGAGAAAGAAAAATATCGCAATGGGATATCTTACGAAACTTGCTGAGCACCGTTTTAAAGAAACATAAACAGCGCCATTATATGCCAGTGTACAACCTAAAAGAGCATTAAGATGGCATCCGTGGTCTAGCATTTTGATACATTTATGTATGAAGGATTTGATGCTAAGTGAATGGAAATGTACCGAATTATGAAAACGTATCGTAAAATATTTTAGTGCTTTTTCCTGCCAGACTTCATTTTCTTCATGCAACTGATGCTGGAAGCAATCTTGACGTTGTAGCTCTCAATGCTGCACATAATGGAGCAATGGCACCCATAAACATGGCACTTTAAAGCCAAATGTAATGGCATCGTCGCTTAAGCAAATATTCTTTATAAAATCGACTTTTATCACTTCGTGCATGTTCGGAGGATCCGGATTGCCATTTTTTTAATACTTTTTGTCGCACATTTTTAAGATTCTTTGTGTGCGTCTGTTCTTCGTTTTTATATATTTAAACTGTTTAGTTGGTAGAGTTTGGCAAAACTTTAATCGTAAATATGAGATGCTGTGGATGAACTTTTGAATTTGAAAACTAAACCGATGACACTGATGGGGGACGACAAGGATGGGGAGGGAAAAATAAAAAAAATAAATACCTTCTCAAGCAGCTGCTTGCCACGGAGGTCTGACAGGAGCTTGTCAGTTTAATACGCCACAGAAGAGGGATCTGTGAGGATGGCGGGTCTTCAGCAGATTTTTTTGCACACGGTGTTCCCGGTGGTTACCCTCCCAGGTACTGACCGCGCCCAAAGCTGCTTAACTTCGGTGATCGGACGAGAACGGGTGTTTCCAGCTTGGTATTGCCAAAATAAATGACTTTTACTTTCGAAACTGTGCAATTTATTTTTATTTATTAATTTGAAAAACATTTCTTTATGTGTCCTTTTCGTTTTGCTTTCGGGTATCCTCAGTTGCACAATGATAAACGCATGATCGCTGTTTTCGCAAATGCGCTCATTGATGAAGGGCTCGACCTAAATATTTCTGTCTTTTTCCTCACTCTGAGAAAAAATTCTCATCCTTGAAATGAATCCTGCCGACGCCCATGATGATATTAGTTCCATTGCGAAATTGTCGAAACTAAAAGAAAAAATACGTTTCAATCTTTCATAAAACTGCCATTAACGAAATGACATCAGAAGCGGAAGGGCTGGGGTTAGGGGGGGGGGGGAATGTTTATCTCACCAAAGCCGAGGAAGTTTCAGTAATCTCCATGGAAGTTAAAACGCCAAGAATGAGACTTCGTTTTGAAAGGTAAACGTTATCAAAATGTTTTACCTGAAAAAAAAAAACTTATTACTTTGTAGTAGAAAATTTTAAAGCCAATATACTAAATTTTCTCAATAAATTCATCCACCCGTTCATATTTCACTTAACTCCCTCAAGTGAAACAGTGAACGGTTGGAAACATTTGGGACAGTTCACTGTGAAAATATTGGAAACATTTACATAGTGATAAGTAATGTCTCATATTACACACAGTGATGTGTGCAATCTTCACAAGGAAACCTTTTACACAAATACCTCCCTCATGATACGTTTATTTAATCTGCTTCTTCAAGGATACATTTATTCAACTCCTGGGATTCCTTGGCTCGGTTGATAGAACACCAGGCTCGTAATCTGAATTTCCCAGGTTCGAGTTTCAACTGTGACTGGGTTGTTTTACTTCCAAGCGGCACTTTTTTCCGAACAAAATGAGAAAGTCACAAGGGCTCAGAGAAGGTTGGGGAAAGAGGACCCACTGGACATCCAATGGAAGACAGATGGTAGCTTGCAGGGCAGGATCTAGAGGGGGTGGGGGTGGCGAGAGGGGCCATGGTCTCCCCCTTTGAGAATTCTGGTAAGGGTAATAGACGCAAAGGATGATTAAACTTATGAACTTTTAATGCATTTTTCAACAAATTTTACAAAGATCTCTAAAATGGAGTGGGAATTGTTGTACTACAATGTAAATGCAGTCTCTTCCCCCCCCCCCCCCCGAATTTTTTCTACGATACGGGCCTGGTAGCCTTCCGTCAAGTTCATCCAGAGAGTTATTTAATGTACACAGCGCAGTGCTGTCTCGTGGGGCGAGCACATGAGGCACTGACTTTGGGCTGCAAAATCTCAAGGGCGGTTAAAAGTATAAAAATAAATAAAGTATACGAAAATATGCAGCAAACTTTGATTGTCATTTTCACAATTTTACTTTTCTCCTTACGATTTAAAGAAAAACCACGAACATGCACATTTCAAAGAAGAACACAGATGGATATTTTATAATAATTGTGTTTTTGTTGGAATTATTAATAATAAATGCAAATATATCATTACTATGTTTTGTTTTTAACCTCTAATAAATAGACGTAACGTAGTAAAAGTAAATTCTACTTTTTTTTATTTCAAATATATTTTTCTGGGATGACCCGCTGACTGTCTTTCCTATTTGGGATCCCAGAAGACCCCGACAATAGAGAAAAAGACTATAGGGAGGAATTTTAGCAAATGGTGTCTGAAAGGAGGGGCAAAATACCGAGAGACGGGGGGGGGGGGGGCACAAGGTATGGCTCTCCTGCACACGGGTCGCGGCTTAAAGTCCTATAAGACGGACGACAGCCTTTTCATGTTTATCAGTATGCCCTTGCTCATTAAGGGCAAGCGAGGGTTAGCGGAGTTAAATCTCATCTGAAGCAGAGCTGGGACGAGCCTGGTGAGCTATCGACTGGAGAGGTGGAACCTTCTGCAAGCCCGAAGCTCTTCTCTCCGAATGCAATAAAGAAAAGAAATAATCTCAGTCAGAAAGCGAAGGCGCAAACTTCGAGGTACGAACCCGACTTGCAGACGATTCACCTCCATTCATCTTAGAGCGAAAATAAATTTCTGCTGCCTCGTGTGCATCAATGTTCACCTTTTAATAAATGCTAACAAAATGTGATCATCGCAAGTTTCTTCATTCTCCGAGAGAAGAGAAAAGAAATGAATGAGTGAATGCTTGAGGCTCCGTGTTCGATGCTTTTATGAATCAAGACGGCCGACGTCCGCTGCACAAGACAATGAGCCATATTTCAGTGTAATAGGCTTTCAGCGAAGCAATAACAGAGAAGCCATTTGGTGACCCGTTGCCAAATGGAGCCGGCGATCAATTGGCCAATCGAAAGGGGTTCCCGAAAGCTTCGAGTTTACGACCGCGAGTGACATCATTGCCAGAACGATCCTGTTGTTCGTTGCAGATGGCAGCGGACAAAATGAAGCCCAGTCATCTCGAACGTATCCTCCCAAGAGACGGCAGCGCCATCTGCTTGGTACTCGTAATGGGTCCCTAGATGGAACGGGTTGATAAGGGGGTTGAGCGTTAGCCAGAACGGCCATCTGCCGGCTGTAATTACCGTTGTCTCTCCCTGTGCCGTGGTGCCATTACTTTTTGCTAAGACGGCGACCCGACACGCTTCTTAGGCATCGGAGGAAGGATACATTCCCTTTCAAAGAGCAAGAATTTTGTGGATACATCAACGAAACCTTTACAAGTGAGAAGCTGAAATTAATTTATATGAAATGAAAACTATTGGCATTCGTGATACTGTTTTGAATTGATACAAATATTACTTAATTAAATAGACGCAATATATGAGATTTTCAACATACTTAGTTACCCAAAACAGGTATCGCAAGATATAACGCAATCTCGTCCTGGGACTTATTTTGCCATGTTACTAAATGGACTTTGGATGTTGAAGCTAAATAGTTTAGGGAATACATTAGCTGATGATGTGGTATTGACTTTCGGTACAAAAATTATTGGAGACCTGTTTTGTAAAATAAATGCATTTTTAAAATATGTAATGAACTTTTTTTTAAAGAAAAAACGTTAAATTTAACTTTTTTTCTTCCTATTTACGAAACATTAATTTTTTTAACACACATGCATCCTCCTTCAAGAGGCCATCGACTATGGAGATCCAAGCAGACGGTGCAATTTCCATCTCGATTCAACTTTATCCTCATCAAATGATGATGCATTTTGACACTGCAGCCAATTCTAACATGGTCGTAACACATTGTGTTGTAAGCAAACCAAAACTCTCCTAATGACTAATGAACCTATCATGATACTCGTTGGCTATTTGTGTATTTATTTCTATTCTATGGTCGCTGAAGATGCAAATCCTTGATCAAAGCATCCCCGAGGCTTTAGACTAAAAGATTTACAACAGTAGGTTACAAGGGTCCTTGCAACCTATACAAGCAACCAACTGCGACGCAAACGATTTAAACACCCCAGAATAACTACAGAGGCCTCGTCACTGCTTAACTATTTAAGGAAATCGGTTCAAAGGGTTCTTTGGAATTTCGCCGTGCGAACGAAAACTGACCATACGAATTATTATAATTCAGACAGAGAAATGAAAACTATTTTTATGTAACAGAGATTTTATTGTTTCGCTATTCAGTTTATGCTGAACTTTCGATGTCTTCAATGGCGAAGAGTTGGCAGAATGTCTGTCCTTGCGTGAAGCGGGGAGGAATAGATGCACGAGCAAGTTGCGCCACTAATTACTAATTACGAAGGGTTGGCAGTCAGAAGAGAAATGCCTGGAGCACGTGACCCCACCTACCTCTGTGCCTCGGCGATCAGAGAGCGGTCGTTGCCTGGCACCAACAACACGACAGAAGAGACAGGTGGAGAATGACGCTTTGGCTTTAGGATGGATTTATTTTGATAACGGATCGAGTGAGTCGAGGACGTCATCGAAGGCGTCGACCGGGTGGGGAGGACGTCGCCTTGCCACGAATGGAAGTGAAGGAGCATCAGTCATTACTGTGGGAATGATGATCGACGACGAAGAGGAGCAAGTTACGAAACAATGCTGCCAGGCGAAAAGGGGGGGGAGATGTACTGTTGCAAATCTTCATATTTCGACGACGACTTCGCGCCAGAAGAAAAATATTTCTTATTCATTTGAAGAAGACGAAGAATTCTTCTTTCTGGAAGATGAAAAGTTTCGTTTCCTTTCTTGCTATAAGTCAAATGTTCGGCGCTTAACTTTCTTTGCTTCTGGGTGAAGCGGCAAAGAACCAGCATTTGAGATTCGCTTTTAGAAACAAATCAGATTTTCGGTTAAAGAAAAACCAAAAAATAGTGAAAAATAAACTCTGAAATGTTGAATGCGAAACTCGTTTCTACACACACAGCACAGAATCGTCGCCTTTAAAGATAAGATCTCCGCAGAGGAAAAAAAAAATGATTTGTGTGGAAGAGCACGTGCATGGCGAGGTCAGGAGACAGGTCGGAAGTAATTCAACTAAGATCCAGGGATATTATACAAATATTAATACTAAAAGATAAGCAACTTCTATTTAAAAACAATCAACGATTATCATCTTTTTGATGATAATCGTTTTGATGATGAGAAAAAAACAAATCAATCTGAAGTAAAAGTCTGGGACGTTAAAAGTTTCTTCCTTATTATCGTAATCGATATCATAGAATGTTTGACGTCACTTATAACCATCTAGCGAGCCTCGGATTACTGCCAAGTGAAGCAAATTATCTCAGCAATGAACTAATAAATGCAAAATGCCAACAGAAAATTGGTCCCTGTTTCTTTGTTAAGCCTCTGAAAACGCAACATGTGATGGAGATTGTTTGGGAAGATAGAATTATTGGAAATGCATTTCTGAGCACGTGGTCATGCTGATGTCAACAAGCATTAGGGTTCAGTGTGCTGGTGATAAAGAGATGAATAATATCACCCATAATAAATCAGCTAAAAGAGGGGCTTCCGATGAAGGGCTTCTCTTCATCTCACCAAGGTGAATTTGAGAACAGTTTAGAAACCTAGAAGGCATTACAAAATATTTTCTTGTCGACTGTAATTTTCAAAGAAAAAAGAAAATGTTTCAAGACATAAAATATAGCCGAAATAAACTTTAAATAAATTCAGTTTTTCCACATTCCTTGCCAATTTCATATTTTTACATTTATATTGTTGTTTGCTAATATTATAATCATTGTCCTATAATCACTGTCATTATTGCCCTTTACCTCAGATGAGTCAAAGCACTATTTTTTGACATCACATGATTTCATATCAAACAATTTTCGAACTTTTCGGTTGTGTGCTCCTTTTCCATTTTTTATATGTATACAATACCGGTAAGCTCCGTTGAAACAAATTCGGAATATTTCCTACCCCCTAAGAAAACAAAAGGTCACTTTATTGCTATATTACTATTATTAAATGATGGAGTCTTAGCTTGATTATTGTCTCATATCCCCTGAGGAGAGTTTCTCACCATATCCTGAGAAGGATCGATATGATGGGATTCGAGAGGTCGGTACAGTCCCAGAATCGCGACTTGACGTTTCCAGGTTTGGTTCCAACTGCATCAAGTTCGAGATTACTTCATCCTCTGACATGCTCACTCGTTGGATCCTCGTTAAGGGAGAGAGTTTACCATTAGACTTTGAACGAGGCGCTCTCCTTCAAATGAGACCATAAGCCACTCAGGGAAGTCATACACTCTGCATCTATTACTTGGTCTCGACGAGAGCTCCCAAGATCCTTAACAAATGTCTCTGTCCGACGACTCTCCTTTCTTTGTGTAGCCTCGTTGGTGTCGCTGACCTCGCCATTCAGAGGTCAAATGACAATTGGTTCAAATGATTTAATGATTTCACATCGTTTGGTTTATAGCACATACGAAATCTCGTCGATAAAGGTTAACCGCATCTATTTCGTCTGCTTTGATCCATTTTCCCAAAATCCTTGCCTGCTACCTCTGCGCAAGATGCAATCCGAACTGTTGAGTCGGCAGTTCGAGATGAGCAGACGGCATCGTGGCGCTTTCTGAACGCGAGAGGAAATGATCCGATATGGAAACCGAACGAGGGAGAGCATCGTGTTGCATCGTGCTTTGGCGGAGGAGAGTCGACTCCGTAATTAGCTCTAATGTAAATCCCGTTAAGTACTGCAGTGCGTAATTAGGCGACTAGATTGGGTGCAGATAGGGATGTGCGTAAATACATCTGAATGCGTTAAGTGCTTTCAGGCAGGATTGCAGAATGAAAAGGAACTGGAGCAGATCAGGTAGATATCATAATCCTGAAGGAGATGGGCAGAGGAAAACCCAAACATCAATTACTGCATAGAATGCATGAAAATAGTTCCAATAGTGGCGCACAAGTGCAGCCCGGTGAAGTTTCTGTTAGTGGTAGAATTATTAACTTCAACGAGCGGGTTTGGATGCGATTCACTGCCGGAGATGTCTAGAGATCTGGAAATGTTTGACGTAGATTGTGCGGAGGATACTCCGGAGATGGACTGATGAGGATAGTTAGCAGAACTGTCTTCACAGTGAATGGCGAAGCTAGAGTGATGAAAACTTGATACACAAGTGATGCTTCAGTCGTTTTGAAAGGATGTGCTTGGGAGCAAGCCAGCCACTTGAATTGATAATTGGAAGAGGTTGCTGCTGCAAAATACTTGGGATGTGCAAGCAAACAAGAGGAGCGGAATTGTTGCTAGATTCCATTTTAAACGGAAGGAGGGAGAGACTCAATGGAGACCGAGGGGAGAAAATAATCAAAGCCATCCTCTTTTTATTAAAGTGCAGGATGTGGCTCAATGTCATGCACGAGGTGACACTGCATGGCGTCATTTCTCATTCCAGAGATTCGTGATTTCGAAGGAAGGTTGCAGAGAGATAGAAGAGATTTGGCCGCCACACAAGTGGGACTCGAAGCTTGGGTTCTGCTGAAAGGAACCATCGGCCAACTCTGAGTGAAGTATTGTGTAAATCAAGGTATTGTAGCGATATAACTAAAGGAAGGTATTTTGTTTAAGAAATGGAAGATATTTAGCACATTATTGTGCAATGAGGCCAGCTAAGGAATAATAAAATTGTTTATTTAAGTATGACCAAAAAGAGTTCAGTGCTAAAAATAAGAAAACAGTTTAAAAGAGAAAGTTTAAAAAATAGTGTTTTTAGGAGTAGATCGAAAGAGATCGTTAGTTTGCCTCAGATGGCAACAGAAATCTCAACAAGAAATTCCATCGAGGTTCCTGAGTTATGTAAATCAGTTGATAAGGTAGGGAAAAAACACTCCTATTATAGAAATGCTTTTATTTAAAAATCTAATCAGAATCGAACTGGGCTCTTTTAGAGCATCGTAGATTCAAGATAACAACTGACATTCCCAAGTGACTGATTCAGATCGAGCTGTTTATCTCCGTGTATTGCATGGAAATAGATTTTGAAGAAGGATTTAGATGACGATTGAAGAAGGATTCAGAGGTTGGGGTTGGGGACCTGCTGGACAGCTATTCAAGTCCATCCATCGTGTTCATTAATGTGCGCAACTACTTATAAAACTCTCGAAACGCCATCACAAGTCAACGGTTTTGGTGCTTCAGAATTCTGAGAGCTATACATACATAACTCAAAATTATTACATTACTATTCAGATTCAGATATTAAATTATTCATTACTATTCAGAGAGAGCTAAAAAAACCATTCTAATTCACAAAATTCCACATATATATATATCCTAAATGAATATTTAATGATGAATTCGAATCTTTTTCTTTTTACATATTTCCAATTCAGTAGATTTTGAGTTATGTATAAATGAAAATAAAAAAGGCTTTTAATTTGTTTTTGCATGCGGTTACTTTTTAATCTATCTAATTAATCATGCGATACTCAAACCATCTTGAATTAATATTCTTTGTAGAATTTCTTTCGACCATTATTTCGTCTTTCTACAAGGTAACTCTTGTTTCTAAAAACTCTCGCAACATTACAGTTGATGTTAATGGTTTGAACACTTTTGGAAGATTACTACAATAATTTTATGCAACAGATTTTCTGTTTCATAAATAAGCTGTTTAGCAAAAGTAATTACATTTTTAATTTCTTATTTTTCTGAAAGTATCAGGTTAGAAAACTTTCTTTCAAAATTTGCGCTGTTTTACCTCTGAGCGGTACTTTTTTTGCACACAGTGGGCTAAATGGCCAGGTCACAAGGACCCCAATGTCTCAGAGGTTGAGGGTTGGGGACCTACTGGACATCTATTAGGAGACAGATGGTAGCCTTCGATCAAGACCATCCAGTGTGTTCTTTGATATGCACTGGACATGTCTCACCTGCATTCGGAGTCACAGCTTAACATCCCATGAGACGGTTTTTCCAACGCATTGGTAGCCCCTTTCTTCATCGAGGGCAAGGTGGAGAGATAAATCTCAATGCTGGCCCAGGTGAGACTCGAACCTAGGAACTGCAGATTACGAGCCTTGAGGGGTTATCGACTGAACCAATCTCTGCTCCTTACATGCTTTTGACTTTAAACATTCATAAATATGAGCAAGTGCCATTCATAACTCATATATAAAACGTGTATTTTAATATTTTTAATCCAGTAAGATAAAGCTGCTCAACAGTTTCAAAGTGTTACAATTAGCAGCAAGCCTCAGAGAGTTGATTAATGCACGCGAGATGAATGCGAGTATTTCTGTCCCTGACACATTGAGGATAATCTTCCCGAATCTTGTGCAGCGCTTTCAAGCTCCTTTGTTGCGACAAAGTCACTGATCGTATACATCCGCCTGACCTCTTCTGACCGAAGAAGTTTGTATTTCGTCTGTCGTGTAACCTCACTCCCGGGGATGGCGCGTGAACACTGCCGTCGTAATACGTCACAGCCGGAGACTTGACATCTGCTTTGGAGGATCTCGTGGCTCGAGCAGGGAAAAGAACATCGTCTTGCCTGGCCCACAATGGACATCGGACACACAGAAAAGGGCCACTTGTAAAGGGGCCAAGGCCCCTTTTACAAAGTGGTCCAGTTCAAGACGAAGAGAATGTTATTCACGGACAAACAACGGAAACAGAGGGGAAATGACATAAACAATGGCGGGAGTTGCCTCGGACGGAAGAGGCGAAGCAATACGTCACCAAAATAGAAGAGAAAACAGATTCCTCTATCCCTGACGATTTCTGGTAAGGGAAAATTGTTGGGACTCAGTTGCCGTTAGTCAGAGTTAGTACAATTATTCTGAAGAGCTTCTTCTGGCTCTGCTTAATTAATGTTGGACTTAAAATCACTCTATTTTTCCAGTTGATTTCTGAGAGTGTGAATGAGAACATACAAGTTTAAAAACTCGATAAATTACATAAATTATTCCACTAAACACATTTTAAAACTAACCCTATTAAAGTATTAAATAACTGTTTTCATAATTAGGCAAGTGTAAAAAAATTAGCTCATCCGTCTCTCGGACTCGAACGCGGGAATTCCTGGTACGCGACGCGCCATTTTTTCTACCAGTTAAGACGTTGTTGAGTCACTTTCGCTTAGTCAATTATTATAGAATTTCGACAATGTATTTGATTTTACAAATGAAAATTCATGATGTCGTATCATATATGATGTATTGAGTATATGACTAAGTCAATCATACACACTACTATTCATGTACTCATGTAATCCACAATACAGCGCAGCTCCTAATAAAATATTTCCATTTCTTCCTCCATATGTTTCAATGTCATTTGCCACATATTCCATTCACCCCGATAATACATGCAACGTTGCCTTCATCAATATCATCATTCAGTTTCGCCTTTTGCAATTTTCTTCAGTGATCGGTTTTTCTCAAACCGTGAAATAAACACTCCCGAGAGTAGTTTGATTCTTATTACAGCTGAGCCAAAGAACGACCGAAGTTACGAAACACGACCACGCTGCTTTGAGTCTGATTTTCTACTTTGGGAAGATATCGCTTGCAGAAGACCTACATTTTTCTCCCTATAATATTCTTCGATATTCAAAAGATAACTCGAAAGTTACAACGAAATCGAACTTTTAATGTTGCTTTGGTTTTTAAATTGCTATGCTAAAAATGACAAAATTATATCTATGACCTTTTCCTTATTCCTTTTTTTGCTAAGCTTCATGGAGAATAGAGAAGTATCGTAGGAGTTGCTACTAGCTTATAGAGGTTGTTTCATATAATGATAATGCTTGAGTCAGAAATCAGATTCGCTGTCCATTGTCTCAGAAATACACCAAGACACACAAGATAGCCCATTGGAACAGGAGCTCTCTCCTAAAAATTATGCCAGTTAAATCAATCTGCGGGGGGAAAATGTGCAATTCTACCGAGGTTGATTAGGCTACATGTCGTTGTTTTCAAAGGCGAGTAGAATATCACCGAACTTCTACTCGATTTCGTGTTCCTGCTGTCCCGTGGCCGAGTGGTTAGCACGCTTGGCTACTGATCTAAGGGACCTGGGTTCGAGCCCCTGATTAGGCATGGATGTGTGTGTCGTTTTTCTGCTGAGGTCCTGCCATCTTCTCAGATCTCCTACTGTGGCATATAAACTGACAGGCACCTGTCAGACCTCTGTGGCAAGCAGCTGCTTGAGGGGGTATTTATTTATTTTATTTTTTATTGTGCAACGATTGCTCTACAACGTAGTAGGCATCTGCGAAGCACAGCCAAATCCAATCGGTCCCATTCCTCTTTACAAGCTTTCCATGATCCATTAAAACAGTCCGAGGTCGACGTTTACCCAGAATCCATTTCAAGAGTACAAGTGTTCGCAAATGTGCATTTGCGAAGCATTCGGTGACTTCACAGGAATGTCTTCGAATGATATAGAGCGGATTCAGGTTTCCTCTGTCATCCTTTGAAGATAGGTCCTCTAAGACACTGAGGTATGACTCAATGCTTTGGGTTGGGTTGTTTTACCTCTGAGCGGCACTTTTTTGCACACAATGGGCTAAATGGCCAGGTCACATGGACCCCGAAGGCTCAGAGAAGGTTGGGGGAGGGGACCCACTGGAACAGCTGTTGGGAGACAGATGGTAGCCCCCCGTCAAGGCCATCCAGCGTGTTCTTTAACGTGCACAGGGTATGTCTCTCCCGCACACGGGGCCACGGCTTAACGTCCCATCCGACGGACGGTGGCCTTTACAAGCCCATCGGTGTCCCCTACTGACCGTGGGCAGGGCGGGGAATTTTGCGGAGATAAATCTTAACGCTGACCCAGCTGGGACTCGAACCTGGGAACTACAGATTACGAGCCTCGCACGCTACCGACTGAGCCACCCCCGCCCCTCTCGATGCTTTGTCTTGATGGAACCATACTGTGTTGACGTCTTACAAGGCAGACAGTACGTCCCAATATATTGGCTTCAGAATGTTTGAGTAATGCTACGATTTTCTCGTACGAGCTCCTCCACTACCGCTTATTACGTGGGGTCATGACACAGTGAGTCGCATGTTACCGTGGAGTTACGATACGGTGAGCTTGCCCTGACCGGAGTATCTTTAAAACATTCAATACTGTTCTTGAATTTATCCACCTACTCGTAGTCTTGCCGTTGATTCGTTCACCATATTCGGTCAAAATTTAGCGCCAAATTTCAGCCTTCAGAAATCGAATTACAGATCGCATTTCTTATCCTGTTGTCTGATTGATCGTAAGGATGCCGTTTACAAGAAAAAACAATCTTACATATAACTCCAGAAGAGAGAGCCATACATGAATTCAGTGTTGCCAACAGACTGTAATCAATAATGTGACGCAAGATTATCACCATTTTCTGCATCTTATGCATTTTATGATAATTTTGCAGTTTTTATTTGAATGATCTTTGTATTCATTCAACCGAAATAGAAATTTTCATTTATTTTTAAATGCGAAAAAAAATATGAAAACAGTATATTGTTTCTTTTAAACAGAGCTTAAAAACGGAAATAATAAGCTTCTGGTGACACTAAGTTTGTTTTTGCCTTCGAACAGCCAGCCCCTAATGAGAGAGTTAACGCAGCCCATAACAAATATTCCGAGAGAGTTGCTGATTTCTCTACGGAGACTGCAGCTGCTGCGAGATCTCTTGAAAGAAGATACACAACTTAGGAGTCGTTTGTTTACAATAAATTCATAAAAACATCGAAGAGTAGGTAAAAAGTTACAACAGCAAACAAAGATAATACAAGAAGAGAAATTATTATTCAGTTTTTAGAAATGAGAGCAAATCTCGGCATGAATAAATTAGCATCTTCTATGATTTCATCACTCGAATGATGCAATTGGGAATATCGTCCCTGAAAAACGACAAAAGCTTGTTAACGGAGGCATGCAGATTGTGTTGTTTACAATAACTCGAGCTCAGTAAAAATTGCTCAAAATCTAATAATAATGTTACAGCAGATGAACGCGCGACAATGGCTTGCGACAGGTTTATCATGAACGTTCGTCTATGCTTAGCATGATGATTTACGTAATTAACTGTTTAGAACGAGAATGTTTTGAAATAGTAAGAATTGTGAAAAAAAGTAAAGAGATAGTGGAGTAGTAAAAGGAATAAGGAGATAGCGTATTAGTGTTGTGTAATGCTATGTAAAAGGACTGCTCTCATTTGATTTAAGATGAAACAATGATTCCGGTGGAGAAGAGGAATCAACGGTAAAGTTTGCTATTGGCTCCTCTATCAGGGGTGATCAATGTTAAACGTTTTACATGTATAAGGTATAAAGTTTTATTAAGGTTATTTAATGTCGCAAATGAGATTCTATACAAAGTGAATACTATCCTTATGCTAAGAGAAATAGAAGTATTTATGTTTAGATAAAATTGACTAATTTGTAACAATATTGTATCATTGAAATAAATTACATCATTCATACTTTAGTGGTATACATATGTGCTATTTATGAACTCACGCTAAACTTTCCTCTCTTTTCAATAAGTTGATTTTAATAAAGCTTAGTATCAGCATCTTAATTACATTATTTAAAAACGGATTCTTATAATATTTGGTTGAACCAAAAGTTCGTTCGGATTTTTCATAAGAGTTGTCACTGGATATGATCTGCCCAACCACGTGCATTAGCAGCTATAAATAGTGTATGCTTTTGACAGGGGACAGTTGCTAGCGTGTTCTGAAAACCAAATCATGGCAGATTGAGTGAGTGATATTCACGTAGGGTGAAGTTGAAAATGGAAGATACGAAGGTCATTTTCGCCTTCTTATGCTCTTTTTTTTTCAGGAGGGACAAACCCGAAAGGAGATTTGTGCAGTCTACGGAGACGATGCTGTAAATGACCGAATATGTCAGAAGTGGTTCGCGAAGTTCCGAACCCTGAATCTCTCATCTGGAAAATGTCCCACGCTCAGGAAGGCCCTCCACGGTTGACAACGACGAAATTACCACATTAATCCAAACTAACCACAAGAGAGATTGCTGAGGCACCAAAAATATTTTAAACATCAGTTCTAAGACATTTGGAGCAGCTGGGATACATGAATTGGTACGATGTGTGGGTGCTGCATCGATTGAGCGAAAAAAAATTAATGGACTGCTTCTCTGCTTGTCGCTCCCGCAATGCAACGAAAAACAACCCATTTTTGATGCAGTTAGTGACGGCCGATGAAAAATGAATTCTTTATAGCAACGTCCAAAGAAAAAGATCCCGGAGCAAGCGAGGTGACCCTCCATTACCTAACCCAAGGTCAGCCTGCATCCAAAGAAGGTCATGCTCTGTGTGTGGTGGAACTGGAAGGGAATCCTTCACTATGATCTCTTGCCAAGCAATCAAAAGATTAATTCTGATCAGCATTACTCGTAATTGGATCGGCTGAAGGCAGCGATCATTGAAAAAAGTCCGGAATTGGCGAGTCGCAAAGGAGTTGTGTTCCACCTGACAACACGAGACCACATGAGCCTTTGAACTCCCGGCAAAAATTGTTTGTTGGGTTGCGATGTTTGGCGGGTAGCGCAAACTGTCCGCAGCTCTTTACCGTTCCAACAGTCTCTTCGTTGTTCCAACTATCTCTTCGTTGAGATGCATCTCCATTAACTCCACTCAATCCTCGATCCCAAATCGGGCACCGATGGGCTGGAGAAGGCCGCCATCCGTCGGCTGGGACGTTAAACAGTGGAACCGTGTGAATATGGCTACACCCTGCTCACATTTAAGAATACACTGGATGTCCTTGACGGGGAGTCAAGGACATCTGTCCTACAACAGCTACCCAGTGGATAGCCTTCCCTTCAAGTCCTTGGGCGTCCTCTAACCTCGTAATTCAGCATGCAAAATAACAAATGACGCACACTCAACCCCATGGAAGAGTAGCTAGCTCCCCAGATAGTATCTTAATTAATTCCCTGATTATTATTGATTTGATTTATAAGTTTCAAAAGAAATGTCGGTGTAATGCGATTAAAGCAAACAGAAGAAATGTCTGTCTGAAATGAAGAAGGACAGGTTTCATTTCTTAAAGCCATGACTACAAAAAAAGAAATGAAGATGCAGGAGTCACGTGCTTAATTCCATGAAGAAGAGGTTTCCACAGACCGTCTCGTCTGCCTGCTTGGGATGTCGCCAAAATCCATCACAGATACGTCATGCACGCGCCTTCGCTCGGCCATCCATCCTTGCACACACTCGCCCGTGCAATCTTTTCAGCAGGCGATGGTTTACGCGGGGGCGCGTCCGCTTTCACTGCCACATCCTTGTCAGAGGGATTGATGCAGCTGGCGACCAATTTTTATAAGCTGTCGATTCATTTCGAGCATCAAGTTTCAGCGCCTTGATTCATATCATGCATAAACAGGAACGGCCGAAACCCGCAAGGAGTATAAATTATGGAAAACAGGCGAATAAAACTGAAGGCTAAAGTTATGTAAGAGCTTGGCCCTTTCTAAAATTTCTTACGATGGCAAAACGTGGACTCTGCAAAGAGCAACAGATTCGATGCTTCAGAATCGAAATGCGGACGACTTAGACAATGACGTTAGAATGCAGATGTCACGTGCCTGTCCTGAGCATCGTTTTGTGTAGCAGCGGTGGTTCGATCACGTCAATGGCGCACCCCAAAAAGATAATTTTTTTGCTGATTGTCTCTAGGCTTGCTGTGGCGTCAATGGTAATAGAGCAAGGTGACAACCGCAGGGGAAAGGGGAGAGAGAGAGAGCTTTAGGGTATTGACATCAATTACGCACGTGTGTTTCGTAACAAATTTTGTTAACATACAATTTACATTTGTACTGGGGTACTCTTGTCATAAGTCCCATCATTCCTTTTGATTCTCAGGTATAAAGATTCTGCAGGTGGAATCTCAGCGTATAGCTCTTCTAGTATTATTGAGTTATGGTAATACAATATTATTCCCCTTGTACCTTTGATTTCTGCGAAAGATCTGTTCAGTTTTTTTTTATTTTATACAAGTTCGTTGATTAGTGGGTTGGGTTGTTTTACCTCTGAACGGCACTTTTTTGCCCACCATGGGCTAAATGGCCAGGTCACATGGACCCCGAAGGCTCAGAGAAGGTTGGGGGAGGGGACCCACTGGAACAGCTGTTGGGAGACAGATGGTAGCCTCCCGTCAAGGCCATCCAGCGTGTTCTTTAACGTGCACAGGGTATGGCTCTCCCGCACACGGGGCCACGGCTTAACGTCCCATCCGACGGACGGCGGCCTTTCCAAGCCCATCGGTGTCCCCTACTGACCGTGGGCAGGGCGGGGAATTTTACGGAGATAAATCTCAATGCTGACCCAGCTGGGACTCGAACCTGGTAACTACAGATTACGAGCCTGGCGCGCTACCGACTAAGCCATCCCCGCCCCTCGTTGTTAGTGATATTCCTTTCTGTTAGTATGATAATATCTACGTAATACATATATCCTCTTAAATTTGTATTGAGACCATCCCAATATTTTTTAGGCTTCTAACGTTAACATGCACAATACGTAACTGATTATTTTCTTGATTGGTTGCTGTGGACAAACACTTACCACTTGCATAGTATCATTTAGGCATAACGTATCACAATAAGTTTGCAAAAAATCTAAAGGTGTAATGTTCATAAAAACTATTTCTAAATTTTTACAACATACCAAAGGCACTTTGTAAATTCAGTTTGAGCAACTGATCTCTCTCAGCTCTCCGCATCAGGAATTTGCCATTACGATACCAGACATACAATTTTTCTCCTTGGCTGCTGTTCTCGCCTTCCAGTAGAGGTCCTCGTTTAAAGCTGTTAAATTTTCGTTCAAGAATATCGAAGTACCTACAGTCTCCTTGATCAATAAACTGAAGTCGAAATTCTGTTTGA
The DNA here is from genome assembly GCA_038380435.1 of Ryuthela nishihirai. Taxonomy (NCBI): domain Eukaryota; kingdom Metazoa; phylum Arthropoda; class Arachnida; order Araneae; family Heptathelidae; genus Ryuthela; species Ryuthela nishihirai. The sequence continues at coordinate 69,004,256 of JAWZYU010000015.1, read as the reverse complement.
TCTTTTCGACATCCATGCATCCAGTACAAGTCTAGATTTGAATTGAATTATTATTGTCGGAATTTGTTCAGAGTTTCTTACTGGTAATCTGTGTATTGCTTCCAAGTTATCTGCAGTAAAGCTCTGTATGTTGAGTGAATCGACGATTTGTTTCATTACTTGCTTTAATTTATTTTCGTTTTCGTCTCCTTGTACAGGAACTCCGCATATTTCTATATTCTCGTTTCTTCCATATTGTTCCAGGTCATTTATTTTTATTTTCAACTGTTTTATTTCGTTCGTCATATCTGCGCATGGATATTCTGATAATAAGTTCTAATAATCTAATCTAGTGAATAATTGATGTTGTTTTAGTAATCCTCTAATTTGTTTAGTATCTGCGCATGGATATTCTGATAATAAGTTCTAATAATCTAATCTAGTGAATAATTGATGTTGTTTTAGTAATCCTCTAATTTGTTTAGTCAATAGTGTTATATATATATATAATATGTTGTTTTAGTAATCCTCTAATTTGTTTAGTATCTGCGCATGGATATTCTGATAATAAGTTCTAATAATCTAATCTAGTGAATAATTGATGTTGTTTTAGTAATCCTCTAATTTGTTTAGTATCTGCGCATGGATATTCTGATAATAAGTTCTAATAATCTAATCTAGTGAATAATTGATGTTGTTTTAGTAATCCTCTAATTTGTTTAGTCATAGCGATCGGAGATAAACTCCCCTGATTGTTTCAGTTCTCTTACTTCCCTTCTAAGTTTCCTTTTTTTCTACGGATCTGGAAGCACTGATCCATCAGTGATGCTGTTCAAGTGTCGCCTCTGGAAGAGGTACGCGTTTCGATGGCGGATCACAGTGACCGACCCCGGACATCTCAGTGGCAAATGAATTATGCTAATGACAATTTTATCTTATTTTCGTTTCTTGTTGAGCGGTAAGTGTTAAATGTTAAATGTAGGAAACAAGGTTATTTGAAGGACACCCACTGAAAGCACAGATCTCGTGGGACTATGGGGAGAAGGAGGATCCTGTTATTGGGTTGATTTACCTCTGAGAGGCATTTTTGCACAACACAATGGGCTAAATGATCAAGTCACAAATACCTCAAGTATTCAGAGTGTTCTGACTGAGCAGAGAAAATCCCATACAGGCAGAGTGAGGACACGAACTTTGAAACATCTGTTTACGCACGTTATTCGACTGAGCCAACCCCCACCCACGCTCCAGATAATCTAGTAATAACCATCCAGATTATTTGCGGTATGCACATGTGTCTTGCGCACGAAAACCCACGGCTTAACGATGCGTCCGATAGATGGCGATCCTTTCTGAATGACGTCACGACCACTGGCTAACGCAGATATCTCAAAGGTGAGCAACTGGGACTCGAACTTCATCATAAAAGTTGACGAGCTAAGTAGCTGGCACTCGAAATCCTCATCTCTCAGTTGACGAGATGAGCAATTGGGACTCGAACTTCATCATAAAAGTTGACGAGCTAAGCAACTGGCACTCGAAATCCTCATCTCTCAGTTGACGAGATGAGCAATTGGGACTCTAACTTCATCTTCTCTGTAAGGGAGATCGCAGACTGCCGATTATTCTTTGCAGATGCAATGAATTAAATATTATCTCCTTACTAATGCAAAAAAAAAAAACTTTCTAACACTCAGATATTTTCAGTTGTGAAGGCGAAACATCTCCCGTTCATCGGAAAAATTATGTTCCTTAACATACTTTGTTCGTATCTCCACGATCATCGGTCGCATAAAAGTGTTTTAAGTCTACTAAATGAGGTTACAGGGAAAAAGAAGTGAATACTTTCAAAAGGAAAAAGATCCCATTGAAATTCAGGCTCAAAAGAGGTGAAACGCATCTTTCCCGTCGACATCAGTTTTTTCCCCCGTAGGCAGACGCAAACGAGCGGTATCTGGTTCGTGCTCCAAACTAACGAAATGGAAAAATTCTTTTTTCCTCTTTGCTTTGCGGCGGTGCAGCATTTAATTTCACAGAGATCAAAGTTTCTCTTAGAAGCAGCAGCAGCAGCAGCAACTCTTATTTCGCATCGAGATCGCCCTTATCGAGATGAGCAAGATTTGATAAAACCCTCTTCATCAGCGAAAGGGATATTGTGAGTGTCCAAGTCGTGGGTCTGCCTCTTCATCACAGCCCATTATTGAGTGCTTTTTTCGCGAGAGGCTATTAAATAATCCTTTCAGTCTCTTGACAAGACCCGATGAAAACATCGGAAAAAAATGGTTAGAAGAGGTAGATAAAGAAAAAAAAAACGAGAATGAACTGAAAGAAGATTGCTCTAACCGGAGAAACATTGTCGAGGATCTAATTCCGACATTCGCTCAAAAGAAAGCACTTTTTTTAACGCGTTCAACTTCTAATTACCTTTTAATCTTTGCTTTTGTAATAAAACGAGATCTTTTTTCCCCTCTGTTACTTGCTTTGATTTGGGTAGCTCAATTAAAAGATACTTATGCATTTTTGAAAGGAGAGTTGAAGACCTGATCTTTTTACATTTTATTTTTCAAAAGTTGTCGGGAAGTGTCACGTGCAACTGTCGCACATCCGAAATTTTCGTTATCCCCGTTATTAGGATCAGCCATTATTTTTTTCAGAGGCACATGTCCCCTGTAATATTGAAGCAAAATGATTCAGATTGCTGTGAATTGTAGGATGCTACTTCGTGTCTGATCTGATGAAAGAAATTAACATTTAGAAATATATTATGCGAATGAAGAGCATTTAGCGTTAATCATCAATAACAAGCAGGGTCAGATAAGGAAGTAACAGAAGAACCCCTGCAGAGTTCAAAAACCAGAACGGAGATGAAAACAAAAACACGTATCACGTAATTTTCAAGGAAAATTTCCTTAAAGTAAACCTAAATTGGAAGGAAATACACAAAGTGCGTTATCTGACGAAATGAAAACATAATACCGGAATGGCGTTCTTGTTCGTTTTAGTTAAATCCGTCCATTTCCCGAGATCTGGCTCTGGCAAATAAAAATCTCTTTCAGTTGCCAACTTTTTATTCTTTAGGTTAGGGAGAAGGAAGATTTAAAAAAAAAAACCTTTAACAAAAAAATATTTATGAATTACTCACATTACACAATTTAATCTTATTAATATTAGAGTTTATGCAAGTCAAAAACGAAACAAGCAAAATAATGTTATTCTCTCCCATTTGAATACACTGAAGTGCCATTGAATTAGGGATAGCAACCTAGTAACGTGTTGGACCCCCTCTGGCCCTGATAACGACCGCCACATGACGAGGCAAGGACTCCACAAGCTTGCGTAAATGTTCCACAGGTATGGCGACCCATGCATCCTCCAGAGCTGTCCACAATTCTCTCAAAGTCGTCGTTGATGGGACACGGGCCCGAACACTCTGCTCGACGGTATGCTAAAGATTTTCGATGGAATTTAAATCTGGGCGTCTATGTGACCAATTCATTATTTCAAAGTCAGCAGAATGCTTCTGCAACCATGCAGTAGGCAACCTGGACCTGTGAGATGAACAGTTGTCTTGCTGGTAGACACCATCTCTGGGGATCTCTTGGGATGCATGATGGCCATAAATGGGTGTAAATGGTCAGCCATGAGTTCTACGTACCGGGATGCATTGAGAGTCGTTGGTACACGTACCAAAGGTCCCACAAACGTCCAACTAAAGACACCTCAGGCCATCACTGAGCCACCACCAGTTTGTACTGTTCCGACCTGACATGCAGGATATATGGCTTCATGGGGTTGGCGCCATACACTCAATCTCGCATCGGCGTGATGAAGTTTAAATCAGGATTCATCACTCCAGGGGGGCGGGATGGCTCAGTCGGTAGCGTGCCAGGCTCGTAATCTGTAGTTCCCAGGTTCGAGTCCCAGCTGGGTCAACGTTGAGATTTATCTCCGCAAAACTCCCCACCCTACCCACGGTCAGTAGGGGACACCGATGGGCTTGGAAAGACCGCCGTCCTTCGGATGGGACGTTAAGCCGTGGCCCCGTGTGCGGGAGAGAGCCCTACCTTGTGCACGTTAAAGAACACGCTGGATGGCCTTGACGGGAGGCTACCATCTGTCTCCCAACAGCTGTTCCAGTGGGTCCCATTCCCCAAGTTTCTCTGAGCCTTCGTGGTTCTTGTGACCTGGCCATTTAGCCCATGGTGTGCAAAAAAGTGCCGCTCAGGGGTAAAACAACTCAACCCAACCCAACCATCACTCCAGGCTATCCGTTGCCAATTTTCGATGGTCCAGTTTCGATGTTCTTTATCCCAGGCAAGGTATTGAGCCTGGTATCGTGCCGTTAGAAGTGGGACTCTCGTAGGTCAGCTACGAGAGATAAAGGTCGAGATAAAGTGAGTGTTGCATGGCCCGTGCACTGACTTCCAGGCTGGAACCCGCATTCAGATGGGTGGTGATTTCAGATAATGTCTGGCCCTTGTCGGTCCATACGATACGGGTCAGACGGCGAAGCCCATGATCATTCAAAGCTGTTGCCCTTTGCAGTTTATCCAGCTGCTTGTTTTTTGCCGGAATTTTCATATTCTCGGAGCACTCTTGTCAGGCTAGAGGCCTTTTTAGATATTTTTTTTGTTCAGGCTTTGTATAATTATTTTGGATTTCACCAACAAGGCATATGCTACGTGGGAGGCCCTCTGTCCCGGCATCTGGAAAGTTAATTGAAGTAACAGTGCCCAGAGGGGACGGAGGTCACCCCACTGCTCGCGGACGCCCCAGATGGTGAGGCGGAGAGAGAAAAGAAGAAAGGGTTTGGCAACGACGAGAAGAGCAGAGCCGTTCGAGTTTCGAAAGCGTGCAGACATAAAATTGAAAAGCTGGTGAGTGCCGACTGGTATTAGCGGTACGTAGGCTCTCGGGAAAACAGCTGAACGGGGATAGTAAGCTGGTTTTGTAATTCATAGTAAATGAGTGACGAGTGTGTTTTTCCTCATCAGTCAATGTAGTTTATATCAATAAAGGATAGTTATTGTTTTACCAAGGACTAAGTTGAACCAATTTATTGGGAAGGAGCCTCAGTATCGAGTCCCTTCAATTGTGATAAAATCTTTGATTTTTGATCTGAAAAACTCTTTCACCCGTCGCGTATTGCAATCGAACCGAGGGGACATTCCTAAGTGGTCCCAATAGACAAACAAACGAAGAAGCAACATCACAACTCTTTAAACTGTCGTACGAGAAAATTCAAGTTCGTTGACAATTTCGGAGATCGAGTGTTCCATCCGTCGGGCACCTACGATCTGCCATCTGTCAAATGCATCTAAATCCCGCGCCTTTCCCATTATGCTTCTCAAGACGAATGCTTGGGGAAGCCGAAGCTGACAGCTATATATGACCAGAGTTTCAGCCACGCATGCGCCCAAATGCGGGACTTGCGGGACTGAATTTGGATAAGGTCTCCTATCCCTAATTCAATGGCACTTCAGTGTATGACGTCTTCAAACAATACCTAAAACACGTAATGATTTGAGCATGCCATTTAAAATAGACAAAAAAGAAACAGAATAGTATTCTACGATAAACCGTATATGGATTCCATTCAACGACTGGGAAATTTTCTGAGAGTAACAGAGTATTTAAATCATAAGTCACTTTGAGAAAAAATATTAAATTTGTTTTTGAAACAAAGGAAAGAAAAATACAGTATTAGTATTGAAATGTGAATAAAAATATTTTTGATTAAATTTTTAAGAAGGTTAAAAACATCGTAGTTTGGGTTCCAGATTTTTCACAAATTCTTTTCTTTTTACATTTCATCTGTTCACATGTATGATCTCTTTCTAGCTCATGCAGATTCTTTCACAAATCCGCGACCTCCCTAGGATTCGAACATGAACCCTATAAACATCGTATTCTTAAACCATGGTTGCCTTCTGACGCAAGACAAATGAGGAAATAAGGAAACGTAAAATCTCAGACGTCAAATGGATTTAAATTTCCCGATCAAAGTATCCCCCAGTTGGGACTCGAACCTCTTGTTCACAGGTTCGAGTCCCAACTGGCCAGCTTTGAGAATTTTCTCCGTTAACCCCCGTTCTGACCTTGATAAGAAATAGGTCACTGTTAGGCTTGGTAAGGACGCCGTCCATCGGATGGGACGCTAAAGGGAGGCTTCCATTTCTCTCCTAACAGCTCTCCATCAGATCCCCTTCCACATCCTTATTTGTGCCTTTGGAGTCCTTGTGACCTGGGCATCTAGTCCACTGTAAGCCAAGAGTACCGCTCAGAGGTAAAGTAGCACAACCCTTACTGTAAATTTTGCAATTCAACAGACAACAGTTCAATCCCACCCCGAAATCACAGGTTACCAAACCTTTAATTGGAAAAAAGAATTAGAGTGAAGGGGAAAACTAGTAACATGAACAGGGTAAAAAAAAATACCTGAATGAAAGCGAAAGCATTTTGAAAAAGGCAGATAAAACTGAAATCTTAGGAGGAAATTTAGTCTTTTGTTTGCTCTTAATTATTTCTCGCTGGAGAGAAATGTTTTGCCATGAAAGACAAACTCTCGAAAGAACAGAACTCGCTCTTTAGCGTGTGTAGATGCAATAAAAGATGATCGCAAGAATCGAGTTCTCGAAAACGAAGCTCAGCTATCGATGCAATTCTCTCCTCCGATGGCGAAGAGGAAGAGAACGTGGAAGGGAAAGCTCTTACGTAACAGCTTCTTGCTACGTCAACAGAAGCTTGCTGAATGTCTGGCCACGCGGCTGTCCGCGCTCTTCTGTAAATAATCTATTGCGACGGCCACCACGAGAGGTGCAATTGATTACCGCTGTAGGGCAGAAACTATTTCAATATTTTGCCAATTTTCCAAGAAATGTGCTACGAGCTATGTTGCTGTGCAATGCGCCATAATGACTAATTGCTGCCATTAAATCACAAATTAGATTTCTCTATGAACATTTCAATGAGTTTAAAACTAAAATACTAGAATGCTGGTATAAAATACAAAAGAAAATACATAATTTAAAAAACAATTGGTTATAGTGTATTTTTTTAATTTTATTTTGAACAATTTAGAAATTAAACAAATGTGTTTTAGGTTTAATTTCGCCTTGTACAATTTTTTTAATATTTATTAGTTATGAAACTTTAAAATGACAATATTCGACAACTGACATTTTAAATTCTGTAATTTTCTTTCTGTATCCCGTGGCCGAGTGGTTAGCACGCTTTGGCTACTGATCTAAGGGACCTGGGTTCGAGCCCCGGATTAGGCATGGATGTGTGTCGTTTTTCTGCTGAGGTCTTGCCATCCTCTCAGATCTCCTACTATGGCATATAAACTGACAGGCTCCTGTCAGACCTCTGTGGCAAGCAGCTGCTTGAGGGGGTATTTATTTTTTTATTTATTAAAGCAGGCGTGTCCAACCTTTTGACTTCCCTGGGCCACTTTGAGCGAAGATGAATTGTTTTGGGCCGCACATAAAATATATAATATAGTTAATGTATATGAATAATAAAACTTCATTTATTTTCTTATGTTTTCTATTATAAAATTAAAAAAAGGGCAACATAAAACTAGTGGGATATCGAAAACTCGCTGAAAATCACAATCATGTTGAAAGCTTATGTCGTAGACACGTAAACTTTACGATTTTTGTGGGCCGCATTACTAGCTGTCCAGGGCCGCTGGTTGGACACGCCTGCTGTAAAGTCTTTTAAAAGCTTTTTTACATTTATCTCTTTCGTCGAACAACATCCAATTTCATTCCTAAAATCAAGGCCAAACTTATTTCGTTCCTAATAAAATAAATAAAAATATCAAAATCGATAATCAACAAAATAATACTTAACAAATAAAATAAACTTTCATTGTTAAATTATTCACCCCTACATCGCAAGACTTCGAAAATTCTAAAATAACTATCACAAAAGCAAATGCTGAAACTGGAAATAATAAAACCAAATAAGAAATTAGTTAAACGATACACTTAACGAAAAAAAATAATTACAATATCAGGGATATAAAACGGAAACCGATCTTAATTCCAATGGCAGTTCAAGCGTCGAGAGTTCATATAAAACGTAGAGTAAAATATAGAGTGATCTTTCCTGACCGAGAGCAGAGTAGGGATTACAAGAGAAAATATTCATTCAGGCGCAATTGGGATTCCCGCCAAGAAACATCAGGTGACAAGCCTGGAGACCTTTCGATGTATGGTATCAATTACAATATTGGTATCTATACTTGGTATCAATTATAATCATTCAACTAACGTGGTGTTTGAAGCTATCGTAGCATTCCACGAAGTATTAATGAAATATGATTCAATCTTCATTACCAGCTTCCTATCTTTCAGAGATTGTAATCATTTTCGTGTGGAGCCAATCAGATTATGAATAATGACGAGATGCAAATTTGGAAGCGAAGTTAGGAGGTAATCTTGTCATCTGTGCTTCGCGGAGAGCAACTACGAGTTGCGCTGTATGATCGAAGCGAAAATTGCATTCGATTGGAATTGATTTGCAAAGGCGGCAAAGAAGATGCAGAGTCATCGTGCAGGTTACCCGTCAAACACCGAAGAAGACAAGGTCCAGGTTCGACTCTCTGGAGATGGCAAAAAATAGAGGAATCGTGTATAAGAAGGATAAGCAAGTTCCTCCTCCCTTAACATAAAACAGAAATCACCTGTGGCTAATATGGAATGCTCGTTTTCAAAGAGAAGGTTTCGCCACGTTTCAGTTTTTGGTGCCTTCTAACGGTGAAAATTCAAACTAATGGAAGATTCCGTAAATGCGAATAGCACTAATTTATTAGTACATACCTAATCCAGAATTTTCCACTTACCTCTTAAAAGTAATTACTTCCCCCCCCCACAAAAAATGGCAAAGGTCAAATCGTTGCTGTCAACATAAACTCCTTGCTCACCACACTAACTGCCTAAATTTTAAATTTCGTAATCGAAGAAACTGTTTACAATATTCGTTTAAAATTCTGCCATTTTCAAATCTTGCGCTTTCTAACACTAAAAATTAGCACTATTGGAAGAATCGAAAATTTTCCAACTCGAAAAAAAAAAGATTTCTATATATGTATATTAATAACAGAAACCTTATTTATCACAGCTTATTACCATTTATCCAATATCTATCTATCATTTGAATTGTTTATATTGTACATATATTAATGCTTGTCAGTTCTTATATGAAGAATATAATAATGACTCTAGTAATCATTGTATGACTCCGATGTGGGTAGTTGCCATTAATGTAGTCAAAATTCCATATATATCATTTGGGAAAAACTGTTCTAAAACCTTCAACTAATGTCGATTTTTCCTTTCCGCTTACTGCCCAATTGTAAATTTGTACTGTAATGTCATTTAACGCTGCAAGTGAATTGTAATAGTAATATTTCAATCAATCGATTTAATAACACTGGGCAACACACAAAAAGTCTTTGAAATGAAAATAGCCAATCTTTACTAATTTCGAGGTGCTGAACACGAAAATGACAATAAAATTTGTCGATTGGCTCTTGTTTAGGAGAGACAGAGTTGGTCATGTATAATTGAGACAGACCGCATTGAGTACATAGGTAACCATTTCGCTGTATTTTAAACTCCAGATTGCAACCTACTGTATTGCGTTGTATTGCACAGCTTGCCATACACACAATCCCCGGAGGTATTGCATCATTGTCTGATGCAATGTGGTTGAGTCATGACATCGCGGCTTTACGATCACAGACAAAAGATGATGCAATCATTAGTTGTAAGCGACGTCTCGTAGAGTGAGCAAGTCTTTTGAGTGCTCACCCTACGTCATTTTACGTTACCCCTGAGTCATAAGTACAACACAAGTGATCCTTGCAGTTTTAATCCAGCAGTAGTGATGCCTCGTAACTGTGTTAATAGTGCAGATACATTTTGTTACATTAGCGGGGGAAGTGACGTTTGCAAGCCAGAAAAGGGCCATCACTCTAATAGTGAAAGCAGCGTATGAGTTTTGCTTTGAATGCAAGATCGGGGACCAGGACAAGGCCTGGGACCCACACATATTCTGCAATACGTGTGTAAGAAATCTTCCAAAGTGGCTGAAAGACGAAAAAGTGGAGATGCCGTTTGCTGTTTCTATGGTTTGGAGAAAGCCGAGCAATCATGCATATGGTTGCTGCTTCTGCATGGTTCCACTTGTTTCTGAAGGCATCACAGGGAAAAAGAAGTGGACAATAGCGTACCCGAATATACAGTCTGCTCTCCAACCAGTTCCACACGGCGAAGGCCTTCCCATTCTTGAACCTAAAAAAGAATTTTGCATCGAATCAGACGATGAGGAGGGAGATGAACCGACGTCGGATTCTCCACAGCTCCTCATGAACTCGTCATGAGCAGTTTGCGTCTTACTTCAGAAAGGAAGATGACCTTGTGTTCTGCTCTCATGTAGATAGCCTGATGAATGCCCTCGGAATCAAAACATGACCCTCGAGAATGGCAATTATTCATAGACTCCTCGAAATTGAGTCTCAAGGCGGTGTGGCTGCATAATGGAAATCGACTTCCCTCCATTCCAGTCGGATACGCCGTCTACATGAAAGAAACCTACGACTACCTAAAACAGCTGTTGAACTGTCTTCAAATACAGCAAGTATGGCTGGCATCTTTGTTGTGACTTGAAGGTAGTGGCTCTGTTGATGAGTCTGCAGCTGGGCTATACGAAGTACTGCTGTTTCTTATGTGAATGGGAAAGTTGAGAAAAGACTTTGCCCAAAACGAAGAGAAACTGACCTCATAGGAAATTTCTGAAGGTCGGAGAGAAGAATGTGGAACACCCAGCACTGGCAAAAAAGCACAAAATCCTGCTACTGTCCAATCACAGTAAACTCGGTGTGATGAAAAACTTCATAAAAGCTATGGACCGGACTGCATCAACTTTCAAGTACTTGGCTGACAAAGCGAAGTGAAAATTAAAGAAGGAATTTTTGTGGGTCCTCAGATCTGCGAGCTGTTCAGATATCAGATGTTCGACAACCTGCTTCAGGGTGACGAGAAAAAGACTTGGGATGTGTTTTGTCTGGTGTGAACTAAATTCTTTGGCAATGTCAGGGCAGACAACTACAAGAAACTGGTTAGGGACATGCCTCTGTATCACAAACTTGGCTGCAATATGTCCTTAAAGATTCACTTTCTCCATTCCCACTTAGATTTCTTCCCCAACATCTGCGGCATGATTAGTGATGAGCAAGATGAACGTTTTCAACAGGACATTGCAACGATGGAGAAACGATACCAGGAAAACTGGTCCACTTCAATGTTGGCTGACTACTGTTGGACGCTCGCCAGAGATGGTCCTGAGCAGCTGACGGGCAAAGCAACGTCGGTAGTAGAATAAGAAACTGTTGCGGATTTCTCACTCAGAAATCGTAGCCAATTTTCACTTTTCATTGTCATATTCATGTTTAGCACCTTGAAATCTTTAAGAAATGGCTACTTTTATCTCAGAGGCATGAAAATATTCTACGATTTTTTATTTTAAGATATATTAAACTATTTAAAAAGGCGTGTGTTTGGGGGAGGGAGGCTTCTAGGTTGGCTGTCTCGGGGTCCGTGATCATTCTCGCTCCTTCTGATCTCCAAGAGCTTCAGCATGAGTGGTAACTGAGGAAACGTTGTAGAGACTCTGCGACTGCGCAATTCAAGCGTCGATAATTCTTATAAAACGTAGAGTACAACATAGAGTGATTGATAAATAATTCAACTAGGATCTATGAATATTGACAATTGAGTTGTTTTACCTCCTGAGCGGCATATTTTGCACACAATGGCCTAAATGACCGGTCACAAGGACCCCAAGTCCTTGTCCCCTCAAACCTGGTCATTCAATCCTCAAAGAAGGCTACGGAAGGGGATCCACTGAACAGTTGTTAAGACATAGGTGGAAGCCTACCACCATGGCCATACAGCGCCTTCTTTCAAGAGCGCAAGGTATGCTCTCTTGCACACCGGGTCACAGGTTAATGTCCATCCGATAGATGGCGCCTTTCCATGTCCATAGGAGGTTTTGCTTTAGCTCTTTCTCACTAGCAGAGATAAGATCTCAACGCTAGCACAGTTGGGACTCGAACCAGCAGATTAAGAGCCTGATGTGCTATCAACTGATCCATCCTTTAAAGAAATTCACAGTCTTTTAACCAATCCAGTGAACAATGAGGTCATTGGTTAGTCAATAAATCAATTGATATCTCAATCAACCTATGAGAATCATCGATGAGTCAACTTCTGCTTCCACTGGTCAGGAGGGAGGGGGGGAGACAGAAAACACCTGTTTAAGCACTTTTTTTAAATAAAGGGAAGATGCTACTCTCCTACACAAAGGACGGAGATAACCTAGAAGCTCTATCGGGCTTGTCTTTGTTTCTCCTGCAACATAGAAACTGAGACAAAGACATGCCCGATGGTTTAGTATGGAGGTGCGCTAACCACTAGACTAGGTATGGTTGCTTTTAATAAGTCCAAGTTAAATGGGCTTCAGCTATAACTCAAAATACCATTCGAAAAGGAAAACAAAAACCGTGGAGAAATGTTACTTTCATCAACGAGTAAACAATACATGAAATTAAAACTGAATTTCGAGATTTTATCCATTTCAAAGCGCACGTGATTAACGCCGGCGTTTACGACTCTAGAGCGCGCATGCATGATGGCAACAAGGGCGAGGAAAAGCATTTTTTTCCCTACGGCCTCAAAATTAAGAGTTTGGCTGAGTTCGAGGCAAGACAAAGTCACGCGAAGAACTTGGTCGCTCGGATCACGTGCCCCTCTGGATCGCGGGCTAATTGTAAGCGGCACGTGACAGGGACAGAAGAGTCGAGCGGCACACGCGCAGTGATAATGGCTTTATCCCTTAGCCAGGCGGACGTTGCCGCTATAAGAATACTGAAGAGGGACTCGTGGGGAATTGAATTATTGCACGTCCAATGCACAACATTAACTGCCCCCCGCCCGCATTTCCGCAAACAACGAATCTTGGAGGCCCGTGCGATTAATTTCATTATTTGGCAAAACCAGTTGACTTAACTTCATCGTCTTTCGTCCACCATAACCCGCAATCTGCGCCCACTCTCTCTTCATGGTCATCTTCCCTATATTCGCCATTAATTGAGAAGGAAAGTGGCATACCACCGATCTGGGTCGTAATCCCATTAGAGCGCGAAACTCTGTTACAGAAGTTCGCTCATTTATGACGTGATCAGTTTCGTACCCCACAGGTATCCCAACTGCACTCCGGAAATATCGTTCGTCTGCCTAGAAGAGTTCTTCTTCGGAGAGAGAATGCCAATCATTTTTTTTCTTCAGTTGCCTGTTTCCAACGTTATATTAGCATGACAGTCTTTTCTCGTGCATTTAAATATATGCAATGCTCTATAAATAGGCAAACTTCGATTATTTTCGGTAAAAATGCTCTATTGGAAATGTTTCTAATACGTCACAAGTTTCGTAAATCGCAAGGTCACTCCTCCGGATGTCAGTCTCCCTCAACAGGAAAGTTGAAATCAATAAATCTGAACCATTCAGAGATAAGAGACTCTTACAGACAGAGTGAGATAGCATTGAGAAAACCATTCGTTCTAGTTCCGAGACCCCCTAAGATCGCTCTTTTTATATTTTCTCGATATCGTTACATTTTTCTCCACGAAAAGAGAAAATGTCCAAAATCGACAATACCTTAAATGTTTTTCCACCATTTCGTCATACTTTTGAAAGCACCCTGTTTTCATCTGTTGCACAATAGAATAATCAGAATTTCCCAAAGTGGTTGATGGGACAGTGCAGAGGGTTAATAAAAAGATAGGGGGGCGATAGGGGTTACGTGTGGAACAGAAGTACACGAGGTTTAGTGAGAAAATGTTTATTTCAGTTCTTTACTAGCCAGAGAGAGTAACAGCTGTTGCTCGAAAAAAAAAAGTACATTTCTAAAAATGGTTAAAAATTTACTTTAAATCGCTTCCGTATTTCTTAAGTTATTTCCTTGTAGAACATTCGCATTTATATTACACCAAGCATTTGATACATTTAAGACAATACTCTTTGCCAAAGAGATACACTATTTGATCAAAAAGTATCCGGACACCCCTTCTAAGGAGTGGATTCGTCCATATACGCTACAGCCATGGTCCAAATAGGATGTACGTGGGTTAGCAAACCTCATAGACACGCATGAACAGGAGAATGGGTCGTACAGCAGAGACGGTCATAGGATGCCACCTTAGCAAAAGGTCAGTTCGGGACATTTCGGTTCTGCTGCAGCTGCCCATTCAACTGCAAGTGATATTATTGTAAAGTGGAAATCCCCAGGAGCGTATTCCACTTCCCAATAACAATATTAATGTGAAGTGGGACGGCCGAGTGCCGAAGCGGGTTGTGCGACAAAATTACCTATTCCTCGGTTGCAACAGTCACCATCGAGTTCCAAAATGGCTCTGGAAGCAACGCCAGCACAATAACAGTTCGTCGTGAGCTGCAGGAAATGGGTTTCCGTGGCCGAGCAGCCGCACACAAGCCTAACATCAAAAAGATCAACGCCAAGTGTCAGTTGGAGTGGCGTAAAGCAAGGCACCAGTGGACTCTTGGGCAGTGCAACACTCACGTTCTCTGGGTTGGGTTGTTTTACCTCTGAGCGGCACTTTTTTGCACACCATGGGCTAAATGGCCAGGTCACATGGACCCCGAAGGCTCAGAGAAGGTTGGTGGAGGGGACCCACTGGAACAGCTGTTGGGAGACAGATGGTAGCCTCCCGTTAAGGCCATCCAGCGTGTTCTTTAACGTGCACAGGGTATGGCTCTCCCGCACACGGGGCCACGGCAAACGCCCCATCCAACGGACGGCGGCCTTTCCAAGCCCATCAGTGTCCCCTACTGACCGTGGGCAGGGCGGGGAATTTTTGCGGAGATAAATCTCAACGCTGACCCAGCTGGGACTCGAACCTGGGAACTACAGATTACGACCCTAGCGCGCTACCGACTGAGCCACCCCCTCCCCACGTTCTCTGGAGTGATGAATCACGTCAAATGGATTTTGCACAAATCTTCGTACCTGCCCCATCGCTAAACACCAATATTACCATCTGCACTGTGGCCCTCCATTCTGAAGTTACAATATAGGACAGGCGGTGCTCACTTTGAACATCAACAGTCTGTTTAAGGCCACACTTTTTTTCAGTGCTGCAGGTTTTGCTGGTTTTGATGTAGTCCTCATACACACGTAAAATGGCCTCACGTGAAAATCCCAGGCATTCTGCGGTTGTGGATATGGAGCATTCCATCTTCCTCACGTCGACTATTCTGCGCACGACCGAACTCGCTAATGTCGCCGTGTTTACCCATCATAACAGTCATATTTAAGCTATACAGCAAATACGTATCTGAATTATTTATAGCTCGCAAGGGATTTCAGCTGGCTGCATTATTGTGTGGAGCAGCAAAGGTTTGTGAATAGGTGCGGTGAGTATAATAAATTGTGCTTTCAGTGTATGTGTCCGATACACAGAGGATTTCATGCCAAAATGCTCTTTCAAGGAATGACTCTTAAATCCAATGTATTGTCCAGCACTCGAATTTCTTTGCATCTCAATTTTAAAAAAATGCACTTTTCCCCCCGACCAATCCGTGCGTATTTTGGGTATCAGCCGCGAAGCGAGGCTTTTTGAATAGTGGGAGCAATTAATAAAAGCATTGTTGAACTGAAATCGGAACACAGTTCGGGTGTTTTTATTTCCAAATCATTAAACCGAAACGCTGTTTCGGTTCAATCAATTAGTTTTTCCGTAGTTTCATTATGTATCAATGCTTCTTGACTATTTCCTTTACATTCTTAAGAATTTGCGTTTGGGGTCAATGACAAGGTCATAAGCTCATCAAAGAGTCGATGGACGCAGACGTTTGGGAGATCCTGGACTAAATTGATCATGTCACGAGACCCCCAAAGCAGCGAACAAAAAATGGGGAAGGGAACCCACTGGGGAGCTGTTAGGCATCAGATGAGAGCCATTCAGCGTGTTCTTTAATCTGCAGGAGATGTGAGTATTCTCTGTCCTGCACGCAGGGCCACGGCATGGAGACGGACGGCTGCCTTTTCTCAACTCAATGAATCTTTTTAGTCTTCAACATCTATCCTTTGTGCATCGAACGAAGCCAACCACTGATCCATCCAATGGCGCTTTCAAGTTGCTACCGAATACTCATTTACGGTTATTCCCGTCATGTTTGTCGCATCAGAACTAACTAATCATCTCCCCGCCGCCGCCACCAACTGGAAAAACGAAGCGGAGGCGATCGGTCTGCAATTGTCGTCTTCAAATTATTCAGTCGCGAGCATCATTCTTCGCTTCTTTCGTCTTCTCTTCGATGAGTTTTCGTTTCGCGACACGCGTTCTCGTGCTCTACACAGGCAGGTGAAATTTTGAACACGCAGGAGAAGAAACAGCAAAATGTTATTGTATAGCCTGTTGCCATAGCAACGTATCAGCCTTAGTCTGAGATGAAGGCGTAGGAACGACTGTGAAAGAACGAAGAAAGAACTGAAATCGTTAGTTAGAAAAAGGGCCATTTCGAAGTGATTGTGACGTTCTGAGGATTCTGAGGATAGGAGATGCTCTCTAATGAATAAGATTCGTTTCTAAATAGGATGCTTATTCAATTTATTGACGGAATTAAAAAAAGGGAACGAAATGTTGAATTTTTGATATTTAGGGCTCAATTGCACCAGATGAAAATATCTCGACGATCAACGTAAAGATCTCCAATGTCTACAGAAATAAATCTAAGGTTTCTTGAGCCAAATTACAAGCGAATCCGATTACAAGTAATATTCTAGACCGATTGAAGTTCGGTCATTCAGATGCAATGCATCCAGCGGTGTGAGCGGAGAAGAGATCACAGATTTTATCTTTGTTGTTTTGGAGTACCGAGGGTAGCAAGCGTACCTATAAAATCTCCTTCATCTAACGTTGAGATCTAAAAAGTGAGAGGAATTCAGAGATTGCAGCTAGAAAGATATTTTAGTAAACCAAATTGTCACTTAGGCTGATAAGTGAGAAGTAAGAACGAATAAGTTAATGCTACTTAAGTTAAGCGAGATGAGATGCAAAAAGGGACTATCACAATAAAACGGGTTTAAATCTATTAAATTTCTATTCAACTTTTATGTCATATATTCAGCTAATTTAGCGATGATCTCATTCCGATTAACTCCAATTTGATCAAATAATGTGTTTCAATTTTTCTTGATGAAAGTATCTACATGTTCAGATATTTGCATAAATCACTGTTTTCGGCGAACTGCGGTGCAATAACTGCACCTCTCAAGAACTTTAACTAATTGTTTTCTTTGTATATCTCCATACTTGGAAATATTATGTGGTGAGGAGTCCAAACTGGAGAAATCGCGTGCAGCATCTCGCAGCACAAGGACAGGCGCGACCTGGCTTACCATTCGATTTTTAATCGTTTGCTCCTATTCTCGTTATCCTGAATCTAACCCCTTTGGTTGTGATGATTACGTTTCATCGGGTTCGATTCTTGCATTCCCAGACCTTTAAAACCGCTTTTAATGTCATCAACATCTTCTTCGCTAATCCATTATTGCTGTTTTGACCTTCATATCACTCTTTGCTCGTGTTTCGCGCTTGGGGATTGTCCGTAGATTACTGAACACCTCTTCAGAGGGCGCGAGGGAGACGGATTGAGTGAATGTGTACGTCATGTTACAAGTGCAAGAGGACAGTTGTAGTCTGTCTGCAAGTGGCAGATGGAGGGAGGGGGGGGATCCAATACAAATTCTTGAGAGCTGCAGTAAAACAAATTATGCTTATCACGAACTTTGAGACTGTGCATTTAATACTTCTACAGGTTGCCATATCTTACGATTGAAATATGATTAAGAGAGCCAAGCCGAACGAGCTTTTAATCACCTGAAAATCGACCTAAGATCTGTAAGAAGAGTCGAATCGTCAATTGCGCAGGCTCGTAGTCTCCCCGGTTACCCCTCATGCTACGTCACTTATACTCATTAAAATAATAAATTTATTTTTTCTTTTTATCAGAAGTACAATTCAGTTTGAATTTCAGGAGATATGACAGGTATACACGTTGAGTAAATTCTGAACGAAGTATACAGAAAGGAAGTTTTAGGTAATATAGAAGTCCGGCCGATCACACTTGGTGTTGAATGGAAAGGAGGGGGTGTAAATCGGAAGAGAAAAAAATTATAGAGTGTATAAAAAATAAATAAACACCCCCTCAAGCAGCTGCTTGCCACACAGATCTGACAGAAGCCTGTCAGTTTATACGCCACAGTAGAAGGTATAAGATGGCGGGACCTCAGCAGAAAAACATCACAAACGTCCATGCCTTATCCGGGGCTCGAACCCAGGTCTCTTAGATCAGTAGCCAAGAGCGTTAGCCACTCGGCCACGGGACGGCAATTATGTGTCAGAAGTGGGATAGAGATCCCTTATTCCTCATCGAAAGCATTTGCAAATTGATATGTCTTACTACAGATATTAAAACTTAGCAATGCTAAACATAACAGCTGTTCTGATTTCGTTGAGAAATGTTTCAGCTTTACCGTGGAATACCTTAATGATCGATTTCCATCCCAACGCTTAGTTATTTTTTAATTGTTATTATTTCGTTTTACGAATTGCCTCACGCTTAAGAAGTCCATTAAAGATGAAATTTTGGGTTCAAAAGAGACTACAGATAAGGTAATCTAGCAGCACGTGAGTCACGGGGCCGACACGTCGGATTGCGTGCGAAATCCCGAGGAACAGAAATTTGAATCGCGCCCTTACTAACTTTGACACCGCTTTCTCGTGCCTTAGCTTCGGTGACGAAAGGAGAGACCTTTCGAAAAGATGAAAGGTAAATCCATGCCATCAGGTGCGCGTTAAAACAAACTGGATAGCCTTACCCAGAGGCTCCCCCTGCCTCCTAACATCTGTTCAGTAGGTGGAACTCTTCACAAATTCCCATCTTTGGGGGTCATTTAGAGGAGAGAAAAAACGAATCAGTTCAAAATGAAAATAAAAATTGAAAATCTGATTGGAATCACCGCGGATATTTCCTTTCCCACGAAAAATAAATATTTCTTCTCTCTGAGTTACGTGAATCTCATCCAGGGGAGGCAGACGCTGAGTATTCAGCGGAACTTTCGACTGGAATGGAATTCTCTCTTTGGACCTCCTCTCATCTCACCCCAATTCCTTCTTTTTTCAGGCATTTCTTCCCCACCCACCTCTCACCTTTTACAATCTCTTCTTCTAGTGTTTAAGTAGAAGAAAAATAGACTCGATTCTGGGGAGAGACGAATCGGACTTGTTTGCTTATAAGGCGGGAAATAAGTTGAAGAATGCAAACGAAAAGAAAGGAGTTAAGATGGCTGAAGAATTAGGCGTCAGCTGAAGTTATGTGAGCCACTCCGACTGATTTCCGTCAAGTAGAACACAACACACCCATCCTACTTACTCGTTGTGCACTCCCCGCCCTCGTAACTTCCCCACCCCCATCCCCACCCTCTCTGTCTTCCATTCATCCGGGTGCTTATCTCTTGCCTCGGAAACAGATGCGGACAGTTAAGGGCAAAACTAACTTCCTATTTATTCCATCTCTTTCCATTTGGTGTCTTCGTCCTCTCACACCATCACTGCCGCAGCTCAGTGGAAGACACACAGGAGGGGAAGCGGGTGGGGGTAGAGAGTATTGGGAGGGGGAGTGCAGGATGATGGCGATTGAACCGTGATGCTGCACTTGGCACGTAGCCAAACGGAGGAACTGGTCGGCCACACAGGAATGTCATACATTTTAATGTCCGTCAAATTTTGTGGTTGTGGGAAGAGCGAAGAGCTGTTGGAGGAAGAGGGTGAGAGAGACGCACAGACTCTTCCCATGCATAGAAGAAACCTCGAATGCTTTTGAGAGATGATTTTTTTCTTTCGGTCGGTGGAAATAAGTCTTTGCAAGAATGGAGGAGGAAATTCAATATTTAACCAACCCTAAGGAAGGGAAACAGTAACGGAGGTTTTAAAAATATATTCAGCATGAAGCAGAAGAGAAATGAACACTCGAACAAATACTTTGTAAGGGAAAACAAGGTTGAAGAGAAACACATACAAGTCAAAAAAGAAACGAAACTTTTCTTTAAAACCCTCATCTCTGTTAACATGTTTCTGACGGTAAACCTTTTCTCGGATTGTTCTTGTTACCAGATAGTTCAGAGAAGTTACTTTTAGACTCAAAAAGGAAATCTGAAGTGGTTATATTTCATTCATGTTTAGTTCATAGGCAGAAGAACAAAACTTTTTCCGCAACTGTCACTTGCCAGGAGAGTCTGACAGGAAGTCCATCAGCATAATATACGATAAGGACTATCGATGAGGAAGGCGAGACCTCAGTAGGAAGACGGAACCAACAATATCTCTTACACCACAGAGTTGAACTCAGGGCCTTTTTATCTGCAATCCATTCGGCCATTGTAGCGACGAAAGGAAACAGATGATGCAGGGCTGTGAAACAGTATTTCGGAGTCCCTGAAAATATTCGAAATGTACATTCCCTCCCCCCCCCCCTTTTTTTGCTATGAAAATAAACTCCTTTTAAATATAATCCTGAACTACCTTTAAGTGAGGAAATAACTTTTGGGGGGGGGGGCAATCTATAGCGCCCACCTCAAATAAAGAGGAGGGTTTAAATATTGTAGGGAACTAGCCATTGTTCCAACAAGGCAAAGTTTGTGTGCTGTGTTAGCTCAAATTGAGGCAGTGTTCAGCACTGACTTCACTCTTAGTAGAGGCACGTCCGTGTGTGAGAAGGACTGTAAAAACTAAGGATAGCTTCTAGGATTTTCTCCGCCTTATGTGTCTGAAAAAAAAAAAGCCAACCGTGCCCTAAATCGATTTTCATCACCTTTTTTGGGTCAGATACCACCTAATCACGTTTCTTGGTGTCACCTACTCCATAGTGGTTTCGTACTTTTTTCAAAGCCGCGTGTTTTTATGTAACGAATCTAGATATCGGTATGTTCTTTTGAAGCCAAAGCAGAATATCATCTACTCCTGAGAAAATAACATTAATGGCAAGTATTAAGAGAGAAAAATGATCCTGCTTCTAAAGAAAATATATTATCCTCCATTACCGATATTTCCCGCTTATCTCCTAAAAAAGAATAGCCGTTGAGAGACATTACTCTAAAGAATCCATATTGAAGAGAGCCGTGAAAATAATTCTTTTGAAAGGTAAATTTTTAAAGTGTCCGGAAGAATTTTGAGGTACCATCTAATACTCTTTTTTTTTCTTCTATTTATGCAAAGGGCGGGGATGGCTCAGTCGGTAAAGCATTTTTTTTTACAGGCGCCAGACTCGTAATCTGTAGTTACCAAGATCGAGTTCCACCTGAACCAGCGTTGAGATTCATCTCAGCAAAACTTCTTGCCCTGCCCCACGTCAGTAGGGGACATCGATGGGTTGAAAACGCCACCGTTCTTCAAGTGGACGTTAAGCCATGGCCACGTGTGTGGGAGACCTCTGCTCTGTGCACGTTAAAGAACACGTTGGATGGCCTTGATAGGAGGCTAACAGTTGTCCAATGGGTCCCCTCTCCCAATCTTCTCTGAGCCCTCGAGGTCCTTGTGACCTGGTCATTTAGCCCAGTGTGTGCAAAAAAGTGCCACTCAGAGATAAAACAGTAAACAAAGTTTATCAAAATTTATCCGTTTACGCGCCCTTATGCATAGCATGTAGATTCTACTGCATTTGCGAGCATGATCTTCAATCATCGTTGCACTCGTAAGCATGGTCTCCAATTATCGGTGCATTAATGAGCATGTCTTCAAATACCGGTGCACTTGTGAGCACTCATGAGCACCCCTCTTTCCGCTTCCATCCTCCTCACCACAATTCTCCTCTCACTTCCACGCTCCTCAACACAATCCTCTTCCCACTTCAATCCTACTAAGCATAATCCTCCTCTCAATTCCACCCTCCCCTTTCCACTTCCATCCTTCTCAAGAAATTGTCTTCCCACCCTCTTAAGCATAATATTCCTCTCACTTTCACCCTGATCTTCTCACTTCCATCGTCGTCAGGACAATGCTCTTACCGTATTACAATCTTCGCCTCACTTTCACCGTCCTCAACACAATCTTCTTCCCACTTCCATCTTCCTAAGCATAATCCTCCTCTCAATTCCATTTTCCTCTTCCCCTTCCATCCATCTCAGAACAATCCTCCTCCACTTCCACCATCATTAGCACAATCGTCTTCCCACTTCCGTCCTCTTCTCCCTTCCACCAACTGAACACAATTCTTTTTCCACTTCCCTTCTCCTCAACACCTCTTCCGATCTCATCCTCCTTAGAGCAATACTCCTTCCACCCCTCCCTGCTCAATGCTATCCCTTCCCACTTCAATCCTCCTAAGGATAATCCTTGTCCCACTTCTATCGTCCTTAGCAAAATCCGCCTCTCCCTTCCACTCTCTTCAACACAATCCTCCTCCCACTTTCATCCCCCTTTCAGTTCCATCCTCCTCAGCACATGCGTCTTCATATTCAAAGCGATGATTTTTTTTGACACAGTGCTAACAACAATACTCGTACTTGTGAATTCTTCTTGAAACATTCAGGATTTAACACAGTGCTAACAACACATACGAAAATGAAAACTGCAGATAGAAGTGATGCGTTAGCGTGTGGGAGAGATTGACTAACTGAATGGTTTTTGGCGTCTGTTTTGTGTGTCCTGTAGGGTTGATTTAGCAACGACACCAGTAACGCGGTTATTGGAAAGAATATCCGATATAAATAAGGTAAAACGACGTTAAGGAATGACAATACAATTCAGCTAAGGTTAGCATAATTCCAGGACAGGTGGAGAGTTCCCCAGAGAGTAAGTCTGACACTTAGAAATATCGACACAATTTTAGTGCGAAATTGTACACTTTTATGGATATACACTGGTTTCCATAAATTAAGGAAAATCACTATGTTAAGTCAATGGGAAGCTAACGTCCAAGCTCTATAACTTCTAAAATAAGTTTTTTTTTGTTTTGAAAAATGTGATTGCAGATAAAGATCTCCATCAAATAAATCAATATCTCAATTTTCAACAATATTCGTTCAATATTTAATGAATTGTGGAAGTTTTAATATTTAACAACAGCAATGCCAGTCTCAAGAAACTTATGCAAAACTGAAGAATAGTGAAAGAATAAGTCACACAAAGTTCTAAAATAGAAACTTATTTTATTAAATACTTTGATACAATACTTATTACTAAGTTTTAATTAACTTCCGAAGTCAATTATTGTGGCTGGCAATGTTATCGCTAAATATTCAAACTTCCATAACTCATTAAATACTGAACGAATATTGTTGAAAATCAAGATATTGATTTATTTGATTAAGATCTTTATCTGCAATCACATTTTTCAAAACAAAAAACTTATTTTAGAAGTTATAGAGCTTTGATGTTAACTTCCCATTGACTTAACATACGGATTTTCCTTAATTTAACGGAAACCATGTATTAATAGAAGAGTTGAGGTCTTTAAAAATCTTACTGAAGAGAGCAAGTGTCGATTCGCTTTAAGGATTTAAATATAGGTCATTCTCAATCGGCTGAGCTCGTACAAACGAAATGGGCAGAAGAAGAGAACGTAATGTAAATATTCTAACTCATAACTTTTGACTTGTATTTTAATAATTTTTTTTTCCTATTTTGTCTAAAGTTTTCAGTAAAACGTTTCTTCTCCTGAATCAATAAGAACTAAAGGACAAAGCACACTATCGAAAACAATAAGCAACTACATTCGTTTTTGTCAACTCTTACAATAGAATTATGACATCACTATTGATCATCGTAAATTTCTACCTTCAATATCTAGTTACCTTTCATAGCTAACCTTATTCTTCTGAATTATGATGACATTTAGAAATCTGCTACTTATAAAATGTTTCTTTAAACCTCTCACACCAAGGCAATGATAATTTTAATGCAATCTGGTAAAACTATAAGGACACTAATAATCATATTCCTCACTGTATAATATCCCTCATTTGATTGGTGCGCTTGAAATAACCCAATCTATACCAATTGAACCTCAAAGTTCCTATTATATTAATGTCCAAAATTCCTAAGCCCTCCTGCGCTACTTATAGACTTCAACACGAAATTCAACATCCTAGGGAAAGACCCACATTACTGGATCGAGATGTTTCAACCTATGAATTATGAAATGAATGTTCATCAAAGCATTCCATAAGAAACTATTTATATTTAACTAAATGCAGATCAGCTACAGACTAAATCGAACTTTCAAATATCTTTTTTTGTTGCTGAACACTTAGATGTATTCTGTAAGGTGAAAACTGTACACTTGATAGTGAATCGGATTGTCTATTTCAAATTAATCCCCTTGGAATTGATTGCTCCCAATTATTTTTCTTCCAGAGAATTAAAATCTCAGAGTATATTAAGAATGTTTGCAACGTTTTTACACCGAGGCTCATTTGTTCAGTAACAACCGTCTTCTAGCGCCAATTAGCGAATATCCATCTGCAAAATGCACAGCGATTTTAATCTTTTTCTAGAACCAAAACAATAGGTAATATACGAAAAAAATCACAATGCTTTTCAGTTTTATCATTTCAACATTTTAATGCACAAGAAACATTAATTATTTAATTTACTTGGGTTTAATAAATATAATTTCAAACCATTCGGATTTTCAAACGCTTTTTTCTTCCAAATTTCAAAATGAGTCACTCCATTAAAAAATAAGAAACCATTTAGAATCTCGTTGTAATTGCTGCACGACGAAAACATCCCGTTTTTGCTCGTCTCCGGAGGCCAAGGAAGGGCGTTGCTACGGCGCGCGGAAAGGAGCAAACGGGACGATCCGAAAGCAACATTGTTGTCATAAAGGTGTCGACGCGAGGAAAATTGCTGTCAAAAAGCAATTATGTCGCTTCTTGCGATCACCCCTTTTCGCTTTTTCATCCCATTTTAAAAGCGCTTTTGTTCCTTACTCGCTTTATGATGAGAGCTGATTTGAAAAGTGTCATGGCACGATTACGAAACATTCGGTTTTCATTTTTTATTTTATTTTTTGTTTATGCGTTTCGTTTTTCGCTTCTCTTTTGTTCTTCTACATGTAATAAACGAAAACAAGTTTTTTTCTTCGCTTTTTTATTTAGGAAGAGAAAAAGGGAATTTGACGACATGGTGATTAAAAACTAGACATGAGAGGAAAATTTGAAAAGCTTTTCGTCTGCGAAGTTCGGTGATGTATAAACGACAAAGCCAAAAAAAAAATCACTAAATAAAAATTGCAGAAATTAATAAGAAGTGATAGCAACTTTTTTTTTTCACATCTGGGTATGAAAGTTTTAAGAAGCATGATATTACGAACAGTTTGTTTTTATAAAGATATACATATTTTATTACAATAAATCAATAAATCGATGAGGATAAGCTGATGTGTTGCTCAGTTGGGTTGCATCTGAGCGGAGCTTTTCTGAACACAATGGACTGAAATGACTAGACAACAAGAATCTCAATAGCTCAGAGTAGATTGAGGAAGGGAACCCATGTTAGACAACAAGACCTCAGTGGCTCAAGGAAGAAGAATCCACTGAATAGCTGGGGACGACATGCGGATAATGTGGACGACATGCGGGCCAGAAGACTGACGTTAGGAGACTGACGGAAGCCTCTTGTCAAAACCATCATCCAGCGTGTTCTTTAACACATTGCGTGCCAAGCTGATTTCCCTAAGGCCATGAGACTTCTTTCTTCAATTGTCATCATTTATACCTCTAAATGTCATTTTATGTTAATTATTTTATCAATTGTGATGTTAATACCGCGCCATTCTTTTATGAATGACGCGGCCTCCTATGAAAATAGCCGAACTAAAACCGGTCGAACTATTAGCGTCATTCATAAATGAATGACGTGGCATTCAATGTGTTAATGTGCATAGAGTATGACTGGCTCTCCTACCTAAAAGTCCACGGTTTAATGTCTTATACTATGGACTGCTGCCTTTCCAAGCCCAACGGTATTCCTTTTCCGATCGAGGAAGACAAGAAGTTAGCCGAGATTGGCAGTGAAAGTATTGAACAAATGTATCATTTAAGTAGCCATCCCATGGCCGAGTGGTTAGCGCGCTTGGCTACTGATCTAAGGGACCTGGGTTCGAGCCCCGGATAAGGCATGGCTGTTTGTGTCGTTTTTTCTGCTGAGGT
The DNA here is from genome assembly GCA_038380435.1 of Ryuthela nishihirai. Lineage (NCBI taxonomy): Eukaryota > Metazoa > Arthropoda > Arachnida > Araneae > Heptathelidae > Ryuthela > Ryuthela nishihirai. Next base: position 68,977,973 of record JAWZYU010000015.1, on the reverse strand, counting down.
CCTGCCATCCTCTCAGACTTTCTACTATGGCATATAAACTGACAGGCTACTGTCAGACTTCTGTGACAAGCAACTGCTTGAGGGGGTATTTATTTATTTATTTATTATCATTTAAGTAATGGATTTAGGAAAAAAATAGTTACGATAAAATTGGATGACACATTTCTTAACATTAATGAGATTAAGACATTATCGATTAATGGATAGCGCTTGCATTGAGGAGCAGAATTACAGCATCAATAATACAGCAAGGTGGTCTTAGAAAAACTAAATTACGAAATTCACAGGGCCCAATACAGTTCTTTGAATAATATCTGTGTCCAAGTTTGAGCTTGAAATTCATTGTAACTCAAACATTTAACTTCTTCCGAAAACGTGTTCCAGTTTTAACGAATTTCAGATTAACCCTCTAATACCAATCCTAACTAACTTATTCAACTGAGCTGATTTATCTTCAAAGTTGAATGTTTTAGATGAGAGGCGTTCAGAGTTTTCTACTTGCAGACCATTTTTCGGTAAGAGGAACAACACGGGGGCCAGAACACGGGTGAATTTTAGAAATAACAGTGCACTTTCTTTATTAGACATAATTATCACGAAATGAGCAAAGATATTTATATCTACAATATACTAATTGAATTCAGAAGCTTTCCTACAGAAAGTTTGCAAGAATTGCTTGTAATTGAAAGCTTATTCCCAACCATACGAAAATGTTATTCTTCTGCAGTCACTCAGGAACTGGACCAATCGGCTTCGAGGATCTGCTCTTGCCCAAGTAAGTTGCACATCGTTCTCTTAGATACGGAAACAAATTTCTTTCCCTCGACCATTCCCTATTAAAAACTGATATTAGATTCAAAATTACAAGTCCATTTTACCTGACTATTTGTAAATCATACTGCGACCAAGAAAAACATGAGAAATGACTAAACGTATATAGGTCTTGATTATTCTTGCACGTTCTGCATTTCATTTTATGCAAATTTGGGTTTGACAGAAGTTTTCAACCCTTTGGAGTCAAAGTATTATTCTTATGGCTACATTTGGAAACCGAGGTTTCGACAGATTTTATTTTTCTCATCAGATGAAAAATGGTTTCAAAATATGGAGGCGCAATAAGTACGGTAATTAGAAATCTTTGAAATGAACGTTTGAAACGGAGAGTGTTCCGAATTAAATCATGACGATCAGTTTCATCGATGGACTGTAAAATATTTAAAAAAGTATATTTTAATATATACGATGACATTAATATCGATAGTCTTCATTAAAAGTGGGAAATCGATACATAAATCCATTACATTGGTTGCAAGAAGCAGAATATAGGAAGGTGTTGGTGTCATCTCCTGCATATATATAAGTTTCTACCGCCACTTTTATTACACAGTGTCGTAAACCCATGCCCTCAGGGGTTAATATCACTAATCAGATACCAATTACATCAAAGCTCTGCGTCTTAATTAATTTTGTAAATTTTGTCGGAGGAAAATGACACAGGAAAACGAGTCGTTGTCATGGTGACGATGTAACCAATTCGCTGAATCCCTTATTTTAAAATCATTACATGTGTATTTCATGCGCGTGAACTCTCTGTTGCACACAATTCCATTTCGAAAATTCCTCTTTTTTCCTTTCATTTAGCGCAAATTGTTTTAATCAAAATTCAGCAGTTATATTCTAGCTTTTTAGAGCTTATTAATATTCATTTTTATTATTAATCTCAATCTCATGGATCAGTTTTCAAAACTCATTATTCCTATTTGCAATAGAGAAGTGATATATTTTATAGAGTTTATAATATATTACTCTTAGTAGTAAAATATTTCTCAAGATAATTTATTGCAATTTATTATTTTAACTATGTCTTAGCTTACACTGACTCGTTTCACAAAATGGGATTTAACCCATTGACATTGCAAAATTTTATTCTGAATATAGTTTTTCTATTATATTTCAGGAAATATCTTTCCTAATTCATTTTCTATTACACAATTTCTTGAATTTTCATATTCATTTTCATATTTTGGCATTTCTTTGCTTTTTTTTTTACCATTGACATCCAATGTGTCACACGAAGTGGAACTCAGCACTCTCGTTGTTAAGTTCTACTTTTATTTGGAGGTAAAATTATCTATCCTCCTGAATCAGACCCAAGGAATTGTCATTAGTAAAGCAAATTTCAAATTATATCACTTGCTGTCTTCAGATGTACGAAATGAAATGAATTCAAGATATCAATTTTCTCGTATTGAAAATGAGTAGTACACAGGTTGAACCAAATTCGAGAAGCTCTGCTACGTTTCTTACTTCATTTTGAAGTAGAAATAAATTTAATTATGCAATTGAATAAATGAACAACAAAATCTATAGCATGTTTGTTTCAAATCATTATTTTGGCACACACACATTTACATCTTCTAACTTACGTATGTATGAGAAACTTTTGATTGGATTACGCATACAAAAGCATTACATTTATTTTTGCTCCTATTAGATTCCGTAAAATTATGCGAAAATTTAAATTGAAAGCGAAAAAAAGCAATTTGGATTGGAAAATATCGAAAATAGTATTTGCTGCTGAATTTATTTTTCTTTTTGGAAGGAATTTAATATTTTGTTTCTCTGAGTGCAATTCAAAACAGAAAAAAACTCTTCCCCTGAGGATGCTCGATAATTGTCTCTGAGGAAATGAATAAAAACAAAAACTAATTTCATGCGAATATTGTGGAGAGGGAAAATGAACTGGGGGAAGAGGAGAGTGAAGCCACGTGACGTGAATAAGCAGCAACCAAAATGAGAAAAGATGAAAATGAGAAGATTAAATGAGCAGAGACTTGAGGCTGACGAAGAGATGTGACATCGAAAGGACAAGCTTGTCATAAAGTAATTTTGTGCCAGATTGTTATTTATCTCTGGGTTCATTTTATTTTTATGACGCAAGTCGAGAACTTAAAACAATTTTGGTTGTTTGAAGAAACTCACCAGCCAAGAATAACGGATTGCAACCTTTTCTACATATGGGAACATTGCCTTTTAAGTATAACTTCTTTTATAGGGGCAGACAAGGAAAGCTAATCGTTAACTTCGTTGGAGTTATTCTCTTTATATAGTTAAAAATAAAACCAAACATCAGTCACTTTCCCTTGTCGTGACAGCAAACAACTGATAAACAACTTTATTATTTGTATTTTAACAGAAAAGGATATTTTAAAATAGCGAAAGTGACCAAATATTAAATTTTGCATATCGTACCGTTGACCCAAGTGTTTAATAAAATGCATTTTAAAATTAAAAAATCGCTGGTTGAAAAAACACTTTTGAGTATTTAAAATTTTCTTTTAAATCACCGTTAGCAAAAGATAATAAATAGATAAAAGTTATAAGTTCTTGAATGAATTTAAATGTTTTTTGGCATTGATTATCAAAGCTTTTATTCTCTTTATCGTATTAATAAATTCGTAGAGCTAGAAGCCTTAATCTCCTGCACAAGCAGCCTGTAATCTTACGAAAAGGGAAAATCATCGCTAGTGGTTGCAGACCAACAGATCACTTCATTCATTTATGCAAATAGCCTGATGTTGACGTTCTTGGGAGATTTGGATCATTTTTCCACCAACCAAATCTCCTGGTATATCTCTTGGAGTAATCGGTAGGACTGATGAATGAACGAGATGATTACGATACGAAATATATAATAATAATAATACCATTGAAAAAAATATGATTTTTAACAAATTTTGTTTTAACTGATTAGGTAGAAGAAAGTTCCCCCCCCCCCCCCCCCGACCTTACTGCATTTCCGCTTGTTCGTTTCTTTCTTCATCAAATAACCTCTCGAACTGCAGCTTTGATCATTTTGATTTTTGGAGCACATATTCTTGACATGGAATCGTGTTCCCAATTCGAGGACGTGTTAGATATGCTAATTGCAAAGAAAAAAAAGTTGACGTCTCAGCGGCATGTAACAACTACAGTAAACTTTGTTTAGTACTGAATCCTACACCCAACATAAATATTCGAAAATGGCTTTCGTGTTTCATAGCCTTTGTTCTTTTGTGTTTCTCGTTATCTCATCACATATCCGATTTTGCCAACAGATCAAAATTTCATTGTTCCAACTGAACATACTAAGAATTGCAAGAAAGAAATCGAATAAATACAATGAGAGTTCAATAAGTTCTCAATAGTATCACTCAAAGGACCTCGCAAGTGATGTATTTGCATGAATTAATTAATAAATTGAGCGTGATGTGATTGGTCCGCAATCCACTAGTTATTGGCCGTGGTGCATGCTGCTAAGACTGTTTTCGCTGCCATATCTGTTCAAAGAGGAGGAGGATGGCATTCATCCTCAGAGAGGAGACCTACTTTTCTATAAAGATTCGATTTAGTTATTAACATTGGGAGTGAATTTCGCAATCTTTGGAGATTTGTTGCAAAACAAACCTGATTCAGTGGAATCAAGATTATTAACTTTTACACGATTATTACTGTTATTATTTTGATCTTCATTTTTCTTTACAATTATCATATCTAACTCATCTTGGAATACGAGGCATGATTTTATGGAGCAGGAGAAAAAAGAATCCAACAAGATTGGCGAAGGAGATTCAGTGAACAGCTGTTAGACGCAGAAGAGGATCCTCCTCTCTAAACACCATCCAGAATGATAATGATACCCATCGCTGCGCTCTCCGAGAATTATAAAAAAGCAAATACCCTTCTGCGAGTTATCGACACATCTTGAACTATTAATCTATTTCTCAATCAGTTCTTTACGTTTCATGTAAACTATGCGAAAATGAAACTCATTGTTCTGGATGTGGGAACGAATCGAGAGCTCTCTCAATTCACGAAGGCACTAATTAGATATATTTTCAATGGCAGAAATTCAGGAACAATATTTTCTTCTCGAAAAGTTTCTGTTCTTTAATTAGTTTCAGAGATTTTTTTCAAATAATCGTCTTTTGGACCATTGCGCGACGCATTTGCAAATCTGATTACATTTTTCATAATCTGAATGAGACGAACGGAATGAAATAACGAACTAATCAGAGATCCGCATTCAGTAGGAGGATATAAATTAAATAGTAATGGAGGTTGTTTCAAAAGAAGGAGGGAAAAAACTTTTGTCGAGGAAGTCACGCGGAATAAATTATAGTTGTTTCATTAATGCGTTAACGAAATCTGTTTTATGCAAATTATGAAGTAATTCAGAATGAGATTCAGAAAAGGAAAAATGTCACACGGAGAATTTCTTTTTTTTTTCTTGTGTTTTGCGCCGAAATTATTTAAAATGACGATCCTTTGGTGCAGAGAACCTCAAGGTCCCCGCTGAGTTTGTTTATTTGGCATTTCTTGTATTTGTCTTTGGATGCTGCCTCTGCAAGAGATGAGAAAATTGAATTAAATCTTAATTGAAATTTATTCTTTGTTCTCCGAAGAAGAAATTACTTTTCTGTGGTTGCTATTGGTGAAAGAAGCAAAGGAAAAGGACGAAGGAAGAAGAAATGGGAAGGAGGAGAAAGAGCATCTTAATCTTCCAACTAAGAGAAGATTGGATCCACCGACGGATCAAAAAAATACCCATGTAGAGTTACATATTGACTGTTAGGAGAGATATTATTGACTTTCCTAACAAATATCCACTCCCAACATTTAGGAAAGCTGTAATTTTTACGATAGAAATAGAGACTGTAACAATGTAATCGTTTCAAAATATTGTAGCATTCAATTCTTTATAATAGTTTGGTTCGTCTGATTATCCCTTTTGGTTTCATTTCAAAAAGCGAAGCTAATTTATCTTCAAACATAAACATACCGTTTATGTAAAGGGCGTGGTTTTTCCCAGTCAATAATACGCCAGGCTATTACATTGGTGTTCCCAGGCATTGCGTCTGAGTTGAGAATTTCTCTGCTAACACCCACTCTGCCCTCGCTGAGAAAGGAGCCCCCCATTATTGCGTCCCTACCCTCTTTAGTCTTTTTGTAATGAACGTTCACTTGCTGTGATCACAGCAGTGGACAGTGATTGGAGGAACACTCAACATTAAATCATTTCTATTTCTCTGCAGGATTGCGGTTTATTTAATCCGATGTTCATGTGAAGAGCATTACAAACATTGATATACAATGATTAACAATCGTTGACATCAGCCTTCCAGAGGCGAATCGATGTAATCAATACGCTTAGTCACCTTGGCTGTTGAATAACTCACTACACAATTAGTAGTAAATTTAATAAAATTTATTCGCTTTAATTCTGAATATTAAAGCTATCCTACTGCAGGGATACGCCATTTTACACAAAAAATTCTTTTTTTTTCAGACATTCTGCTCCAGTCAATCAATAACTGATAAGAGGAGCATTCAAAAAGTTCTTGACATGCAACTGCAGAACAAAACCCATTGCAACAAACCTTTTACTGTCCTTCAAAGTCCTCCCTTCCAGGTTCCCAGGTTCGAGTCCCAGCTGGGTCAGCGTTGAGACTTATCTCTGCAAAACTCCCCGCCCTGCCCACTGTCAGTAGGGGACACCGATGGGCTTGGAAAAGCCGCCGTCCGTCGGATGGGACGTTAAGCCGTGGCCCCGTGTGTGGGAGAGCCATACCTTGTGTACGTTAATGAACACACTCGATAGCCTTGACGGGAGGCTACCATCTGTCTCCTAGCAGCTGTTCCAGTGGGTCCCCTCCCCCAACCTTCTCTGAGTCTTCGGGGTCCTTGTGACCTGGCCATTTAGCACATGGTGTGCAAAAAAGTGCCGCTCAGAGGTAAAACAATTCAACCCAACCTCCCATCCAGCATCTATGCAAAGTAGCAGACGTATATGCTAATTCTGGAACGCTTGGTGGTGATCTGTAATATTCCCTAACAGGAGGTTAGGGAATATTCCGCCGCAATTCTGGGACGAACGCATTTTGAAAATTCTTGCACCCTTGAAAAAGGGCTTACCAATAAGTTCGTACTTAATTTTTGGAAGCATCCAAAAATCGCACAGTGTAAGATCAGGTGAATATGCAGGATGGGATTTTTTCCTGCCTCAGATAGGGCGTAATTTGCCGGGTTAGCACTGCCATTGAAGAAGGAGAATCTTTGACAAGCCTATTATTGGATGCTGCTCCTTCATCTCCTTAACATTTTGGACAAAACAATATTAGTATAGTATTGGCTATCACTCCTTGGGAATTGAAAAAAATTGTGAACTTCCGCTTCCTTGAGCGAAAGTCTTTACAGAGGATTTGGGGACGCGGTTCATCTTCCGCAACCCAAACATTGTTGTCGATCTTTCTCGGAGTTGTATAGTAATAAAACCACGTCTCATCACCTGTGACAACGTCCGTTAACCGTTTAGGGTCATTACGTTCAAACATTGCCACCATATCCTCGCATGAGTTGACCCTAGCACTTTTTCGCTGTTCTATCATTTTGATGTACCATTTTGGCACAGATCTTTCGAAACTTTAAATGCTGATGAATAATTGTTTTCACACTGCCAATCGATACATTGACCTCTGCATTTATTATCTGAACGGTGATATGCGAGTTTTTCTTAATGAGTTTGCGAACAGCAGCGATGGTTCTCTAGTTCACAACCTCCTTCGGTCTTCCTGCACGAAGGAGGCCTTCGAAGCCCTGCCGTCCTCCTCTGACTTTGCCCATCCGTCCCGTAATAGGGCCATTATGTATTAAAAAAGTGTATATTACAGTGCCATATGAACAGACACGATCCCAATATACTTGTGATAAATGGCCATGAATTTTTTTTTGCGTCGTCCCCAAGCTGCATCCTCGTGAAAATGTAAAATCTTTCTCTGGTTTTAGTAAGCACCATAGCAACAATGCACAGATTTCGCAGGCCGAAATTTACACGCCTCCAGCGAAGAGAGAAATGACGATATGGCCTCTGTTTTTAACATAACAGTAAATCTACAGACACTTGTCAAGAACTTTTTGAACGCTCTGCGTATATAGAGATATTTCTTCACAGATGACATCACAGCTCATGCAGTCGCAAATGAATGATGTGCACTGCCTAATTATACACTCAGATCGAAATTCATGAAATCCTACTTTGAGATCGTATATCTGATAATCAAACCAGATCGTACAGATCTATACAGAAAGAGTCTCACTCTGATTTGTTGAACCTAAGAGAAGCAACCCATTCCCCTCGTCATCAATCTGATATTCCTGTCCAAGCTCCCTTTCTTAGTATCCACCCGACCCTCCCCCCCCCCCCTTTTAACCCTTTAAAGTACAAGACGGCCAACGATGTTCATCTAAGCATATGGACACGTCTACCTTCCGTCACCTACCAAGCTAGGGAGAAAGAATGGTTCTTGTCGCGGCAGCCGCTTCGTTCGTCAACATCAACCCACTGCAGATACTTCACCTGCGGGAGAACTCCTTCATTTTGTCTTCCTCTTCCAATAAACAAATATGGACATCTGGTTTCATTTTGCCTGATATCCCTGCACGCAAGGATAGCATTCAAATAAAACATCTTAAAAACAAGTTTCAAACTCAGTCGATAACGTGCCTGGCTCATACGTTGCAGTTCCCGTGTTCGAGTCTCACCTGTTCCAGCATTGAGATTTATCTCGGCTAAACCTTCAGCATTGAGATTTATCTCGTCTAAACCTTCACCCTGCCCATGGTAAGTAGGGGATACCGATGGGCTTGGAAAGACCACAGTCCGTTGGATGGAACGTGAAACCGTGGTTCCGTGTGCAGGGGAGCCATATAATGGGCACGTTAAAGAGCACATTGGATGACCTTGACGGGAGACTTCCATCTGCCTCTTAACAGTTGTCCAGAAAGTTGGGGGAAAGAACCTATTGGTCCTCTTCTCCAAACTTCCTCTCAGCCCTCGGGGTTCTTGTGGCCTGGACATTTAACCCAGTTTATGCAAAAAAGAGCCTCTCAGTGGTAAAATGATGAAACTGCTGTATAGACGTTTGCATTCTTATAATCATTCGCTTAATTATTCAAATAAAAAATAATAATTCTGTGAGGGATACGACAGCGATGGATTTGAAAACGTCCTCTATCCCCTGGATGGGATGCTAAGAAGTGGCCCCTTGTGCAGAAGAGCCACAGACCGCACAAGTTAAAGAGATGGTGGATGGCCTTGATGTACTGCTTCCATTTGTCTCGGAATTGTTAACCAGGGGATCCCTTTCCTCTGCTCAATCCTTTCAAGTTATTGCGACCTGGCCATTTAGCTCATTGTGTGCAAAATCCTTCTCCTCAGAAGTGAATCTATCAAAACCTAACATTTACGCAGAAAATTTATGAATTAAAAGCAAACTGATTTATCAATTCTGGAATAAAGAAACACAAAACAAAAGCTCCTAATCTTGATGTAAATCTCTTGACACTTCACAAAAACCTCGTTTTGGTCGATTAACAGTTAGGCTTTGATGCTTAAATTTCTCAAGTGATTTGAAATGATGTCGACAGCCAACAAACCGAGTTCGTTTCTTTTTGTCTGCAAAGCGAGCTAAATGTCTTCAAAGAACCGAAAATCTCTTCGGGATGTTTGATAAAGGTGACATCTTAATGAAGAAAACAACTGTTAAGAACAAATGAAAAACATCCGTCCGTTATTTGAACCTGACAGGAGGGCATGATTCGAAATCCTTGGATGAAACCAAAATCCAATGTCCTATCCAAAAAAGGAGAGAAAGGAAAAGAAGGAAATAACCTCACGATTTGAATTGAAGCTCCGATTCGCAATTCTGATGGAATGCTGTTGCGATGAGGATGCGATGAGGATGCGATGAGGATGCTTCTCCCTCAAGAAACCATCCATCGCTCTTGCATCGTTGCCAGAAGCTGATACTATTGGCTTCGTTTTTCTCTCGACTTTTCTTCGGCATCATGGATCGAAGTTTTTGATGGCCGTTCCGCTGATCGTTAGACCATCCCCGGTTGCTGTTCGCTGTGCCAACTTTAAGAGTGGAATTCATAACATTCAGATTTAGAATCACTGGAACAATAGAAATAAAATAAAACGTTCGAGCACTTTGTCCCACGATATTATATCAGTTTACTGAGCAATTTTCATAAAATTCCGACATTTCTATTAAAAAACTTAGGAAAAAAAGTTTCTCTTCACTGAATTAGTGGTTTTATTTCTAAGTTTCTCTGACATTTGCATCCATTCAATGGAATGCATTTTAAAGAGCACAGTGAGCCAAAGGCTTGGGATGAACTACAGAGCGATTTAAAAAGCAATCAAAATTATTGTGTATTCAAACGTAATTTCTTAAATAGTGCTAGTAAATAAAATTTCGAATTTCAGTTACTTAAGTTTTAAAACTAAATATTGAGTTTTCTGACAGTTCTTTTCTTTTTTATATGTACGTTTCATTTTACGCAATTAAAAACAATTACTGTAAAATATTTATAACAAATAAAAAATAAAGAATATAGAACTTCATGTTTCAGTTTGTACCTTGGTATAATATTGTGTCATATTGTACAAATATGTCAGGGATAGTTGGTCGGTAGGGTATATGTATATGCAAATATGTCAGGGGTATGCTAAGTCGTTAACCTGCCAGACTGGTAATCTGCAGTTCCAAAGTTCGAGTCCCAACTCTGTCTGCGTTTAAAAAGTTTTCTGCCCTCGGTTGGAAATGGAACACTGATGGGTTTGGAATGGCCGCCCTCCGTCGGATAAGATGTAAAGCGGTCGATACGTGTTCAAGAGCGCCATACCCAGAGCACGTTAAAGAGCTCGCTTGATGGTATTGACTGGCCTTTCCCCATAACCACCTCTGATCCCTTGGCGTCCTTGTGACTTGGCCATATAAGTTCAATGTGTGCATAAAAGCACCACTCAGAGATAAAACAACCCAACTCAACAAATGTGTCAAAAAATGTTATTATTACTATTAATTATTCTTACAATTCCGCTAATGCAGATCTTGCTTCTGTCGCGAGCGCTGCCAAACAAAGAGGGAATAAATATATATTAAAAAAATTAAACTAGTCGTGAAGCACATCTTTAATTTCGCTCTCTACCATCCGAGTGCAAATTGCATTCAGCTCGCATGATGAACTTAATCACCGGCTTAAAATTCAGAATTAATATTTTGTTTCTAATGAGATCCTCTCTTCCTTTGCCAAGGCTAAGGATGAGTTCATCCCTCTCTCCGTCCCTCCTCTCTCTTAGTCATCGTAAACAGAAAGACGATGAAGTGATGAAGCGCGTTATAATGCGTGACGAAGCCATTTACTTCACGTGAGGATTAATTGGGAGGATGAGGCTGAAGAGAATTTACATGTTTCGAGATAAGGAAATATTCGTGATGCTGAAAAGAGAAACAGATTTGCGAAACAATCTCATTCAGACTTCTAATTAGAAGAACCGAAATGTGAAACATGCAAAGATATCACTCGGCATAATCAACATTTATGCTGAATGTGTTGTTACTTTTTCACAAGAATCTTTCCATGAAATTGTCTTTAAATAAGACAAAAGGAAAATGCTTCGCAATAATTTTAAATTTTGGAGCTAGATGGTTCTTACAAGCATCCATTTCTCATTTTCTATTGTATTCATTATCACAAAACTTTTCTAAGTTCTTTCAAATTAAACTGGGAATTAATTTGCTTTTTTCTAAGTTAATCTTAATTTTATTATATATATGCAAATTGCAATTTTTATATTTTCCTAGCAATTATTTTTGATTTTATGGTACGTTAAAAATATTAGCTTAAAAATACAACTTTATGTTTAACTCCTAGTGATGCACTTTTGTTCCATAAAATTAAACGGAATAAGAAATATTTGGTTCTTCCCAAAGGTCATTATGCAGTGTTCCCCGAAAGTTGATACAAGCAACGTGACAGCTGAGGAAAAATAAGTTATAAAGCCCCCCCCCCCCTCCTCGTTGCTACGACAAAGTGGTCATCTGCCTTGCCCACAAATCCAGTGCTGTTGTACGAGTCCTAACACAAATAGGGACACACGATTATAACATCCGAATGTCCAAAAGAAGCCGTCAGTCTTGAGAATGCCGCGAAATGTTCATCTGTAACAAAAACCTTGGTCTTCACTTTTTGTTTTATGTCATTCCGTTTTCGTTATTTTCAAAATGAAACTGAGCTTCCCCTCTCATTATAAAAAAATAAATATTCTCACATTCATGCATCTAAAATCTTAAATATATGAGCATACGTTGAAAAAAGAAACCAAATTATAAGTCTCCAAATTCCGGAATTAAAAAAAAAAACATGATTAACGCGCTTGACTACTGATTAAAGGGATATGGGTTCGAACCTCGGATAAGATGTCTATGTTTGTTTTCTTGTGTTGCTTTTCTGCTGAAGCGTCTCCTTCTTCAGAGACCTCCTCTATGTCGGATTGTGCCGAGAGGCTCCCCCTGTTAGGCATCTGTGGTAAGCAGATGATTGAAGGGTAATTTATTTATTATTAATCTCATTTTATCAAATATCCCCATTTCCCCGTTAAAAGAATACATTTAGATCTGTATCGACTTATTGCTTTTAGAGAGCATTAAAAGTTTTGTTATTAAACATCGTATTTGATATTTTAATACGAAATGCGATGATTCATTGACGTTGTTACAAACTGTTGCTTAAGACTTCTTTCCATGATATTGAGCTCTTATTTCCAATTTCTTTTCAGAATGTTAATATCCCGAACGGAGACGAAAAATATATTAAACACATATAATCACATATTTTGCCACGAGAGTTCTAAAAAACCACAAAATGTAGGGAAAATTTATATACCAGAACAGCGTTCCGGTTCGTTTCTGCTCGATCCGGTCACTTGGCTTATCATTAATTTTTTTCTCCCGATTTCGTCTTGCTCATTTCCAATAAGTACAGTAGTTGAACTCCAGCTTTGCTACAGCAGATAAATTTTTCCAGTTAAATCGTTATTTCAAAATCTCTTTGAATGCAATATGTTGAACCAAGTTCTCCTGCAAACACAATTCTTCTCCATCTTTGAGAACAACGATGAAGGAAAAAGTTTACTTATTGAGCAAAAGAGGATGCACAGTTCAATTTTATAAAGGTGAACCGGATTACTAATCCTAATTTTGTTGGGGCGGGGATGGCCCAATCGGTAGCGCACCAGACTCGTAATCTGTAGTTCCCAGGTTCGAGTTCCAGCTGGGTCAGTGTTGAGATTTATCTCCGCAAAACTTCCCCGCCCTGCCCACGGCAGTAGGGGATAACGATGAGCTTGGAAAGACCGCCGTCCGTCGGATGGAACGTTGGATGGAAGCCATGGCTCTGTGTGCGAGAGAGAGCCATACTCTGAATACATTAAAGAACACGCTGGATGGCCTTGACGGGAGGTTACCATCTGTCTCCTAACAGCTGTTCCAGTGGGTTCCCTCCCCCAACCTTCTCTGAGTCTTGGAGTCCTTGTGATCTGGCCATTTAGCCAATGGTGTGCAAAAAAGTGCCGAGTCCTTGTGATCTGGCCACTTAGCCAATGGTGTACAAAAAAGTGCCGCTAAAAGTAAACACAACAACCTAATTTTGTTTGGCACCTAAACAAATGCCCCATGAGCACATATTTTACAGCAGATATTAATATATTCATCTGCTGTTCGAAAGCTCAGTTGTTTGACCACTGAGTAGCGCTTTGCACGCAATGGGCTAAATGGTCATGTCATAAGGACTCCAAGGACTTAAGGCCATGTGCCAAGGTTAAGCCATGGCACATGGAACCATGGCTTAACGAGTGGCCTTTTCCAAGCCCATTGGCTGATCGAGAGATGGCAGCACCTGTGTATTTGCTCAGAGATGATCTCTTTCATATAAGAAAACATAACACAGCATAATTAAGAGTGCTGTTATGAAAGAATTCGTGTAATTTAAATCATCAATTGGCAATGCTACAGCGCTCAAAGTGGAAATCGCAACACCAAGGAGGAATCGAAGTAGAGATATGTAAATCGCAGGAGGCAATCGGCAATCGCAGATATGCAAATGATCAGAGTTCCGCAGCGAATGGACACGTGACACCCAGCCGAGCCTCGTATCATAGCACGACAGAAAGTGAGGTTGGAGTGCATACTACGAAAAATGTTCGGAACATGCCTTGGAGATGCCGGCGGAGCCCTTATGCACAATTGACGCCTTTTGAGAGAGAGAGAGCGAATCGCCGATATGCGAGAGCTCGGATTGAGCCTTCGAGCGATCGCAGCATGCATGTGAGCACAGTGCAACTGTTACATCTCACAAAACATCATGTAGTACCAAATGACATAAAGGACAGGTACGGGACCAGCATGCTACACCACAGGACGGGAAGATCGTATGTTCTGTAAGAGTGCCGTTTGCAACCCTTTCGCTACAGTGACTGCTGCAGAGTGATTTGCATGCTGCTACGGGTACCGTGGTCTCCATGCAAACCATTAGACAACGTTTGCATGATGCAGGAATGAGGGCGAAAAGTCCAGTCTGGCATCTGCCGTTGCAACAACATCACTGGTGTCAAGCGAAGCAATATTGCACTATGGAATGGAGGAGAGTCCCGATTCTGTTTCGGCATGCCAGATGGTTGTTTGTCCACATGACGGCGTTGTCGTTAACGACATGAGGAAGTCTATTCCATTAGTCGTTATATAGCTCCCCACCGTGGTACAAATATATGGGGTAGCATCACATATGGCGGAAGGATACAATCTGGCTAACGGCGAAACGTTACATCAATGACATCGTTAATCCTGGGCGCAACCCTTCTTTACCACCTGCCTGGACTGATTCTGAAGCAGGACAATCCCACCCCACACACTGCACATGCAACAATGGAGTCTCCACGGTGTGAACATTCTCCCATGGGCGCCATGCTCCCTGGACTTGTCGTCCATTGAGCGTGTTTTTGGGTCTTATTGGTCGCCGCCTCCACCAGCTCCATCCGGCGGCGAACCGAATTGGATACTGTTTGGAACGCCATATCTGAGGACACCATTAACCATCTGATTGATGGAATGCCGAGACGCCTACAGGCTTGTATAACCGCCCCAGATGGACCTACTATGTACTGATGAATCTGCAAGTACGCATGTACCTTGTGTTCTCAGGTTTTGTTTTTTGATCATTTGCACGTCTCCCTTCATAGCTTCCTTCTGCCAGATTCGGGTGTAGACATCACTTCTTCGCGGTGCTGCGATTTCCACTTTGAGCAGTGTAAGTTTGAAAGGATTGGATTGGATTGTTTTACCTCTGAGCGGCACCTTTTTGCACACCATGGGCTAAATGGCCAGGCCACAAGGACCCCGAAGGCTCAGAGAAGGTTGGGGGAGGGGACCCACTGGAACAGCTGTTGGGAGACAGATGGTAGCCTCCCGTCAAGGCCATCCAGCGTGTTCTTTAACGTGCAAAGAGTATGGCTCTCCCGCACACGGGGCCACGGCTTAACGTCCCATCCGACGGACGGCGGCCTTTCCAAGCCCATCGGTGTCCCCTACTGACCGTGGGCAGGACGGGGAATTTTGCGGAGATAAATCTCAACGCTGACCCAGCTGGAAGTTTGAAAGGAAATATTACAATTTAGTATTATATAGTTATACAAATACTACTTTCATTTCCTATATTTTAAAATACGACTAATTGCAATTAAATATGATAATGCCATGTGAGGATTTATATTTTAAACAAGCTGTCATTGGAATGTCATTTGGAATGTTAGAGACAATTTGTATCGTAGAAACGTGGCTGCAGCATCTTTTTGAAGAAATTAACCTAGCAGTTTGAAGGAGAAAAGTCTTGTTTTTCTTTCATTTTGTAAATTTTTTACATTATTTCACTTTTACTCTTTTACTTTTTTACTTAAAATACTCTTGGGTAGTGCGAATAAATATTTTTTATGAAGCAAAATGAAACTTTGTTTATTGGTAATCTTCTCTTTTAGTTCACACGCAATCATTAAAAATTCCATCCTATACTTCATACGCCGAATATCAGGTGCCGACAATCATGACGAGAAATCATAATGAAGTGCAGGAAACTTTCCGGAATGGAAGAACTATAAAAAACCAGCTTATAAAAAGTGAAGTCGACTACAGGTCGTAAAATGGGAACAAAGTTTGTCAGAAATGATCCCCGTACTTCCGCAGGAGGCAGGTAACGCTTTGGATGACAGGCAAGAGCACGTGAGGCTGGTCGATACGATGTGATTAACTAGCTGATGGCCTCAGTCCGTCGAAGGTCCATAAACGCCGATCAACCATAAACGTCATTTTCTCCAGCATTTATAATTTAATTAACTGCACAGAAAGTTAGAGCGCAAATATAAACTCTGCCGCGTAATTAACGGTATCTTGCCTCAGCACCTGAAGATTAGGAGGAGCAAAAATATCTTAGCCTTTTGTAGGTTTTGTTGTACTGAGGAAGAGGAGGTATGAAAAGAAAAGCCAGATAAAAACGGGGAAGGGGAAAGAGAAATGAGAAAGATAGGAAGAAGAGGAACTGGGGAAGGTTAAGAATAGGGGAAAGCAAGGAAGAAGAGTAGAATGAAGACTGTGTACTGAAGAAGGAAAGATAATGACGCGCGTCTTTGATGAGAAGAATAAAGAGAGGAGTAGGGAAGGAGATACTTCACGATCAGGTAAGAGAAAGATAAAACAAGAAAAGGAAACTGGAGAAGCGAACCAAAAGTTGAACCAGAATCATTAACAGTTAGAGATGAAAAACGAATCTAAAGACAAAAACAATCTAAAGCTAACATCCCATTAACAAAGGTATTCACTAATGGGAGAGCTCTTCCGAAGAGAAAAACAGACTCACCCAAAAGAGAAGAAGCCACTTGAAAGAATGTGACACTTCGAGTCTGATGGAGTGTTTACTTAAAGTGTTTTCAAATGAAATGGGATATTAATATTTCAAATGAATGTGTTGAAGTGATTGCGGACGTTCTTTAAAGGATGTAGTTTATGCACGAAGGGAGCTTTGAGGAATGAGATGAAAAAGATGCAGCTCTACTCGAAAGATTGTTACGAAATAACTGTAAGAAGGGAAAAAAAATAATGCCACTATTATTTTGGAATTAGTTTGCTGAATTATGAGCGAAAAACTTTTGAGAAATGTTTTTATGAGTTGAACAATGGAAATGACGCAAAATATTTAGTATGAGCTCAGAGAGTTTTTCCACTCGAGGTTTTGATTTGCATATGATGTTCAGAAGTGTTTAGGAACAGAAAAGGAAGAATTTGTTTGCTTCTTCCGTAAATTAAAAAAAAAAACTTCAGTACAGCCGAAAGAAGCATACTTTTGAGAGCACCAAGTGTTTTTTTTTATGCTTCATTCTAATATTAAGGAAACTGCTATCCTTTTATATTGCTACAGAAAGGCTTATTTTGGATCATATTGAATTAGACTTTGATAGAAAAAAAGTCAGTATTTTAATATGCGAGTTCCAGTTCCATCAAATGAACGATCTGGTTTCCACTTTAGTAGGGAATAAAAACTCAAGGGCGAATCTAAGAAAGATGTGGATAGTGATGCAATGCAGTTATTCCCTCTCATCATCACCTTAGGTATTTTAATGACCGGAAAGGAGGTGAAAAAAATTTTAAATTTTTTTCAAGATTAGTTTTAAGGCTACTAAAATGGGGGGAAAATATATGCATTACTTGGTGAGAACAATTTTGAAATTAAAAAAAGAGGAGACCGAAACATTCTCCTCCTGTTCCTTCCGTTCTCTTTCCACCACCCGTCCTTTGAATTTTTTTTCTAGATCCAGAATTGCAAGTCTTTTAAAGAACTTCAAGAGCCTATACTACAACTGATCAATTCAAAGCCTAAATGTGTTTCAGTTTGGGCCAGTGGTAATATTTCGACATTTTCCAAAAGGGAAAAGGTAAAAGGAAGGGGGTTATTATTTTATTGCTATAGAGCATTTTTAACTTTTGTTTCTTGGGCAGATGAATAACAAACAAGGTGAAAAATCTCAGATGAAAATATTGGTAAAGGAAGTGCAGTGAAATGAAGAGACCTTCCACGATGCCATCCAGAGTGTTCTTTAAGATCATGCATTTCTCTAGCATGCATACACGCGGAGTCACGCGACGGACATCGGCTTTTTCAAGCTCATCAGTGTCACGTTTCACTCACTAAGGTCAGGGGGGCATGTAAGTGGAGAAAACCTCAAACCTTGTGCATTTTATAATCGAAAACGAGGTTCTACGTTTACAATTGAGAAGTGTCAGCTACTCAGTCAAGAAGGAAACAAGAAAAGGAAAAATAAAATGTTTGCGCAACTTTGATACAGAAAAAAAACACGATTAGCGAAAAAAGGACGAAAGAGATAATAATGGTTGCTCTATGACACAGTGCTGGTTAAACAGGAAAATAAAATGCAGCATGTATTTACTAAAATCCTGATTATTGCTATAGAAATAGATCGCCTGTTGTTGCCCTAATATGAACGGTTTTGCATTGACTACCTTTTACTCTTATAATTTAACGCATATTAATTTCAGCCTTACTAATGTGGCAGACGAAGTCGTTACTATAAAGTGCTCTCAGTAGGCTTTTATACCTATATCATAAAAAAGAGTTCTTTTTACATTTTTAGCTCTTTTTTCTCAAAACCAAGTCATTTTCCCAATTTGTCATCTGTATGTCTGTCTGAAAATGAACGTCAAAGTAAAACACTCTTGAATAATAAAACTTTTTTTTTCGTTTGAATCTTTGCCACATCTGTTTTGGGTTTCACTCCGTCAGCAGCTCGTGTTGCACTCGGTCACCTGCTCTTTAGAATCGCTTTAAACTTTCCTCTTTTAAAGTGCTTTTGAGCAGAGCGAAATCTTTTCTGTTGATTTCACTCAGCTTCGGATGAAAGAGAACCTCTCTCGCCTCCAAAAGACACTTCCTCATTCCCACTTCATCAGCAGCCGCAGAAGAATTACTTCTCGCTGACAAAGACACACGTGATAAATATTCCTTTTGAACGCTTCTTCTGTTCCGAAGCGTCGTCGATTCTGGGTCTCGTGCATCTCGGTCTGGATACTCGCTACGAACAACAGCGAGAGGGGACGAGGCATTATTAATGAAATTCTCTCTTTAATGGAGACGACCTCCGAATGGAGGGGGGCGGGAGTAGAGTTATTTCGAACTCTAGATCTATAAAGCAGAATGGGCATTAGCAGCCGAAGGAGGAAGGAGAATAAGGCTGGGGCTCAGTAATAACTCGAAATGCCTATAAATTTTAATTTGGATGCTGCGTCTCGACGCGGAGTGAAACGCTGGTTGTCATGGAGACTGCCGACTGGGACTCCGGATCATCAGTTGTCACCGGTATCTCCGAGATGTGTTGTCAGATGGAAAGGAGGGAATTGTGATCACATGTAATGCTTTTGATGGGGGGGGGGATTCTTTTGTGCGTGTTTTGAAAATTGCCTCTCGCCTCTTGAGTCAAAGTTGGCGACATCTTCTTAGAAAGTATCGCTTAGAGTGATTGATGTAAATATTCCATGGGGGTGGGATTTTGTGCTCGTGCTGCAGCAACAGTCCCTGGTGTTCCGGTAGTATTCTATTTTGTTTCGTTTCAAATGGAACAATAAACGTAATGGAAGCTAAAATATGTTGAGTTGTGAGTCTGAACTGACATTTCTTAAACAAATTTAACAATATTTTCCTCAATAACTTTTAGCCGTAAGAAATATAAAACCATTTGATTTTTGAAGAAGTTTTTTTCGGATTTAGAGTTCAGCGCTGCGAAGTTAATAAAAAAAATGATAAAAAGAATATTGAGCGCTGCGAAGTAATAAAAAATTCTTTATTAATACAAGAGTACATGCAATCCATATATTCGAAAAATTATCTTTCGGACTTTTGACTTAACAGTGTGAATTGTTGGGTTGTTTTACCTCTGAGCGGCACTTTTTTGCACACCATGGGCTAAATGGCCAGGTCACATGGACCCCGAAGGCTCAGAGAAGGTTGGGGGAGGGGACCCACTGGAACAGCTGTTGGGAGACAGATGGTAGCCTCCCGTCAAGGCCATCCAGCGTGTTCTTTAACGTGCACAGGGTATGGCTCTCCCGCACACGAGGCCACGGCTTAACGTCCCATCCGACGGACCGCGGCCTTTCCAAACCCATCGGTGTCCCCTACTGACCGTGGGCAGGGCAGGGAATTTTTGCGGAGATAAATCTCAACGCTGACCCAGCTGGGACTCGAACCTTGGAACTACAGATTACGAGCCTGGCGCGCTACCGACTGAGCCACCCCCGCCCCCAAGAGTGTGAGAATTTCTTGTGTATTTTTGCTTTAATTTTACTCCCCCTGATGATGCATTTTTATTCTCGAGAACTTTACAAGCTTTGATAAACCAGGATCAACTTTTGCAGTCACATTTATTTTTCGGCTGCATTCATTTTTGGAGCATATGAAATCATTAAAATATATTTTTTTTATTAAAGAATCGAAAGAACACGCTAATAAACCTTTTAGTCACTACAGTCATGCATATGCAATAGCCTAACAAATGCAACTAGAGAAAGCAATAGCCTTTGAAAATATCGATATATCTTTTTTTTTTTTTTCAAACAGAAAAGTTACATCATTTTCCAACTTTATCATACATTAATGGCCCCTGGCCTCGCTGGATCTACACCCCCTCTGCCCCTCCTCACTTTTCCGAGGTCCCTGGTATCTATACAGGACACCCCCTCACTTTTTGGACGTCCCTCACCTTCTGGATTTTTCCAAGGTACCGCACTTCTGCCCTTCATTATTTCTCCGTGACCCCTGGTGTTTGGACAGGACCCCCTCCTCCTCCCCAAATCCTTCTTGAGCGTCCCTCAACTTGGGATCTTTTCCCAGGTGATGCCAGAAGACTTATTAGAAGAGATAACAGAGTAGTCGAACTTTTTCGAAACTTTGGTATTTACATGAATGAATGAAATCGATCGAAAATCCTTGGTCCGAGAGTCAAAGGTATTTGAATAATTATACATAGTATTTGAAACCTTATTTACATCTCCTCTGGACACGCTGACTTCACAAGAAATCCCCTTAACATTCCGTAAAAATGGACAGTGAGGAATCCTTCTTTCCAACTCTGTTCGGAGACTTTGGATCCTTCCTACCTTGCTAGATTTTAATCCGAAAGAAAACAATGAAGTGCTACTGAGGAGCAAAATAATCCCCCCCCCCCACCACCACCTACACTTCCACCAATTTCTTTTGGAAAAACCTGTTTCGTGGCAGTAGAGCACGGAATGATGTAGAGTTGATACCGAGAATGATCTTTGACGGAAAAAGGACTTCTGCTTGCTGCTTTCGAGGCACAACCGAAACTCATTAAACCGACGTCAACGAGATTATAAACAATGTCAGTCAATTGACAAGACGGATATTGTAGAACAAAGAAACCCAAACGACAATCCTTTGGGGAGAAATTTTATTTTTACACGCAAAGCATCCGACTGGAAGAAAATAAGAACGGATACAGTTCACGACGAGAAGAGAGCACTTTTGCGCTGGTGACACTGAAACAAGTGTGACGATGAAGCGTTACGAGATGAATTTTCTCACTTTTTTTTCTTTCGATCTTGGAAAAACTTGAAGAGTTGATTACAAGAGGTTTCGGCTGCATGAAGATCTTTCGCCAAGGGCCAAAATGGTTTCTCTTCAAACATTTTGTTGTGATTGAAATTCAGGAAGGTCAGAAGAAATACAATCAGGATGAATTTATGGTCGATAAAATACTTCTGCTGCTAAACTCGTTCTTTGACAGCATGATGCAAAATTGTAATAGTAATGTCGCTGTCGCATGAAATAGTAAGTTTCCATGTGGTGTGCAAACTTTAAAACTCTGTATTAAAAAAATCTTAGATTCTTAAGATAGCGACGTCATGTAAACAAAATCTTATTATCAAAGTGAGACAAATAATTATTTTCTCTTTTATTTGATAATCCGATAAAAATGCGAACATCTAGGTTTCGTTACGCAACGTTGCAGATGAAATGAATATTCAGATTCCTTCTGGAGTCGAGTCCTTCGAAGAGGAAGTGACGCTCTTTGAATTCGAAACGACATCCGTGTCCATTGGCTTTGTCAGAATTTTGTGAGAATAAATCTCGGAGAATAGATCTCAACAAAAGCAGATCTCGAATTCAAAGCATCCGAAGGCGAAATAGCAGACAAAACGGCGCAATAATTAAAAAATTGCTTCTCTAGGCAATGGTTTCGGAGCCAGCGCAATAGATGGCGACAATTTTTCTTCTAATCACACTTTTCATTTTTTTTTTCAGTTTCTGAATTCGCTGTCAGATCGTCGATTACTTTGCAACCTCTATTCATTTATTCCTAATTTCGGGTTGGTTAGAGGGAGAGAAGTGAGCACGCGGAAGGCGACACGAGCCCGTGATTAATCGCATCAAAGACCATTTCATTAGATGCGCGTCGAGCGAGAGATTTCGACGAGAAGAAGACGCAGAATAATTAATTGAGCTCTGCGGACAGAAATATGAGGAATGTCATAAATATGTATTAGGTGTTCGCTTCTTCACTTACGACGGAGAAATCTCTCGGGAAATCTAAATCTCGGGAGATGATTCGCAGATTGAAAAGTGGAGATTGTGCCAGCGAGGCATTTCCCATCGAAGGGATTAAGGATCCGGAATTCCTGTTTCACCCTTTCGGTCGCCAATTCATTTCGTTCGCCTATCGACAATGCTTTGAACATGGTGTTATTGTTAATTGCATCGCCTATCGACAATGCTTTGAGCATGGTGTAATTGTTAATTGCATCGCCTATCGACAATGCTTTGAGCACGGTGTTATTGTTAATTGCATTGCCTATCGACAATGCTTTGAGCATGGTGTAATTGTTAATTGCATTGCCTATCGACAATGCTTTGAGCATGGTGTTATTGTTAATTGCATCGCCTATCGACAATGCTTTGAGCATGGTGTAATTGTTAATTGCATCGCCTATCGACAATGCTTTGAGCATGGTGTTATTGTTAATTGCATCGCCTATCGACAATGCTTTGAGCATGGTGTAATTGTTAATTGCATCGCCTATCGACAATGCTTTGAGCATGGTGTTATTGTTAATTGCATTGCCTATCGACAATGCTTTGAGCATGGTGTAATTGTTAATTGCATCGCCTATCGACAATGCTTTGAGCATGGTGTTATTGTTAATTGCATCGCCTATCGACAATGCTTTGAGCATGGTGTTATTGTTAATTGCATCGCCTATCGACAATGCTTTGAGCATGGTGTAATTGTTAATTGCATCGCCTATCGACAATGCTTTGAGCATGGTGTTATTGTTAATTGCATCGCCTATCGACAATGCTTTGAGCATGGTGTTATTGTTAATTGCACTCAAACATCTTTCGCCAAAAAAAAAAGTGAAATATGAAAATGGAAAAATAACGTGCAAAATAAAACTAAAAAAAAATACAATAATTCCTTTATTAATTGTAAATAGATTAAAATTTCTGACATAGGAAACAAGATTTAAATAAATGTATTTTAACATTTTTATATCGATTAAAAGTAATTTCACAGTTTTCGTTCCCGTATGACCGTATCCCACGAGCACTGCAACTGCTAAGTGGTCCCGGAAGTGACGCCATAGGCGCTTTCAGTCGTCCGATATTGCAGAACTAAACTGATGGGACAAAAGTAGTTTTAATCACATATTTGTTCAAAGTTCCAAGAAAGGGGGGGGGAGATACAATTTAGAGTTATAACACCTCTATTTTAATGAGAGATTCTTGGCAATTAGGCACATTTCGAGTAATTATCACCCACTAGCTTAAATTTTTGATATGCCACACACATAGAGAACTCTGCAATGTATTCGTAGCTGATATAAGCTGTCCCATATAGTGAAGGGCTTGACTGACTGAGAGAGAATCGCACGTGCTCTCATCTGGAACAATAGCTAGTTCGACATCCCAGTTAACGAAAAAAATAATTTAAACTTTGAATTTCAAGAAACATTTATATAAGACATTTATATAGTTTCATTCTCAATATTGACTTATATCTCTTGGCTTTTTCATAATTGAAAATTTTCGCCATGGGTCATTTTTCACCGTTTTAAATAACTAATCCCTTTCCTTAATCTGAAAATGTTTCGAGCACAATATCATTCTTATTTGAGGCAAAACTAAATATCATTTGCAATAAAAAGTAATGAAAAGAAAAAAAATTAACTAAGATGCAAAAATGCCTCATTAATTGTTGAATCCTTATCCATTCTGTTGTGACTCTTGCCCATGGAATGGGATAAATGGCCAGGTCACAAGGACTCCAAGAGCTCAGAGCTGGGAAGGAAAAGATAAATCCACTGAATAATAATTACCAGGAGAGCGAAGCAAACCTTTGTGAAGCCCACGTCCTCCACGTGTTCTTTAACGTGGAGAGGGCTGATTCTCCTGCACACGTGGTCACGACTTAATGTCCCATCCGATGGACGTTGACTTTTCCAAGTCCATCGTTGTCCTTTTCTCAACGAGGGCATAGTAACGGTTAACAGAGAATTAGAACTGGTTAGATTGGACTTTTATTGATTATAAATTTACTTCATTTTCTGATATGGGAAACAATTTTCGAAATATATTTAACAGCTTTATATTAACGAAAATAAATTTTCAGTTACTGTTCTCGTACTGGTACATAGGGACCGAAAACGTTAATCGTATTCACTTCTCACTTCCACGATCAGTTTACAATCCCTGAGAGAGTCACTGAATAAGTTTCACGAATCGGTTTCAATCACATTAAGCAATCAGTTCCATGAATTAGCTCTAACACGCTAATGGATCACTTCCACGGTCAGCTTTAATCACGCTAATGGATCAATTCCATTGGCCAGCATCAATCTCGCCAGTGGGTCAGTTTTACGGTCAAATTACAATCCGCGCAAGCTGACCACGAAAGCAGCTGGTCCGATCTGAGAGAAAGCGAACTTGGAGATGGGAGAAGGCGATCTATCTTATTCAATTTTTGGAGGCTTTTCTATCTTGTCCAATCGAAAAGATTTCTTAAAATGTCTGATTGGGAAAACATTGATGGAAAGAAGGAAGAAAAAAAAGGCAGGGTGAAGAAGAGCAATGGCTCATTGTTGGCTGAAGAAGAAATTCGTAACGCGAATCTCACCCATCAGAGCGTAACATTAGATCGCGATAAAAGCGAAGTCAGTGAAGTGACGTTTAAAATGATCGCCTACGCCTTCTTACGAAGCTTCATAGGCAGGGAAAAAAGAATCCTGCCTTGTCTGTCTTCTTATAACAAATATCTCGGAAATGCTTCAACTCGGGTGCACTTAATTTAAATTAGTTTTCTTTTTCTTTCCTAATGAAAATGGATCCTCTTCAAATCCAAACGTCCGTTTTCCAATTAACTGTCAATACCACTCCTGTCTGCATTGATCGCCAAACTTATCGCCTTAGGAATCACCACATTTAATTAATATTTCAGCTTTACTGTGTTCACTCCCCTCCTCCGCTGGGAGAGCTACGGGAAAGTGCAGGTGACGCACACCTCTAGGATTCCGGATGCAGCACGTGCCATAACGTGCTCATTACCTGCCACGATCTGGATTAGTCGCTGGCATCTCCTTCACCTCGTGCAAAGGCTTCTTCCCTCGTGCTGCATGACCTTTTTGCAGCGTGCGTGAAATGAGCTTAATTAGAGAAGCACCCCATTTGGCCGGGGAGGGAGGGACGGGGGGGGGGAGAGCTGGGGGAGAGGCGCCGTGAAAAAGAAATGACTCGCGTGTCGAGAATGAAAGCTCGTGACAAGAAGCTCGAGAAGGATCGCTTGGAGATCTGGCATCGCCTCCACGAGGAAGGAAAGGAGAATTTTTTTATGAACTTGCAACCTTTCGAACTTTCATCTAATGTAAATTTATTGATTTTTTTTTTAACTTTTTTTTCCTCCGAAACACAAAGAAGCAGACGGTTTCAGCAGCTGCCAGTTTTGCTGAGGTTCAAGTTTCGTTAACCTCGTACAACCAACACAACTGCTGACAGGATTCGATGCGCTAGATAAGTTGACTGCAGTACAGCGCGGAATAAAGGGATAATCACAGGTAGGAATAAATTTTCATTTGCTGTTGAATATTGAATTCAAATAAGCTTTTACACATCGCTAACGAACTTTAGAAGGAAACCAGGCTTTTTTAAAAAATATTTCTTCTAAAAACTTATTGTTGCTGCTTAAGAGTGATTAGTATAAAATGATTTGGTGATAATCTTTTTTGACGAAATGCGATCTTTTATTAGACAATGAAAAAGTAATTCTTTCGACAGTATAGAATAATATTTAAATGATAATGAAAACATTTAAAAAAAAGGACAAAGTCGTTGGTGCGATTGCAAAGTAATTCCGTAGAGCAGACAATGAACCGCCTCGAAATCGTATACATGCAAAGAAATCGGAAATTGAATAAGTTTGGCAGGTGGAAAAAAATGGACACTTCCGAAGTTATGTCAATGGAAAAAGATATCCGAAACTACGTAAGGTCTTAAATAAGTTCATATCAATTAAAAATCTTTAATTCTTAATTTTGAAAAATACTCTTTAGTATTCAAAGAATCATGAAAACGAACATTTGTCAACAGGGATGATCTTTTCGTAAAAAAAAAACTACAACCTGATGAACATCAGTCCAAAAATTCATAAAAGTAAAGACTTGAAGTAAACGGAAATTGTTGGAACATTTCTGAATGAATTCAATTTTGACGACACTAATCTTGAGAACAGATGATCAGATTCAAGCACTGGACTATTCTTGATCTCTGGATATCAGTTGCACGTTTCTCAATTGGATGAGGAACAAAGAATGGGCAGTTGAAATGCAGTTACATTCAATCACAGTGATTTCCGAAAAGCAACATCGAAAGAGAAGAGCTTTAGGAAAATTCAAATTTCATGAACGAAATTTATCGCACACATTTCTTGCTATGAATAGCGACTCCTAACAAAGAGATCGTTATAGTAATAATAACTTTATTTTCACGTACGAAACATTACGTGACAACAGTGGCGGCTCGTAGCTAAAATTAGTGGGGGTGCTGCTCCAGAAAATTTTTAGCCTTTGTTTTAAAATTGTGTAAAAGGAAACAAACATGTATAAAAAGAAAATTTATTCACAAACTTGATAAAATCCTAAAATCAACATTTTTTACTTACTTTAACCTAAATTTTTACAGTTCAAGCTTAATCTATTCATTTAAAAACGAAATCCATTCTTCTTGTTTTAATTTGCGCGAAAAAAATGAATCAAATAGAATAGCTGGAAGCAGGATAACAATCTAATTCTACACTTTATCACATTTAAGAATATGGTACACGGTTTTTAAGCACAACACACGCGGAGTAAAAAAAAACTACCTTCAACCAGCACGCCAGGGTCGGCACTACGGGAACGACAGTGCTCTCTCTCCCGTACAACCTCGCGTGTAGCTTCCTAAGTGCGCATGCGCACAACAGTCAAACACCACACCGCTAGTACTATGAAGCGCACAGTTCCATACAAAGATTTTTGTACCTTTTTCATAAACTGGGGGATGGCTACTGACATTAAGCATAAGGATTATATATTGTACAAGTATAAAGAAAGAATTAAAGAAAAAAGGACTCATTATATTAAACGTAATCGATAATATCAAGTTGAAATTGGGGGTGCTGCAGTTCCGCAGTGCCTATACGCGAGCCGACACTGCGTGACAAACAATTCACAATCAAATTCTTGGAACGGACACTGCAAAATGAAAATAGAAACCAAAATTAAACGATAAAACAAAAGAAAAAATCCTATATACCAATAGTACCAAGGGGTCTAACAAGCTTTACGTATATCGTACAAAAAAGTATTTTTGTAGCCTTTTTAGATAATCTTCAAATAATATTAAAGATGAAAATTTGCAAGTGCTCGAAATTCATTTACTTGACAATATAGACCATTATTTCTAATCGAGGGATTATGAGTTAATGGAATAACAGAAACCGCTTAGATGAAACGCAAAAGAGTTAGGGGTATAGTGAGGCCAGAGTGCATTAGAGATTCGCCTCGGTACTTTAAGCAACCAGCGTGCACCAGGGATTCGCCATTTGCACCCTTTTAAGCAATCAGGTATTCTTCATCCCTGTGTCCTTTTAAGCATTCAGAATGCACCAGATATTCGCCACAGTACAGATAGATTTAGACCTATCATATTCAATACCAATATTATAATGTCATATTCATACCAATAGGTCCGCGACCTATCATAGGTCGCGGACCTATTGGTATTTGTAATTTCATATTTTTACTTTTGGGATCTTGCAACAAGACTCCGTCCCACTTCTGTAATAACTGCGGACGTTGTGTTTGCCCGGGGATGGCATCTGATTGGCCCCTAGTGTCGGAGAATTCCCGGGGTTACCTGAGTTATTGCCTCGCTTCAGCCGGGGAAGGGATTCTGTGCGGGGTGATGGTGCTAATAGGACCCGTGTTCGGTCTCCTGTCTTCAAAATAATTGTTTATTATTCCCGAGTGCACAACTGTAGTCCAGCGGAACGCCGTTTTCGTTATGGATAAATTATCAATCAGGGTATAATCATTTTAATTCATATTAATCTGATTGTTGTCACTTTTGTTTAATAATTTTGACTGTCACTTTAATATTGAATCTTGATTAAGTGGATTGGAAATAGGATAACGTATTGTAATGTGAATTCATCTACCTTTATAAGTTGGAGGAATTATGTTGATTTGAAAATTTAAATAAATTTAAATCTTTTTTTTGTTATTGTTTAAACCAAATTTGCATATGTCAATTATTAAATCCTCTACTCATCACAGCTACAGTTAGGGAGTACATCACTGTATATTATTAGCTTGTGGTTGTTTCTGGTTCGCACTCGAATCTTCTGAGCCACTCTTTCAAAAGTATCTGTTAGAAAGTAAATTTTTGTTTGAAGTCAGATCGACAAGTATAAGATATGTAATTCTAGATGTGTTATAACTAGGTATGGATAATTATTTTTGATAAACGCGCAATATAATTGTAGTTCATGTCGCATGCCTTGAAGAGGAAAAGTTGCTCCTTTAAGCAACCAGGATGCACCAGGGATCGGATGTTGTGATTTGATAGAACTGAGTACAGGGTTTATCAAATTCTTAATCTCATCCATCACACTGCACCTACTAATGGGACTTGAAATTTTTTGTTCACTCATGATTGACAACTGGCTAAACGACATTTATGCGGGCCAGGATGTTTGGTGCACCACAATGTCGCCTTGGTACTCTTTTAAGCAACCAGGGATTCGCCGGGTACTCTTTAAGACAACCAGGACACGCTCGGTCTCTTCGTTGCAAGTGATGCAATTAACTGCATTCGACAATATTCTAAATTATCATAATGTTTAAAAAATTATATAAATAAATTCCCTTCTGACATAATTGTATTTTCGATCAGGCCAAATTAATTTTTGAACAAGATTTTTTAGAAAGAAATTTATTCAAAAGTTTACATAAAAATATTTTTTAAGAAATATTTTGTGTAAAAAAAGATTCGCCGATGATTCGAAACCGCGCCTCCCAGTTACATGCCAGGTGTTTTAACCACTAAGTTATCACCAGCTCTGTCACCCACTTAATTGTGACTTTTAAATCTCAGTGACCTTATATCTCTTGGCGCCATCTATGATCAGGAAAGGTAACTTATCCAATGTTAAAATATATGTTAAATAAGGAAGTTACTCATGCTAAAGCATTATTAATGCAACAAGCGATCAATAATAAATTCACAGATTACCTGTTGACATGTAATTCAAGAAATAATTTTGTGAAAAAAATGATTCGCTGATGAGTGGGATTCACTCATCGGCGAATCGTTTTCTCCACAAAATTATTTCTTGAATTATATGTTAATAGGTAATCTGTGAATGTATTATTGATTACCTTTTAAAATTTTTTTTTAACTTTCATGGAGTTATCGATTTAGCTGTTGTCAACGGCCGCTATTCTATTTCGAAGTGATTCGCTTCTAGTTACTGCTCAACAGAATTGTGTTGCACGAATTTAGATTCACGTGTGCCTAATTGACCTAAAATGTGATTTATACTAATCTTATATTCTTCAAGTAATTTTCATACCTACTTCACTGAGCCGGACTCAGAGATCAAATCCGCTCCGCCCCCCCCCTCCCCAGCAGAGTATTACCTCTGTACGAAGGCAACAAATTTTGTTATCCTTTGAAGCAATAGGAGGGTAGGTGGAGTGGGGGGTTAAGTGGATTGGGCAGAGCCTCAGATTATAAATCTGAGGCGCTGTCGCCCTGCTCAATTCCTTGAACAGTGCTTTTCAAAATGGATGTCGCCAAATTTTAATTTCGTAATACATTGTTTTTGTTTTTTCTTAAGTTTTAACCTTTTCCTCTTTCTCACACTTGCTTTTTACCAAATAAAAACTTCTGGGGTGTCGAAATATTGGGGTGCCGGATAAAATAGTTTTTAGTAAATTTAGGTAATGTTTTAAAATTGGATTTGAGCATCAGATGTGTCGGCTCATTTTTAGTCTCTTTGTGACATCTCTGTTGAGAAACTCTAGACTGAAAATAACTGGCAAGGGAGAAGTGAAGGAGTAGGGACTGTTGCACGTCCTATGGTTCACAAAAACGCTTCTTTAAGTGCACCATCAATGGCAGCAAATGCAATTGTCATATAAAAGTAGTAGTTGGTATACAACACTATCAATGTTCAGAAGCTCATTTCCCTTCCCCACAGAAACGACATTTCAAGCATCTGCGCCAGAGCATACAAAAAGGTAATAGATCGGATCTGGATCTCGTCGGAGGGCAGGACCTCCCCCAACTGCGACCCCCTCTCACCAACAGTTCTGACCAGCAGATATTTCATCGATGACGCTGACCTATAAATATTTCATCTCCGACTTCCCTTCTTCACTTAAAGCTCAATTGTGTTATTCATTCCTTCGACGACCATTTCCATGTCATTAGAGCTGCTACACATTCCGCCGACGAAAGGTAGAAACCTTTTGCATTATACAAGAAGCATTCGAGCTCGCTTTTCCCGCCATTCTGATGCGAAATCCCAGTTGTGTGAAGAGGATGTACGACTGTGTTCGATGGGGTGGGGGGATCGCACCATTGCAACAGATTTCTTTTTTGTGCTGTTATTGTTGTTACTTGCCCTTTGCATATTTTTCTCACGAAACTTTTATATACAATGCTGATGTTATTCAACATAGAAATGCATATTCCTATATTTAGAGTTTTAAATTTCTAAATTAAAAGTAGCAATTATTACACAGCGATAGCTTTGTAATGAACTAGAATGATATTTTGTTTAG
The DNA here is from genome assembly GCA_038380435.1 of Ryuthela nishihirai. Lineage (NCBI taxonomy): Eukaryota > Metazoa > Arthropoda > Arachnida > Araneae > Heptathelidae > Ryuthela > Ryuthela nishihirai. Next base: position 68,946,636 of record JAWZYU010000015.1, on the reverse strand, counting down.
TGCTTCGAAATGTTTCGGAAATGTTTTAAACTTCTCCGAAGAGAAGACCCTTAACCCTTTGAAAGAAGGAAATGCTTACAGAATCAGGTGCCAGCAAATCAGAGAAAACTCTTGTTTCACGAAATGAAAGAATATTTTTCTCAAAGGCTCAAAAAATGGAATAAGGGTGACTTATCTCGTGAATATTTATAATTTCTCACTGATAATTCTGAATTTGTATTCTTGATAGTAAAATTGACCTATTTCTGCAGAAATTCCATATGGTGCATTCCCTTGCGACGCTTGTGGCGTCCTCTGTCGACGGAAATAACTATATAACTCTAATTAGCATAAAAATAGTTACAACTTTTTAACTCAATATCATCAGTTAGGAGCATTTGCCAAATGTTCAGGAGAAGATGAAATCGTAATCCCTCAGAAAAAGATTGAGATTGCAGGGCGTTAAGCACATAAAATCGCATTAAGTTTAGATATCTGAAATCAGTTGAACTGCGTAAACAGATATTTCCAATTGTATATCATTGATGTAGGAAGAATGTGTTAATTGTACCAGGCGATTCATTTTGAATTTTGCTCTGCTTCTGTCAGTATTCGTCGAAGGTTAGGTTGGGTTGTTTTACCTCTGAGCGGCACTTTTTTGCACACCGTGGGCTAAATGGCCAGGTCACAAAGACCCCGAAGGCTCAGAGAAGGTTGGGGGAGGGGACCCACTGGAACAGCTGTTGGGAGACAGATGGTAGCCTCCCGTCAAGGCCATCCAGCGTGTTCTTTAACGTGCACAGGGTATGGCTCTCCCGCACACGGGGCCACGGCTTAACGTCCCATCCGACGGACGGCGGCCTTTCCAAGCCCATCGGTGTCCCCTACTGACCGTGGGCAGGGTGGGGAATTTTTGCGGAGATAAGTCTCAACGCTGACCCAGCTGGGACTCGAACCTGGGAACTACAGATTACGAGCCTGGCGCGCTACCGACTGAGCCATCCCCGCCCCATTTGTCGAAGGAATGCAACAATTGCAGTCAGATGATGAAACGGGAGTCCTTTCACACAGCTGGTAATTCATTCTGAGTTCATTCATCTGAGCACGATTATTGCACCATGAGGCCCAATGTATTTATCTGGGTATGCCTGATTCATAAATAATCATGAATAATGTAGTGCAAGGTTTTTTGAATTCGGTCCGCAATTCTCCTATGGGCCGCAAAGTTTTTGGAAAGGGTCACAGCACATTAAAATTTTACATCGAATTTTCTAACTGTAGGTAAAAGAATAAATGAATTTGTTTTGAAAAGCATTCATATTACAAATGAATTATAATAAATGAATAATTAAACAACTCATGTTAATGAAAACTGAAAGAAACCAATAATTTTTCGAATGTTGAAATTCGTATTCTGTGGCATTATTTCATAGGCCTTTTCATTCTTGTGAATACCTCACTGAAATGGGGAGGCAGGGCCAGTCGGTAGAGCGCCAGGCTCGTAATCTGCAGTTCCCAGGTTCGAGTCCCACCTGGTCCAGCGTTGAGATTTATCTCCGCAAAAACTCCATGTCCTTGGTCAGCAGGGGACACCGATTGGCTTGGAAAGGCAGCCGTCCGCCGGCTGGGACGTTAAGCTGTGACACCGTGAGCGGGAGAGCCATACTTGTGCACGTTAAAGAACACGCTGGATGGCCTTGACTGGAGTCTATCATTTGTCTCTCCACAGCGTCCAGTGAGTCCCTCCCCGAACTTTCTCTGAGCCCTTGGGGTCCTTGTGACCTGCCATTTAGCACATTGTGTGCAAAAAGAGTGCCACTCAGAAAGAAAACAACCCAACCATCACTAAAATTAAATACTGAATTAAATTAATTGTATGAGTATTAAAATTTTGTTTCATATTCTGTGTATTAACTTTGTCATTCTGGATTTTTCAGAGTCTAAAGGTCTCAGAAAATGTTTCATTTTTATTGGGAGGGAGAAGCGAAAAGTAAACAGTTTGAAAAACCCTCTATAGAGAATATCTATTTTGTTGAAACATTTCATTTTCTTGAAGATAAGGTTCCCATCATCTTACTCGTTTGCCAACAGTTTCCGTCATTAGTGGTTCCATTTCATTATCTATTAAATTTCGGTACATTTTTCTCGTTCAATTTGCATAAAATATGAACGAACATACCATTTATTTATTTCTTTTTAATTTACAAAATTTATTCACACCATTTCAACCTTAACCATTTTGAGCGTATTAAAAATTTGGGGGTCGAATGCAGATTCAAAAACTTTCTGACTGGCCCGTTTTCTCTTCCCCTGACTACATTCGATCTCTTCCTTCAACGAGTACTGAGAGCACATCTGCAGCCAAAGGCCTAGCAAAGCACACAATAGGAATCATAAGTATATTACAACATCATGTTTCCGCCTTAAAATGAGATCTAATACGAATATCTTAAATCGTTTTCGTCATTTCAACTGATCTTTGGTAGATCTTTCAAATGAGATACAACATGATCCATATTCTCATTGGAGATTGTGCAATTCGATCCTCTGTGATGAAGTGTAGGAGATGGGAGATGTTAAATTTTCTCCGCCTCGGAGCAAGTGGTTTGGATGATTCCAGTACTTCTGACACTTCTGAGTACTATGAATGGCAGCTCGGCTTCCAGATATTTTTATTTCCTTTATCAAGCATAAAAAAAATGTAAAATATTATGCAGCAGAAACGAAGGAAGACGATTTTAATGAAAAAAATCTAGCGTTATATCTGAAAATGTTTGCGATTGGAACTGAAATTAGAAATAATCTGGCGAAATTCTGTTCTGTTGACAAGTAAAAAAATTCTGCCCCAAACGCAAAAAAAATGCATTTTTCTTACTTTCCCGCAAGCATGTTTACCAAAGGCATATGGAATTTTTTCCTCCTTTTCAGAGACAGAGGGACGAGCGGTGAATGCAGAAGTGGACAGCGCACGCGCAACGGTGAGGAAGAGAATGTGTCTCGCGCTTCGAACAATGGAGCCCCATGTGTCGGCTGGCAACGGCGATGAATGAAGTAGGGGGGGGGGAGAAGGAACTTGGCGAGAAAAGAAAGGACGTGGCTCGCGGCATGGCCAACAAAAGGAAGAGAGAAAATTCTGCACGTGCGGAGCAGATGAAAGTCAGGAGACACTTCTGCATCTTTCAGAAGAGATCGCGACAGTCAGAGGAGACGGTCTTGTCAGGGGAGGGGAAGGAGGAGGAGGGAACGATCAGGTGTCTGGTTGCAGAGTGTTTAACTTCAACAAATGTTGGCGCGTCTGTGTCCAAATACAAGTGGTGGGTGTGCTATGCCAAAAAATGATACAATACGAAATAATCATGTCTGCTGCATTTCCATTTGCTTTTTATGTCTGAAATTGATTTCTAAATTTATAAATTGTTTCTTGCAGAAGAAGTCAGGGAGAAAGATTTCGGTTTCCTCTACCTCCTCTGCTGATCAATTAGTTGGACGCAGTGTAATCAATTCAATCATATTCAGCCCACATTTCACAATCATGTGAAAAAAAATGAAGCAGCGATCCATAACACAATGAAATATTTTCCACCTCTGAAAACTAGTTACATCTTTATATACGTTTCATCCTTTTACTAATTTGAAGCTCAAACTTTATTCAGATTGTCACTCAGAGGTCGAAATTGCTCTCATAAGGAACTTAACAGACATCACGTGATACACAAAGAGACCGTAGCCATCTCAACCGGAACTAAACCAATCCCTAATTTTATGACTCGCTTTGAAAGTTAACCTTTTGACCCACCCATAAAAGAGGAACTATTTCGTTTGGTAGTTTCGTTGAGTAAATAAAGCGCGCTTTATGCTAATTATACATTCCACCGAATATCCCTTTACACTTGAACATTAAAAGGGGCCGCAGTTTCATTTTCTGGTGTCCACAGTATCTCTCCCCCCTCCCGCCACCTAATGGCTGATGGCCTGTTTGCCTCGCGCAAATGTCTCCTGTAGGTATCGTTTCGGGTTTAGGCGGGATTACGTTGATTGCCGCCATTCCATACTTGCCTCAATGGGCTACAGTGAGTTGTTTCGACACGACGCCCTACAGAAGATCGTTTACTGCATTCTTCCCGCTTTCCGCTGTTAGAGGACAAAGTTAAACACCCTCTCCCCTCCCCCCTAGTCGAATGGATTAACTTGATGGGACGTATTTTGTCAGCGAAGATTACCGTTCAATGCTGAAATCATTTTGCTAGGGCAATAAAATTTTCTTACTCCCTTCAGACAGGGAAGTAAGCAAACCGAATCACTTCCCTCTCACAGAATCATCGAAAAGAGAAAAGTAAACGACTGAGAAAGTGACCAAATGACGAGCCAAAGTCTCTGGTCAAAACAACAGAAGCGTGTTGGAATCACCAAAACAGATACCAGGGTAAGAGATTCTCCGTGGGGAGCAAATGACCATCTTTTGTTTTGAAATAGTCGTAAGTCACATTCCAAGATGCACAACCTCTTAAATCAGAATAGATAAGTGTTAGAAAAATCTCCCAAACTGCCTTTCATGATTCTAACACGGGAGCTGGCAAACGTGGAATGTTTCATAACTATATTTGAGCGATTCACACTCGCTCGTGTATAGTTATGAAGGAAGGATGGTACACATAAGCAGATAATAATTAATTTATTATCTGCTTATGTGTACCATCCTTATAACTATTACGCGCCGATATTATTTTAATAAGCAGATATAATTTCAGATGGTACTACAGTGAAGTCAACTACTTCACTGTAGACGATGGCTCTCTAATTGATGTCGTCCATATAGATTTCGAAGAAGCATTCGATAAGTTCAAAAGATCACGCGACTTCGAGGTACTTCTAAGACTTGAAATTCCCGTGATCGTTGTAAGATTAATCGGCGCATATTTTCCATTCGTTGAAAGGCAGAAAATTTTACCTTCTGATCGAAAATTTGCCAGGATCGAAAAAAAGATGTGATTCAACGAACGGAGATAGTTTATATGTGGATGAAATTGGCAGTGATTAAATTTCAAGTGATGAAATTCTTCTGGCCCGACCCTTATGAATACACTGTTGAAAAGTAATTCTAAACCATCTCTACTGTAAACAGATGTTGCTAATGGACGCTATTGCCATTAAGACAGGTAAGTTGGCTGATGTAACTCTGCAGATTTCGGTCACCAGCTACAACTTTAGCTACAAACTTTAAAAAAGAGTGCTAGAGCCGTTAATGATCACTCAAAAAATGATTCAGAATAAAATAAATATAACAGCAATGGAAAGAGATATTTTAATTGATTTTATGAGTACTTTGTGTTCATTTTAAGAATTACCCAAATCCGACACATGCAAATGTGTTTAATGATTAGTAATAAACATGTTTTTTCTTTCTATGTATCGCTACCATTCAAAAGATAGACTCGTGACTTTTTCACCCTATTATTGCCATTACATGCGACTCAAATCGGTTTATTTTTTATGTCTATAAAATTTAAAGTCTTGGAGTTTGCCATTCTTATTCTGACGTCGCCATTACTTCTGCGCGTATCTGTATTCTAAAATTAGTTTTTCGTAGAAAGACGAGACATAAAAAGTTAGGTTAAATATTTCAACCGAGTCTCGAAAAACGGATTTTTTTTTCAATAATATTCGTTTACTGTTTAAAGCATTGCGGAAGTTAGATCATTCAGCATCACCAATTACCAAAATAATTGATTTCATAACTAAAGCAACAATCGTGGCCATAAGGGATGGATGAGCATTGAGAGGTGATGATGTAATAAAGCCCAGATGTTCTCCATAAGAGCATGATTACGTTGACAGCATTTAAATAGCTTAAGAATACACTCTCGGCGCAGACTCTTCTGCATCTGTCGAAACAGCTGCATTTTTGGAATCAGCATTTCAGATGAATCGGTATTCACCAGCTCACCTTGATCCTCAGCCAATGGAAAACTGTTTCTCGACACGGATCACGTAGCTCGTGGTCTACGGTGCACGTGACTCGCGCTGTAGCGTCAGTTAACCATCAGCACGAGCCTCAACATTTAATTTCTTTTTCTGTTCGCTTCGATTAACGAACGAGCGCTCCTGTTTCTTTCTTCTGCGTTCTGAATAGAAATGAAGTAAAGAAATGAATTTAATAGCGAAACTTCGGAGGAAATCTGAAAGAACGGAATCCAATTACACATTCCCAACATCTGAAGAACGTCTTTTATTTCCAAGTCAATGCTATCCTTTAATTTTCTTCGCGATTTGTTTGTTATCAAGGAGAAACAGGATACATTTTTCAAGACCAGTTAAATTATAGATTCCCCTCTGTTATTATTGTAGGTTTCGTAATTACGGGAAATGTATAAAATATTCCGAATAATTTCGATTCGGCTGATTAGGGTGTAACAAGATTTTCCTTCGCATCGCTGCAAAAGTTTCATTTGCCTTTGCAAAAGAAAAATTAATATTAAAAGTAACCAACATAAAGCAGATAAAGTTTCACGTTTCTTCACTTTCGCCAAATTGTTCTTCAGAGAGAAAGAGTATGAAAGAACCTAAAGGCGAATGGAACTAAATATCCCGTGAGAAAATATGTTTGAATCTCATCAGAATACAAAGTGTCATCAGATCACAGACGAAACATCATTGTGAGGAAATATCAAGCGATTCCATGGGAATGGATGATGCATAATTTCGCTCCGACACTTTTGAATGGAAATTAAAAATCGCAAAACTAAACATGAAACCATCCAAAGCCGAATTCTCTACTTGAGTCGCAGATAGGAAAACTGAACAATCACAAATGCGCCCGATGCCTTGTCGTGAAACCCCATTGATACCAGACAAGCCCGGATCTTGAAAAAAAATAAAGGCAGGGCGCAACTTACTCCTGTCTGGTTTCCCCACATGATCTCTGACATCAGTCTAAGTGAATGTCCACTCAGATGGTTTAGTAAGAGACTATCTGAACTTTCCAACTCACGCTACGAGGAGCGAATGAAAGTTCTCGATGTTCACGATCTAAAAATCTGTTATGACCTTCTCTATTCAAATCCGGTCGAGCCATTAATTCATATCTTGGACCCTAGAAGAATAAGGAGGCATCCTCAATGTATACACATTCCTCTGCTGGAACAAACTGTAAATATCAGTCCTTCATATGCCAAATTGGTCGTGTTTGGAACTCTCTACTCCTGATGTTGTGTTGTTCCCAACTTTGCGCATTTTCAAAGATAGCCTAAATGTAGTCGACTTAGTCAAATTCCCAAAATGTTTTAAGTTTTAATCTTTTTTATGTATGTACTTATATGTTCTCGAAATGTTAATCATAGTGTAAACCACAACACGTATAACAATGTGGTTAACACTTGTTTTGGCATTGTAAATATTTCTCTGTTTTTGATGTCTTGAGCGGTGTTAGCGTATATTTTTGTACCTTCCTCTCAATAAATAATAATAAAGGGGGATGAAGATAAGAGACTAGATTTGCATTGCAGTATAGTATTTTTCCCTTCGTTTTAGAAATATTCAAAATAAAAAATAAAAAAATGCATGAAATATGCACGTTTTACAATTTGCTGCCCCATTCCCCTTACTAACGTTCTCAAAGAGGAAGGGAGGGGGGGGACATGGTCTCCTTCCTAAATCCGCTCGTGATCTCCGACAACTGTTCAGTGTTACCTAGTTGCAGCTTCTTGAGATTGTTGTAAGGGAATGTTCTTCACGATGTCAGGCGAGGGGTGTAAAAAGGAGTTCCAGTTATAATATTGATGGTTTTTGAAATAAATATAAAGTTAAAGGTATTAATAAAAAATGGATTACATATTGTTATAAATTAAAAAGAATGAATGAGCACTGAGCGTGAGTTCAAGTAAAAATTGGGCAATGAAAATTACAATACAATGCAATTTGTTACGAAAGTATGGATAAAATCATTTATAAACAAAGACATCCGACACGAAACTCTATAATAATACAAAGATAAGCTTTCAGAAGAATCTATTAAATTCCTAAATAACTAAATAACTATACACAAAACTGCGACTAAGTGTACTGGTTTTTCAGAACTAATTCTTTTCATTCGTTGATCACTATGTAAAAGACGACGATATTTTTCTTTTCATACACCAGCTTACCAATATAATCCATACCAATAAAGTAGTTATGCCTCCTTTTGGATCTCACAACTTCAACAACACACTTCTATGTTTCTTATATTTCAGATCGGTTCTATGCTCCAATTCGCTAGTTAATTAATTTTCACGCAGAAACACACAAGAGCGTTCATGACACGCCCATCACAAACTCATTGCAGCACGTTCATCTGTCGTAACAATATGCAATTTGAAACAATATTAATAAAAAAGAAAAGCTATATAAAAAAGCAAAAAAACAGTATCCTTTAGTTATTGCTTACATGACTGAATATAAAGATTACAATAAAAACCTTAAAATAACTATAAAAATGAAAAAAATTTATATTATAAAAATTTATTTACTGACTACTGTAACAATGATCGACGAAGACAGTGGAAATTAAAAAATGAAATAACAAGTACATCAACAGTTCATAACATTTTCTCAATAATAAAGAGACTAATTTTGTAGTGAATGAAATCAATGAATTTTTAACAAATATTAACAGAAATAGAATTTACCTGTAGACCCGCAATCGGAATCAAATTATGTTTTATCTGCCAACAACCAGTCTTGAATTTAATTTCAAATTTAGATACAAATAAAGCTGTAGGGTAGATACCTTAAATGCAAAAATATTAAAAATAATAGCTAGACATAAATTAGATTTATTAGTCTATATTATTAGTTTATCAATGGAAACAGGAATCTTTGTGGACAACTAAAATTTTCTATAATTAAACCAATCTATAAGGCGCCCGCTTTATAGATTAGATGATTATAATAATTATCGCCTTATTGAAATTTTATCAATTTTTTCTGAAACGTTAAAAAAAATAGTGAAAAGAAGAGTGGTTAGTTGTTTAGATAGTATTGAACTTTTTGCAAAAAACCAGTTTGGTTTCCGTGAAAATTTCAGTACGTCTCATGCACTAATAAAATTTAATGAATTGATTTATAAGGGCACTAATAATAATAAAAAGATTATTGGGTTTTTTAGACATCAGAAAAGTATTTGACTCTATTAATCATAAAATACTTTTACATAAGCTGAAATTTTATGGTTATTGTGGTGTAGTCTATGATTGGTTTAAAAGTTTTGTTGAGAATAGAAAGCAAAGTGTGATTATTAACCATTTTAAAAGTAAAACGTTATTCACTGTAAGTGGAGTCCCACAGGGTTGGGTCCTATGCTTTTCTTATATATATATATCAATTATTTCTGTAAATTAAAAATTGCTGGACAAATTATTTCTTTTGCGGATGATACATCCATAGTTTTTGAAACAGAAGGTAATGAAGCTTTACTTGGAAAAATTAATAGTAGTTTAATAATTATTAAAAATGGTTTATTAATACTAAACTAGAATTAAATGTAAAAAAACTAAATACATATATTTTACATTAACTTCATTTCACACATTTGGAGATACCACTGAGCACCATGAATTGAACTGTTGACGTACAGACTTCTGTAACTGTGATACTATCGAAGTGACTGATAGCTACAATTATTTAGGATTAATAATATAATCTAATTTAAAATGGAAAAAAACATATTCCCTCACTTTCTTCAAAACTAAACAAAATATTATATAAAATTTACTACTTAGAACCTTATGTTAATTATAATTTCCTACGGGATATTTATTTTGCAGGGTACAGTCTACTTTAATTTATGGGATTTGTTGTTGGGGAAGTGAATATAAATCAAATTTATTGCCTTTAATTTACGTACAAAATAAAATAGTTCCTAACCTTAATTATAATTATTTTGCTGGGAACATCGTATTATACAACAAACACAATGTATTGCCACTAAGGAAATTATATTTGTATTTTTCAACCATCTTTCTGTATAAAAATCAAGATTTAATTCCGATTAGAAATCCTAATTTTAACTCCAGAGTTTTGGGTTTGCAATTTTATACAGAAGAAAACGGAAAAGGAAATTTTCCATAAAATTTTTTATTTTATTGTGCCTAAATTTTTTAATTCACTGGAGTTACAATAAGAAACGAAAAATGTTTTACAACTTTTAAGAAATGTTTGCGTGCTTATTTGTCAAAGTTAGACAACATTGAATGTATGTTTACTGTGATTAAATAATATTTTTATAGTATTTGTATAGGAACCGATATTTGGTAAAACTGCATACCGTGACATTTAATACAATACTCGTGACATTCAATATTTTATATTTTTTATGTATTTTTTATTTGCTTTATTTTCTTTGACAAAAAAAAAATCAATTAATTCTTTATAACCTGAAAGAGCTCGAAAGCTCCTTGGTTATTCACATATAACTATTGATGGTTTTACTTAGTTTTATTCTTTTATTGTTTCGCTGGTCTTTTTAAAGTGTTGTATTGATATTGTTGCGAATTTTAAAATGGATAGGCACTGAGCGTGAGTACCAATAATTATATTTTCAAACCAATTACAATACAATGCAAATTGTTACAAAAATATGGATGAAGTATTTTATTAACAGATTAACTACTATCATACATAAGTCATTAACCTTTTTGTACAGAGTATACAATATCAGCTCTGTCTGTTCTACTAAAATACTACCTCTTCTCTTTGTTTACCATGTCACTTGAATACCTTCAGACGTAAACTCTCGTCCTGTATTAGTTCACTAAACTTTTGTTACTAACAACAGAAAACAAACACCCGCGCAAACACTAATAAATATACTAATTATTTTCACTTAACGTGCACTGAATCAGACCATCTGAACGTCCTTTCAGATCTCTCAAATTTAACACACTCAACGCGTAAATACTCAGATGAACTTCTTCATCTTTCACAATACCACGCACTACTGCATTTCCTTTCTCCCATTTTCATTCTTCTGAACTGTTCTAAGTTCCAATTCGTTGGGTAAATTGAATCTCACGTAGAAGCACACACGAGTGTTCGAGTCACGTTAAGTCATGAAGTCACTGTTGCTCGTTCATCTGTCGTAACAATATTGTATTTGACAAAGTGTTGTATATAGTGTGTTTATTGTCCTCGTGTATTTCTTCTTCATGATATAATAATAATATAAATTTATTTACTATCGAAAGGCAAGTAAAAAATATCAAAATACATTTCAACGATTAGCAATAGTATATTAAAGTAGTTAATAGAATAAATAAGAAAGCTCAAAACCTTAAATCCAGATGTGTGTGTGGCGTAAGGGTAAATTACTCAATACTCTAAATTTACACATCAGAACATTAATTTGCAATGAATTTAATATGTGCATCAAACAATTCATTATGTGTGACAGCCTTTTCATAAACTGAGTAAAATGGAAGCATTAAAAAAGACTGTACACTTCAGCTGACCTCTATGATCTGTCAAAACTTTAATGGACATATCTTCTGAGTATCTCAGCGAGAAAAATGAAACCTCTGCATTTCCCTGAAATCAAAGCGGGCATTGTTCATAATGAAGGGGGTGGGAAGATATTATCTGAAATCACCACCCATCTGAACGCGGGTTCTAGCCAGGAAGTCAGTGCACGGACTGTGCAACGCTCACTTCATTGTCTTGGCTTTGGGAGCCGCTGACCTACGAGAGTCCCACTTCTAACGGTACAACACCGGACTCAACACCTTGCCTGGCCTAAAGAACGTCGAAACTGGACCATCAAAAATTGGCAACGGATAGTCTGGAGTGATGAATCCCGATTTAAACTTCATCACGCTGATGGGAGATTGAGGGTATGGCGCCAACCCCTTGAAGCCATGGATCCTGCATGTCAGGTCGGAACAGTACAAGCTGGTGGTGGCTCAATGATGGCCTGGGATGTCTTCAGCTGGACGTCTGTGGGACCTTTGGTACGTGTACCGACGACTCTCAATGGATCCCGGTACGAAGAACTCATGGCTGACTATTTACACCCATTTATGGCCATCATGCATCATAATGAAGATGGCGTCTATCAGCAAGACAACTGTTCATCTCACAGGTCCAGGTTTGCTACTGCATGGTTGCAGGAGCATTCTGTTGACTTTGAAATAATGAATTGGCCACCTAGAAGCCCAGATTTAAATCCCACTGAAAATCTTTGGGATACCGTCGTGCAGAGTGTTCGGGCCCGTGTCCCATCAGCGACGACCTTGGGAAAATTGTGGACAGCTCTGGAGGATGCATGGGTCCCCATACCTGTGGAACATTTACGCAAGTTTGTGGAGTCCTTGCCTCGTCGTGTGGCAGTCGTTATCAGGGCCAGAGGGGGTCCAACACGTTACTAGGTTGCTATCCCTAATTCAATGGCCCTTCACTGTACAACACAAAAATACTTTTTCAATAATCTCTTAACAAAACATTTGCGTTTTCCGACGCTCCTTAGTGATAAGGGTGCAAATCATTGTTACAAACGTAAACCTCTTTACCGAGCCAATCTATCACAGAAACTTCATATTTCTACAGTGAAGTGCCATTGAATTAGAGATAGCAACCTAGTAACGTGTTGGACCCCCTCTGACCCTGATAATGGCCGCCACACGACGAGGCAAGGACTCCACAAGCTTGCGTAAATGTTCCACAGGTGAAGTTCCCATGCATCCTCCAGAGCTGTCCACAATTCTTCCAAGGTCATCGCTGATGGGACACAAGCCTGAACACTCTGCTCGACAGTATCCCAAAGATTTTCGATGGTCTGATTCGATTAAATCTGGGCGTCTACGTGACCAATTCATTATTTCAAAGTCAGCAGAATACTCCTGCAACCATGCTGTAGCCAACCTGGATCTGTGAGATGAACAGTTGTCTTGCTGATAGACACCATCTCCATTTGGATGCATGATGGCCATAAATGGGTATAAATGGTCAGCCATGTGTTCTACGTACCGGGATACATTGAGAGTCGTCAGTACACGTATCTCAGTCTCCGATCGGCGTGATGAAGTTTAAATCGGGATTCATCACTCCAGGCCATCCGTTGCCAGTTTTCGATGGTCCAGTTTCGATGTTCTTTAGCCCAGGCAAGGTGTTGAGCCCGGTTTCCTGCCATTAGAAGTGGGACTCTCATAGATCGGCGGCTCCCGAAGCCAAGACGATGAAGTGAGCGTTGCACAGTCCGTGCACTGACTTCGCGGCTGGAACCCGCTTTTAGATGGGTGGTGATTTCAGATAATGTCTGGCCCCTATCAGTCCGTACGATGCGAGTCAGATGGCGAAGTCCGTGATCCTTTGCAGTTTGTCTGGGTGCTTGTTTTTTTGCCGGAATTTTCATATTCATGGAACACTCTTGAAACTGTCGTACGAGAAAGTCCAAGTTCGTTGAGAATTTCGGAGATCGAGTGTCCCATCCGTCTGGAACCTACGATCTGCCTTCTGTCAAATGCATCTGAATCCCGCGCCTTTCCCATTACGCTTCTTACGACGAATGCTTGGGGAAGCCATAGCTGACAGCTATATATGACCAGAGTTTCAGCCACGCATGCGCGCAAATGCGGGACTTGAGGTACTGAATTTGGATAACGTCTCCTATCCCTAATTCAATGGCACTTCAGTGTATCATCTATTTACAAATCGTTGCCAATAGTCGTTTAAAGTTTTGCATTTTTCCACTTCTAGAGGGCGCTATTAATATTAAGGGAAGATTCTGAGAATGCGAATCGTAATAATTCATCAATACCTACCCAACCCGACAAGAAGTTTTAAATTATATCTATAAACAAAGTGGTTGAATATCTAGGTCGGACAGCCAGAGGACAAGGGCAAAACATTATCTCGTTTGTTTTTTAAACGAGCTGTAAAGGTATTCTCGATAGAAATTTTTGTAAACTCCCTAATTTAGATTTAAATGAACCAGTTCAACCGTAGAAAAATGTCATTGAAATTTCAAACTTGTTTTAATAATGTCTGAAACATTTCTAAGAGCATTTTATTTAAACGAAAATAGCATGCAACTGGATTAATGCCATAGCAACGGTATCAGACCTTGAGAAAGAAAGTAACAGACAACGTTACACAAGTCTATTATTAATTACCGTTGATCCTTTTCGAGTTCATTTGCAAACGGAGAAGAATGTGAATTCTTGAAAGAAATATCATTCTGGAAGGGAAATGCATTTTTTAAATTGCATTTTTAGAGAGCGTAAATAAACTTGGTTATCGAGGGATTATCCTTGTTAACTAATTGAATTGGAAAAAATGTATTAATGCTGCAAACAAAAACCTTAAGGCTATGCTTGTTAGGCTTAAAGTTGAAAAACCTCAAGGTTTGTTTCGTCTCGAAAATTCGGAGAAAGTCATTTTTCTTTCATCCTGTGTGATTACTCGCCACTTCATTTCAAATAACGCTCTAATTTGCATTAGTAATCTTAAAACTAAAAATTTTATTCTCTGCTACTGTTAAACACATTTACGAAAGAGTCTATAAGTTTAAAAATGAATACATTTTACCTCTGAGACACCTCTTCATATATATAAAGTAATACCCGATATATTCAAGGGTTACTTTAATGGTTTAGGAAACAGATGGAAATGCACACATTACATCCCATATCAGGAAGGAATTTTTAAATAAGCATTATTCCTACTTAGCAATTCAAAAATTTAAATTGATACTTTTTACATTAAGAAATTTTAATAACTCTTGAATATTTAAAAACTTCTTTCCCACTTACGAAATGTTATTTTTTCGAATTGTTGTGCATCATTAGTCAGTGTTAATTAAAAAAAATAACACAAAATATTTCGAAATATGCTAATTCCTACATCAGTAGTAAATAATCACAGGATAAGAAGTCCTGTAGACATGGAACTCATGAAATGATGAGCTGAAAAAAATCCCACTCATGGCAAGAGCAAATTTTTTTCAGCTCATCATTTCATGAGTGCTAATTTCTATTTTTCTGCTCATCAATATTCAGCGATAACCGTTCAGTATTTTGTTGATATTGTTTTCATAAATTATAGTATTTTGTACGTGGAAAGTCTTCATATCTCTGCATCTATAAAATGATGTGCAATAGTATAATGAATGTAAATGTGCATTGTGCAAAGATATTGTTGAAAGCATCTGCTGACAATAGATAAATATTCTCCTGCGGATCTTTATATTTTAATTTCAATTATAAATCAAGTAAGGTATTTTCACTCAGGCTGTAACTTTAGCCTATAATCATTAAATATTGTTGCACAACAGCAATAAATCACAAAAAAATAATTTTTTTAGTTTAATCTGTTCAACATTTTATGGAAATAAATTGATTAAGTAGGATGACTCTTTGATTACTCGTAAAATAACAATGGTCAGTGTTAAAATGGCCATCTCATTTCAGAAGTCTCATGAACTCCAGAAACTGGCATTGTTAAGCTTCTGCCTTTCGCACATTCGATTTGGGAAATTTCTTAAGTTTTAATTTCCAAATAAAATTAGTCAATTTGGCATCGAACCTGGATATTTTAATGCCCGTCACTCCCTCTATTAAATGAAATTTTCATTTATTCGAGTACAACGTCAATCGAAAGCTCTTCTTTCACTTGCCTTTCGTAGGCCACTCACCCCAGTCGGTGTTCGTCATATTCCGAGGTTATTAATTAACGGCAGAGCGCAATCAATAACCGTCCACCTGACACTCGAGAGGAGAGATGCCTGTCACACTTTCTTTTCGTATGTCTAGGGTGACGCGTGCAGAAGAAGAGGAGGGGGGGAAGTGGTGCAGTCCATGGACTCACGTGCACGGTCTCGCTGTTGAATAATTCATTAAGGCATCAATCGTGGCTGCGTCTGGGTCACATGACACGGGATCTCTCGACGCTTTCGATAAAAAGGAGAAGGTAGCGAGCGCGGGTCTGGTGGCAGGTCCACCCAGTGTCCCATTGCGTCGGGAGGAAGACAATGAGAAATGCAAAGAGGTGGGGGGAGGGTGAAAAAAGAGATTTTTTTTTAAATACACACAAAAAATGCCTTAGCATTCTTCATATGCGACCACCTTCGATTATCTGCCTCGCTCATGCTTCCTCTCTCGACTAATTCGTAATCTGAGTTAAGAAGGTGTCGAATCCTCATCTTCCAAGCGAAGAGATTTTCACCTCATCTTCGAATCCTAACATGTCGTGGAATAATGAAGCATAAAGCAATTGCTGGACACCACTAGAGAAGCAATTGATGAAGTTGCGGGTACTAACTGAAGAAAAGGGAAATGAATGAAACAGGTGGATAAAAATACTTTTATCTGCGTAGATATCATATTGAAACGGAATCTATACGAGCAGCAATGAAAACGAGGCTGTGGTACTACGACACACGTTATACAGCAGAGAGTGTGAGTTACGTAATGAATGGATTCAGGGGCGTAGCCATGGGGGGATGGGGGAGGTTCCCCCCAAAGTAACTCGGAATTGGCAAAATTAGAAGCGACTTCGTAAAAGCTAGGTGAGTTGTGAAATTTGTAATCTTTTTTTGGAAAATTAAGGGGAGTTTTCAAAATCGAGACAACTTGGCAAATCTAGGGCAGTTTGGAAAATTGAGAGACGGCAAAATTTAGAGCAGTTGGCAAAATTCGAAACCACTTAGTAAAATACAGGTCAGTTGGCAAAATTGGGACAATTTGGCAAAATATTGGGGAGTTGGCAAAATTCGGAGTGTAAACTGGAAGGAGAGCTGTGTACCAATCCCTAGTGATGATGCACAGAACCGGCCAGGTCTAGCACCTAATGTCCGACCCCGCCATCTCGTAGTGCAGGCCGTTAGTACCTTTCAAAAGAGATATTCTCTTTTGGAAGGGAACGGAAGGGGAGGGCTGCCAGTTCAGTATGGCCTACTGATCTGGTCATCTATGGGCACTTTTTTCTTTTTTTTCAACCCTGCTGAGGAGTGGTCAACTTCACAGGGTCCTGGTGCTGACCATTTATACCTACTAGACTGGATTTGTTTATGGATTTGAGCTTGATTATTGATCCTGGACTTGCTGCACTGGTGGGCCTCTGTTGAGGGAGAGTCTGCTGCTGTATTTTCTGTTTGCTTCTGGGTTGCCAGCTCTAAGTGAACAGAGGCATGGGATACCTTATATCAGCTGGTGGATAATCCTAATCAAAGGCCATCGCAGGTACCTGAACCTTACTTAGCTAGTTGGGCATCGTCAAGCCTAAACTGGAGTAATGTGTCTCAGATAGGCCATATGGCTCTTGAAAAAGTCCACTTATCATAAAATTTATTAAATCATAAACTTATTTAAAAGTCCCCTGATCATAAAATCTAGCGGAAGTTGGCAAAATTCGGAGTGACTTGCCAAAATCGTGGGGAGTTGGCAAAATTCAGGTGAGATGTAAAAATTTGGATTTCTTTCTGTAAAATTATGGCGAGTTGGCAAATTCTAGGATCATTTGGCAAAATTCTGAATGACTTGGCAAAATTCAGATAAGATTGGGAATTTTTTCTGTAAAATTATGGCGAGTTGGCAAAATTCGGAGTGACTTGGCAAAATCGTGGGGAGTTGGCAAAATTCAGGTGAGATGTAAAAATTTGGATTTTTTTCTGTAAAATTATGACGAATTGGCAAAATCTAGGGGCAGTTAGCAAAATTCGGAGTGACTTGGCAAAATCAA